>CM029111.1:14644213-15391713 GCA_016859345.1 Istiophorus platypterus
GGATGGTTTCACTTAAATAACTGTTCAAGGCCCAAAGAAGAAGAAGAAAGAGAGAGAGGAAGAAAATATAACTTCACAAGAGGCAAATTTATCCAACAAAAGTAAAGATGAATCATCTCATTACCCTCCACATTTATCTTGTGACCCTTTGAAGGGGTCTGACTTTACTAGCAAACTGTATGTAGCTTAGTTAAAACTAGCTCCAATCCTACCAGCTGCAAGGGTCAATTGCTAAATAGGTATTAATACATCAGTATTGATCGATTAATGTAACAAAATCTTAGTCACAGGGGCAATATTTCTTTCACTTATGATAAATCCATTTTTTCCAATAATATATATGTACTTCAGTGCAAAGGACCTGAGAACTTTTTCACCAAGGTTGATGACTCACACTTTATCTTTACTTAATCATGACATTGTTTTGTTAAGAATATAGCAACCAAGCACCATGATGTTTTCAAATCAAATGGAAAAGCACAGTGTTGTTGTGCTCAATAAACTGCTGCCACTCAGTCAGAGGCTGATGTCTTTGGTTACGTATGTTGAGACATCCACCCGTGAGCAGTTCCTGTTCCTGTTCCTGTCCCTCTGGCTGTTGCTGTTGAGGACCAACTGTCACACACACACACACACAAACACACACATACACATATACTCACACACACACACACACACACACACATACAGAAACACACACACATAAACACACATCAATGTCACATAAAGCACCTTTGACTGTCACAACCTAAGGTACATGCATGTAGGTCATAGTGAGAGGCTGGAGCTGGTGCTTCCCCCTTGGTGCGCTTCAAGGCTCCCGCATCCTTCCTCTCGCTGAATGCATCAACAAGTGATGACGTGAACATCGACATGGTCGGCATGTAAACAAAGCTTGTCAACCTGCCTGCCTCACCACAGATGTCACCGTGGTGTTTCTTTGGGTTATTGTGGATGTTTTAATCACAACAACTGCAGGGAAAAAAAAAAGAAAAGAAAAAAAGAGACATGACAAATTGGTTCTTCTGATTTGAGATTGCGGCCTTGATTTGGTCTTCATAACAACAGAATCAGGTGAACGTGAGGCTGGTCACATTGCTGAGCTTGTGTGGGTGGTGAGTATTGTCATGCCTGCCACCAAATTCTACACGCCTTTCATCGTAATCTTGCGTAATCTGTACATGTCAAAGCACATACACATATCATGGATGCTATTAAAATCTAGTCGATATCTGTGATTTCAGGGGTGTACGGCTGAGAATGTGCTGTGCATTTTGCTATCTCAGTAGCTCATCAACAAAATGGTCCTGTTTCATTTTTAAAATATTCTCCTTCAGGGTGTCATACATGCAGTCACAAGACCAGAGGAAAACATTCTTTCCCACAGATTTTTCCTCCTATCTCTGATCTAAACGAACATCTGTCTTGTCTTACCATATTTTTGCCCTGTCCGGTGGACCTACCTTTCATTAAATTTGAATTACACCCCTGAATACAACCTTTTTTTTCACCTGTGCAATTCACCTACAAATTCATTCATCCTCCCTTCCTTGATTGAACACAAAATGCACAGTTTACAGTAAATGAACTGCTCCTGTTAAAAAAAAAAAAATCTTCAGCACGGTGAAGGAAAAATTCTCACTTCCATAATATTCACGACTTTTGTGGCCTGCTTGTCAAAATAAAACAGGATGTTAGAGCAAATCACCAGTGTGTCAGACTCTCTGGTAATCTAGGAAAGTTTTAGAGGTGATCTTTAAGGAACAGTGCCATGGGGCTGAACTTTCATATTGATAGAAACGTCAGCACCTCTAAACACCTCCCTTTTAATAAAGCCCTGCCGCAGTGAACGACATGAGAAATTACCGAGGTCTAATTGTTTGAACAGAGGAGCCAGTATGTTAAGAGTGTATCATCGTTAGATCAGCGTCTGCTCCTATCTGATGAGATGTGATCCATTGACTGGGAATGATTTTCTTTGTATGAGGTGACACTGAGTGACTGGCAGGGCTCATATCTGCAATTCCATTGAAGATTAATCAGGGGGAAATGTCACCAGTTCATTATCTAATGTCTTAAATATAGTACGTAAAATTTCTTTGAGACCATGAGACTCTATGATTCTACATGAAACTACATTTATTTGAAACCTATAAGTTACTTCTTTTTTTTTTTCAATATTTACATACAAGTCATATCACAGCTTATAAAATGTGATCCATTATTTTATATTAAACTATCTAAAGTTATTGTTTTTGGTGAACCTCAACCAAATTTAGTATTGAAATGATATGTACCTACTGATGGATCTGTAATCCTAATACAATAATGCAATTTATATAACATTGCACTTAATTTTGCTGATAATATTTATGCACTTTCTTCAGTAAACGTTAAATACAGGATTTTTGTTAATAGTAACTGGATGTATTTTCTTTGTAGCATTGCTACTTTAACGTAAAATGTCCTCTACCCCTGCTCTCTTTTATTAATAAATTTGAATATTAAAAAAGGATAGAATGAAAAAGAATACAATGTCAGAAAATAAAGCAAAACACTCAACACTCAATTTTTCAAAATGTTGTCAGGAAATGCCGTGGTTTGTTCAACCAGCAGAGATATTCATTTTAACATCGCAGAAGACAGAGAAAATTCAAGATTCAATATACTTCTCAACACAAGATTGTATAACAGATTTATGAATGTAGTCCCTGTAAGCTACTCAAATAAACAAAAGTTAAATAAATGACTGACTAAATAATCAAGTCATAAAAACTATTTCCGTGGTGGAGTGTGGAGGATGAGTTCAGTAGTCTCACAGCCTGAAGCCTGGTGGTATGGCAGCTGATAGTGCTGCATCGCTTGCCAGACAGCAGCAGGGTGGATAGGCTGTGGCCAGGGGTGTCATGTGTTACTAACCTTTGGGCACTGCGCTGGAACCTTACATCACAGACATTGCAGGTAGACACGTGATGTTCATGGCGGGTTTGATCAAACACTGCATAGCCTTCCTGTCTTTGGTTGTGCACATCCCATGGCAGTTTGTGGTGGCTCCAGTTAGGGTGTTTTTCTATTGATTCTCCATAAAAGTTAACAAGAACCTGGCACAGGAGTTTAACCTTCTCAGGTTTCCTTAAGAAGTACAGTCGTTTCTATTCTTTCTTTACCAGGGTGGAGATGTGTGACACAGGACAGATTCCCTGTTAGGAACCTGTGAAACCTGAACTTATGACTGTTCACCTGCTCCGGCGCAACTCCACTGATGTACACAGGGGTGTGTGCTTGCCTCCCTTTTTCCAAAATCAACAATCACCTCCTTAATTTTGTTGACACTGAGCTGTAGATAATGAATTCTCACCATTGTATGTGATCCTGCTGATGATGGGGGTGTCATCTGCGAACACAATAGAGTTTTTTTCCATGTCTTGGAACGCAGTCATAGGTATACAGCATAGGAACAAGTGGGGGCTGAGCACACAATGCTGGGGTGATTCAGTGTTCAGACTAGGGGCAAATGTGAACTGTCAGGGGTCCTCTTGAGGAAGTCCAGTATCAGTTTCATCAGGGAGATTGTATTGAATGTTGAGCTAAAATCAACAAAGCATTCTGATGTACAGTCCTGGTTGACATTATTGGCACCCCTGACTTTTATGTACAGAATTTTGTATATCTTCAGAAATAAACAGAATTAAATAATTTTTTTACAATCAAATATTTAATAAAATCTCAAAACTTACTGAGAAGCAACTACAAAAAAAATCATATTCATGTAGTGAAATAAACATGACATTGACACAATTAACTGCAACCTTTTGATGAATTTGAAATAGTTCCTCACACAAAATAAAATACCAATACGACTCACCTATGCTCAATGTTCAGTGTTTACATAACCTGAATTAACCAAAGGACAATGGTTTGACCACATAAAAATGGACTCATTTGTTCCATTTTTTTTTTTCACAATAGTGAAGACGAGGAAACTGTCTAAGTGATTCAGAAATCCTGTTATTAAAAAAACGAAAACAAAAAAAAAACAAAAAAGATATTCCAAAGGCTACAGGTTAATTGCCAAAGATCTAGAAATCCCTGTCTGAATAGTTCGTAATGTTATCAGGAAGTTCCACAGTCAACACAATGCCTTCACAGACTTAATGAGACTAGTCTGTGAAGGCTGGTCTGGATTGTTGGAAAAAAAAACCCCAAAAAACACCATGCAAGACATCTAAAGACCTGAAGGCTGACCTGGGGCAATCTGGAGTGGTGGTTTCAGCCTGTACCAAGTAGGGCAACATGGCCAAGGATGAAAAAGCACAAAAAGGTGGGACCAATGTTTGCAAAAGCTTTCAGAGATGAATTTTTATCTCCTTTTTTTCTTTTTTTCTTTTATAGAAATGTGAAACCACAGTTGAGCTCTTGGGAATGCAGTGAATTTGTTTATTAATAGGTGACGAAATTAAACTCATATGGAAAAGAAAAACCTACCAACAGTAAAACTTGTTGGAGCTGCTTGGCTGCTTTGCTACCTCTGGTAATGAAAGCATTGAATATATCAACAGGATGATGAAATCAGAAGATTGCCAAGGTGTTTTAGAGCAAAATGTGTTATCCAGTGTCTGAAAACTAGGTTAGAGATGATGATCTTGGGTCTTTCAGCAGGACAATGACCCAAAACCCACATCCAGCAGCATAAAAGATTAGTTGAAAAGGAAAAGAGGGACTGTTTTAAACTGACCAGCAATGAGTTGTGACCTAAATCCCATTTTTTGATTATTTTGATCTGACAGACAAATAAACCAACATCATCCCATTCCAGTTCCAGTCGGCACCAGACATATTTTTACATATATTATGGCTTTTTTTTTTTTAGATACCAACATTTTTATAAAAAAGAAAAAAAAGGGTGAAAAGCAAAATTTTATCGGTATTATTTTATATCTTAATGTATAACTTGAGTTTTTATTGAGATGTCATTACAGTGTTAAAGTGCATTGAGGAAAACACCTGATGACCACTCTACATAAAGCCTCAGTTAGATCTTCACATTGAAATAAATTCTGTTCACACACAAATGTTGCTCTAATAATTAAGTCAATACTCATTTTGCAAGGAGGGCCTCATGTTACACAAGATTTGGGTGGTGATACTTGCCGAGTAGTGACCGCAAGTCACTTCTGCTCATTAGTTTTGTATTTTCACAGTCATCCACAGCAAAATAGCAGAAGTGGACAAAGATGTTGAAATCTTGGTTCACTTCAAGACAGATCATGTTCTAGTCTGTTTACCGTAGCTCAGGCGGTCGGCTTCCCGTTACACCCCCTTGTCCGGACATCCGATGTTCCCTTTCACTTAAAGGAGGAACTGTAATTAAACTAGAAAAATCATGGTGTTACTTAGATATCACATTTATGGATATCTGTATTAATTGTAGCTTAAAATATGATATAGGTTTGGCTATATGAAATCTCAAATATTTGAGATTTAGGGGCCCGGACATCTTGACTACCCTTTGTCTGGACTTCTCAATCATAAGAAGGTTTAAGATGGTCAGACATCTTTTTCTTCAAAACTCTTAGAGAAATTCAGAGAAACAAAATCCTTCATTTAAACAAGATTTGTAAAAATTACAAACAACTTTTAAAAAAATTCAAAAAAGGATTGGTCTTAAAATGAGAGAACCAACACAACCTTTTAAACCAGTTTTTCAAAATCTTGACCAAAATCAAGTCGGACTCCCAGTTTGCCATCAGTCACAAGAACACAGTAGTTGGAGTATCACCACTTCACCACTTTTTATCTGCATCATCTTAAGGTCATGAGTGACTTCCTTTCAGTCAGCAAAATTATCTCAAGATGTAATGTACCAAAAAGACATAAATAGAAAACAGAACAGGACCCGAAATAGAACTTTGTGGTACTCCACTGCTTAATTGGTGAATACAGAATAAGAAAAAGGGGGAGACGCTAAATGAGAGAGGTGTATGACAATAATAGATTATCAACTAAATAGTAGTAATGTCGACAAATCCCATAGAAACACCAAAACCAATAATGACATTAATCAGCCAGCAATTATTGTCTGTGTAGCCGAAACCTGACATACTGTATCTTGTTCTTCTGAGCCACAGGATAACTATTCAAAACACACCTGTAGAAACCACTGACACTTGTTGACATGTTTTTTCGTAACTACGGGCCCTGCAGTTTATTTTGACTCAGTCTCACATACCTCATCCTACTGCAGTAAACACTCACTAACACATCAAAAGTGTATTTATCCCTCAGAATGTACCCTGGAAATGGATTATTTACTCCTGTTTTAGTAAAGTTACTGAGTCATTAAAAAAAAAAAAATGAAACCAGGTATTTGTGACGTCTTATTAAAGATTAATGTCTATAATAGGAACCCATAAGCTTGGGGCTGAGTTACACAGACAGGGCTCAAAAGTAGAAATATACTGTGAGATGGACTAGCGATCATTGGTTTTGTTCTTCTCATGGCATTTGTTGATGGTAAGAAAAATATTGAACATCAACAGTTTAGATGCACTGATTAACTTGACCATGTAAAAAGTAGTTCTTTGCCACAATCTTTAACTGTATAAAAAGGAAAATAGTTGCTTTGCTTTAGTCGTAATTTGCTGTTTTCTGTTTGGTAACTGTTTTTTTATGACAACTTATAGTTGACATGAAGCAATTATCATACTCAGGATGTGTTACACAAAAAGGTAAAATTGTTTTGTCTATAAAATGCCAGAAAATGGTGAAAAATGACAAGGTTGACACCTTCATTTCTCTTGTTTTTTCTGACCAACAGTCCAAGAATATATCCAAAGGTATTCAGTTTACTATCATGTGTGACAATGAAAGGCATCAAATCCTCATATCTGAGAAATTAGAATACAGAAGATATTCAACATTTTTGCCCACAAAAAGACATAAATAGAAAACAGAACAGGACCCGAAATAGAACTTTGTGGTACTCCACTGCTTAATTGGTGAATACAGAATAAGAAAAAGGGGGAGACGCTAAATGAGAGAGGTGTATGACAATAATAGATTATCAACTAAATAGTAGTAATGTCGACAAATCCCATAGAAACACCAAAACCAATAATGACATTAATCAGCCAGCAATTATTGTCTGTGTAGCCGAAACCTGACATACTGTATCTTGTTCTTCTGAGCCACAGGATAACTATTCAAAACACACCTGTAGAAACCACTGACACTTGTTGACATGTTTTTTCGTAACTACGGGCCCTGCAGTTTATTTTGACTCAGTCTCACATACCTCATCCTACTGCAGTAAACACTCACTAACACATCAAAAGTGTATTTATCCCTCAGAATGTACCCTGGAAATGGATTATTTACTCCTGTTTTAGTAAAGTTACTGAGTCATTAAAAAAAAAAAAATGAAACCAGGTATTTGTGACGTCTTATTAAAGATTAATGTCTATAATAGGAACCCATAAGCTTGGGGCTGAGTTACACAGACAGGGCTCAAAAGTAGAAATATACTGTGAGATGGACTAGCGATCATTGGTTTTGTTCTTCTCATGGCATTTGTTGATGGTAAGAAAAATATTGAACATCAACAGTTTAGATGCACTGATTAACTTGACCATGTAAAAAGTAGTTCTTTGCCACAATCTTTAACTGTATAAAAAGGAAAATAGTTGCTTTGCTTTAGTCGTAATTTGCTGTTTTCTGTTTGGTAACTGTTTTTTTATGACAACTTATAGTTGACATGAAGCAATTATCATACTCAGGATGTGTTACACAAAAAGGTAAAATTGTTTTGTCTATAAAATGCCAGAAAATGGTGAAAAATGACAAGGTTGACACCTTCATTTCTCTTGTTTTTTCTGACCAACAGTCCAAGAATATATCCAAAGGTATTCAGTTTACTATCATGTGTGACAATGAAAGGCATCAAATCCTCATATCTGAGAAATTAGAATACAGAAGATATTCAACATTTTTGCCCACAAAAAAGACATAAATGACTAATTGATATTCAAAATAGTTGTGGATTCATTTTCTAACAGTCAATTAACGGATGAATCGACTAGCAGTTGCAGCTCCATACCATAAATTGATTTGAACATGTGTCGTACTTTTTTCTCAATTACCTTATCTGTGGAGATGCTACAAATCCTATTCAACCTATGTAGGTTGTGGTATTCATGATGTAAAACAGATGCAAATGTATTATATCAGCTGAGACACTGTTAAACTAAAATACTGGGCCGAAGCCAGATCAAATTAATAAAAGTATCGTCCAGGCTGTGTCTTTAGCATCTGACTTATTTTGAATAATCTGGGAAAAACAATCTCCTCTACATTATTTAAAAACTGTACTGAGGAACAAGAAACTGCTAACAAGCCACTGGCGTCAGAAAAAAAAACAACAACTCATAAACATGACTAAGTGGTTAAAAAAAAAAAAAGAAATTCTTCCATTTCACAATGACTGGTACATAGTGCACATCAGGATGACAGGTGAGTGTGTGTGTGTTTGTATTACACTATCAGAGGAGTTTTTAGGAGGCCAGTTGGCCTCTGGAGAGGCTGTGATGCAATGAGGAGTTTACGGACAGACACTGCCCATTGACGGTAAAAGAGGCGAAAGGGGGCTGGACTAAACTTTCAAGAAAAGAGGTCATCCTGTGTGGGAATTTCCCTCTCCCCTGTCAGCATGTGAGCCAGGAACAGGGAAAGACTGCGTGGGGCTCAAATAGGAAACATGGGGTCATCGAAGAAAAAATGCTTAGAATGTTTGAATGGATCTGTGCCAATGCTGAGAGCTACGACGAGAGGGTGAAAGAGCAGGGAGCTGGGCTGAAAAAAACTCACAACATTGGAGTGTTGAATGTTGGATGTTTATTCACATTTTTTAAACTGTTTCTGCAATTGTGTCATTAAAAATTGTACATTGTACATCTTTTCTCGGAATCTGTTTTAAAAAAAAAAATCATACTTTTTACCAGGACTGTTTTTTGTTCCCAGTGAGTCCTAAAGCCAGGCCTCAACTACTCACAGCTATTGTCATGTACATGGAGGATAACAATGTCTTATTTAAAAGTGGGTGTAACATTCTTCAAGTGGTGATGTGTTGGAAAGGGAGGATATTGCACAACAGCTAAAAAACTAAACTGTTCATCACTGAGTGTGTTGAAATATCCACTGTATTCAAAATGTCATCTCTTGCTGCACAAAACAACATCAGACAGTCTCTAGACTTTATTTGGAGGATATAAAATATTAGAGATAACTAGATTGGGTTTTTTTTCCTCTTCTCTGCTGTTTTGAAGGGAGAGTTGGAAAACAGACTCCCGACCCTGAATTATCACGGCTCACCTACAAATCCCACCGTGCTCCTTTTTTCTTTATCTTCCCAGCCTGGGGTTTGCTTGCTCATGACAGATATGTTTCATACAGTGCGTGCGGTGAAATGCTGTCTGAGGGTTTGGTGAATTCCACAGCAAACCAATTGTCAACTTATCTATCATGTCTGGTGTAACCTACTTTGTCACTCCCATTTTAACTTCTACATTTTCTGCTGAGTGTTTTTTTTCCACTTGAGGGTTAAAGGAGGTTTGCTTGGGATTATTCATATCTCTTGCCCTGCACTGACTCCCAGCCAACTCTTGGCTGTTCAAGCGTGACCTGAAGTGGTGTGAGGAGGTTAGTTGCTGATTAATTTCCATGCAACCTTGAACCCCTCTCTGGGCCAGTGGACCCAGCAGACTATTGACAGAGCCATGTGCTAAAGATAAAACTAACATTTCTTGGCTGCGTGCAGTGTGACCAAGTCTCTCTTTTTTTGCTGCAGTCAGCAGTATCATTTCAGCATAAATTGGTTGAATGCATTTCAGGATCTAAGGCCTTTTTGCTTCAAATGACTAAATAAACAGACAAACGAAACAAATGAAGAGTTTTACCATGTAATAGTGTGCAGAGCCTGTTTGTTGAATCTGAGGAATCACCTTATTTTTCTGTCGTACTAAATGCCAATGGAAAAACACAAATTCACATATCAACCCTTATTTAATATTCTCTTTCTATCACAGAACTGCTGCACTGATCAAACCGCTGGATGCCATTTTCTTCTTTATGGATACAATAAACGATATTCAATTTTGATTATAGTTATCCGAAGCATTATCAAATATATCTGTAGCCCTTTTGGTGTTGACTGGATTTGTGAAATTCACTTTATCTCCAAAAAAGAAACACCAGATTGCTACAGTGTGCTTCTCCTGGCACATTGGCCTTAAATTTAAAAGGCTGAATATCCGCCTTGTTGTCGAGCCAATTCCTGTCTGCAGTATGTTTGTAACTGACACGCATGGAAATGCATAGTCTGACTATGGTGAGTGTGAATATTAAAGGCGAGCATTTACACCCATCTGCCTCAGACTACACTTAACCTCAAACGGGCAGAAAAGAGGGAATTACGAGAGAAATTGTTAAGACAAAGTATAAATCTGTTTAATTCAATAAAATATCAAGTACAATTAAAGCATTTCACCTTTTAATATTAAATAATTAGACTTATTTCATTCATTGCCAATACTATTACAAAGAGTTGCATCATTTCACTGCAGCACAACTCTTCCCTTGACAACCATTGCTCTGAATACACAAAAACGTAGAAATTCACTCGCATGTATGTAAAACCTGCACAGGACTACTGCATACACCAGGAAAAAAAAAAAAATTACATCTGAGAATAAAGCTAAGGTGACATGTGAAGAGTCGTGACTGATTGCGCAATCCATGCACCCACTTCTCAAGTCCCATTCAAAGTGTCCTTGTAAACTGATGGTCGCCGTCTTCACCTGCGGGGCGTACCGTTTTCAAACACTTGCACCTCGGGCTCTAAAGTCCAGCAATGATCAGAGGAGCAGCCCGAAGATCCGTTTGGAGCCCTCGTCCCCCACTCCCCTCCTTCGGTGGAAGGGGCGAGGGGGGTTCTAACATTGTCCGGTGGCAGAGAGCAGGTTGCGCAGGGTGGCCAGCTCTCTGGACAGCTGCTCCACACGCTTTTGTAAACGATCGTTCTCCGCGGCCAGTTCCAGCACTTTGTGCTGAGTCTCCAAGTTGCGCATTTTGGCTTTGTCCCTGCTCTTCCTCACGGCGAGGTTGTTCCTCTCCCGCCGCAGCCTGTACTCCTCGCTGTCCTTGTCCAGGCGCTTCTTCGCCTTGCCGCCGGACATCTTGCCGCCGTGCGACGGCGACCTGCTCTTACCTGACGGGGCAGGTGTGCCGGGCGGGCTGGAGCAGGTCGAGGACGCGGTGGAGATGTTCCCGAGGCTGCCGCTGGTGGACTGGTAGTGGAGGTAGGACCTCATGTCAAAGCCAGACGACCCGTTCTCCATCTTCGCTTCTTCCTGGCTGTCGTCTCTGTCGGCGGCGGCGGCAGCGGCGGCGGCGGCGGCGGCTCTGTAGCGGCTCCCGACGAGTTCAGGGCTGAGGACACTATCCACGCGAGTCTCCTGCAGCTCGGTGTAACCCAGCGAGTAGGGCTCCCTGGGGTCCCGCAAGTTGTTGCACTGACTCGTCTCCAGCTCGTTCAGCAGCGAGTAGCTCTTGTAGTTCTGCAAAGCCGCGACCCTCTTGATCTTGTTCTCCGCCAGGAAATCTGAGAAAACGTCCCCCTGCTGCTGCTGCTGCTGCTGCTGCTGCGTCTGCGCCGCCAGCTGCGGGCAGTGCAAAGCAGAGTCCAGGTAAACACTGAAGTCTATCGCTCTCTCCCGCTCTTCAATGCCCAGCTCAGACATCGAGTCGCCGAGCCTCCAGTAAGAGCCGCCGCCGACGGGACTGATAATGCTGTCTCTACTGTGGATAGCAAAGCTGCCCTCGTCGTAGAAGCCGGCCACTTCCATGGATATTAACACCCCAGCATGGAGGGCCGAGGTGAGACGCCCGGAGTAGAGTTGTTGTTGTTGTTGTTGTTGTTGTTGTTGTTGTTTTGTTTTTTTTTTTCTGTTTCTTTTTCTCTGGTTCCCCCGGTTGCCCCTAGTTGTGAAATGGTACAAGCGTGGAATTGCGAGTGAGTTTAAATCCCCCCAGTTGACGCTGCCTCCGTGACAGCACGTAATAGCGGAAACTACTTCGGAGAGCCTGCGCTCATGGATCGGGAGGAATTGACAGGTCTCGGTGTCTCGGGGGGGTGTTTTATGGTAGGCGAGGGGGCGGGGTTTAGCAGGGCAGGTGTGTGACGCGCGGCGGAGAACCAACCAGACAACCTGTGCCCCCTCTGGCGGTCCTTTCTTACGGTTAATCGTCTGTATTTGTGTGTGTGTGTGTGTGTAAATATATATATATATATATATATATATATATATATATATCTCTATATATATATATATATATATATATATATATATATATATATATATATATATAAATACAATTGCTTTATGTTTGGCATCAGCATTAAAGGGGGGGCTTATTATCTCTGTGACTTAATTCTGTGACGCTAATTTAACATAAACGGAAACTTTTTTTTTTTTTTAAGTCAAAAATACAAAAACCAACTGCGGTGACCGAAGCCAGCATTTGTTTGACAACGCGTCCACTCACGCCCCCTACAGTCACACACAGTCGCCGGCTCGACAATGGTGGAAAAATCCCACTCGGTTGGCGACCTGTTTACCATTTTCTCAGTTCATGCGTAATAAGCCCGTGACAGCCTTACTCGTAAAAAGCCTCCCTGGACGCATCTCCAGACAGATGTTCTCCACAGCACTGGCAGGCTAGTACAAAACTCTCTCCCCTCTCTCTCTCTCTCTCTCTCTCTGTTTGTGTGTGTTGTGTTGTTGCTGTGTGGTTGAGATGTGCGAGATGATGCAGCCACTCCAATGCTGCACAAGGGTCAGGGCTGCTTGTTTTGTTACATTTACTTTAGTCTGCTTTTATTTTATTTTTTTTTAAATCTAAAACGATTCACTTTTTTCTCAATAAAATCCAATAAGATTTTCCTTAACAGCCCATGGAGTCATTTTTTTCTCACAACAGCAAAAAAAAAAAAATAAATAAAAAAATAATAATTAAAAAAAAAAATATATATATATATATATATAAATATATATATATATATTTATATATATATATATATATATATATATATATCTGAACAGCCCACAAACAAGTAATAAAAACAGGACACTGTGACTTCGTTCAGGTGCCATGGACAGGTCTTGGTATCACAGACAGGTGTCCAGGTGGTCTAGTGAGTCTAAATGCACACACTCAGCTCTTGTTATACTGTATATGGGCTATTAAAAATGTATGATCAGAGCTGAGTGATCTGGATTTAATGTGAGCTCTTACTGCCACCCTGTGGTGAGCTGCCAGGTTCCATATGACAGCAACACTGCAGCGGCAGAGTCAATGCAAATGTTAAGGATGTGCAAATCTCTACGTAAACTTCTACATTTGGTGCAGGTCTTCCAAAATGCATTCTCGCCGTCACTTTCGCGAAAATGCACACGCTGCCTTTTCCCCATGTGATTCCACAGCATTGACTGGTGACTCATTAGAATCTGTGTCTTCCCTGGAAATCTAAGATGCATTTTTTCTTCTTCTTTTGTTTGGATTAATTTCTAACTGCTGTTACCGTTTAGTGGTGAAGTTGTCATATCAATAGGACTGGAAGGTTTCAAAGGTTTCTAAGGAATAACAGCTCTTACTGAGAATAGATTCCCACACAAAGTCTGTCTACAAAACCGGGCAACCTGACAAATCAGTTTGTTCATACCGGAATTACAACTTCTGTGGCCCTCTGGGGGAGTTGGGGGGTTGGGGGGATGGGGTGGGGGGGGTGGGGGTCATTTGCCTGCCTTATCTGGTTGGTAATCAAGCCTTGGACACATCTGTTGAAGTACTCAGATCCTTTGCTTGAGTAAAAGAAATATCACAGTATAAAACCTACTTCATTGCAAGCTTCAAAAATTGTTCTTTGGTTTAAACTATAAACTTGCATCATATTTACATAAGATGATCCTACGTTTAGTATGTAAATGGATCTGTATCTGAAGACTAACTAGTGGTCAAAATGTGGAGGAGTAGAAAAAAATAGAAAAAATAAAATAGAAAAAATAGATAAATATATGGTATTTAGATCCTTTAAAGCCACGTGTTTTGTCAGTTGTTGCAGAAGCTGGTATGGTGATTATTGGTGTAAAGTCACTGAATACATTTACTGAAGCCCTATACTTGAACTTCACTGAACTATCTCCATTTTATACTACTTTATACCTCCACTCTCAATGAGACATCTTCATTTCGGGAAAACTCTAACATAAAAATGCTGCTCACGGTGCAACAGTAGGATGACAGTCTGACAGGGGCCATTCTGCCTAGTGCGTACTTCCACCATCACTAAATGTGGCACTTAGATCTTTTACTTAGGTAGCTTGGCAATGTCACAGAGTAGACATACTCTGTTACAAACAAAATTAAGGCATTCAAAGGTTCACTTGAGTAAAAGTACAAAACTGTCAGCCTCAAAATATATGTCAAGTACTACAAGTAAAAGTACTAATTTGCCAAATTACCTGTATCTAAGAATAATATACATTATTGGATTACAGGAGGAGCTTTATTATAAATGTAGTGGGATTGAAATATAAAGGATCTCAACATTGTACTAAAGTATAGCATTTGAGTTAATGTACTTAGGTGCCTTTCCAGTTCATTTTACTGATAACACTTGTGTACTTTACTCAAGTAGAATTATGAATGTAGAGCTATTAGCCTACTTGTAATGGAGCCTTTTTTTGTGCTGAGGTTCTTCTCATTTTCCTAAAAATTGTCCCTGTTTAACTTTTGCCAAATGGCACTCGTGGCTTCTAGAAGATAGTGTGTTGTAGAATGTTAAAATCTAGCATGACAGTAAAACAAGCAGAGAGAAGTCATACAGTCAGCCAAGTGACTCAGTGGTGTCAGTTAGACGGCAGTGTTCAGGGAAAGTTTGCTAACCACCACAACGTCACAGCAGATCTAGTGAGGCTGCAGTAGCAAAACCACTGGATGTAATGAATAAAGCAATGGCATGGTGGAGTTACCGAATGGACCTACTGGGCAAAGGCCCCGCAGGGGCCCCGGGATCTCCTGGGCCCCTGTGCCCGATAGGCCTTAAAAGGCCACAGCCTCTGTAGGGAATGATTGTTAATATTTGTTGTCTGAAGATCACAGAGTTCAGTTAAAGGACACAAAATGACCATTAAAACAATGATAATGACCATTAAAACACACTGACTGAAAAGTCAGTGTGTGTATGTGTGTGTGTGTGTGTGTGTGTGTGGAGGGGGGTCCTATAAAGGAGGAGTAAGGAGGATGGGAGTGTTTTTTTACCTGTCTTCAATAGTGGGCCCATTATGTCATAATCCATCCATGAGCAAAGGTGCGCTTTACTGATTATGAAATAGGCCTCGAATTTGTGTTATGATTTGTTTTAATAGCTATTATAAGATCGTATCAAATCTTCAGCACTTCCTCGACTAGTCAACAGGTCACTTGGTTAAAGTGTTGACTTCCCTTTGGGTATTTCCATAGCCGAAGCTGCGGCGTCACACCCCGATGGTTGACGGACGTCGCTGTGACACCCGCTCCGCTCCGTTACGTGTCTCATTTCGAGCACACGCCGAGGGCTCCATCTACCGTGCACCCGGCACAAGGGCCGACAGGACGGGTGGGGTCGCGAAATGCGGTCTTTCCCCTCGCACGCCTCCGATTGGCCGCACGCCCGCCCGTGGAACGTTCCCCCCGAGCGGCGATTGGCCGCGGCGCTCACCGGGCTCGCTCCCGATTGGCCGAGGCCGCCGCGCTTTCCGTGGGCCGAGAAAGTCGATGATTCCGTCGGTTCCTGGCTGAGGGTAGTGGAGTCTGAAGGGGCTGTGGCTGGGGCCCACGGCGGAGAAATGGCGAGAACGGCGAACGAGAGCGGGCGTGGAGTGGAAACACGGAACCCGGAGCCGCAGGGGCCCGGCCGGGGAGCGGCCAGATGGGGGCCGCAGCACGCCGGCGCCCGGGAGCTGGCCACTTTATACTCGCCAGGTGAGTCGTTCTCCTCGGCGGCTCCGTGTCTTACGTGATCGCCCCCCTCCTCCTCCTCCTCCCCGGTTCAAGTGTCCGTGAGCGGTGTGACATAACCACTGACTTCGTATAGCTACCAAGTGTCAAACTGGAAAAAAAATAAACAACAACAATAACAACGACAGAAAACAACCACTCAAATCTCAAACGAGATCATCGGTTTATCTTTAGCCGATAGGGTTAAGTGACAGCGGGGACTGTGCCACAGCTCAGGGCTTGTCACAGCCACACTGTTGTTGTTGTCGTTACACAATAGGAAATCATGTGAAACTGGGTTGAATTCGTGTGCGAGTCGCAGCCGTCCTTTGACATTTCGTGCATCAGGCGGAGGTTCGAGGAATCCGCTGCTCCTGCTCCTGCTCCTGCTCCTGCTCCGGGCTCCGGAGCTCCGGAGCTCCGCTCGTCCACCGAGCCGCCTTGACCTTTCGTAACCGCGTCGTTTGCTAAGTCAGACCGCGGACTGTATGTACCTCGGTAGCGGAGCCAGGAGCCGAGTAGTTCCGAGATCTCGTTCGTCGAACCGAGCCGGTCGCTCCTCTCGTCAAGCCGGTGCCCATTTGAACTCGGCCGCACAGAAAGCGACGGGCCCTCCCGCCCGTTGTGCAAATAACTTCATGCCCCCTGAGCTGCTCAAACTCAGTCGGGAGCCTTACCGGCATGGACTGATTTTGAGGAACTGGGCCCCTGGGCACAGGCAGGTAAAAGGCCCCTTCCCCTCCCAGACGGTTCCGCCTGACCTTTCTTAGTTTTATGTCATTGTGTGGCCACTTTGTCTTTCTTTGTGCTTGTTTTGTGTCTCTTTGTGGCCATTTTGTGTCTTTTAACTGAGTACTATGACTTTCAGAAAATGAAAATTAACAGTCACTTCATACAGAAGCAATGGCGCCATGGGCCCCCCTGACCTCCCGGGCCCCCTTGGCCAGTGCCCGGCATGCCCACTTAGTAATGCATCTGTTTCTGACAAGGATCTGATTCTGACGGTTTTGACTGTTTGGTGATCTGACCTTTTGCCTATTAGAGTTTTTTTTCCCCCCTAGAGACTGTAGCCTTATTTGAGTTGTAAAATGTGGACTGGTATTTCAGGGCAAGCTGCTCCACAGTGTCACGTAACCAGCAAAGTGCAGAGGAGTCTCTCCTCCCTGCACGTCATTGCTGTAAGGCAGCATCTGATAATCAATCATGCTGACTAGTGTTCCAACGTTTGGACGTTTTAGTTTGAATTATATAATCAAGTTCAGGTGTTGTTGACTGGAGGCATATTATCACTGATAAACTTATCAGGAAACTCTTGTTTTCAGGTCTCTCCTTTATTAGCAGAAGGCTCATGTGCTCTAGTTGTACTAATATTTATGCTCCTGTTTTTCTTTAAGGCAAAAGATGTCAAGAATGGATAAGTGTTGTCCTCTGCTTCTCTCTCATGGCCTTTAATTTCATTCACCTCCTTGCCAATTTCCATCTGGGGCATTTGTGGTACATTGTGATGGGCATTGGTAAGTGCTGAAGAAAATTACATAATGTCCTGTTCTTTAATTGTCCAAAAAAATGTTTTTGCTCTAGTTATTTGAATAATTTTCTCATCCATTGTTTTTGTTCTGCTCTTCTCTGCAAACTCACTTTCAGTGGGAGGAATACTCACCGCAGACTTTGCATCAGGACTTGTTCACTGGGGGGCCGATACCTGGGGATCAGTGGATCTACCCATTTTTGGAAAGGTAAGTAATCCACTATCCCCCCCCAAAAAAAAAAAAATAGAGCCTATAGTTTGTATTCTTAATAATCTATTTTTTGAAAGGAACCTGCATATTTAGTGCATTTCCAGTGTGTATTTCTTCTCTTTCATGCAACTGGTCTGTCTGAACTGTCCTGCAGGCCTTTATACGACCATTTAGAGAGCACCATATCGACCCCACAGCCATCACCCGTCACGACTTCATCGAGACCAATGGTGACAACTGCATGCTGACCATAGTCCCCCTAGCAAACATGGCCTTCAACTTCCTCACCCTTCCGCCCGGTGAGTTTTACATCTGCAAACTGAGCCTGACAGTCCTTTTACGCAAAAATGCTACAATCTGATCTACACTCTTACTGTAAAAACAACCCAGCAGCAGAGGGAAGGTGACTTTCTGTCACACTTTTTTTTTCTGTCTTCTTCTAATTGCAGTGGAGATTTACCGTATCTACCCCTGGTACTGCTACTTGTTTGCACTAGCCATCTTCGTGACCCTCACCAACCAGATCCACAAGTGGTCGCACACCTACTTTGGCCTGCCTCGCTGGGTCGTGTTCCTGCAGGACTGCCACATCATCCTCCCCCGCAAGCACCACCGCATCCACCACGTCTCCCCCCACGAGACATACTTCTGTATCACCACGGGTTCGTCTTTTACTTCGTTAACGGGGAAAATACAGAATCAGCCTGGTTGTTTTTGGAGATGAAAAGGGATGAGAGTCAGGTGGGTTTGTCACTGAGCTTTGTCCTCTCCAGGTTGGCTGAACTACCCGCTGGAGAAGCTGGGTTTCTGGAGGAACCTGGAGGATCTCATCCAGGGCGTGACAGGAGAGAAGCCCAGGGCGGACGACCTGAAATGGGCTCAAAAAGTCAAGTAACGCCGCAGGCTTACTGCACCCTACCTCAGAAGACGCTGGCTCCGTCCAGGCTTCTCATCCCCTTCTTTGCCTCACTTAAACTGTAATCCATAGGAAGGAAAACTAACAGTTTTTGATGCCATAGCTTTAAGTCTTGCACATTTTGTCTGTTTTTTCAAGAGGAGGGCTTTGTTGGTGGAAATTTTTCTTTACTTACTCATGGAGATCACTGTTTCAAATTGCAATATATCCTTAACTTTCTGTAGTTCTAACACAACTCATCACTTTTTCAAGGTGACTTACAAAGCCCGTTGATGAGAGGGGTTAGTCAGGTGCATAATTTGAAAAAATTGCTGTCCAAGGAGATCAAAAGATTTCCCTCATGTCAGAAACATTCAAACGATCCCAAGAAAGAATACTTGAAAGTGTGAACGCTCACTTTTTTCTCCTCCAGAGCCACAACTGTGTCGATAAATCACACTATATATATATAGCACTGCTCTATTATTACTCTGGATCAGTCTTTTCATCTCCACCTTATTAAGGGTCTACTTGATGTAAGTAATAAAATCGGATTTAGGCCATGGTAAGTAGTAGGACTTGGGAGATATACAGGAGGATTTTAGGATGTTTTACCAATGTTGAAAGCTAAAGAACAATTTGGTTAATTACTGTTACATCTGTTGACTGTTTTTTTAAAGGAAAGGTGATGACAAAATGTTTTTTTTTTTTCTTCAGTAATAACCTGTGCCCATCTGTTGATTCTAGTAACTTGTGACAAATCCAAATGCAGCCATACTTAATAGCCATGGATTTGTCAGCCTGAGACACTGACTACAGTTATAGCGGAAGAGTCCGTGCAACTTTACAGCCAAACTTATCCCACCAGAGCGCTAAACGGCACGTCCGACAACTCAGAAAACCCATTTTTAAATCAACGAACCAAAAAAGAACAAAAGATTAAATTGCTGTCGGATCCAAAGCTGGTGTTTTTTTTAATTTATTATTTGAATACGATATTTTCAGGATGTTGTCTGGCCATTGAAACCGCAAACACAGAAATTTTTCAGGCTGAGTGGGGACACAGTAATTTGATCCGAAAAAGTCACACGGAAATACGCTTAATTGTAGTCAAGTGTCAACGCTCGACCATTAGAAAATCTGGGCAGATAGAGATGTATCATGCCGTTGTCCTGCTGAATCATTCTGGCCCTGATGAGGAGTCTTTCAGATGATGCCGTGAAAGGCCTTTTTTTTTATTTTTTAAGGTTTTTGACTCCCGGTAACCAGACCGTTTTTGGGGTAAAAGGGGCACATGCAGTCCTGGTCAAGCTGCCTTACACGCCGTAAATGCAGTTCTCGTGTCTTTCTCTTGTTCTCTTGTACTTGCAGCACTTCTTTTGTGTTGTTGCGTCGGGGGTCTGCGTCCTACTTGATCGGACACAGACGCTCCGAAGTTACGTGCCAACTGTATGTAACCGTTGTTTTCACTCCTCACGTCTCGCTCTTCTTTTGTACTGTGGGAAGGAGCCGTCAGTTTTCAGAGCGTAACATTCCCCGTGAGTAACGTTGCCACAGCGTTACCGTCTTGGTGACTGTGACAAATTGACCCGTCGATGTTACAAGGGCTTCAGTGGAGGCTGACGACCCAGGAATTTTCTTCACTCCTATATATGAGATTATGTAACTAATTAATCGGTTGAGAGGTTTTTGTTTGTTTTTTTTAAATGCTTTAGTCAGTGATTTGTAAATGTATTGTACAGCGAATAACTATGCAGTGTAATAAGAGGCCCTTAACTATATGTCTTAACTGATAAGATTAGTTTTAAAATGCCTTTCTTTTTTCTTTTTTTAATAGTTTACACACATTTGCTTAGTTGGAAAACTGGAGCTCAGAAATTTAGCTACTTAATAAACTGCATGACGAAATTACCTTCACTAATTAAGATGTCACTTACACAGACATAAGAATGCGTGCATGCATACAGCATGTCGGCTCTTGCAAGCAATATACCGGGTCACCAGCTTTCCTCCGAGTTTCGTGCCAAGTAGACGCCGACCAGGGAGGACTGTGCTCGCTCCGGATGAAATTTAAACTAACCCCTTTTTTGAAAGACGACCCCCAAAATTTTGACCAAATGGTCCCCAGGCTTGAACCAGCAAAAATGTTATCTTCATTCCAGGGCAATCCCCAGGCAAAAGGTTTTTGGACTGAAATGGGAGAGGCTAACCTTGCCATTTGAGTCTGGTTGATTGAGGAAAAAGACTTAATTATTAATTAAGCTCCTGGTGTTATACTCAAAGTAGATCATTTAATTGTGGTTGTAGTTAACTTTGAAACCAAAATTATGTTTTCTATTATGTAATATTCCATTTTTTTGAATCCTTCATACTTGATTATATAAAAATTATTCACCATAGGTCAACAGCAGAAGTGCACTACGGGTTGCTTAGTGCTTGTAGTGTAGTGAGAAGCAGTTCTGTGTGCGCTGAGTAGAGTAATGTATGCTGATAAGTGGATGGTAGTATGTGTCACTGCATCAAAGTTAGAGACCTGTGTACAAGTTGTTTTTTTTTTTTTTTTTTACTCCTGTAGTGCATTGTTTTTGATCAGTATTAGGCAGAATATTGTTGGGGCACCGCTAACTGCAGTCGGTAGACACGTTTGAACGCTGACATACAGCTTATTTCCTAAATAGAAACTTTGGCGTTGGCCCTGCTGGATGTTTCAACGCTTCAGTAAATTGCTTTTTTGTCATAATATGAGAGTAATAACCGTTTTTAAGGACGTTTTTGTAATGCTGAAGAATAGGGCAAGCTAAGGATAATGGTTAGAAATTTTAGACACTCCATAATTAGTTTTGGAGATTGACAAAACTGACCATAAATAAAAAGAGTATATTGATTATCTCAGAAAGAACTCATACCATGATAATATTTGCTTGGAGACAGACTTGCTATAATTGCTATTTATAGCTGTTGTAGTCGGGAGCTTGGTAGCTTAATTGTGTGTATTGATCCAACATGCATTGACTTATTCTCCAGATGATCTCAGGATTGTGGTTTAAGGTCATTGATGTGATTTGATATGAATTTGTTATAAAAGAAAACCAAAATGAAACACTCCATTAGGGAAGATTATCGTTACCTAATAGATAAAAGTTGTTTAAAGCTCTTATTTCCGTCAGATTTTGTTGGCCAAAGCAGCCGAATGATTTGAAATGCAACATGGGTTCCGTCGTAGCCATAAATCTGTGCAGTTAATTTGACCTTGTGTTATTGAGGCACAACTTTGTGATTAAGCCGTGTTTTTTTTCCGCTTAGAGACAATGGGCTTTTGTTAGTGAATTTAAAGGGTATTTTGTGACAATGTGTGGTTAACTAAATATTTTCCCACTGGAAACAATTTTGTGGAAGCAAATGAACTTGTCAGTAATTGGGAAGTCGTTGTCGGTATCTTTGAAATGGTGTCTTGAAATCGCTTTTTGTAATGATCCTATTTATTGAACTGCCTTATCCTCTCCCTGATTGATTTACTGTAAATCTTGCCAGTGATATGGGGAAAAAAACAATTCATTGACAGACTTTAAAATTGCCCTTCATTTGCCTCTTACATCTTCTGAAGCAAGACCCATATGGATGTTGTAGTTGGTTATATGGTGGTGATGGAGTTTTAGATATCAGAATAATGCCTTGATGCCTTTTTGTTGTCTTCCGTGTGGGAGACTTACAATGTATATATTAAACTGTATTTATAAATAAACTAAATAAAAGGTTAATTGATAACTACCGCATCCTGTTTTCTCTGATGCATTTCTTTCTGTCTTGGCTTTAGTTCAAAGATGATGTGGCTATATAACTAAAACTATACAATCTTCATATGGTCACGTCCTCTTTCTTTGCCTGCATAATCTACAGTCAGAGCAAATACAGTTGTTTTTCAAAAGATATTTTGACATCTCAGAGAAAAAAAAATCATAGAACTAAATGATTGAACAGAGCCACTTTAATGTTATTAGTAACAGTTGTTCTTTTCCTATATTGACATGTCTGCTGTGTAAAATGTAATAATTAATAAAAAAGCTGGCACCTGTTGGACGGACAGGGCCTATTTGAAAGATAAATTTGGTAATATTCAGTATCTTTATTACAGTAAAATAAATCAAGGAAAAGACCAAAACCTACAGCGTGTTTGTCCATCTCCATGTGTTCGCTTCCCTTCCTACCTGCCTTGTGGAACTCGTGCCCAAGCTCATTGGTTCCTACTGAAGATGTAAATCTCCAAAAAAGGTGATTTAATTTAGTAGAAAAGGCTTGTTAATGCCCTAAGGACAGCTGGGTACTGTGGTTCTTAGTAAACCTCTGTCAAACATGAGTAAACACTGCAATATTGAGAACGGATTCATTCACATTCGATGTTCTGGTGAGTATTTCCAGAAGCACGGACTGTCGAGTCAAAGTCAAAATAAACAACACTGCTTGTATTTGTGATAATTAAGGACCACGTCAAGTAGTGAAACAGGGAGCTGTGTTTGATTGTTTTTTTTTGTTTGTTTGTTTGTTTTAACGGAGCTTTATGGCTCAGAGATAAAATAAAAATAAATAAATATCAGGTTTTGGCTACACAGACAATACAACTAATTGAATTTGGCCTTTTATTGGGTTTGTTTGTGATAAATTAAATTTAAACGAACTAGCCTGTTTCTCGCGCTTCTCGCCAGAGAACAATAAAGGAAGCGACGCGTGGCGTCCCTCTCGCGCGCACGCACCGATGCCCACAACGGCGAAGCTGCGTGCGCGCTCCCGCTGTGTAGCGACAAGATGGCGGTCGCCGCCGGATCAGGTAAGTGTCCGGGGGAAACAAATTATCGTGAGGAGCCGCCGTTGAACAAAAGGCTCAATGAATTTTCGCGACGTGGCTAAATAGTTTCACAGCGTCTGTTGATAATCGACTGACGCGCCCCGCTCCGCGGAAAGATAGACGCTAACGCAAAGCTGGAGCCGCCGGGGAGAATGAATAGGAAGCGGTGCTATTAGCTAAGCTAGCGCAAGTGAAGTTGGATAAAGGGAGAGGCAGAATGACTGGCGGCAGATGAATTACATGTCGTCTGGTAGCCGTTTGATCATTTGGAGTCAGTTATCTTTATATAAGTCCTTGTAAAAGACATTTGATTTTATTTAATAGCGTGATTCAGCGTGGTAACGGTGGACAGCGCCGACGCTTAGTGAGCCACAGCAGAGCCACCCTTAACGGGGGATGTTAGCTCGTTTGCTGCATAGAATTGTTTACCGACTCCCGACAGCGGAGGTGTCAAAAAATCGGGACGTTAGCATCAAATGTCGTCAATAGGGGAGGGGGGGGGGTCGGTGAAACAACATTCAGCCCCCCCCCCTTACATGTGTGGCCCTGGACTGTTTAATGTCAACAATGACGGCATGTTTTCTGTGATACCGACATCCATCCATCCATCCGGATAATCAGGAAAACACGATCTCAACGCCGTGCCGAGTTTCAGCGAGGGCGATAAGAGCTTGATCGCTGCACCAGCTGGCAGTGTGACTGTGTGCGTTTGCGTGGCTCAGGTATCAGTGCAGCACCATCATATCTCACTGCAGAGGCCAAGTGATGCAGCACAGTTGAAGCCAGATGCCAAATTAGAGGAAGTGAATAACCTATATGAGAATCAAAAGAGGCTGATGAAACCTGCTCCACTAAGGGGTGCCTTTTAATTTTTCTGTGTCAGATTGAGACATCCCTGGACCAACGCACCTTTATAACTGCAAGCCATTGCTCTTGCAAGCTTAGCGGGTACCCAAGTCCAGCCGTCCTGTTGAAAGTGTGCACGTTTGAGCATTAACGGCCTTGCTTTTGGTGTGTTCATCCACATGCAGGCGTTAAAGTTCCTCGCAATTTCCGGCTCCTGGAGGAGCTGGAGGAAGGCCAGAAAGGTGTGGGAGATGGGACAGTGAGCTGGGGTCTGGAGGACGACGAGGACATGACCTTAACACGGTGGAGAGGGGTGATCCTCGGCCCTCCTAGAGTGAGTGCCCCCCCCCCCCCCCCACACACACACACACACACACACTTAAATGCTGAGTCCTTATTACAGTAGCCAAGAGGGTGTCTGTAACCAGCAGGTCTCAGCTTTGAACTGTTAAGCATTTTCTGTCAGTATGTACCTAGATGTAGTAGTGTACTAGCCACACATTGCATGAATTGAGGACATCATCTAAGTTATCTAATATAAAGGCGGGTGCAAAATGAAAATGAATTCGAAGCAGTGGCCCAATTGAAGGCCTTAGCGAAGATAGAATATCATGAGTTAATATTTTAAAAAATGACAGCAAGCAACAGGTAGCACATCATAAAACACAGAATCAGTCCCTTGTAGAAAATAAACATTTTTGCTTTGATTTATTCAAATGCTACATACAGATACTCAGATGCCTCATTTTAGTTTGTTTTGGTTGGCTGCATTTAGAGGCTAGGTTATTACAAGTGCAGCTTAATATGCATCCACAATGTGTAACAAGACCTCAGTATCGCAGGGACCTTTTTCAGAGGATGGTGGATTTTAACTTATGGATATTAACTCGGCTGATTTTTCTCCCGGAGTTTAAACAAACGTAATTACTGTTGCTATGGAACTGAGTAAAAATATACTTACATTTAAATGATCACAACCTGGATTTAGGGCATTTTCTTCTGTCGATTTAACATGATGGTATTGTCAGATTAATTGAACAATGTGAGCTGTTTGTTGATGTTTAGTGTGATTTCCACTCACCTTTCCCCCCATCTCTGTCCACAGACAAGCTATGAAAACAGGATGTACAATCTGAAGGTTGAATGTGGGCCAGGATACCCAGAGTCGCCACCGTTTGTCAGATTTGTGACAAAGATAAACTTGAATGGCGTGCACACCTCCAATGGTGTGGTATGTAGATCTTATACATCCGTTATTATTTCAGCCAGTTTACCCACATTTGCATGCATCAGCTGTCAGCCTTCTTTTCAAAATAGATGATGATAATCTTTTCTGATCCTGCTCTTGACACACTAAATATATTTGGACAAAGAACAGCATTTTACCTGTTTATTTTTTTAATATTAAATCTGGTGTATACTAAAAACAAACCACATTTTGTTATTTGGGAGCAGGTGAAGGCAAAGAAAGAACATGCACACAATCAAAGGAAGACTTTTTTGCATTCCTTTGTCATGTGTGCTCTGTTGTCATTCAAGATGAGCAAGTTCCTCTTGTAAGAGCATGCCCGAATCCTCCAACAGCTTATGTAACCGTTTCATTCATTTTAGCACAAGATGTACAGCACTATATAATACGTGGTATGAGAGATGTACAACTCCATCTTTAATTAGATTTTTCAGGGCAAATTCACATTAACCATTTAGTCTAAATGTGGATGTGTTTTACTTCAAAAATGTTTTTAGAATGACCTTTTTTTTTTTTTTTTAATCAGAATGTAGACCAGAAACTGTACTGGATCCTCTAGGAGGAAGGTGGTCATAGACTTGTTCCATTCAAACTGTAGGATGTCTATTATTAGCACAGAAAAAATCCTGGCTAAGGCCAACATGACACATGACAAAGAGTCTTCCCTTGTAGGGCAATGGAGAACGTGCACTCGTTTTTTCAATTCTTATACAGATATTTTCCCAGTGCACGTCAAATTAGGCTCCAACATCATGTCCTGATATCTGTGAAAAAACAGTTGAAATTTAATAAGGGAAGCTTTATCTATCATACCACAGATTGAATCGATAGTAAACACGTTTTTAAGCGGTTAGTCTGTTAGTGGGGGGCGACAAGAAACTAAGGTTTGGACTCACACTGATGAACAGTTTGAACAGATAGGAAGTCACAAGATCTACAAAAACAAATATCTTAAAATCCAGTTTCTAACATTTTTGGTCATTTAGAAAAGTAAAGATGACGGGGTGCAGCATTGCATGCCTCTTTACTTGTCCTCTGTCCTCCAGGTTGACATGCACGCGGTGACGGCACTGGCCAAGTGGCAGAACTCCTACAGCATCCGGATGGTGCTGCTGGAGCTGCGGCGGCTCATGACGTGCAAGGAGAACATGAAGCTTCCTCAGCCACCAGAGGGCCAGATCTACACCAACTGAGCCCCATGCTACTTTTGCCTCCATCTTTCCCCCACCCTACCCCCCATCTCTTCTGTTTTGCTTTCATTCCCTTTGTCCCCATCATCCGCCATGTGACATTCCACCTCCTGCCAACAACTTGGCTGAACACACACACACACACACACACACACTCTTACACTTACAATAACAGGTACATGCAAACATACACCCATATATACACATAAACACATAAACACATACCTATATCTGAATACACACTTATTGAGCATACATGAAAGTCATTCCAGGCCCCTGCCCCCTCCCTCTCCCATCACTGGAGCTCCGGGTGGACTCGATGTGACGAGGCAGGCGGAGTCCTCAGTCCATACCGGATATGATCATTCAAATACTGTACATCTTACTAATCTTTTTTTATTATTATTTGTTAAAAAAAATGCAGATTGTACAATAACATAAATAATCTTATTGAGTGTACCGCTTTGTCTGTTGCCTTTTTGTAACACTGAAAACGGCCACTTGATATAATTACACATAGTTCACTAGATGGTTGGTTGCTGTTGGTGTTGTCAGATAATCATCTTTTAAGGTTTACATACAACCCCCCCCCCCCAAACCCATTTGAATTGATACATCATGTTAAGAATGTCTTCTCATGTGGCCAGAGGTCTAATGAAATATGTTCGTCAGTGTGTGTTGACATGGGCTTGCATAAATTTCAATTAAAAAAAAAATTGTTTTTAAGAAGTCCCATAGTAAATGCATGACTGCAGCCCAGCAAGGTGCCTGGAAGTGGTCACCTTCGTCAGAAATTTTTTTTTTTCCCCTTTCTTCTATGTAAGAATTGTCCAAAGTGAACGGGGTCTGATACCCTGCTGATCGTAATATGCATATTTGCATAGTATGCTATCTGCTGTACATGCAGAAGGCCTAGTTAAATCATGCTTGAAAAGTAGAAGTGAAATCAGCTACCTCTCTTGGTCCCGAGTAACGTCAGAGGAGTTTTCTGACTTGTGAAACTGTCTTTACCTCTTCATGTGACGATTTGTTTTACTTTCTCCACTTCTTTCATAAATCTTACTTCATGCCTTTCATGCATTTGTGTCGTCGCAGATCACTACGAGTGCGTGTGGGTTGCGTGGAAGTTCATTTGGAGTATTTCTACACAACGACTGGCCGTACATACTGTGTTTACATAACTTCGGCACTTGAGTGACCCCAACTGTATTAGCGGAAGCGGGATGCAAGTGCAGACCACCTAAAGCCATAGTCTAATATTTGTGAAGTGCTTTTGTTCACTTCCTTGCTGAGAGTTGCAAGTAACATTCATGCTATCAAAAATGTTATTTTATTAAAAAGAAAAGTATCAAGATGTAACTAAACTACCAAAAGTTAAAAGTAGTCATATTGCTGAGTGGGCCATTTCAGAGTATTGTATATTATATTACCGGATTAGAATTATTGACACATTTAATGTACATTAATGTTTTAAAGGAAGGTAAAGGAAAGGGTAAATTGAATTACTTTATAAATGTCTGAGTAACTTGTGAATTTCCCCCTGGGCAATCAATGGTATATTAGCTTTTAATAAATTATTAATTAGTTGTATTTTGTTTTATTAAATCGAATCTGTAAACTAACAAAAGATTCAAAATAAATGTAGAGAAGGAAAAGTATAATATCTCTCTCAGATGTAGTGGAGACAATAAAGTAGCATAAAATTAAAAAACTCAAATAAGTACAAGTATCTCAAAATTATACTTAACTACGGTCCTTGAGCAAATACTTATTGCTCATATCATCAGTTTTACCACTTAATATAACCTAGTTAATAAACTACTGTTGAACAGTTCTGTTTTCTGTTGTATTTCACAACAACTATATATACTTTTTTGCTATAGAGTAACAGAAAGAGCTAGAACTTGCATTAATTCATTTATTTTTTGGGCCACTCAGCTGTAGCGAACACAATCTGTAATTTTAAACAAAATCTTGTTAGTAAGCAGTTGCCTTGCACATCAAGAAGATACGAAGCAACGTCACACAAGCCGCAATTCAGAATTGTGTTTCTGGCCACCTGCTGGAAAAAAGTCCAATATTCACTCTACTTTAAGCTCTGTTTTTGGTTTCCACCTACTCCTGAGATAAAACATCTGGTTCTTTGGTAGGGAAATCCTCCACTCTATCCACTAGCTGACCTTGTGTGACCGTCTGGTGGAGGAAGGGGATGTTTACAGTGGGTTTATCAGACATTTAATTGCTGAAAACAGCTGCCTGTTCCGACCAAGAACACTGAAAATGGTGAGAGTAAACTGAAACGTGCAGTCAATTTGTGGGCTGGAAAACCACCCCCCCCCCAAATAATCCTCTGTAGGTCTGTTTACAATTAAGTGTTGATGTGATCCAGTGTTAATCCAAAAGTATATTTAATTGATTATTGATGTTATATCTACTCAAAATGTATACCCACAGCCCATGTGAGTATGATGCAGTTAGTGCAAGTCGTCATCACTGGTGCTGCCAATGGTTTTTCGAAGTTGGATAAGACGTTGGTTACCATCCATATGCGATTGAGAAGATTAACATTTCAGGTTAATGGTTTCCAGCCTGGGGGTCGGGACCCTCAAATAGGTCCCAAGACAGATCTGGAGGGTCGTATTCCTGTTACACAAAATCAGTGGTGGGATGTTTTTCTGTTTTCTGCCTCATTATACTTTATACCCACTGCAATTTGGAGGAGAAATATTGTAGTTTTTGCTACTTTGCTAAATTATTTTGACATTTATAGTTACTTGATAAATTAAGATTTCACATATGAAGAGATATGATGAGCAAGATTAATTGTCATATATTGACATATTAACACAGTAAAATGCTACTTACACCTTATTGTATCAGTAGTTATTATCCAATAGTATATGATTTCCCAACTCTCAAAGGCTGCATATTTCTGCACTGACTACTTTTGATACCATATTTTGCTGATAATACTTTATACTTACTTAAGTGTCATTTTCAATACAGAACATTTACTCGGAGTATTTTTCCATTGTGCAATAGCTTCTATTACCAAAGTAAAGGATCTGAAAACTTCCTCCTCATCTGTGCAGCATTAAGAATACATAATGTGTTTTAGATAATATACTAGATATAATATCTTATATCTTTCTTTACTATCTATACAGAGGGGATTTCAGAGTGAATCTTTTTGCCAGGAGGGTTGAGACAGGATTAAGACTTGTTAACCTTAGCAAACACTGAATTTATTTAACCAGTAGCTAGTCTTCGGAGCTGTGGTTCACTCACCAAATGTCCCTGAAGCGGAAGCAAAACTTATGCTTTGCTTGCACTGTTTACTCCTGCTCATTGACGTATCATTAACTGACACTGACCAAGGTTTTTAAACACTCATTAGGCATTTCATTTTGTGCTTTACAAAAAATTTAATTGCCTTGTTGTTTATAAGGCTCCTAATAAACACTGATTTGTATTACTGCAGCGGTAAATGTCACTGCCATGTTCCAACATTACAGCGAGAGCACTTTGCTGCAGATTAACCTAACTTTGGTCTTATTTTCAGGCTAACCTGCAGTTGTGAAAATCCACAGGCAAGAAGACAAGTTAGATGATGTAAGGACAAACACAGGCAGGATAAAAATAACAAAGGTTTATCTTAAAACGCCCTAGGCCTCAGGCTGGGTTAAAGTTAAAAGCAGAACTGAGAACATGCCCTAGCTTTGAGAATAAAGAGATAACAGGGGAACATAAACACCTGTTCATTTGACCTGATAATGAGCACAGAGAGCAATACGTCATGCGCAGTAAAAGGGCGAAATAATGTTGGATTTCATGACTTTTTCATGACCTGTGCTTCTCCTGCTGTTTATTTGGTAAAAATGTCCACATATACTCTTGATTGGAGGAAGCTGTCAGGTATATAAATCAACCTTTTCTCACAGCAGACATGTTGTGCATTGGTGATACTACATTAACTGACTCCATTCCGTTCCCAGCTACAACATACTGTGGTACAACATACCGACTGTATACAGAACATTATTTTACACTAACTGTCTTAGTGTAAGTGTAACTTTGAGTTAAACTTCACTAATAGACATTGAAATGTCTTCCCAAAGATTTAAAAGTTATTTTCTGGTGTCTTCTCTGTTCGCTGTTTTAACACTCTCCACAACTTGTCCGGTTCTGAGCAGCTCCTCAATTTTTTAGTGCATTACAGTGTTGGAGAAGTGTCCAGCGAAAAAACAATGGTTTTTAAACCATGCAAGTTGCGCTTTGGTCTGTACCAGACTTTGATTCAGACTGAAATATCTCAACAACTATTGGCTGAATGCCACTGACTTTGATAATCCCCCGAGGCCGTGGGTTTACACACAGGTGCTGGGAGGGTTTGCCATGAAATTTGGTTCAGACATGAATGTTCCCTTCAGGGTGAAATGTAAGAGCCTCTGCTTGTGTTTTAATCTAGCGCCATCATCAGATCAAAAACCTTTAACTCATCCAGCACTTTGGTTTATGACCAAATGCTTTTAAAAATAACAGCATTCCCATCAGCCTCAGCTGTGCCTTTGTGTTCAGTGCAAGTTATTCGAATGTTTGCATTCTAAGAGAAAAACAAAAACAGAGCATACAAATAAATAAATAAGCAAGAACGAAACAAAAACTAATGGTCATAAACAGAAGCAGTGAAATATGTGAGACAGTTTGAAACACTTAACAAGGGGCAGGTGTTGTGTCCTTCACTTTGCATGGAAGCAGCTGTGTCTTTTTACTGAATAGGAGGGAAGAAGTGTCTTAAATCCCCGAGATCGTTTCCCAGGAGCTTGTTGCACAAGACTCTAAACCTTTTCGTGACACTTTCCAACGTGCACACACCCTCTTACCTGAGGGACACGTGTACGTACTCGTACACACACACACACACACACACACACACGTTTAACACAGTCATACAGGCCTGACTGGGAACCAACAACGGGAAACTGTGAAACCCACCAGGGCAGAACGATCCTGCAAAGAGCTGAACAAGTTTTCTGTTGCAATATCGGCAACGTTTTTTTTTTTTTTTTAGCCTATATTTCTTGACGTGTCAGCAAGTTGGCACCATTATAAGTATGCCGAATTAGCTTTTAGCAGTTATTGTTTGCAGCGTACCCACATGTTTACAGATACGTACCGCTGGATTACCTTAATACCGAGGAGAATCTAAAAACGTGATAATTCCCGGGCAAGTTCTGAAGCCCCCCCCCCCCTTCATTATACACGGGTTTACGGATGTTTACTCGCGATAGACGTCGGAGGCAGCGGTGAACCGGGGAAGTTTAAGTCACTGCTGAATCAACTAGTATGTGTTTCCTGTTTTGTCTGCTCAGGTTATATCGAGTTAAAACTCAGAGAAAACGGAGGAGGATTGTTGACCCGAATTCCCCTCACGCAATGTCCGTGCATCACTTTTCTGCCCCGAACGGGCGTTTGGCTCTTGTCCTGCACCATCGTCCATGTCTATTACAAAACATATATTGTTTTGTTTTGTTTTGTTTTTCACACCGATGGTTAAAATGCCGTTGAGTTAAATACCCGAGGGCCACACTGGATATTCCACCCCCCCCCTGTCCTGTCGATCCCGGCAGAGTGGGCGTGTAGGCGGCCAAAGACAACCGCCGCCGCCGCACCTTCCCTCTTTCCCTTCCGGGGACACGCAAACGCTTGTGGGCCAAACGTGTCGAGGCCTCCCGGGAGAGATTTAACGACCTGACCTTATTTAGAGGTGAGCGCAGTCAGCCGCTGTCCCCGGCGTCTCCAGGCACCGCCCCCTGCCTCCTGTCATCCAGCGGTGCTCAGCGGTGGCGGCGGCGGACTCTGACCGCCCCCCGGACGCCATGTGATTTCCATCAGAGCCGCCTTTAACCCCCTCCGTGAGGTTACGGCGACCCGGACGCAGCGACCCCCGGGGCCCCGAGAGGAAAAACCCGTAAGTAACGTTTCCACGTCTGAAACCGCAGTTAAACTGTTCGCGGGATCAGCGGCGAGCGTGTGTTCAACTCTGTAAACACGGGAATCTGAGCACGGGCCACATTTCTTCTCCACTGTCTCAGAATATATGGTCCGTGTATGTGATGCGAAGCATTGCTATAGATTATATACTAGGCATTAAATTTAGCTTCACCTCCATCTGCTACGGCACCAAAATGTTGCTCAGGCATCAATGCTGCCAGTTTCTGCATAATATTTACATTTAATTTTTTTCTTTTGTTTAAGTACATTTTGTTGATAATACTCGTGTACTTTTACTTGAGTAAGATTTTTAAAGCGGTACCTTTTACTTGTAATGGAGCATCGCACTGTGGTATTTTTTCTATTACTTAAGTAAAAGATCTGAGTACTTCTTCCACCACTGCAGTTATCTTCATTAATCCCAACTTTTCACCCCATTACATGCAACATTTATGAATTAAATTCCAACTATGACAACTGTTCATAGCAGTAAACCACAACCTATCAAACCACATTTATCTGTCAGGTGTAGCTTCACATTACTTTTTCATGTTTCACATATTCCTCCCAGTTCGCTTTGCGTTAAGGTTAAAGTTCTCCAGAAGTCCTTCTTTTTTTCTGTTTTGAAGAAAATTACATGATGGAGGTTGTAACATGGCTTTTTATACTTGTGCATGAAAAGATTAATTTCTAGCGGTTGCAGTTACTTTAATAAAGAGTAAATTAAAAGACAAATATTCTGACTCAAGGCCTAAATTGCAGAGATTAAGTTAAAGCGCTTCTAAGTTTGGTATCTTTAAATTTTGAGTTTATTCAACTTTTTTTTTCCATTGGACAAAGTGCCACTGCTTATTTTGTGGCAATATATTCATGAAATGGTTTAATCTAATGCTTCCGACTTTTATGCTCCTGTAGGTTTGACACACAGCAGAGGTGGAGCAACTCGTGCAGAGCGTTTCTTCTTCTCCAGGATCTCATCAGACTAATCCAGCTGCAGCATGGCTCTGCTCGTCCACCTGCTGGCCTGCGCCTTCGGCCTGGGCTCCTGGGTGGCAGTGAACGGCCTGTGGGTGGAACTGCCGCTCATCGTCAACGTTCTCCCTGAGGGCTGGGAGCTCCCCTCGTACCTGACGGTCATCATCCAGATGGCCAACCTGGGACCTCTTCTGGTCACGCTGATGCACAAACTGTTTCCGGGTCGCCTCAAAGAGCATTTTGTCGTTTACCCCATCCTCTCCATTGGCGTCCTGTCCTGCGTCCTACTCGCCTTCTTCTGGGACACGACCACGATCGTGGCCGGGGCATCGCACAGCACCGCCTTCTTCATCATCACCTTCTTCCTCTCCCTGGTGGACTGCACTTCTTCGGTTACCTTCCTGCCTTTCATGATGCAGCTTCCAGCAAAATACATAACCACATATTTTATCGGAGAAGGGCTAAGCGGTTTCATACCCGGCGTGGTCGCTCTGGCACAAGGCGTGGGCATCGCCAAGTGCGTCAACTCATCTCAGACTGGAGTAAACCACACAGATGAGAGCATGTGGTCCCTACACACGGATTATCTTCCGCCGAACTTTTCCACTGAGGTGTTTTTCTTCTTCCTGGCAGCCATGATGTCCATAAGCCTGGTGGCTTTCGTGGCACTGAACAGGCTTCCTCGGCCATACGAACTTTCCTCCAAAAACCTCGTTTCGGACACCGTGGAATCTGTCAGCTCCGGCCTGGACAACCCTGCAGCGGAGACTGACGCGGAGCCTGTGAAATGCCAGGGTGAGGATGCAGCCCCGAGCAAGCCTCTGCTGACACGTCCAGAGCTTTCCGTTTACCAGCTGAGCCTCATCTACTTTCTGGTGGTGTGGGTTAATGCCGCCACCAACGGTGTGCTGCCCTCTGTGCAGACGTACTCCTGCATGCCCTACGGGAACCTGGCCTATCACCTCTCCGCTGCTCTGGCATCGGTGGCCAACCCAGTGGCCTGCACAATCGCAATGTTCTTCCAAAACAGGTAAAAAGAAATGTACTTACAATTTAGATTTGTCATGAAAGGAGAGTTTCACAGTTTCTCAAGTCTGTCTCCAAACTTATTCTTCGTGTTCATATTGAAAAATGAATAGATCCCTTTTTATTTCCAATAAAAGCGAGAGGGGAAAAAATAATCCACAGTCCTTGTCGTGTGCAGAAATATCTTAGAAAGGTTATCAGACGTTGATATGAGGCTTCAGCAGTTTCAGTGAATCAGGGTTACTTTTGTTAAGGAAAAGTATGGTGAAAAATATCTGCTGAGAATGTTTTTGTCAGGATGAAAGCAAGACTGAAACTAAATCAAAAGTAACCTTTGAAAACAATAACTGATAAAATGTACGTCATTTGTGAACGTATAAAAAGTGATCGTTTGAAAAATGGACAAACTTCATTCACCTTCAGTCCACTGAGAACTGGACAGGAAGCATCAACAAAAAAGTAAAGGCAAGCTAACATTGTCAAGTTATGTTTACCTGGATGTGACCTTGACATGAAAGCTAATCTTTCGTGTCGCTATCGGAAGGAATGACTGTCAAAGAATTGATGTCAAGGGTCAGCGTTCTAAACCTTCCTCTAAATGTTCACTAAAGAAGTATCACTATATTATTAAACATTTTAGTTTCTAAAATGAGAACAGTCTTTTAGTGAACACGTGAGGGAATCGGCTTCTGAGCTGCTTGCTACTCTGCTGCGAACAGCACAGGTAGCTGCGGTGATGCTAGCCTGGCAGGAACGACTGCAGTAAATTAGATTAGAGACGGCGGTTGTGTTCAAACACCCGGAGTTTGGGACGTGCAAAAGAAAAGTGCCACAGATAGTTGTGTGACAAAAGAAAAAAGAGAGCTAGAGAGAGAAGCCCAGTTCTTGAGTCTTTTCTTACCTCCACCAATTGCAGCACAAAAGGGGGGGGGGTGTCTGTTGGATCGGGGGTTTCAGAAAGTTACAGAAATGTTCAGACGCACGTCCCTTTTATCCAATGTCGAAGAGGTGTGGAGGGATGGGGCTGTGAGACCATCTGAGAGGCAGTTTGGAAGGAGTATAAATCCATCCTAAATGGATTCACCAAGGAAGAGTCGGTGTGTTGCATTCCTGCAGAGTGACACACACACACACACACACACACACACACACACACACACACACACACACACACACACACACACACACACACACACACACACACACACACTGCGTGAGTGAACACAGCTTCATTTCATGAGCCTCGTGAGAATCGTTGCAACTGTAGACGAAAAAAAGACGACGACAGTTGTGGCCGCGCAAAGCCAAGAAGAAAATTAAAAATGCCTGACGAAAACATGAGAAAAATTTCACAGACTTTTGTGGGCCGGTACTGCCACTAATCAAATGACCTAAACTAACCGACGTGTTCTTCAAAAGGCGATGACGAAAACTAAGTCGCGATAAGGTTCCAAAATTCTTTTTCTATTTATTTTCTGTGAGAGTCCATTCAGCACTAAATTCCTTCTTTGTGTTTCTGTTCCACCGCTGCAGCTCAGGAAGGAGGAACAGTCTGGGGGGAAACAAAAAGAAGGAATTTCACACAAGATATCCACTTTATTTGGCCAATTCAGACGGCTGAGGTCTCATATCAACTTCAGTCAGGCTTTCTGTACAGAAAAAAAGGACTGTGGATTTTGTTCCCCCATCACCTTCTCTATGTAGGAACATAATTAGAAAATTATCTCCTAATGGCCAGTTTGCACGGGAGGAATAAGTACAGCAAGCGAAAATTATTTCAATGTTTGTATGGGCACCTGAATTTTGTTTTAAGACAGACTTGAAAAAACTGTGAGCCTATATTCTCAGGCTTGGGCACATAGTTTATGTGGGATAATAGAGGTTAATCAAACTATCCTTTTGAAAAGGGAGGTCCCCTTTTTATCTTTAACCGGATTCCTGGAATGAATGAAACCGCTGCTGATAACGAACCTCTTCTGTTTTCAGGTCACTGGTGTTTCTTGGCGTGCTGACGGCGTTGGGGACAGGATTTGGCAGCTACAACATGGCTATGGCAGCTATGAGTCCGTGTCCCTTGCTCCAAGGGTCTGTGTTGGGAGAAATGATCATTGTAAGTGAGACATGAGTTGTGTAAGAGATGTGTGGCCTAGAAGCAATAGAGAAAGAAAACATTTGTCTGTGGCCTTGCTTGGAAATACTTGTGGCAAAGTTCAACCCTTCCAAAGCAGAAGACCTGAGTATTGAGCAACTCTGCCCACTCTCATAACTGGAGATGAGGTAACATACTTTACAAGGGCAATCAGAGCAGCTGAGATACCAACGGTTTAGAATGATGATGCACAAAATCCTGATTTGTTTTGTAAGACAGAAATGATGGTAATCATTTCCTAGATCATCCTCCGGTCGAAATGCAGAGTCCACTTTGTTCTTGTGCCCTCTCCAGGTGCTCTCATGGCTCTTCTTCACCGGAACGATGTCGTACGTCAAAGTAATGGTGGGCGTCATCCTCCGGGACCGGAGCCACAGCGCTCTGGTTTGGTGTGGAGCCGCAGCGCAGATGGGCTCGCTGGTCGGCTCGGTCACCATGTTCCCACTAGTGAACGTCTACGGGGTGTTTGAGTCGGGAGACATCTGCAACAATAAGTGTCCTTTATGACATTTTGGGAAATAGGCTCATTCAGTGTCTTGCTGAGAGATGAAAAAAATCAACGTCTCTCATATCTGTGTGTCAAATATTACACTGGAGGTTGGGAATCAGTCATCCTAGCTTAGCATAAAGACTTGGAGCAGCTGCTAGCCTGGCTCTCCCAAATGTACAAAAATCCACCTGCTAGCATCTCTAAAGCTCACTAATTAACATGTTGGACCTCGTCTGTTCAAACCGAGCACAAACCAAAATGACACGTTTTAGTTTCCTGGGTAATTACTGTTTGTACTGGAGCTGCCTCTTGTCAACCACTTTCAGTGTCCGAAGAAAAATACCTCCCATCAAGTGACTCCCCATAAAACCATAACCTGTCGTTTATACCTGTTGCTTCTTTGTACTGATTAAACGAACGTAAATATGACACATTAACTGATGAGGTTTAGAGGTAAAAGGTTGTCTGCCCCCCCCCGCCAGTTCCAGTCTTTGTGTGAAGCTAAGCTAAGCGGCAGCTGGCTGTAGCCTCATATTTAAGGTACAGTCACCAAAGTGGTAGTGATCATCTCATTAAACTTTTAAATTTAAATTTTAAAAATATTCCTTGGACGTTTCCTCTGCAACCTTCAGCCTTATTTTTTTTTTAAAGAAGTGATTTTTTTTTTTTGGTTTTGGTTTTGGTTTTTTACATTTTTTTCTTTGCAGCTTTCTGATTATTGAGCCACATTTGCACCTAACTTCATTGTTTGTGTTGATCATTTAATAAGGTATAAACTTGTAAAAAAAAAAAAAAAAAAAAAAATTTTTAAATGAATATAAGAATTTAAACACTGAAATGCAGTTCTTTTATCTTGCCTTATAAGTGCATTGCACCAGCCTTGAAATTGTTTTCCCACTAGATGGCGCAAGCACACTTCTATACTCCACAGTCTGAAGGCAAACACTGACCACAATTCCCTGCACATTAAATACATGTATTTGTTGTAGATGGGAAAATAAAGCAAAGGATTTAATGCTGACGTTTTTATACCTATTATATAGCATATCAAATTCATGCAGGTAAAAAATGTAAAAAGGTTATAAAAACAGGTTGTTGATGCATTTTATCGCTAAGAATGTAACAGTGAGACAGTCAGGGTATGGAAAGCTACATGTGGTATTATATTACCAACTCTAGCTCAGGAAATATAGGTAGGATGTAATTTATATGTAAAGCCCTTGTGAAATACAGTTGCTTATGACACACAAAACGTGTGTCATATGCACCAAGTGGTGGAAAACATTGCATAGCACAAGTCCTGCAGTAAATACGAGCTTTGTAAAGCTTAAATAGTCCTGCTCATGGTGACTTGTTGTTCTGAACCAAGTGGTGGAATATAACGGAACAGATTTACTCAAGGTTCATACTTTTTTGAGGTAATTCTACTTGAGTATTTTAATCTTACGTTACTCTACACTTTTACTCACAACATTTCAAAGGGACATATACATATTTTTTTTACTCCACAATTACGTGATATATACAGTTACTAGTAATTTACACATTCAGATAATACAATAAATTATGATGTATTACTATGGATTAAAGAACTCGGAACTACATAAGGTCGTTAAAATGAGCCCCACCGTTACCAGCTGCAATGGTAGGGATGCTTACACATTAATGTATCCACAATTAAAATCCCATAATATAATGTATATCATTCTGAAATTGGCCATTCTGCTACTTAAAGCACATTTACTTTAAATATATTACAATGCAAATTCTTTTGTGCTGTTACCGAAGTAAAGTTTTGAATGCAGGAGATTTTCCACTACTGTCACCATCCCTGAAAATTAACTTTTCCAGTCCAGTGGATAGTTTCATTTTTAATTAAAGTGTCAGTTATAAGCTTTACAAAGGTAGTATTTATTACAGGTCATGCTAATGTTATTGTCCACTTGTTGTTATTCATTGTTCATGTGGTGCGTGTGTGAGTCTTAAAAAAACACCTGTCAAATACAAACTGAATTTTTTTTTGGTAATAAACCACAAGCAATTTAATAAATCACCACCAAGTCGTTGAGAATGGTGATGACAAACAAAAAGAAAGAGATGAGCCAGGAGAAATGGGACAGTACGAAATGATGGAGCTATACTATGTCTGGTCCAAGCCTCCATCATTGCGATCAAAGACGCTGCTGCACATCCAGTTTGGAGGATCGAGGGACGCTGGTCATCCATGGGAACCGGAGAGTGGTTTCCCATCAGCAGCTGTTCCCCCTCTCTGCCCCCGTGCCCTTCAGAAGGAGAGCGAGAGGTTCCCTAGCCGGGGTGTGTAGGGAAGCACAGGGAGGAGGAGGGCTCTAATTACTGACGCTCAGCGGGGGGACGATGGCTGTTGCTCCTGCCGCTGGTCACTTGGGAGCTTCCCTGACCCCGACACTGAGTAAAAACAAAAAGATAAGGAAGGGAAAAATGGGGCCACAATTAGCCCTATGTAGCCTCAAGGGCCCGAGTTCATTGGAGGGGAAGCACAGATGGGACTTTCTCACTTGGATTTGTTGAATCTACATTGCAGTATGCGTAGGCTGCACAAAAATCACTGCAGTCGGCTGCTTGATGCAGATCTGAAAGATGGGTTTGTGTGAAATCTTAGTCACCTCAAACAGTGTTTCACATTTACAAATTTATGACTCGAAAATCAAAAATCAGAGCACAAGCGTGTTCACCTGAAGACTGAGTGTAAATGCTGTTCTCCCATCATTAACATGACCTTGGGTGTTTGTGTGTAAACAAAAGGATTTTCTCTGAGCATCATTAGCTAAATTCCTTGATTAGCTTGGGCCTTTTGTGTTGAGACAAAACAAAAGCGGCGAAGGAAAGTGTAATCGTAAGCCCCACGAGTGTCAGATGGTCCCATGCTCCTCCAGCTGGACAGGAGGGGCTGCGGCCACCTGGATGCTGTGTCCCGGTCCTGTGAGATCCTGCAGTCTCCTCTGCCATGTGAAGACTCCACTTACTACGCCACTGAGAGGTCCATCTGCTCAGGACGACACCTCCCAAAGAGCCCCCCCCCCCAAAACCAACACCAATACAACCCCCCCAGTCCCCCCTCCCTCCAGCCATTCAGCTAAATGAGCAGCGTGTCAAATGGAAGGAGGATTTACCCTTCCTTTAACTGGATAAGAGAGTGAATCCACCATGCACCATGATGCAATGAATGAAAGAGCCCGACTTGCACTCCTGTAGCTCGGCTGCTGAATCGACAGATATGTCACCTGTGTCTGACTTTGCACGATCTTCTCGTTCCGAGGCATAAGCGCAAGCTTCACCGAGCAGCATGTTAACATTTGACAGAACACAGCTAGAAAATTGTGGCCACAATAAACGAAAAGAAAACCTTCTCTTTTTTCCTCTTTTTTTCAGGTCAAAAAATAACGAAACAACACTCCGGAAGCCAGGAAATTTCGCTCGGGTGAACCCGCAGGCCGACAGAATTTGGCAGCTGATGTTCAGGTGAACAGCTTGTGGGTAAACCAATTGCTGATGCATGCAGACAATTCACAGCTCAGACAGCATCTCACACCCTCTCTCCCATCAATTTCCACACACACCTCATTTAATAAATGCTGTCTATTTATTTGAAATTGAATGTGACAGCCCTATGTCATTTCTCTAGAGTGTCTCAGAGCAGACAGTGATGCACACGGGCCCACTCCTCGTTTTCTATCAGCAGGTATTGATGTTGCTTTAATGAAGTGCCTAGCACTCCACCGTAGGAAGAGACAAGTCTGTCAGCATATGTAAATGCTTCCTGCCTGTCATTGTTGTGGAGGGTTCAGCATGGGTCAGCATAGATTCCCCCTCTGGGAGCCCTTTGTTCTGGGGCCTGACTGTGCCACATGAGGGGACCAATTACAGAGCTGCGCAGCAGGACGGGGGTGCAAACTTGTTACCCTGCTGCAGTGAGCTAATTATTACCTCCACCACTGGGTAGAATAGAGCCAGTGCATCACGGATGGGAAACAAAAGCTAGCCTGTCTGCATGCTTATAGCTTCTAAATAAATGCTTAACATTTCCGATATACAGTAAATGACAAGATGCTTCTTTTTTTCATGAATTAGTTTATCTTCAAGGCACTATTATGTCAGTTTGGGAAAAGGTCATGCTAATTTTCCAGCCATAAATAGCTACTAAACTACTTTAAATCCCAGCGGAGCTCCTTTGCATTGTCAATGCAAAGGCAATTTACAGGCTGCAGACTGCCAAGCACATAACCTTGATGCGTTGTCAAGAAATGATTTATGAAAATGCGTCCTGCTCTCCCTGTCCCAAGTCAGACCTGGCTGGACCCCGGGAGTGTTGACACAAAGCCCATATGGCCCGAGCAAAAGCAACCGCCTGCCGAATTATCAGTCCAATCATATCTCAGTGGGCTTTTGTTTCCAGTTGCCTGTGAGATACTGGCCCGGTCTTTTCCTCGTCAAGGAGCGCAAGAGATTTGCCAGTTTTTTTCTGCCGAGCGCCAGAACATTTCAGCTGACGTGCAAAACGCTGCTTTATGTCGGCACCAGCAAGCGGAGATGCGGAGTCAGGTATTTGATGAGAGGTAACAACGAGTCAACCTACACGGGTAGTCTCACCTGAGCAGTAAATGCATGATTAGAAATGTTTTGGAGGGTAGAGGCTTTATTTTCAGATAAAATACCAAACACACCTCTCGTTGCATACAGACGCCTTTCCCTCGTTGCTATTAGGCCCCTTCGCTTACATCCAGCCCATTCATCTCCTTCTCCTCCCCACCCCCAGTGACCAGCCCAGCTGCTAGGGGCTACCAGTCCCCCTCGTGTGTGGGGCCAGTCAAGTGGAAAATGGCTGCTACCGAGAGAGCCCACTTTAGAGAGCCATCATCCTTTGAAGGGGCATGATGGCCTTTGACAGCCACAGTGTTAACATGGAGCCCACACGAACACAGCACTGCTATTATTGTGTTTACTAAAGCAAGAGTAGAGGCGAGGGGATCAAGGGGAGACTCCGTTGGTTGATGTTTGAATCCCGGGGTGGCGGGGTTCGCGTCTGAGCCGCGCCACGGTGGCATTGTGGGGGCAAACATGACACGGGATCACTCGCAGCCAGGTGGAGATTGTATTTCAACACACCAGACAAGCTTTTGGTGAACAAGTCACTCGGTGTGCGGCATAGTGACATGTTGTTTGCCTCATGCTTTCTTATCTGGGTACACTGAGATTACCATGCAGACATTCACCTGTCTCGGTCAGATATTGCAACTAACATAATTCTTGTTCCTATTTTTTTTTCTCAGCTGCTTTGACACAATTGTCGAATGAAAATTGTGTTTCTTAAAAATGCTGGGATTCTTTTTCCCACAACGGTTTTCATACGTTTCTTGATGCTTTCATACAGCAGCCAAATGCACAAATGTTTTCAAACAAGCCAAAAGATTTGTGATGCAAAAAGATTTGTGGTGTGTATTGTAAAGGCAAAAATCTGATGAGATGCTATGACAGGAGTGATTTTGAACAGCCATTCTTTTCTAAATGGCCCCTTATTTACAAAAATTTGTCATATTCAGATGTTCATTTTTCTATTTCCTGCTTTAGGTAAGTGGTACATAAAATATATTCACTGTGAATAGAAACCTGTGAATAAATTGTTGAGACTGGTGTTTGAATGACCTCAGTATTTATTATTGGGTGACTGCAAGTCCCAATGACACAAAGAGATACAAATTCAGTGTCTCTCACTGATACAGTTCCACAGATTGTAAACACAACATTGACATATAATCACCTTTTGATATTGCAAACTTTTCAGCAAAAAGTAGCTAATTAACACATCTGCAGCTATTGAGCAACATTATCATTCATTTGGAGTGATGTTTGTAGCCTCCCATTGACTCTTAAGTTTGATATTCACTGTCTTTTAGCTCCGTTTTTGGTCTCCATCATAAAACCTCTGGCTCTTCAGCTGCTAAGTAGACCACTATGTATGCCAACAAGTGGCTAACTGTTTCTGTCTGCTGTTTACGAAGGTGAACAGAACGTTTTTAGAGGCTTTTCTATGAAAACAGCTGCCTGCTGTGGCTGAAAATAATCTTATGGGGCTGGACAGCTAAAGAATGAGCTGAAACTCATTATAAAGCTCTGTAAAGCTGAGGGGAGCTGCAGATTCAGGTGATAATTCTCTGTAGTTTCATCACTATGAGTGACCCTTTTTCACATCTTTACACTTTTTTACACTGACGTTATATACATTGTTAGTACATATCAATAATAACTTCATCAAGTAATGATAAAGGGGTGCGTCATTTTGGTGGCAGTGATTAATTCTTTGAAAAATTTATTTTTGACTTTCGAAGTTAATTTTTTGAATGAGTGACAACTATATGCATAACAAATAAGGAATAACACAAAATAATGTGGTGTTTTGATCTTAGTATTTTGGGAACAGCAACAGTGTTTAAGAAAACGTACCACATTATTAACACGCTCATTAGCTGATGCAGTGCGCTCTAAACCACCTTTGCCCTTGTGCACTGTGCGCAGCCCAATTGTTGAACCAGCAGCAGATAAAAGCTGACACCGTTTCATCCGGTCCTGCTCTGACTGGCCCGACTCCAACGCTGGCTGAGTGTGCTGATCTATGGCTGCAACGCGACCAAGCTGCTCTCCCACTCTCCGGCACATGTTGCTGGAGGACACACGTGGCGCTCCCGAATGAGCAACAGTGATTTTAACCGCAACAAATGGTCGAGGTATGTCATTATCCAGATTTCTGTCGAAGGGATCATTACCTGCCACAGATGCCACTGTTGTTTTGTGTCTCCGTTTGTCCTGAGGCTAGCATAACCCTGATACTTGAAAAGAGCAGGAGGTGCCTTTTGTGTTGAGGCACACCTGATCTTAGCAATCAATTGGCAGCTCTACCCTCACACGGGTCTCCCAGGCGTTGCCTCAAGGCCGTCCATCTGTTGCTGCGAGGATGTGCGGCAGTGGGCGAATGTGCCAGTGCACAGGTACAAAGCATCTTATCCGTGTGTGTGTGTGTGTGTGTTTGGAGTGGGAGGTTGCAGAAAATATGCAACTTGTGGGTTTTTTGCGTTGACATCTCTGCTCTCAGAGGTGTTGCTCTCTCACTCTCTGTAATCATGGAACTGATATTTAAATTGGGAAGATGTGACAAACAAATGTGGCAAGAGGCTTGGCATGTAATTAGTACAAGCAGAGGCAGTATTAGAGAGCCGGGAGGGAAACACTTGGTTCTATGCATTCTGATGAAACAAGCATATTACATCCTTTATCGTATCCTATAACCAGATGTAAATGTATACGTGAAGTGAAGAAATGCGAGGTAAAAAGGACAAAAAGATGCATTGTTTTCTAACATACTGCAACAACAGATTTTTATTTCCTGCTGAGTCGACATTATACTGCTGTTTCATGAGCACCTTATCTTCTCTGGGAGCATTAGAGAAGGCTTTTGATGGTGGCATTGAACGCCTTCAGCATTAAATACTCCTGCATACTGTGGAAATGCCTAGATATTTTAACCCATAGCATCTTTTGAATTTCAGGGTAATTCAAAGTGGAAAAAAAAGTGCAGTGAAACAACATAAAAGATTATGTCTGAACACTGGAATGACCTTGAATATACAGGGCTTTAAATGGCATTCTGTCCCATCTAAAACACCTGGCCAGTCTATCGCTCACCACGAAACATGGTCTCCCAATGAGAAGAGGTAAGAAAGGTGTAGGAATCCCAAGACTCTTATTTACTATTATTCCTCTTTCACCTCACATGACTCTAATTTGTCTTCAAGGGAAACTTGTTTTGCATCAGTTATTAATATACAGGACAGAATAAGGGATTTTATAAAAATTATTTTGGGGGGGGGGTAGTCACAAAAGGAGGAAAGAATATTGTTGGGCTCAGGGCGCCAGTATGCTTCCTCAGAGCTGCATGTCAGATGGTCAAACAGCTTCAAAAATGCCCTCCCCCAGAACACCTGTCTGACAAAACTGGAAATAGGGTGAGGCCATTTCTGTAACTTTTTTTTAAACAGACAATGCGACATTCACACGCAGTGATTGAGCAGCTTTTTTCATTCTTGACACAACTACATCAACATTTGTCTGAAAATCTACGTCATTATCCCTGTATTTTAATGATTATCACGAACAAGGAGATAACAATTGGACCTTTTAGAAGAAAAATATGTAGAGTACACTTCTTTTCTCTTTTCCTCTAAAATGCCTGATTTTTTAGTCCCTTATTTAACATAATTCAGTTTTTTTCACTGAAATTTAAATACCAATAGGAATCAGTAAGTACTTTATTGGTGCTGTAGAATTGTATAAGTGTTATTACAAACTGTACCAGTTTAAGGACTGCTGCGTTATTTTGAAATATTCAAGGGAGGGTGTTTGAGTTCTAATTCAACAGGGAGCATTAAATATTAATTATGCTAGAGAGGGTGTTTAGATTTAAAAAAAAAAACTAAAGAAAAAATAACAAACAAGCCGCAGACATAAAGGCAGGCACTTACAGCAACTTTGCAAATGTAAAAAAGTTACAGCACAAGTTACACACTTATACATACTTTTTATTCTGAAGTTCTTTAGAATTTCTTTTAAGACTTAAGCCTGGGCTATGCATTACAGTGGAGAATATCTGCATCCACAGAGCTCATGGGAACCGCTGACCTTGTACATATTGAACCTTTCCAATAGATGTGCAATACATAACCTGATTCAGGGTTGTAATGCGTTTGGTCTGGTCATATTTGATGTACATAATATATAAGAAACTGATAAAAAATTAATGGATAATGGAAAAGCAGCATGTGTTGCACTTTTGCTTTGTTGCCTTGTTCAGTATTTTTTTCCTTTATTCTCTCCGTTGTGATTAAAATAATATTTAATTTGCAGCGTACTTTTAATAAATCCGTGTGACATTTGGTTTTAGTAATTCCTTTTTAATTGGTATCAAAGGACTTGCTGGTTATTTGGCAGTGACCATTGTGGGTTTTTAAGCTTTCATGATTTATTTCATTATCTCATACAGATTATTGATCTCCCTCATGCCTGCACTGGAGCTCTGTAAGTAGAATGCTTGGAAATGAAAAACATTAATGTGCCATGTTCATGGCGGCGCCCTCTCTCCCTGTACGTTCTCACTTTAACATGATTTAGTTCATTATGGGGATTTGGTGCTGGAGAGAATGTCATATGCTAAGTTAACCTCTGCACGCCTCCCTGGCTCAGTGCCAGTTATGAAAGGACATGAACATAGACACACACTCTCTCTGATGATGGAAACTGGCAAAGTCCCCAACCTTTAAAACAACTTAGGCTGCTGCTGGATGTATCCGATGGTGTGAGTGCACTCAATAAATCTGCAAGGGTCTGATTCAGACTCCCACACATCGCCATCCAGTGTCCTTGAAAGTAGCTAATGCCATATCAGTTCAGGAAACACAAGATCTCTCCGCTCTGCCACAAGTCAATGAGTCACTGAGAGCACTTTTAATTGTGTGGATGGCGGCTGATGTCCATTTCATAAATATATTGAGTAAAAATACTCACAGATCATTTCAAACCAATCCTCTGAGCTTGTCTTTTCATTGGACAACCTACTGTGAGGACGGCCAACAATCCCATTGAGAAATTAGCAGGGTCCCCTGTGCTTTCCTCTCCTTTAATGAATAATTCAGCTGTCAGGGTGAAAGCAGGGCGAGGAGACCTTGTCAGTGGCCACTGACTCAGCACTCTGTGGCCTGAGGGTGACACTCTAAACCTGAGCATTGCATCCTGTTCCTTCCATAACAGGTTGCTGTGCAGCAGCATGTCTCCTATGTTGGTGGCCACATGATCGTCCAAAGTGCAGAGGAAATGTTGAGGGGGAGAGGAAGCTTTGCTCACTATGGAGCTACCGATCATCCGGGTCTCATAAAAGTTCTGCAGATCAAGACGATTGGTTGAAAGAGCATTTTTTTTAGCCATACTGGAAGTGTATGGCTCTAGAGTCCAAAAATGTTGGCTGTCAGTCCACCACTTTGGTCCAGACAGAAATGTCTCAACAACTATTGGATGAATTGCTATGAAATCTTGGTCTCCAGAGGCTGTATCCAAGTGACTTTAGTGGTCATCTTTCTCCTTTCCTTTAGCGCAACCATATTTTTGGTTTGAGAGAAATATCTCAACACCTATTGGATTTGGCACAGAAATTCATATTCCCCTCAGGATTAACTGTAAAAAACTTTGCTGTTCCCTTCACTTTTCCGCTAGTGCCATCATCAATTCAAGTGTTTAATTTTTCCAATACTTTGCTTTATGACTAGCAAAACAAGACTGTCCCCCCAAGAAGCGTTTCAGCAATTCCCTCAGGTCAACATAATGTTTGTTTACTTCTAGCATACTTAGGAATTCAGGAATTCAAAGGAAAAAGTAGTGAGATGTTTTGGAGCAAGTAAGTCCACAGAAGTAGTGAAGTGGATTGATGGATGGCTCCACAAAACGTTTCCCTGTTTCTACTGACTGTAAACACTGGCTTATTTTAACCATAACTATGGTTAATCCCTGACCAGAACTAAGCAGTTATTATTAAAACCATGATGACAAAGGTTTCTTAACCTTAACAAAGTACTTTTTAAAAAACCAAACCACCATGTTTCCCTAAACCTATTTAAGACATTATAGTGCCTAAACCTGACCAAACAACCATAGCATTGTCAGATAATAACACAGCTTTATTTTTCTAACTGTTATTTGTAACAGTTTTGGAAGGCACAGAAAATGATTGTGTCCTGTTGATAGCAGTGTCTGATCAGAAAATCCATGCGTAGCTCTGTCAGGCATGGACATGTCGTCATTAGCCTCAGCTGCACTTTGTGTTTCGTGCTAATTAGCAAATATTAGCATGCTATTACGCTCAACTAACACAATAAACTCGGTAAACATTATAGCTGCTGAACATCAGCATGTTAGCACTGTCATTGCGAGCATCTTAGCATGCTGATGCTGGCATTAATCTGAAACCCTCACAGAGTTGTGATCCTGGCTTGGGCATGGTGTGGTTTATTTATTCCCAACTGCCAAGCTGTATGTCCAACCCTAGCTATAAGGTAGCTAGAAAAAGATGCAACCACCGTGTCCACAGTGGTGTGTGCTTATGTGGCAGGTCAGACTCTGACCGATCACAAAACACACTGGAGACTCCAGCTGTTTCTGTCTTCTGCCTCCAGAGTCTTTTCTTTTTCCTCTCATTTTTTTTAAAGAACTGAAATTTGGGAAAATTTGAATTTTTATCGTTCCTACTCACCTTTTTCTTTTGCCTTTTTTGTAATTGCAAACACTGCTAAAATTAGTCTTATGTTCTATCCGAACACAACTTATGTCTTGTTTTGTAATGACAATGATTGGCATGGGAAAAAGCAAATATTGTTCAAGATATACTGTTTTCAAGTCAACTCTGCTTGTGCATGTGAAACAAATTTTTTCCTTCCATCTATTTAACCTCATTTCTAACACCAATCTTCGTTACAGTGCATATTTTATCCTTTCTTTCTTTCTACTGGGCGCATCATGCCTGTGGCTGCCTCCTGCATTCATAGCCAGTGGAGGAGGAAGGCATTTCAGCACAGTTACAAAAGATGAATCCACATCCAGGGCACAAAAGCCCCCTGGGCCCTCTGCATTTGCCTCCTATGGTCCATGGAGCTCTGAGCAAACATCTGTTTTGCTCTGGAAACAACCTTTGATCTCAGAATGAAGACTTGCTGTCATATTAATGAAGAAAGGGATCATTACAAACACAGAAAGTGAGAGTGTGAGGGCTGTTTTCCTGTTATTGATCAGACCTGCAAGTGTGAGCTTAAGGATGATTCATTTCTTCAACCTCTGCTCATGAGCTTATCACAATGGATCGATGCATCTCAGGTTATAGGAGACCAACGCTCAGTGAGCGTCACGGAAAATATTACACAATATGACCCACTGTGAGCCCATTAAAACCTTTGCATACTTTCTCAGTGAAGACCTATTCACATGTATACAGACTGTGTGCAGAGTTGTTTTATTTTATTGAGGTCATAAGATCAGGAAAAAAATCTCTAATTTTTTTTTCTGTTAATTTTTTTCTGCTAGTTTTATTTAGACTACCAGTTCTTACAAGGATAATTCAGGTCTCAGAAAATTCTCAATTTTCCCAAGTAGTACCAAATCTTATTTTTATTTCCAAGAAACTTCCAAGGAAATTATCAGGAAAATTACTGATCTCTAAAATAAAGTGCCAAAGTCTTATTTTGCTGGAGCCTGGCAACAAGGAATTTAAATAACCGAAGTCAAAAGATGCTGTAATCAACATTAAAAGCTGCAGGTGACCTTAGGTTTTAAAACCCCCCACCCAGGTTGCTAAAACCCCCAAATCCTCAGAGAGAATTTGGGTCATGACCTCGGAGTCCTGTGGTTTTACAGTAAAAACATGCTGTAATCACCTTATTAAAAATCATCAGGGTTGATCATGTTCTAATTCAAATCCGATGTATTTCTAATACAATTGCCATTTCAGCCTTTGTTGAATAGAACTTATATCTGCAGGAAAGACACTGAATTACTGATGTACTTGCTTGTATTAAACACAACACAATGCCATATATGTATTTTTATAGGTAGGTATTTTGGCTGGAAAAAAAAAACAGACAGATCTGACCTGAGCTATGTATATCGTTCAGTGTCTGGTCCTGTTCGAACATATTTTAATGGATCAGAAATAAAGCCGATCAAAATCTGATCATTTCTTTACTGTTGTACTCGCCCGTGTTTTGTTATCATAAAACAATACATATTCCAAATCCTAATCCCGAGTCCCTTATTTAACATCTTCTCTTGGTTTGTGCCAAATGAATAAAAATCCTGAGTAGGACTTTTTCTATATATTAAAATGGCTCATCCTACACTTGGTAGAATAAATACATATCTGTATACAATTAAACATGATTTGGGGCTGACCTTAGCTAAACTCACCCATCATACAAAACTATACATAACCATTAGCTAGCGGGTAGCTCCCTAAGCAATAGCATAGGTTGGAGTAATAAGTTTGGATCTCAGTCGGTTCTACATTTCCAAAAAAGAATGGTTATGCTCTAATTTATTCATATGTCTCCTGTCCTCTACCTCCTGCTGTAATAACACAGAGAGGTGACCAGATCCCTCTCATATAACTATACCTCCCCCGTTTCACTCGGAAATACACCACATTACAGGGAGTAAAAATGCTCTATCTGCTGTTTCACTGTGACTTTATTTATTAGTAGTTTGCCTCTTACTTAAGCAGCAGCCTTTAAACTGACATCATTTCTATTTTCCCTGTTCTGAATAAAATTGATAGCAATATAATCATATTGCATGAGAAAACCATCATGGCCTGTGTTAATCGGACCAAGATAAATTTCCATCTATCCATCCACCCATCCATCCATCCATTATGTATAGGCTACCTGCTTATCATATGCAGAGTCGGGGGGGGGGGGGTCTGGAGACGCTCACTGGGCGAGAGGCGGAGTAGATCCTGAACAAAGCGCCCAGTCCATCATAGCCTGGACTTATATGAAACATTAAATCAACAGTAGTTATAATGCAATAAATTTTTGTGATTATAAGAGCATGCATTTTTGATAATTATTATCACATTGTGTATATCAAATGGTACCAGAAGGAACAACTGTACTGACCACAGACTTTTGGCCTCTTCACAGAGTTTCCCTGCCGTTTGCCCAGTGAATCCTGCGATAGGCTTCAAGCGTTAAGTGGGTAGTGTATCAAGAAGATGAGATAAGGGACCACACATAACTGATACTGCCACCTAGTCAGCACTTCTCTGTAGTTCCGATAAGTATTAGATTTTAGCAGTGGTGTCAGTGCATAAGGGGGAAATGGATTCCTTGACTTTTGATAGCTGACTTGACAATCATTGTGAACCCATCAATAAAAACAAAAAACAAAAAAACAAAAAACCCAGAAGGATTACTATCAATCTCACGAGAAAAGCAGAGTAGCAGTCATTAGTGATGTAGAGAGAAAGATTAAGTGACAACAGCTTTCTCCCAGACATAAAAAAGCCTTTTACTGAGAATTCAAACAGGTGTCATAGTGGTTTCTGAGAGGCAAAACAAATGACAGGCTACTGAGCCGTAAATAGCACAGCAGACGATGGGAGATTGGCCATATGTCCACTGTGTGTGTGAGCGCCAGCTACTCTGGCTCGGTTTGAGACTGGATTCTTTTGGGAACGTCCCAGTAAAAGCTCCTCTGGGATGGAGAAGGATTCAGATGCAACATCCATTCACTTAGCTCTGGACAGCCAAAACGCCTAAAAACGCACTCGTCCACTTGGATGCAATAAAATGACGATTTCTTTTGCTGAGTGTTATCTGTCACCGCTCAGCAATTAGCTGACAATCAAAACATTGTTGGAACTGGTGACTCCATGTCGCGAGGACACAAATGTCACATATGGTGAGAAAGCGCAAACTGATCCAAGATGTTATCAGTTTGTAATTCATATCTGTGAACCTCATTAACCCTCTTCACGTCCCCTCTACATTCACCACCAAGAGAGCGCAGGGTCTCAGAACTCCTGTGTGTGTGTGTGTGTGTGTATGTGTGTGTGAGCGTATGGGTGCTAAGAAAGGATAGAGCGTTTCTCCGAGGAGCACCCAGCTCCATCTGGGCCAAAGTAATTGGTCTGCTATTCATATTCAGCAGAGTAATAGCCTCTAGCTATTCATACAGTCACACATGAACTAGATACACGGAGAACAATCAAAAGATGGGTTGACCCAAGTGTCAGTTTTTTTCAGGAAGGGGTTACTAAGACAACATTGTGGGAAAAATCTAACCTGGTGTGATGGGATGCGTAAGAAAATAGGTCTTGCTCTGACTGAATCTATCAAACACTATCCACAGGCTTCCATTCTGCAGCATTTCGCAGGAAGCACTGTTGTATCGTGCTGGCTCTGTGACAATGAAGGTGAAGAAGAGAGCAGTCTCTGAATCTTGCATTATGATCAACAGCCATTAATAGAACCTGCTGCACTTTGAATAAAAAAAAAAAAAATCTGGCCTCCTTTCCCTGGGAAAGGCCTACAGCGGTCCTGCACTCTGAAATGTATGCAGTGAATCCTAAATTACAGTAGCACATTATGGGGAATTATTATCATGCTGAATAAATAATCGTGTTCAAGTACCAAAGGGTTATGAGTGCAGTGATAATAACGCGCACAGTACCACTGTGTTTGTGCATAAACCTTTCCCTGGCGGCCACAGTAAACAACAACAATAAACTGGACCTATTTCACCTTTTCTCACCACCATCGGTGCGATGGGACGACTATACAGCCCGCCGCTGTAAAGGTAAGCCGGCGCTGGTGTTATTCCTGTATAAAAACACCTATAATTACCTGCATAATGGAAGGAAGCACCCTTCATCATCTGATCATTCCTCAACAAGATAAATATGGTGGTCAGGGCATTTAAAGACAAATGCTATCCTCTCGGTGGCGAGGGGTTTGGAGTGGTGTATTTATCATGGTTTGAAGTGGTGTCTGAGTCTAACCAAAGTACTGATTATTCAGACTGAAGAAGAGCTGCCTGCCCATTACCTCCCTGAAAATAACAATGTGAACACCCGCCTCCCTGGCCTTTCCCAATGTAGTCTGTCAGAGCTTGTCAGCTGCAGCACCATTCATTCAATCTCAACGAGCACCATGCCCCAGGAATCATTCCTCGTCCTGCGCTATCTCTCCCTCTTTCACTCTCCCTCGCATTACCTCCCAATGTCTTGCAGGTTGCTCCCCACCCTCCTCCTCCCACCCTCCCTGTGATCCCCCATCAGCCCCACCCGCTCACTTCCTCCCATTCTGCAAGCCTCCGCTGCTCCACCCCTCCACCCTACTTGGTCCCGATGAGCCATTGTGAGATTCAAGCAGATGGATGGGGAACAAAGGGGTGAGAGGGGGGCCCCCTCTGCCTGTCCCCCTTGTATCACTGCCAACCAGGCTCTGGGTAATCTTCTCAAGCTTTCACGGCAGAGCAATGAATAACCTCAGCCTTCTCTCTGAGACCCAGGCTCCACCGCGGCCACCCCCCCTCTCTTATCTCACCCTCTGCAGACTCGCCAGGGCCGGCTGCTCCCCGGATAGCATCTCTCACCCTCGCTTTCTACTCACTGTCTCTGCCCTCCACACCCAATCAGGTTTTTTTTTTGTTTCTAGGGGCGTGTTACAAGGCCCGGAGATTAATTGGGGCTGTGGCTGGATGACATCTGGTCCTAGCCTCATAAAAGTCTGGGTCCTTGAGGTCTGCCTGGTTTATAATGAAGTGTATATAAGTTAATTTTCTCATCAACAGAACGTTAATCAGAGCTTCTTCAATGAGCATTTGGACACTTATGTGGGGGGATACTTCAGAAAACAGTAAATTTGATTACCAGAACTTTCTAATGGGGCAGAAAAAGAACTGCTTATGTATATTGCACTTCTAATAAAAATCTCTTAACCTGTTTTACCAGTCACACTTCTATGTGTTAAATGACATGTCTGGACATATTTTTCAGACATGAAAAAAACAGACCAACAATGAATTAATTTACTAACAAGTGTCTGTAGCAAAAACCTGATATACCTTATTCCTCCTTGTCATAGATCCATCCATCCATCTATACCCCTCTCTCTCTCTCTCTCTCTCTCTCTCTCTCTCTCTCTCTCTCTCTCTGGATGGATAGATATCCTGAAACTACATATTAATATGATTATAAAGTGAACACCTTTTTAAAACAAAGCCTGAGCATTACAACCTTAATGATTGGATTTATTGTAGGACTGTTGTATTAGACTCTAACTGACTGTTACATAAGTAAAATTACATAAAAAATGGCAACAAAAAGAAGGAAAGGCAACATAATATACTACAAAGATAAATAATCAAACAAATACATACAAGAAAACTAATTATGGTTTACATATATCTTCATGGAATTTGTTGACAATAAGAAAAATGTAAAATACAGACACAACTCACAGAATTAGAGGCAGAGAGTATAATTTTGTCACGAATATAATTGGCACCTTGTGACGTTAAATCATAGCCCTTGAAGTGGAGAATTTCTGAGTCAATTATTAGACCTGAGCAGAGCAGCTCTGCAGTCACTAATGGGAGCTTTATGCCTGTGGCTCTACACCAAAAACAATCCACCTGTTCTACTTTACAGGAACAGCTCAACCACTCCACAGCTTCCTTGCGTGGCCCTGTTAAAATATTGAGCAAGTACTTAAGTGCTATTTGGCCAAGTGTCATTTAGGCTGAAGGGCTCTCTATCCACAAAAGATGTCTTGAAGTGACTGGATCAGAGCTGGTAGTGAACCACAGAGGAATACACAGGTGTTGAATTATTTACCCTCCATGAAATATTTATACTTTTGTCCCACAAACTACTAACTACAACTATGAAGTAGGGCTGCAGTTTTACTGAGAGCAGAAGCCTGTGTTATTGAGTCATGCTAACTTTATGTTACATTTTACATGTTTTATATCACATGCTTGAGACCATTAAAACTGAATTTGCCACGAATGGCACAGGTCTTTAACTTGTGTTTCACTGGGGCGACTGCAGCGTATGCTTGGCTGACATTTATTAATAATACAACATTTATATAACATGATTTCAATTTAGATTTCTTAATAAAAGCCTCCTGGACCCACCTCAGCCACATGTTACTCTAAATCCATTGTCCTTGATCTGCATATAATACACCATACCGTTTCTTATTTTAGCTTTATGTTATCCTGCAAAATTAGCAGCAGTTCTAGCTCTCGGAGGTCTGTATTTGAGCCCCAGTTCTTAGACTGCAACATTTCCACCTTCTCATTTAGACAAAACTGATTTATTTCACTATAAACGTAAAACATAAAACCTGCAGACCCACAGTGCGTCTTCACACTCAGCCTGTTGTGCACAGAGGTGATCAACTGAAAGCAAATTGTCTCCATTTTACTCCATAAAATGTGATGACATTCTCTGATTAAATTATAGCTGTATTGACTTTTGGGAACCACTTGCCTAAATCTACAAGATTAGCCCATGATTAATGACGAACACTTAATCCTTTGTTCAAATTGGACCATTCAGAAAAGATTGAACAAGACATTTTACTTTGTCCTCTTCCAGCACCTGCCACCTGCTGTTGTATCACAGGGCAACTGTGCTGAAAAACCTCCTGTAAAACTAAATAACCACATCACGCATTTGTATCCTCTGTCCCTTCAAAAATGCCAAACATTGCACGGGTGTATCATTTTCATGCAGATAAAATGTTGACAGCATACAAATCTGTCAGGGACCTTTGCGTGATATGAAAGGCAAAGTAAGCTCCTGTAGCCTCTGTGCAGATCCGTCAGTATTGAACTACATGAGAAGAAAAACATAATTGATTGTCAGGAAATTTATGGGTGGAAAGAGAAAGTGAGCTAATTCAAATTCTGGAAGCAGAGGTCTTCGAGCAATCACTTGAGGAAACAAAACCTGAACCTGGAACTGAATCAGACCGGGTCTTGCTGAAGTGCCCCAAGCCCCAGGACTGTGTAAAAAAGTCTAATATCCAGGAGGGTCCGAGTGCACTTGATGTCAGCCCTGAAATCAGGGCAATGAGGTAAAGATTTTATGCTTTTCAAGGGCAACATTTTTTTGGATTTTGATCCAAAAATATAAAAATGCTCATAAAATGATCAACCCACATCTGTTGCCCGGCTGTCTATGAAGTGTTTAGGTGCAGTAATTGAAAAGGGGGCTTAAAAACACATAAACAAGTTATTTTTGGAATTAGTTTCTATACCTTTACACTCTTATTCACACTTATTATATTGCTGCTCATTTTGAGCTTGTAAACTGATTATCATGCTGCTGCCGGTGCTGGTGTTCTCTGTGTGCGAAGGCATGCTAGAGTCGACCACATTTAGGATCGAGACCCAAGTCGACCACATTTTGGATCGTAACTAATTATCCTCAAGTCTGCCTTTACGTTTTTCATTACGTATGAATCCGCTTGGTCATATCATTCTTGGGCATCGCATTTCCACATTAATGTTGATGATACACAACTATTTATCCTGAGAAAGCCTGAAAACCTCACTAGTTTGTCCATCATAAAATTCTTTTTAAGACAAAAAAAAGGATGTTTGCTCACTCATCAGTTTAATTTCTGATAAAACTGAAGTTCTCATAATTGGCCCTGACAATCTGTGTAAACACCCAACAGTCCTGACTTGATATTTTCTTCAGCAGCACTGGGCCTTCTGTCAAAAACATAAATAAAGGTGTGATTCTGTTTGCTCTGATTCCAAACTTAATTTTGAATTGCATATTAGCATGGTCGTCCAATCTTGTTTTTATCACCTAAGCAGTATTGCCAGAATCTTTTCATTTCTGAGCATCAGCATTACTAAATCCATCATGCATTCTATCATTTCATCACTTTTAGATTACTAATCTGTCATAATTTATTATTATTTTTACTAGTATTAGATGCTGGGTTTTTATAGTTATAGTTACACTATGATGTACTGCAAAATGAGATTCAATAATATTACACCTCAGTGGTGACTACTATATGTTACATCGACTAATCTGCTTTTCTTTTAAAAAATATGTCATAAAATAGTTTGACAAAGGCTCTTTTACAAATGTGCTATTTTTTGCTACTCTCCATATCACCTGTCAGGCGAGTCTATATTCACGTGTCACAGAGAGAGAACTACCATCAGAGGTTTGTGGGTATCTGTGAAAGACAATGAAGAACACAGAGCTGCAGCCTGATTTAGACAAAAAGGGTTTGCTGGGATATCAGACATCATCGTGTGACACTTTAGTCACAGACCGAGCGGTTGTTTATACATAATTCCTTTGTAGTTTCAGGAGCTCATTCTGTGGTTGATCATATTCTCTTCTATCTGTGTTCAGAGGCTGACCTGTTGTGCAGAGACGTGCATATTTACTCTATTCATAGGCTCCACACAGCCCACATGCTACAGGCACATATTCATTACTAAGTAGCCTGTGGCGACTGTCATGTGCAGACAATGGTGGAGGACAAAAACAGTGTATCTACCACACAGGGAATCTTCCACACTTGTAGCCACACTATGGAGACAGCACTCCCAAATAGCATTTTTTTTTTTTTTTTTTTTTTTAATCGTATTCACGTAATCTTGTGAGAGTCGTACGTGGAATCACAGATAAGCCTCCTTATGTTGCTCAGATATTACTGCAAATGAGCATGTCTGAGAAATGTAACACCTTGCACAGACTCTTGCATTTTAATTTCGGTGGCATCTGTGACCAGTCCGTCATGTCCCTAACCCCCTCGGGGGACCCCCAACCTATCTGCTGCAGACCCCCAAAACCCCAGGAGGAGGGGATGGGGGAGAACAGGGACACATTTGATTGATGATGGTGTGAATTAAACAGAAAGAGATGGAGAGAATCCTTTTATCAGGCCAGAAACACGAGTGGATTAAAATGTAGTTGTACAACCCCTCTGTATAATGCAGCAGCCTGGCCGCGTATCACGAGGCAGCAGAAGCCAAGATGAGAGCTGCTCGTTATTATTGCCCCCACCCCGGCCCACCATGTGAAAACTTTGCTGAAGCAGGAAAACGGGGCTGAAACATGTGAAGAGGGGGCTGAAAAAAAGGGGCGAAATGACAGGCTGATCGTCAGAAAATTAAGCAGCACGCATTCTGACAATCAAAAAATCATTTTGGTCCTTTTTCAAGGAAAAAATGCCCGACATTCACATTCAGGTCCAATCTCTCAAATGTGAGGATTTACTGTTGTTTTTTCACATTTAATAAACTGAATATCTTTGGATTTCAGACAGTCGATGTGACAGAACAGGTTATTTGAGGATGTTGCTTTGAACTCTGAGAAATTATATTTCTCTTTTTAGGCACATTCACTAAAAAGAAAACTAACTGATTAATTGAGAAAAAGAGTCATTAGATTAACTGATAAAAATTGTTGATGGCAATAGTTGTGGCTGTGATAAAATAAAAGTAAGAAAATATTGTCATGCAAAATTCTGTAAGGACTTTTCTTCTTCTTTTCATTCATGCAGGTAGAATGCCATTGATTGTCCTCAAACAACATCACTGAGTCCTTCATGACCAAGTCTGAGGCTTTAATGGACCCACAGCATGTGTGCGCATGTCACTGTCTGGCAGCAGCCTCGGTGCCCGACTCCACTGCTCCTCTGCTGATGTTTTGTGCCACTGCATAATTTATTGCCCTCTTTGCAGGCCTCTTTTTGCACATCCCCTGTCTCGTGATGCAGGTGAGAGTTCAGCTGTTTGGTTTAACACATCACCAAGAAGGGTCTCAGACCTGGCTCCACAGCAGCGGACCCCACATGTGACAAATGCAATTAGAGGGAAATATGCAATTACTGCAATCCCCACTCTCTCATGTGGCCAGACAAGGACAATTTGTCAGCGAGGCCCCAGTGGTATCTCCTGAGCCTGGATAGAGACCTGCAGGTATCATTGTCCCAGCCTCCTTCTTAAGAGCTGGCCTGCGGTGTTGGATGGCCTGAAGCCCCTCGGGAGGCCTGGCAGAGGAAGATGTATGGCCAGAGAAAAGATACAGGGTTCAATAATCAAAAACAAACCCCTTGTCTTTGACTGTTTCGGTTACATTGCTCCATTTTCTCCTGTGGACCACAGAGAGGCTGCATTTAATAACCATTGGCTGGAGGGGAAAAAAAGTACTACATCAGATAAACAACTGATACAAGTTTCATTCAGTTCCTTTTAAAAAGGAAGTTTCATTTCAAATGGTATCTTTAAATAAAAAACAGCGTTCCTTATGGCCAGGTCTAATGTTTTTGTGATTACAAAACATATTTTGATAGACAGCACAAATATACTCTTAACATAGTGTTTTTTTTAGATATCCTACTAGCTTTAGTACAACTGAGACTACTTGAGCTACTTTATGAAACTCAGAAAAAAAAACCTTTACAAAAACATCAATCAATATCCTAAAAAATGTTTCATAGTCGCTTTCTTTGAACATACATTGTCCTAATTCAAAAGAATGGCATTTTGTTCTCAAGACAGACAATTTTTTAATCTAATTTTATAGAACTGGTCCTTGTCACTGTTTGACACATCATATGTGTGAACTAGGGTAGGCGATGAGCTAATGGCTAAAACGCTAGCAGGCTGAGAACAGGCTAGCGCTAGTCACAGGAGGTCTAAAAGAGAGTTTCTTTTTTCTTTGTACTGCCCCCCCCCCGCCCCTGCCCCCCACCACACACACACACACACACACACACACACTCACACACTCACAGACTCACACACACTCACACACTCACACACTCACACACACACACACACACACTCACACAAACACACACACAACTTTTTTCACAGGATTGTACATCACTTCATTTAATAACGAGAGGGGAGAGAAGTTCTATGAGCCATCTTGCTAACTCTTAGCAAGCTCGTTAGAGCTTGGAGAGCTTTTTTCGCTCCCTGTTTAAAGGATTACAGAAGTGCCCACGGCAAGTAAAGTACTTTTTGGAACAATGCCACAATGCATTTCTCTGCATTTATAGATATAAAAATTACTGTTGTGAAACTCAACAGTGTGAAGAGAGGGATGACTTAAAATAATGATTATCAGGCAGCATCTGAAATCTCAATTTACTGCCCACAATTGAGCAGAAAGTTGAGTGTCCATTATATAGGGAGAAGTGAAAAACTGAACAGGCGAGTGGTTTCAGACACAATTTAGTAAAAAGATGTATTTGTCTTTATAGTAAAAGTTTTTTTTTTTTGCTAAAAGACATATTTGCATCAAACAACTTTTATTTAAAAAAACAAACAAACAAAAACAAAACAAATATCCTGTCGTAACTGTCTTCAAACAATTTTCTCTTTCCTAGAAGAGTTTTTACTCACACAAAGATGGTTAAATGAATGTGAAAGGTAAACCACAGCTTCTTCTTTGGACTCTCCAGCTCTCCGTCCCTTCAGAGACCAGCAATGTCAAAGTGGCTTGTTTGCTTGCTATTGGCCAACAGAGAAAACCAAAGTTCACTGCAGTGGCACCACTACAGGCAAATCTGGTTGATTTTCGGCATTAAATTTCATCTTTTTGAATGCTGTTGTAACTGAGCCTTAAGATCAACACCAGGCTGTTTCAGGCCTCATTATTATTAAAACGCTGTTTAATTCCCTTCCTGTCATCAGGTGTTTCTCATGTTCAGTGGCACCTTTGACCTGCAATAATTGTTTTTTTGACAACTTGGGGTCAACTGAAACAAGTTGTGAACACAACACTAATCATTATTTTTTAAGCTGATATGGTGGATTTGTTAGCATATATTTACTTTTTTACATATCCTGTAGTTAGAGAGCAACATTATCTTTGATTTGGTCATGTTTCTGGCCACCTGATGAATGTTAGGTCCAGTATCCAGGTCCATAATTCACTCTACTTCTATCTCTGCTTTTGGTCTCTACCAACCCCTGATGGGAATGTCTGGCTCTTCAGCTACTGAATGCCCCACTATGTTCACCAGCTAATTGTGCCAGTTTGGTCTTGGAAAGTGAGATTTTTTTAAATTTTTTATTTTTTGAAAACAGTTACCTGCTGTGGCACTGAGGCTATGAGTGGAGTGAGAGTGAAACAAAACAGTAAATTTACACACCTGGCAGCTGAACCAATGAGCTAAGACTTGCTATAAAGCTCTGTAGAGCAGAGCTTCAGATTCTGTAGGTTCATTACCACGAGTTGCCACTTTCATACTGTCACGGTGTTTTCACATCGTCATTTGATACACTGTTGGTGTAAAATATTGGTTATGGCTGCTTTAAGGTCCCCTGAATCACCATGGCCACCTGATTAATTACTTTGCTTTTGTATCTCTCTTTCAAGAAACTGTTGTCAGCTCATATAGATAATAATAAAGGTAGCAGTTTCATGTCAGCCTGAACCTGAAGCCCGAGACACTTGTCTGAAGCGCTCAACACTGGCCGACTGGTGAAGTGCACGACCTGCTATGTGCCTTTGTCCCCTCTCTGAATGGACATGATAGATAGAACTGGAGCAAGGGAGGCGAGGACCATGACAATTTGAGCACTGACCTGGTTTTCACTGTAGTCATCATAAAACACAGAGCCAGCGTCCCGGGGACATGTAATAACATCAGGCCTTTGGTGTAATTCACTATCTCAGTGTGTGGCAATATAGCAAAACCCATTACATTTGCCTTGTAATTTGCTGTCGCCACAGCGAGGGATTCAGGTGACTGCGACCCCCGTTAATGGAGTTCCAGTGATAAGGACAGGTCTGTTTATTAGCCACATGCGGTCAAGCGTGGCAGAAACAGCTGAGCGCAGGCAGGTGTTGGGCCCTGCGAGGGACTCAGGCACCGCTGGCAGGCCTCAGCACTCATTTCACGCACGTTATCGTCACACTAGCTAGGTTGAAAAAGGAGGTCGCCGGGTGCACAACAATATAACTGCTGAGTGATGAGGTTTCCTCGGAGTCACACTGGTGTGCACCACTCCTGGCAATTTGGTTTGTTTGTGGAAATCAATGAGTCATCTGCTATTTTGTTTTTAGTCAAGCCGGAGGAGGATCTTGATAATGACACATCAGGATTTATTTTTTTGTTTTGTGGGAAGCCGCTTAATTTCAAAAGAGCCACTGGAATATCCTGAATTTACACTCTTCCCACAAAGCCAAAATGTAGCAAACGATAAGTGAAAATTTCATTAGGACAAAAAATAATAATAATAATAAAAAAAAGATCACATACCGCAAAGAAAGGTTATCTCTTCCAGCATGCGTGCTCACAGACATTTACAGAGCCTTGAGGAGAAAATGAACTTCAAATTAAAATGTCTATTTGATGCATTATCCTAATAGGGACGGATGGGAAAAGAGAACTCCATGGTGCTCTCATCCTTCAGCCTGAGGGGACAGACTTAGGGAGTTGTCATTACCAACTTAGCCCATCAAGATGAGCCTGTTGGGAGGTGGATTCACTGAGATTGTCTGCTGTTTTGACAGGTGTCTGTGCCGGTTACTTTATCAGGCAATTACAGAATAAATTGAGCTATCTTTGTATGGAAAATATGATTGATCCTGTCAAAAAATTACACAACTACATAATTTCTATTTCTCCTTCGAGTTAGATTTCGAGTATTAGGTTGAGTATTCAAAGGAAGTGTAGTGCTGAAGGATGTAAATGATAAGTGCCTGATGATTTCATCTTTAGGACTAGATTTTGCTCATTTAAGCTTCTGGCAACATTTAGGGTAACATTATCTGCAGTATCAAACAAAAACACTTGCCTTTTTTGTCACACTGGAGATCAGTACATGAGAAAAAAATTCAATGACTCAGTAGGGTTGCAACTAGTGATTATTTTCTTTACTGATTAATCTGAAAACATTTTCTCAATTAATTAGCAAAAAAGGATCATTTTTCACAGTCACAATTTCTTAATGCTTGAGTTGATGCCTTCAGATGTCCAAAATCTAGAGACGTTCACTTTATTACCACATACGATAAAGAAAAGCAACAAATTCTCACAACTAAGATGCTGGAAAAGGGATTTCTTTTTTGTCATTTCTGTATTTACTGTCGATTAACAAATCACTCAATCAACTAATCATTTCAGCTCTTGACTTAAGATTCATATTGTTCCTGCGCTTTTCAGCCTGCGCATCATAGCCGTTATCGATGGGCCAGACAGCAGACGGGCAGGCAGCCTTTATGTAGCCTATATAGAGTGTGACCCGGGAGCCAGGGCTTTCTGTAAGTGTGCCAACGTGGACGTGCTTCCAGCAATAGTCATACTCCTGCCAGCTGCATCATCTGTGCCTGCACAAAAGCATGCCCTTTGAAAAGCGCTCAACACACACAAAAGCAGTGATGCGTGGCGCACATGCATCAATGTGCAAACGTGCATGCTCACATTACTTCTTGTTCAACTTCTTATACCAAAATTAAAAAACCCAAACTGCTTGTTGCAAAGAAGAAATGGATCAAGTTCAAGATTTGGAAATTAAATTAGGTTCCTCTAGAGTGGGATTTCTTATTCTGTGTTTAATTTTTTTCCTCCTGGTAAATCTTCTCTTTATTTAGACGTAAATCTCGCACAAATATTCAAAAGGAACCAATACTGAGGCTGGTTTAAAAAGATTTGAGGTGAAATCTAAATATGGGGTGGCAGATTGAAGTAGAAGCAACAGAGCTCCTCTGTCCTCTAGCTAAAGACTCACTATGAGTCATACCAAGAGCACACATCACTGTAGAGACACTCAATTATGATTCAAATCTCCATAACGGGGCAATAAAGCCATTTGTCATGTGACCATCTGCAGTGCATCTCCTCTGATTCTGCCTGAATGTAGTTAGCCCCCTGCCCCTGTGGATTTATTAGTGCCAGTCTAAAACTGTAATCACCACAGGATCAGTGCTGTGCCGATAGATTAATTTCATTTTCTGTGAATTTCGTAGCCCCCTGAAAAATCTCTGGGAGCTCTGGAAACAAAGCTGTGCCCTGCAGCCGTCTTTGTTTTACTTTTTCTCCTCAGATTTAAAACAATGTGTGAAGGGAGAGAGCAACACCAGTTTAGTTCCAGCACCGTAATTATCGCCTGCTTTCGTCTCCCAGGGATGTTCATGGACAAGGGCCTCATAACAGGTGACAGAATGCCTGCCAGCCGCCCCCAGTTCCCCACCCCCACCCAAGAATGGTGACTATTATAAACCAAAAACGTATGCTCTCAATATATATGCAAATGATGCTGGGTCCCAAGGTGAAGTTCGCAGAGCAGCAACGCCGCTTGCCTCTGTTTTGCTCATTTGCAAAAATGTTGAGAGTAACAAAGACCACAGGAAATTGAAAAATTGTTACTAAGTATTAGAAAAAGCAATCATTTTCCCCAGGCAGCCTAATCCTGTGGAAATTGATCTCACCTCTATGCCTGACATGCACTGGTAGGAAAAACACATAACAGGAAAATGCCTGTCTCAGTGTTACTAGGTGGAAAAATTTGTTTGGTTGTAGATTTCTTTTTTTCGTTTTCTTCTCCCTCCACGCCGTCCTGTGTTCTCAGGAGCCGGTCTCTCTGTTTGTCCCTTTGGCTGCAAACAGGTGTAGTGAATCCCCAAAAAGAAAATTAGTAAACTGGTGTGTAATTGTTTTCTTGGCTTGCTGCTGGTGCTGCTGGTGCTGCTGGCGCTGCACACAACACTGAGTAATCTTTCTGCGGGGCTGCTCCGTTCATGCTACGTGCATGCAGATCTGTCCATTTGTTGTCTAATTTTAAACACGCTGATACCATCTCACTAATGCGTTTGCTCTTCCTTTGCGTGAAAGTACAAATTGGAAACGACAGTCTATTACCCACTGCTCTGACCTTCGTGATGGAACATAATGTGAAAAGACCTACAATGCCTTTATTTGAGGGAGGGAGGGAGGGCGAGGACAGAGCGGTGATTAATTAACCCAATTAATTTAGACTAAGATTATCTGAACAATTATTTCTCGATAAATCAGAACAAGGTGTGATGATGACTGTTACAGTTAAAGTTTAATTACAGCATTAGAAAATGAAAGCACTTTGCCAGGGACACACTGGAACATCTTTTGCCGTGAATTAAATTATTACAGAAAATAACATTTTAGAAACAGCAGAACCGTGAGAAGGAAACCCTCCTCCATGGCAAACTCATTCTAAGTTACAGATAAAGTTAGTTTCAGGGACACGCTTTTTTGCTTCCTTGCCGAGAGCAACATGAGAAGATTGATACCTCTCTTGTGCCTGTGAGCTATGTGTGAATCCACCGCCAGCAGCTGGCTAATGTAGCTTAGCATGAACACTTGAAACATGGAAAAAAGCTAGCCTGGCTCTGTCCAAAGGTAACAATACCCCCCTCAGAAAGGAGTATGTACATCATATTTCTTTGTTGAGATCAGTAATTTGATGTGATTTCATGATTTGTTAGTTTTGGACAGGATCAGGCTAATTGTTTCCCCCATGTTTCCAGTCTTTATGCTAAGCTAAGTAAGCCAGCAGTGATGGGCAAGCTACTTGAAAAATTCAATTAATTACTCATCACATATTACTCATTTAAAAATAATAATGTTATTAATTACTTACCAGTGAAGTAAATATTATATTACTCATTACATTACTTTCCTTATATAATTTCTTTCACGCAGTTAGCCTATATACCATTGACCAATGGCAACTGACTTAACGTTAACCTCAAGGACTGCACACAGTGCCCCAGAAGTCAGGATCTCAGTGATGCTGTGGGGTTCACACACAGCCCAGCTCCTCACAAAACCAGGTCATTCATGAATGTAGGCTTTCCAGTTGCTAACGTTAGCATGTAAGAAAACTTGGGAGTTACTGACTGTTGCATTCCTCTTCATTTGCCTGTGGCAAACTGCCTCCTATCACCTCTGATCATCCGCCTTGCACCGAACTCCCACTGAACAAACTCCCAGTAGGACAGCGAAAAGCTCACCCCCGCAGCTGCACACTACTGGGAATAGTTAACGTAATGTAATTACTGAATTTCAGATTGTAATCCTTTACACTACTTGTTACTGAGAAAAGTAATCAATTTACGCTAATGTGTTACTGACCAACACTATTAGCTGGCTGCCGGTGGGGCTCTCATATTTACTGCACAGACTAGAGAGCAGTATCGACCTCCTCATCTAACTCTTGGCAAGAAAGCAGAGAAAAAAGAAAGAGCCTTTTCTCCAAAAATGTCAAACTATTCCTTCAAGACCAAATGTTTAAAACTGTAACCCACATCCTGATCAGGCATTATCTTAGCCTTGAGAGCTGACACATTTGTTCTTAGTGGGCTGACAAGCGAGCTCCTCACCAAGCATCATAGAGGATAGCTGGTAGAGATTTCATGTGGTTTATTGCTCTCACTTTCACTGAGGTTATTTATTGGACTGCCATCACGGCCCCTGCTCCGCACAGCCGCCCAGCGCCTGTGTGCCCCTCAGTGTGTTGGAGGAATTTATGCCACATGAACAGCATACTGAGCTGGAGTTTAAGTGTTATTAAGAAGCATCACTCACGCATAGGATACTATTTACAGTAATACATTCACACATGCTGCGACTTCCTATGATGGCTCTTGAAGGAAAAATGATGATAGATTGTGTGCGGGGAGTGAGGCTGTAAGAGTGAGCAGTGGGGGGTGGCGGGGGCGGAGGGGAAACTAGGTTTCAAGTATTCCACAGGCTAAATGAAGAACAAACATGCACCATACAAGACAGTGAAGGAGAAAAGATTATCATCTGGAGATGAAAGGTAGAGAGAGAGGGGGAGAGAGATTCATTCTCTGCCACACAGCTGTCTTATTTGCAAGGTGTTGAGAAACCAGTTTTTTTTTTTCCTCCAAGAGGATGAAAAGATTCTTCTGAAGCCAAAAGGGTCTGCTATCATTTTTGGGCAGCTTGAGCGGTAGAGATGTTATTAGCATAAATTATCTCCCCCACCAAAGAGATAGGAACATGCTAGCTCCTTTCTGCTTTTCACACTTAATTGCCCTATTTACTGAACAGTTGCCCATGGACAACAAATGCACACACGCTCGGAGATGCATACAGGACAACAGGCAGACACAAGCCAAATAGGGCATGAGTGATACACTGAACTATCTGCCAAACAGCATTAGATACAGTATGTCTGGGGAGGCTGTTAGGGTCCATTCAGACTTCATGTTGGACTGGGAAATCCACGGTAAAATATTAGATATTGCTTTCATGACCTTGTTCACTGAGACACGTCTTATCAGTGTCTGTGTAAAAAGATATTTCAAAAAAGGCTTTTTGTGTCAAATGCATGAATGAAGGCCACCAGAGAGCATCTTAAAGGTGACAAAATAAATAAGAGTTTTTTTTTAATGACACAGATACTTGTTGCATCTTGGACGAAAATCCCGTTGTATTTTAAACTTTTTAGTCAACGTCTGCTGTAGTCTCTCTCAAGAGCCAAACAGCTTCCTACTGTAAGCAGCCAAAAAAAAGAAGGCCCCATTGAAGTGACCCAGTAAGCAAGAGTGAGGTGAATTATAGATGGCTATGCCTAATGGACTTTTAGCTTCTCTTCACCTCACCCAACAAGCTCAGAGTGTCTTTATATAAGCAATGTCTATTATGACATATTAAATTATATTTTCTGTTGAGTTAATCTTTTTTTTTTTTCTGGTCAGAATTTGTCAGGTGTCTGAAGCAGGAAAATAAACGATTAAAAAGACTACACATGTCTGTAAACGGAGAGAATGAATTTCTGTGGATGGGGAAACTGTCTCTCTTGTGGAATGGTGTGAAGGAACAAATCAACCAGATTGACTTTACCCATGCTTCCGGCCAGGTCGCCTCCATTAACCCTGGAGGGGCCGTAGAGGAGGATGTTAATGAGGCTGAGTGTATATCAGCCTCACCCACCTCCCATCTGACCAGAATGAAGCCAGACCCCCCCCACCCCCCCACCCAGTCCTAAAAAAACCCATTCCTCCGGCCTGAGGGGGGTCAGTTGCTATGGTAACGTCCTGAGGCACTGACCACATGTCATGAGGGAGTCTAGGGGGCCATAAGTGGACCGGCGTTTCGGCATGAGGAGGAGGAGGAGGAGGAGGAGGAGGAGGAGGAGGATGTGGAAACAATCGGCGGAGGGGCTTCCTGCTGTTGGATACTGGTAACCTGAAGCGTGCCTCAATCACAGTGTTTTTCCTTTTTTGTCACAATTCAACCTCTAACCTGTGGCTAACCTGTTGCACTCCTTCTTGAAGTTGTCTTTAGAGCTCATACGTGATGGGAGGGTGCAACGATTCATCCATCATGTTTCTGTCATCTAGGACTCAGCTGGAGGAGCTGACATCAACATACCAGTGTTTTTTTTTTTCGCTCCCCATATGAGCAGATAAATGATAAATAACCATAAACTCATTGTGAGTCAGAAAAACAGAAATCTTTTGTTAGTTTTTAATTACAATTTGGTTTCAATCACTTATTTAGACAGCAGAGTTTTGGGAGGAAAAAAAACCCCAATAACACAACATGATCATATCATCACAAGACGACTGATGACTGAATTTAGAGCTGCAGCTAGTCTGATAACTGCTTAATCGTTTCAGTCACTTCTCATGAAAAACACTGAAAAAATGCTGAATATTTTCTGGTTATGGTTCTAAAATGTCAGGGTTTGCAGCTTTTTTAAAAAAAAGTATATTATTTTAAAATGAATATCTTTGGGCTTCGGATTTGTGCCGAATGAAGGAACTTGTAATGGGTATTTTTTCAAAACTGTTAAACACATAAATAATTAATCAATCAATTTATAAAATAATCAGTAGATTATTCAGAGATGAAAAATAACTATCAACTGCAGCCTTACAAGAATTTCTTCCCAGCCCTGCTATCATGACCTAAGTATCTATTCAGAACCTATTGGACCTGCCATACTGATGCATGCCTGCCCTTTTTTGTACTTTAAAGAAGTAAACTGGCTGAGCTCCATTGAACAGCACAAAAAGCAGAGTAATGAGAGCTGCTGTCAGAGGTGAACTGTAGTTCAGCAGGATTCAGACTGCGGATTTGAAAAGATGCTGAAAGAGTTCATTATCTGGCCAGGAAGGTTCATCCTTCATTTAACATCCCTGCTCCATGGTGTGAAGAATTATTTAGCAGTTCCTGAGATTGTTTTTTTCCCCTCATGAACAAAATATGATCACTGCAACAACCCAAACATATCAACACAAGAAGCTGCGGTTGATGGCATCTTAAAGAAAACAGGTGCAATTAGATAATTAAAGGAGTGGATTTTATGATTTTCTGTGAAACACTCGTTCGGAAGGTGACTCTACATGAGAATGTTTACTAAAGGATATATCATGCCACAAAAACAAGAACAAAAACCTTCACTGCAGCTCTTTATTTTAGACAGGGATTCTTTCCCTGACCTTCCTCGTCCTTGTCTCTTGGCTTGGTGACAGCGACGCGAACTTGTCCTGTAATGTACACTTACATATGTGTGATAAATCCTGACTGTGCTGATTTAACACCGCCCCCTCTTGAAACCTGTCGCATCCACACTGCAGGGTCACTGTCAGTGGCAGAGATGATTTAGAGCAAGCCGGGTGAGGGGGCGCCCCTAAACGTCTGGATGAATCTACGGCACCTTTAACCACTTTCACAGTTTTAAGAGCCCGATCACCATGAAAAGTGCAAAATATATGAAATCAGTCAAAAGCCGAGCCTTTTATCTCAAGGTTGAAGGACCCTCTCAAGGTTTGCACGGGAATCTACAAGTGCTCATACATATTTTCAACATTTCTCACTTTAAACATTTTGTTTTCAAGTTGGATGTGACTTTTGATAATGTAACCAACTAAAAAAAATTAAATTACTGTAAATATGTAATCATTTCAGATGTCTAACAGACAACTAGTACTTATTGTATAGACTCTCAGAAACTGGCAGGAAACTAATAATATTGGTAGTCAACCACCTGTTCAAGACAATCATAGAGTGAATATTCTCTCTGGTTACAGCTTCTAAAATGTGAGGATGTGATGTTTTTTTTTTGTTTGACCGAAAATTAAATACCTTTTGGTATTAGTACTGTTGGATACACAAAGTGCACAATTTCAATATATAACCTTGGTTTTCTGAGAAACAGAGATGGCCATTTTTCACCACTTTCTAACATTAAAAAACATATATTTTTACTGTTAAAATACCCAACAGTTATAGAAACATAACAGCCAGAAAACAGAACAGAACAGACGCACAGGTCTAAGCTTTAAAAGCAGTGGGTGTTAATCTATCGTTTTAATGCTGTAAGATAATAATTAATCAAGCAATAGATGTGACACAGTTGAGGATAAATCAAACAGGTGCACTGTTTCTGTTTCACTTGAGAACTTGTTGCTTTCAGAAGCTAACACCAGAACATATTTTCTGCATAAATATTTAACCTTCATTTATTCTAACAAGGGAACAACAACTGTTGAGCTCCAATGAAAAAGAAAAAAAACCCCACAATGTATAATGTAGCATAAAATTCACAGAGTGAGCTAATGAATCCACACAAACACAAACCAACCCCGAGATATCTGGCCAATTTAGCAAGCACGGATCTAATTCTAGATTTCACTCTAATCAAAAAAGATGTAATTAATTAATCAGATAATTCACTGCCACGCATGGCAGGACACACATCTGTGCAGCGGTAATGGGGAGTGTGGGACAAGCTGAGCAGTGCAGCACTGCTACTTCCCCACGGTAGCCCGTGCGGGTATCCTGTGCGGCTTAAAAAAAAAAAAAAAAAAAAAAGAGGTCCAGCAACCCCCCGAGACGCTCAACCAACCTCTCCTGTACTGTATGTGTGCTCTCTGCATGTGAGTACAGCGCAGTGTTGTCGAAGGGACGGAAAGATCTGAGGCTGTTTGAGGTAACAGAGATGAGGGAGGCAGCGCCTGTACAAGGCAAACATAAACTGTGCCACTTCATCTGAAAACAATGGGGGACAGGACACTGAGTGTGCTCTCAACCACATCTCCATTGTCTGCCCTCCTCTTTTACTCCTCCTCCGAGCATGGAGCATAAGCGGGGTGAAAGAGGGAGGGGAGGGGGGGCAGCAGTCGGGGCAGTGGGGGTCTGGCTGTGTTCTTTCTCCTCTGTCTGTGTGCGAATGCACAGACGGTTCAGTAGTAATTTGATGTGTGTCCCCGGGGACATTTGATGGATTAAAGCTAAGCAGCTCCATTTCGCAGCACCACCTGATCTTCCACTGCCTGTGCCCCATATAAAGGCTGGCGTGATTGCTGATCTCAGCTAGTCTGACAGTCTCTCTCTCTCCCTCCTCTCTCTGTCTGTCTCCATCTCTTCTCTTCCTCACTGGTCCCTTAAGCCTGCTGCATCACAGGAGCTATCCAGTGCTGAACAGGATCGCTTTTATTTTTTTATTTTTTTATTTTTCTCGGGGAAGCTGGGGGAGCCAGAGAGTATCACACAGCATTGCCGTCAGCCTTGTTCTCCACTGGTTTCCATTTTCTTTCTTATGTTTTTTGGCCGCTGTCTTCACATTAACCGCAAGGATTACCATCAAGCCAGCTCTGCCCGTGTGCTTCCTCAGTGGGTCTTTTTATTTTTCTCTCATGCGTTTTTCTCAGCTCTGTGTTTTTATCCATTGAAACATGCCCCGCTCATTTTTGGTGAAGAAGATCAAGCTTGATGATTTCTCTTCGTCCAATGTGGCCACCTCCAATCATCATCACCACCTGGACGACTCGTTCACTTTTGCACGCTCCATCACAGACTCGGTGACCAGCCTTGGGGTTCGCCTCAGTGAGAATGGTGAGTTAACATGCCTCCACTAGTCTGCCCCGCTCCAGTTAAAGATGTGCTGGCGCTCCTGCCTGTAGACCGGCTCCAGTGCCGATTTCAGCAATGCCCGAATATTTTCCACACTTAGCACAGATGCCATCCTCTTTTGTTTTTGTGCCGGGTGAGATTTCCTTTCGCTTTAGCCAATAACATGCTCATGGAGTGTAAATTAATGTAAGATATTACATGCAGCCGGCTGAATTTTGCATCAGTATCCCGAATAATCCTCTCCAGAGGCACCCCACCCCCACCGCTGTGCTCCCAGACTTTTGTTTTTTGACTCCAGTGAAGGACAGACACAATTCAGGTCACAGCCACGGATTAGCTTATGTAAATAGGGAACAAAACATGTGTCTAATCAGGAGACGCTCCAGTTACGTATGTGTATGATTGCACCAACCCTGTGGTAGCCGAACACACATAGACCGACTAAATCTGGTCATCATCTGCACTAAAAAATTCATGAATATGAGAGATGAGTATCAGATGATACGTTTGTCCTTAGCTGTTATTGTCCTTGAGTTCCCATCACGGTCCGATCCTCCCTTGCCCCCCTCTTCCCATCCAAATGGAGCATGCACAGTCTCCCCACCCCCATCGCTCCACTACATCTTTCTCTTCCTTCCGGGCATTTGAAAACTAGCAGGGGTTAGAGTTTCAGCCGTGCAGGCCTATCGCCGCCACTAGAGACATCCACACACTGTACAGTACGGCTGGGAGGGAGGTGAGGAGCTGGGCCGAGGGGATGGCGAAGGGAAGGAGAAAAAGGAGACAAAAATGCTTTGGGCAGCAATGAGGCTGATCACGTGACGGAGGTTGTACAGTAAACACGAAGAAAGGCACATAGCTGCACTGGTGTTCAACACACGGACCTACCACGCTGAGCCAGAGCCAGCGCTGAGGGGCGACCTTCACTTTCACGGTCCGCTTTAAGCTCGCCACTTCCATTTTGTGGCCGCGTTTTGAGGGCCATACGTGTGTCTTTGTTGTGATTTGTTAGGATATTTTCACAGCGCAAGAGTCTTCACAGTGCACAGCTAAAGGCTGTGATGCTGCCCACCTGTTATTCAGCTGTGTCAATAACAAGACTCAGTGAAATGTAGATGGATCAGGATTAGAGGAATTAATAATCTTTTATTTGTGCTAAAAGAGACTGGACTATTTTGTAAAATCAAATGGTTTGTTAAATTCGAAACAACCTGCTGGGTAGAGACTTGGCAATAATAGAAAAAAAACATCATATATATTTAGCAGGTATATTTTGTAGCTCATAATAACTGTTCTTTAGATTTCCTGCCTCGTTTTTATATTATTATTATTATTATCATCATTAAAGAATCCATTTGTGTAGCTATTGTCACTCTCAATTTTTCCTTAATCTATTGTTCAACTCCATTAAAAATAAGCATTACATTAAAAAGAAGAAAAGAAACGATAAGGCACTACATTGATGTTGACAAAAGGCATTTGATTTGAACAAAAGAACCCTTTTCACGCTGAGTCAAAAAAAGGCAAAAGGCAAAAAAAGAAAAAAAGGAATAAGAAAGAAGAATTCTGCGCGAGGCTGAAATACCTAACATCAGCACTTCTGCCGTGCCAGGAGATTTTCTTTCCCCCCATTGTGGAGACATTTGACTTGAGTGTCTGTTGAACAACAAAGAGGGGTGGCTGAGAGGGTCCATTAATTACATCCTTGCTTTGCATTAGAGAAATGAGTCTATGAGCTGTAAAGGCTGATACAGCATGAGTCCTAAATGATGAGCTCCATGTCTGACCTTGGGTAATTGAAACATAGTAAACAAGGCTTCTTACACTGATACAAAAAAAGAAAAAAATTAATTAAAAAAAAATTAAATAAAATAATAATAAAAAAAACCCTCACTATTATAAGGGCCACGTTGTCGTATGCAGTGCAAAAGCTCTACAGCTATTTTCAAGAGAGTCCAGTTTTTTAGTGACTATAAAACAAGTGGATATGGCTACAGAGTATCGTTGAAGCTGCAGTATTTGATTGTAAATTCAATTGTAAATGTGAGAATTTAGTTTTAAAAGTTCAAAATAGGCAATATTTCTTTGTTTAATTTTTTTTTTTTCCTTTTTTTTGGAAAGAAAGTGTTGCTCTCTCTCAGACAAATGCCATCTGCGTGGTTTGGAGCAGCGAACCCATGCAGTGCAGCATGATAATGTGTGCACGGGCCTGGTGATTCCCTGTCCCTGGGTGTCACGGTCATGTCTTTGACAGAGTGGGTGTGTGAACAGAAAAACCCTTTGGGAGTGGAGACGCTGTAGTAGGAGAGCACTTCAGCTGAGTTCTTAATGGCCTGTTTCTTGAAGGCACTTGAATGTGCTCGCTGCTGCAGGCAGGTGACCCTCTTCACAAACAGTGTGTACCGTGCCATGTCTCACGTTATCGGCCCCCCAACACACCCGTGCTCAATAAACTATTATTGTGTGTCGCAGACACTTGATCCTCTCCGGCGCTCAACTCTTCTAACAGCTGCACAATTTTACAGATGATGGCCCATTGATCAGTTCAAAACTTTGAATTTCATTAAAAGGCAGTCAATACCTAATTTCCAGTGCTTGCTGCACACAGTGCTCAGGAATGGCTTTCTTTTTCTGCAGTTATGCACTATTTCTCTCAGGAAAGGAAGTTCACCACATTTCACATTCGTTCTAGTATGTCCAACTTATACAATATCAACCCTGGAGGTAAAATGCTTCAGTATTTACTCAGGTCCTGAGATTCACAGCATAAAAATACATATATTGAATTCTGTTTGGATGCATTTAGGCTGCCAACGAGCCTTTTAGCTCCTCTGGCACTGAGCTGCTTCGGAGGGAAAGGAAAGAAATGAACGATGCCAACAAAAATATATCTCTCTGAAATCATGCTCTACATAGCTGGGGACATTTAAATCACTTGTGGTGCTTTGCACTATGCTGCATGCTGGAAGAAGTGGCATGAAATCCTACAGGATTTAAGTAGCTATGTGACAAGTTGATCTGGTCCAAAACCAGAAAATATATTTGTATTTGTAGGCAGCAAAAAAAAAGAAAAAGAAAAAGAAAAAAGGACCAAAGAGTTATTATTACAGAAAGCTCTCTCAAATCAGCTGTGCAACCTGTTTTAAGGTATCTGTTTTTCAGAACACACGTGTGAAAAAAAACAAACCCTTGCCAAAAATTCTGGAGAAATCATGTATTTGTTAGGGTTCATACTTGAGACATGATTTAATCGCAGTGCCAGTGAACAAAGAGTATTCATTTAGCAAATGTGGAGACAGACCGCGACCACAGAGGACCAACATATCACAGATGATGCCCAATGTCTGATCAATGAGACCACTTCATTTAAAAGGGGCTTTAATATGCATCTTCTCACACAAGACTTCTTTGATGAGCTATTATCTAGCACTCATCCTCACTTTCAAATTGCAACCTTCTTAAATGCAGCTGAGCACATCATGTTTCCTTTTATCACTGTACTATTGTTTGTACAACCTGCGAATTCTGGAAAAAAAAATGCAATTAACTCAGTGCTGCCAGTCACTCTTCCACCATTTTACGAAGGGCAATCATCCAACACGATAATCATGTAATCACCAGCGTGTCACTGTGTCCTTATCCATCACAACCCCTGGCCAACTTTGTTTGCGTGTCTCTTACCCAGGCTACATCCAGGATTACATCACACCATCTGTATACCAGGGGGAGAAGAAGTTGGAGCACAAGCTGGCTTCGCCGGTGTCGGACCCCCTGTACACCCAGGTGAGCAGTGGAGGGGAGTACTGTGACCCCGACCTGAAGCACCCCGACAGCCCCCAGTCTGGCATGACAGCCAGCGGCTTCTACAGTGGTGAATCGGAGGCCCTGGCCGAGGGTTACACCATGGATGCCTTCTTCATCTCTGATGGGCGCTCGAGGCGGAAGGGGGACGGCGAGAGTCGCGGTGGGAGCTCAAGGAGTAGCAGCGCTAACGCCGGGGCTCAGGAGAGGGGGGCCAGCACGCCTCGCCACACCTGCAACGAGTGCGGCAAGACGTACGCCACCTCTTCCAACCTCAGCAGACACAAGCAGACGCACCGCAGCCTGGACAGCAAGATGGCTCGCAAGTGTCCCACCTGTGGCAAAGTGTACGTGTCCATGCCAGCGTTGGCCATGCACATCCTCACCCACGACCTCAAGCACAAGTGCGAAGTGTGCAGCAAGGCTTTCAGCCGGCCGTGGCTCCTCCAAGGTCATATGCGCTCGCACACAGGGGAGAAGCCCTTTGCCTGCGCCCACTGTGGCAAAGCCTTTGCTGACCGATCAAACCTCCGCGCCCACATGCAAACACACTCTGCCTTCAAGCACTACAGATGCAAGCGCTGCAATAAGACCTTCGCTCTCAAGTCCTACCTGAACAAGCACTATGAGTCAGCTTGCTTCAAGGGCTCTGCAGACGAAGACGACTCTGGATCAGAAAACTAACCCACGAGGAAAGAAGCAAAATTTTGAACCCCTTGTTGTAGGTTCACCACCAATAACCCTGTTCACTCTGCCCTCCATGCCTTTTTTCTTCCCTTTTTTTAGAAAGCAATATTTTCACTGAGATTACGTGAAGAAACTCTAATGATTATGGCAAAGACAATTTCAAAAGATGCTGGATTTTTTCCCTGCACAGTAGCTAATCGTCCACAGAAACATACAATCAAACAACCTTCCCCCAAATAGAGACTGTAGATGATAGTTGTACACAATTAAGCAACATGTGCTCGCATTGATGTGGGCACATGTAAACACACACACGCACACACACATACACACATGCACACATACACACATCCACCCACCCACCCACACAAACACACACACACACACACACACAGACATGTATGCACGCACACACACAGACACACATAGACACGCACACACACACACTCATGTACGTACGTGTGGACACAAACACACACAAACACTTACACAATTATATATGAGGCCTGGCATGTGAATTTTTATCAATGACTATAATGATATTGATATCAATAGTAATAATATTTAGATTCCTGATATTTTATAGCAAATAGTAATGAGAAAATGAAAAAAAAACATAAAAAAGGACTAACAGTGTTCTTTTGTTTTTTAGAGACAAAATGACCTCTTGTATTTTTATGCTGCTTTTTATTTGCTAAGAATTGAATTCTTTTGCAACTGCCAACATGAACTTTTTATGAAAATGTGAACTATGACAGTATTTGCAAAAAAGGGAGATCATTTTAAAAGGTTAAAGACAAACCCCCTTTTTCCACACCAATGTTTCAATTCAACGGATGTTATTTTTGTATTTGATTTTTCTAAATTTATTTTTTTGTGCTTATTATCCCTTGTTGATCAAAAGCATCTTTGTAACTGTGGGTATTCAGAAGAAAAAAGAAAAAAAAAAGCTAATTTCAAATAAGCTATACAAGATCAAAGGCCATAGGTCAGTTAGTTTAATTCTCCAGGAGCAGTGATTTTAAAAGTGTTTAACAGGCCTGTTGAACAGGTTATCACACGCTACGTCCGATCAAATTCATAGTCTCACCCTGATGTACAGACTTGTGAAAAAAAAAAAAAATGCTGGGAGCCAGACCAAATGATCTGTCATCATAAGTGCCATGTGCGGTTGACTTGTCTATAGCAATGGAAACTCTTGTTGTTCTTCCTCCACCATGGTGGCTTGCATAAACTCTGCTACCTTCATGGTGCATCGTCCAGTCTTAACAAGCAACCTTCACCCGGCGTTTGAGGTGCTCCCCCCCCACCCCCCACCGCCAGTGTTACCTCAGAGTGAAGGTATGGACTCACACACACCCTCAGTTACAAAGTGACAGTCAAATCATTCTGTTTGTCTGTTTTATATGTCGCTCAAAGCTCCCCCCACGGTTCAGATGCATACCATCTATTTATCATGTAAATACTTTATTTATCTACCTATTTATCTACCTATTTATTTATTTATTTACCTTATTTTCTGTATTTATTGAAGACTTGGTTATTTGTTGATTATCATGTATTTATTTATTGTTTATAATTTAAAAAATGAACATCCATTGACCTTGTAAGATGCTGCTGATCTTCAAAGAAAAATGTTTATATGCATGAAAACTGTAGAGAGTCCATGGGACTTAGTTTTTTAAAGAGGAACAATGTACAGTACCAGTGCTAGAGGACTTCAAACAAATGAATGCAGAATTACTTTTGTTTTTTTCGTGGCAATAATTTTACTGACACAAGCAATTTGACATGTATAACAATCACAGCTGTCCTGTTTTCAGTCAATTTAGGGCAATAAAAAGAAACACTGACAACGAAACACTAAAATATGCTCCATCTTGCTGTTTCCCCAAAAGTACAACGTCACCTCGTGACGGGAGGTTTGCCCCCCCCCCTTTTTTTCTGTTTTTAAATCTCAGGCAATAACTGATCCCCAGAAAAATGGCTGACGTGATGTGCATGTAGATGTCACCATGTAAAACTTAACACTATCCATTTGTTAAAAATTGGAGAGTCAAATAATTTAGGTGTAACCGGATTACACCTGAATTATTTTTATTAAAAAAAAAATAAAAAGATTTCAAAGGTGCAAAAGCGATACTGATAGTGATGCAGTAACTATGACAAACAAGCAATCCTTTATACAGTGTGTCCAAAACTATTGCAAGAGTTAATTTGACTGGAAAAAGCTGCTTTTCCTTTTTGTTATTATTATTATTATTATTATTATTATTATTATTATTATCATCATCATCATCATCAATTATTATTTTAACCTTGTCTTTTGTTTTAAAGAGCAACCAGGTAAAAAAAAAAATCTCTTCTGGCAGCTGAAAGGGAGGTACGATATGACTGAAATGTTAGAAGGTTACATATTACACAACAGGATTACAATAATTCTCATTTAGGTCACTGACATAACAAAGCATTTGAATATAGTTAAAGTCAAAGTCGCCACCACAGCGCCATTTAAAACAACTAAGCAAATCTCTGAGGTGTCAACGGAGAGAATCCTGCTGAGATTACATAAGGATGGCTGTACGCATTTCTAACCAGCACTAATGGAAATGATCTTGACGAAAACCGACTTGGCAGAGAAAGTTTTTTTTTTTTGAGCTTGTAGAAATAAAGCGACGGGCTGCATTGCACTTCCAACTCCCCCGACATTTTTCCCCTCTGCAATGCACCTCTACCTCCCCCCGTGCATTTGTCCCCTGCCCTCCCCCCCTTTCCCCCACCAGCCGTCCTCATCCCGTCCCCAACTGCCTCTGAACAGACGCACCGAGGATGAGATGTGCTGAAGTGGGACTGGCGAAGGGTGGCGGAGTGTGGGAGGATAACAGGTGTTTGCAGACAGACTGCAGATAGGGAGCGTAATTGAGTCGGCGAGCGACCTCCGAGGGGAAGGTCAAGCACCAGCAGGCAAATGCACTGTCAGCTATTTTGCATATTCCAAATGGACAGCACGATTGCAGTAGTGCTGAGCTTGCCCCTTAAGAAAAAAAAACAAAACAAAAAAACACACATACAAATGAGGAGAAAAGACAGAGAAGAGGGGTGTCTGCTCTTCTCCTCTCTGTTTCGCCATCATCTCGTCAATGGTCATCTAAGTGCTACAGCTGAATCTCTGCATGAGAGCATCCAAACCACCTGTCTCCTGATTAACACTCATTTTGTCATGTTGCTGTATTTTTGAACTATTGCAGAAATCATTACTTCCAATAGATTCTTTTTTTTTTTAGATTTTTTAATATATGTTTTGTATTTTACTGTGGGACAGGAAATATAATGTACCTCCAAAACCTGGGGACTTTGTTTTAATGGGGAAGATAAGAGGACAGAGATGACTGAGAACAATTGGAGCTGGAGATGCACTGTTGTCTGACACAGTATTACAAATCATCCTCAGAGAAAATACAGATTGCAGAAATGGAGGCACAATTTCATTCAAAACATCTGAATTTAGGTGTAGGGAAACATTGTTCCTCTTTGATAATTTTGTAAATATATTTGTAAATATATCACAGCAATAATATGACAATGCATGTAGACATTTAATTGCTCTTTTTTCTATTCATGCTGTCTTTTTTTTATTAAAGGAAAAAAAAAGACAAAATACAGGTACCAATTGCAGTCGGGGTGGCCATGTGAATCAGGGAGTGTCTTGATTAAAAAAGCTATCTGTTGTAAGTTACAGAAAAAAACTTCAAACTCTGTGTATTCTCAAAGATTTGATCATGTTCTGTATGATTTCTCTGTTCTTGTTTTCTTTTATTTATGTGCCCGGCTCGGCTGCGCAATGAAAAAGTGCCAAAAAGTATGATTTCCATGACAAAAGCCTTCAACATATGGTTGGCTGCTTGAAACCTTCCATATGGTCCTCAAAGAAAAAAAACTGATTAAGATTTTCCACTTTCTTTCTCACTCTCTCTTTCTCTCTTTCTCTGTCTGTCTTTCTCTCTGTTCCAGCTGAGTATGAAGAAACTTAAGCCATGATTGCTGAGGGGTGTTTTGATTTATCTTGTTCTGCTCCAATTAATACTGATGACAACAATAGCAATGATAACGTTAATAAAAACAATAGCACAAGGAACCTACAAGTCCACTCTGATTTCTTTGAAAATATTCACATTAGATTTTATTAGAAGGGGAAATGGGTATTTTGGGTTTTTTTTTTTTTAATCTTTTAATCATTAACACACACACACACACGCGCACGCACACACGCACACAGTGCAGATGTTTACGGACGAACCAACCTGTTCATTCAACTTTCTGTTTACACCGTTTCCTCATAATATACATCTGTGCAAAATGAAAGGCTGAGAAAAAAAAAAACAGTGACTCTGGTATGTGTTTGGAACAGCCCTATAGTCAACATTAACACAGCGAGTAATTATATTTATGACTATGTGCCATCAGCAGTAGCCTCCTCTGTCAATGTTTGAGGGATTTTGAAGGAATTTTACTGTCAATTTACAAACTTTTAATTTCGTCGCCATGAGGCATAGAAATGCCAATATCTTTTGTTTTTCACAGCAGCGGAAAAAAAAAAGAAAAAACCTGAAACAGTCAGGAGAACCTGGCAACACCAATATAGCTTTGAATAAGAGTTCCCTGAGATGTCAGCGTTATCAAAAGCAGAGGCATCTGTTCCACCACTATTAAGCCCTTCTTGGTCATTAAATTTTAATGGAACATTGATTTCATGCTGGAACTACTCTTTCTGAGTGACTCAAAAGCCAGAGAAAAATATGGAACAAAATAAAAATGAATCATGACAGCGGACAGGGATTATTATTCTGGAGCTTTTCTTGATTGGTTTCCAGGGAATATACAACACATGAATTCAATCGCTTGTGTCCTTCGGTGTCCTCCAGCAGCACAGCAGCGGTATAATGAGACAGCAGGCAGAGCAGAGCAGGGACCCAGAAACAAGACACTTTGCGGCACCCTCCTCTCCTCAGCAGTGGGGAAGCAGTGATTTTTGTTCTATTGTTGTTGCTCCTGTGCCTCGGTTATGTTGCTTAAGGTAAACCAATAACTACATGAACTGTCATATCTGTTTTTCACACGCTGCCTCTTCTAAGAGTCAAATGACAGGGCTGCAACCAAGTGTTGATTCTTGTTGCGCTCGGCAGTGGCAATGGCTCACGTTGCTGCGGATCAGGATTTTGGAGACTGCACATCAACATTCATGTGCAGTGCTTGCTCAAACTTTACCCCGGCAGATGTTGCCCCTTATCAGATTTTATGATGAAAGTAAATAACTGATTTCATTAGGCTACATGGCAATGGACTGTAAAATGGGGACCGATGGAATCCAATTACATGACCCGCGGGTGTGCTGCTGTGTGTGTGTGTGTGTGTGTGTGTGTGTGTGCAAGTTTAACAACAGCCGCTGTGAGTGATCAGCACCGGGAGCCAGGGAGGGAGACTGTGGCCCTGCATACATATCCCTGCAACACTCTATAGCACAGCACACAGCCATCGCCTCCCACGGCCGGCCACACACACACACACACACACACACACACACACACACACACACACAAACACTCAGAGCACATCAGGTAAATGACTGAAAACAACCTTTCAAACTGAGCAAGCTACACTCTCACTCCAGAGATACCGACCTGAGCGTTGCCTTCATCTTCTGAGTGTCTGAGAAAATGTAAAAATGTAACTGCCCTCTGATGGGATGGGGGGGGGGGTCACCACAGGGCCACCACAGCTGCCAATAGCAGCAGACGCAGGGCTTTCACACAACACAGAGAACAAGAAGAAACACACATTTTATTACCATGCTATTTATAGGAAGGCAGAAAATATTCAAAATCTGAGCTGCTGCTCTGCAGAGACAAGTGATGTTTATCAGTTAGATGACGAATTCATTTGTGGGGGAAAGCATTTTCACTGCAACTGGTGTCTGTCTTTTTCTCATATATGAAAGAGAAAATAACATTTTAGTGCTGAACCAATTAGTCAGGTAATTGATTAGTCAACTCACAGAAAAGGAATCATTTAAATCATTTTTTTTCCCAACAAATTTGCCAAACATTCACTGGTTTCAGGTTCTCAGTTGTGAAGATTTTCTGCTTTTCTTCATTTCTTCTTTATAAAAGCGCAAGTCGAACATCTTTGGGGTTTGACTAATGATCAGATAGAAACAATTTGAGTTTTGAAAAACTGAGGACATCCTACTCTGTTTTTAGACATTTTGTAGACCAGATGATTAATTAATAAACTGAGAAAATAATCTTTAGAGGCAGAACTAAACTGAATATCTTTGTGTTCATGACAGTTGGTCAGAAAAAGAAAAGCCATTTGAAAACGTCACATTGAGGGTTAGGAATGCATGAAGGGTATTATTCAGTATTTCAAACAAATCCTTCAACATTAATATCAACAGATGATGAAAACAATCACGTTAAGCCTAAAGTATTTTAGCTGCAACTGGTGCCTCTCACTTTCTCACAGATGACACAGATTACAATATGTAAGCTTTGTTATTACATAAACTATCAGTACTTGATTCAGCACCCCTCAGGATGGTGCTGGCCCTGGCTCTGACCCTTCTCATACATCTGGCGCCATCTGTTGGCCAATCACCAGCTGTCGCCATAAACAATTCAACAACAACTGACAGGCTTTGTCTGTAGACGACGGTACCATCAGTTCAACCGAAGGATGAATTCTGTTACTCCAGACTATTTTTATTTTTCCAAATGAAAGCACATCAATTCTCCATTCAAACAGTCACCATGTTGTAGCCGGCCTGCGCACGTACTGCCCGAAGTCATGTTGGTTAAAAACCACTTGGTTCAACCAGTCGGGGACCAGCCAACCGTAACTGCCCCTTTAAGAGCCAACAGTTTGTCTTTTTGCATTCTGCATCACAGGAGAGATGCTCATTAAAAGCGCCTCCATTCCTCACTGTTTCATCAAGTGAGACTGCCAAGCTCTTTAACTCAGTGTTCTTGATGTTTGTGCTGTTTGTGTAAAACCCATCTGTTTCCCCCGTCTCTCTGTTGGCAGAGGGTCCACCTCATCCGTATGCTTCTCTTTTTGAAGTCATGTCAAAATCACATTTTCATGCATCTAAGATATCCAACTTGTCATCAACACTCAGGGAGAAGTCAAAGAGGGCACTCTTTAAATAGAATCTTTTTCCCTTCATGTGCAATACATGCGGAAACAAGGACGGCAAAGGAATTACAGATATGAGGTTTTTATCATTTGCTTTAGAGACAAATAAGATCATTCTAACAATGCTTTTGTGGTTTTTTATGTTGACAGCAAATGTTATTCTGCTTCTGTATTTTAGGGTAAAGTTAATGAACTGAACCAAGGGTAAACAGAAAGGAAGACTACTGCTAAATTCCACATCTAAGTGACCTCACTCCAAAGCACCACTTGTTCCTCTCTCTTGAGGTGAGGTTGGGAGAACAAATTTATTTCAAGGCGAGGAAGATCATTAAAAAAAAAAAAAAGCTTGACTAGAAGGAGAGAGAGCGCGGAAAATCATTTCATGGCTTTAAGCGGCGAGAGCCACCAGTGAATAATCAACATTGCCGGGCAAATCAGTCACACATTCATCCACAAAAAAAACAAAAAACAGCAACATCCACTGTCGCTAAACCGTGTCATGATTTCAGACACATTTATCCATCACAAAGCTTTAGTTTAAAGACTGAAAATCGTCGTCGGAATAATTATCACTTTAAAAGCATGTCAACGTGTAGGCTACAAAAAAAAAAAAAAAAAAAGCGAAGGTATAAATAAATATAGCTCATTTCCCCACCGGAAAGCTGGCAGGTAATTTTCTCCAGCCGCTCTAAAGTGTGACAATCCCACGGGGGACTGAAATCTAATATTAACAGCAAATCATTATGTGGGAACTGTTCTTCCATGACCTGCCGCCGTACCTGTGTGACTAACTCAATCTAAGTAATTGAGATGCGTTGGCAACTAGAATGCAGTCCTGCTGTGACAGCAGAGGGTCACGCGGAGTGTAGTGGGACTCCGAGCACACCTCAGCACTGGAGATGATTTACACGTCTATATGCCTTGACTGACAGGGTCTCCTCTCTTCACGTGATGCTGGTTTCCTTTTTTCGTGCACAATTGAAGTGGCTTCAGATTGACAGCAAATCAGCGACTCGACTTTGACATTATATAAAGTAGCGAAAGCCCAGGGGGGATATGTCGCCACACATATTTACTATATTGTATTTATTCATACAGAAACACCACGTCATGCAGCCAGCTGCACATTCCATGTCAGCACAATACAGTCTAATTGGAGTTTTTCAGTTGTTTTCTGCACCATAGAGGTGTCAGCTAAATTGCCCTTTGAGGAAAAAAAAATTGGAAATGTAAGGAGGCTTTAAAGGCAAAGCTACTTTGGGGGGAAACTGTAAACAGATTGTTGCTCTTATTGAATAAAAACAAACAAAAAAAACTATCAATACACTTACCTGCCAGCTTTCTGGTGGGGGAAGCTCAGTTTTATTCTACATGGATATAAAATGTACCCCTACCACTGTAAATGATTATATACTATATATAGTCTTCCTTCATGTTTTAACTGATCCCTGAGTGACCAATTAATCAACATAAAAGGTGTTGCCATTGTAGTTCAAAGTATTTGTAATAATTCAATATAACTGCCTGCCTCTCCTGTCCAAGAAATCATTTTTAATTGCCTCATTAGAAGATGCTTTAGCTTGCTGGTTGGAGAAAACAACAATAGTTCTGTTTCCACTCCACTGCCACAGATCTTTGAAGCTTTCCACTTACCTGTGCAAAGCTGTGAGCCCAGACGTCCTTTTCTGTAACCACAGCAACCTGGCTGGCGCTTTGAAATCCCTGCAAAAAATAGCACATCACCTAGTAGTGCACTTTGAAGGACGGAGACTATATCATGCAACAGTATAGGGTACAAAACAATGACTTTATTAGAAAAACCATTGTCATCAAAGGATTCTGTGCTGGTAGCGGCTCTTTTCAACTGCATGACTAATTGCTGGAGTGAATTTTAATGAGAAAGAGTTTGGCCATATAATGAAGGAGTTATCTTATAGAAGGGGTAAAGTCTGTGTTTACTGCAAGTACAGGCCATGAAATACTCAACATGTTACCGCCCATGCAGGCCTATTCACATGCTAAAAAGCATAACTCTTGTGTTATTGTTTCATCAGCTTGATTCATCAGCTTGATTCTTAATGACTTTTCCCAAAGAACTGCCTATTGAAATGACTTTTATTAAATGTTTCAGAGGTCGGCTACAGATAATGACACATTTCTTCTGTTTGGGGTCTCAGAGACTCCGGCTACAAAACACAGTTAAAGAAGGAAGGATTTTCATATGCTCTGTATCTGTGTGTGGCACTGATGTTGATGTTTGGTGTTTACACAGCATTATCCCTTCCAAACCCAAATTAGCCCATGTGGATTTCTGTCACTGGAGTTTTATACCAGGTTGCTCATAAGCAGTCTAACTTGGGTTGAAATGACAGATCAAATAATACCACTAAGTAGGATAAATGAATATTTCTTTGTATATGAATGGCTTTACCACAAACAAAAGAAATGGTTATTTGTTATATATGTGTTCATGCATAGCCTATATTTTATTTAAATGTGAAATGTTTCCTTATTTGATGTAATAATGATGCTTCATGGTCATTTTGTCATCTAGTCACCTTCATCAAATTTGCAAGTCCAGTTTGTGGGAAAAGTGGCAGAGCATGTAAACAGGAAGAAATGCTTAATTTTTCAAATTTTTTTTTTTCTCCATACAGAAGTGGGATCTGTGAGACTAAACCTGAGGATATAAAGCAAATGACAGCAACAGATATTGGCTGAAGACACCAATGAGCCCCCAAAACACAGGTTTACTCCATATAATTTGGACTTACATTATGCAATTAATTGAAAATTTGTTAGTTGTACCTCCATTCTCCATCTCATGGCCGGGTTTTGTAGAGGGACTCAAATTCTAGTTTTAGTTTATATTCATTGCTCATTTGGGTAAAGTGGTGATTTAAAGGCTACAACTGACTATTATTATTTTAGCAATCAATAGATATGACAATAATTTTCTGAAGGATCAATTGATAGTTCAGCATATAAAATTTACCAACAGTCAAAAACCCAAAGAGGTTGCGTTTACTTTCACAGAAAACTGGTGGGAAAAAACAGCAAATATTCATTTTGTAGGAGCTGGTACCAGTACTATTTTTTGCCATATTTGGTTGAAAAATTACTATCGATCAGTGTTTACTGTTGCCAGTACATAAGTTAATGGAGTACTCCAGGGTACGTGATGGTTTCCGATGCTCATGGAAATAAGGAAAGTACTTATGAAAACTGAGGGTCAAGAGGGAACCAACTACAAACCAACGACAAAAGTATTCCCATGGACTGTGGCTACCTCGACTGAATGATGCAAATTAGCAACCATATATTGTGTGGGAAAGACCATAAGAGCTGGACAGAGTAGAATATATATATATATTTATACTTTAATTATAAAGAGAGTACATACTAATCAGTTTAAGATTATAAAAAGGGAAAAGAGCGCTAGCTTGAATGCATGCTAGCTATAGCTAAGGCTTTTACTCCATAAAAGAAAAACCCATATGTAATATTAAAGGTCATAAAGAATTAATTAATACATAAGATATACCTCGTTCATCCCTTTCTTTCAAGTGCGATTTAGTTCTTGCACATTTCACATATACAGGCCAAACTTCATGTGACAGCCAAGTTTGCATATCAGTGTTTTTTTTTTTCCTCGTAGTGTGCGTATACAGGGAAAACGCTCGCCAAAATAAAGGTTTTTCTCGAACTAAACCTACAAAATAAAGGTCCTCAGTCGGATAACACAAAATGTACCATAGACTAAAGTACTCAAAACCAATAATTGAACAAGGTCACATACAGACCCCCCCAGGAGGTTAATCTAGCCATGTCAGAGAGTAGATGGTGAAGATTTAGCCTGTAATTTCCCTCAAGATTTGGTAGAGACCAAAAACAGAGCTGAAATGTAGTATATATTAGACTTACACTTCATCAGGTGGCCGGAGACACAAATCCTAATGAATGATAATGTTGCTTCCTAGCTGCTGAATGCCCACCGTACCAAGTGGTAACAATCAGTCTAGTGTAAGTAGCACAAACAGTGTGTGCGAACCTGAATGAATGTTATAGTGCTTATTCACTGCAGTGTGTTGTAGGACAGGTATTATTCTTTTTTACCTTAATGTGATGGCAAAGGCCAGTCTAACAACATTTAAATCATCTAAAGACTACAAAAAAACCCTGTTTTTACTTTAGATGAGAGTGTGAAATAAAAAGTGATATTGCAAAATAGAGCAGTTACTATGATGACACAAAAAGTGAAGTTATGAAATAAAAACTGACATAGTGACATATACAATGACATTATGGCATAATAAGTAACATTACAGAATAGAAAAGTTACTGTGACATTACAGAATAAAAAGTGAGGATATGAAATAAAAAAGGAACGTTGTGCCATAACACTGACATTACGAAATTAAAAAGTGAGAGCATGAAATAAAAAGTGAAATTACAAAATGGAAAAGTTACTGTGACATTACAAACTAAAAAGTGACAGTATGACATAAAAAATGACATTATGAAACAAAAAAGGGACACTGTGCCAAAAAAAGTGGCATTATGTAATGAAAAAGGTACAGTGTGACATAAAAAGTGAAATTAAAAAATAAAAAGGGAGATAGTGACATAAAAAGTGACATTATGAAACAAAAAAGGGACACTGTGCCAAAAAAGTGACATTATGAAGTGAAAAAGTGACAGTGTGACATAAAAGTGAAATTACAAAAATAAAAATGGAAATAGTGACATAAAAATGAAAATATGAAATGAAAACTTTTGAAAAAGTCAATTTGGAAATAAAATGTCTGCAATGAAATAAAAATTTCATAAAAACAAATTTTAAATAACATTTTGTAATAATGACTTTGTGATAAAAAAAAATAGATATTTTCATAAAGTGTTGGATCATTTATATATTCATCACGAATTATTAATATGATAATTTTTAATTTAATCCTGAGCGTAATATGATCCTTGAACCTTAAATGCAGGTTAGTTCAGACAGAGCGGGGTGGGCGCGGCGAACGACTGACTGACAGCGCGGTCGACCAATGAAAACCGTTCCTTGAAGACGTGACGCACACGGAACGGAAGCTGCCATCCAGGAAGTGAAGAAACGCGGACCCATCGCGTCCGTCGTCAGGTAAATGTCTGGGTCTCGGCTCTGTACCGAAACTCGAGTGAGGCTCTTGTCGGTTCTGAGCCGTAGAAATATGTCGGCGGTGCCGACGGACGTTAAAAACAGCGACAACCGGTCGATTCACTCGGACACGGTGGAGGAGGTCCACAACGTCCCGTTGAACGTCCTCATCAGACCGATTCCTCCGGTACTGGACGAGCTGAAAGTCCAGAGTCTGATGAACACGATACAGGTAATGTAACTAATGTCTTATAAACAGATGTGGGGCGAAACACCAGTGGTGGAAAGTAACTGAATACATTTACTCAAGTAATCTACTTAAGTACAATCTTGAGATACTTGTACTTTACTTAAGTATTTCCAACCTCATGCTTTCACTCCACTACATGTCAGAGGCATTTATAATCCTTTTTACTCCACCACATTTATCTGACAACCCCAAGTTACTTTTTAAATCAAGATTTTACGTTAGGAAACAAGATAAGATTATAAATAAATTTAAATACAAAACTCCTTACAATAAAAGCAGGAAAGTATACCCTTGGCCCCTTTGTCAGATGGCTGTGAGCTGTTAGCAGTTCCACCAAAGGGTTAGTTCTCAGACGGTTTCATTTACATAACTGTGTCAGCTCCCAAGGACATTAAAGTGTCCAATATTTCACAAAAAGCAAATATTATGGAAAGATTTAAAAAAAAGATTACTGCACTGGCTGTATCCCCCTGTGGGGAGGGGGTGACCCCTGACCCCTGACCCCTGGAAACAGTGGACTAATCTACCAAACAATAGAAAGTAGTTAAAACTGGCTTCACCTCCGGCAGCTACAACAGTAAAATGCTGTTTACACACTGATGTTACATAAGTAAAAGTAGCAATGCGACAGAAATACTAAACGTACAAGTGAAATTCCTGCATTCAAAGATTTACTTCGGTAAAAGTACAGAAGTATTATCATTAAATATTTAATAAGTAGAAGTACTCATAATGCAGAAAGCCCATATCAGAATGATGTGTAATACATATTTGGATTATATTGTTGAATTGGCCAAAAGCCGCTGCTGGCACCGATGGGCCCAATTTAAGTACTTCATATGCTGCTGGGTAGCTTGTGAAGCCTTATTTTTACTCTATGATAATATATCATAACTTATTTGTTGATTATGTTTTGTATTATTAATCAGAATCTGCAAAATAAGCAGTAACTAAATGTATCAAATAAATTTAGTGCAGTAGAAAATACAATATTTCACTTCAAAATGTTGATGAGTGGAGCTATAAATTAGCAGAAAATGGAAACTCAAAATTGTTCTTAGTTACAGTACTTAAGTAAATGTACTTAGATCATTAGACTCATTGATTTGAAAACACTATCAACAAAGCGCTGAAAGCAAAGTGTTCAAATGCTGTTGGACGACTGGTCAGCGTCCAGAAACCTGAGAGACTTTAAAGGTTAATTTATGAGTTGCTAATGAAAACCTGTCTTGGGCTCGACTCAGTCAACTTAGGGCTGAACTTTGACTTCCAATGTTGCCAGGGGTACGATAATAACCATATTTGTACCATGATTTATCTCTCCGTATGATGCAGAATCAGTAGTTCTTAATAACCCAGGTATGTACGATAGCTTTGGCAGGTCGGAGTTTCATAGTTTCTTTTCCCTAAGAGTGAAATGGTATAGCACTAAAAAGCAACCTGCCTGGTTATTCATCATTTCTATGGATGATCAGTGAACAATGAAACCTAGCTTCAAGCAATACTCTCTGTGATTCAAGTACATGGCTGAGATGGACATGCCCTGACTGTACTGCTCTAGCATCGCTAGTTTCTTTGTGGATTATAGTTTTTAAAACCATATACATATATATACATATGATCAGTTTATAATATATGATGCATTCGGGGCTGAGCTGCCAGTGAGGCCATAAAGCTCATAGCCACTGTAATATTTCTGGGAATTAAGTGGTTTTATATCCACATAAACACAAGTTTACAGTCAACGATTTCACATATATAACAATATTGGGTTATTTATTTATTTATTTAAAGGCTACGGCCCTGACTGCTTTTTTATACATTACACAACTACCCAATACTAGTCTAGTCATTATAGTATAATGTGTTGTTTATTTTCTGTAGTATGACATTATTAATTATTAATTATTAAAGATAAGCCTTTTTTAAATTTTTCTCCAATATTTCATCACTGATACTTCCGTCCTGCTCCACACCAGCTGTATGAAGCGACTCACATGAGTTTCTTTCCTTCCAGGAGACTTCGGATATCAGCATCATTCCTCCCATCGACGTCCTCTGGATCAAAGGTAGAGAGGGGGGAAATTACTACTACTCTTTTGGAGGCTGCCACAGGTTCGCAGCGTACCAGAGGCTGAACATGCCGACCATTCCAGCCAAGCTTATCAAATCAAACATCTCAGACCTTAGCACTTACCTGGGGGCTTCAACGCCCGATCTGCGGTGACGCGGGAGCAGCTCGGAGGGGTGTTTTTTTTTTTGTTTGTTTATTTGTTTGTTTGTTTTTGTTTCTTTCTTCTGTTTGTTTTTTTTTTAACTTGGTGCAGGTGGCTCACTTACAAAGTTATGACTCTCTGTTGCCGCTGCTGACTGCACAGCAAAGGATTTACCAGCAGGGGGAAACGTAACTCTTCAGCATTGAAATGTTATTTTAAGGGGGCACGTATGTTTGTGAATTTGTTTTTGTAAGATACACATGTCTGTCATTCAATAGCTTTAACCTCCAAGCACCAGTTGCACTTGCACATAAAAAGTAATGTATTAATTTATTACAAGTATTCAGTTCCTTGCGGTTCTGCTCTGAGGAAGTTTCTACGACCATGTCTGTTGCCAGTTTTTTTTTTTTTTTGTACAGAAAATTTAGATTTCATATTAACAAGAGGATACAGTGACATTGGCTGACAATTCATAGCAAGGATGGTTGTAAATTTTAAGGCCTTTTTCAGAGCTGAGATTTTGACTGGTCGAAGTAGGATATCCATAGGTGTCAGTAAAATCATTGCGGAATTTCACAAAATTACAAAGTTGAGTTACAGGTTAGATGCTGACATGACATGAGTTTTCTCAATTTAACTGCCCTTGATTATGGTCCTGGGCCCTGTTTCCTGCTAACCATCGACACTTAGTAGTTAAGAGGGCTTTCAGAAGCATCTCTACGAATGTGAAGAGCGAGTGTGTGCACACGCCATTAAGCTTCTTAACGTTGGCTTTCTGTGGTGTTGAAGATGATTAACTCTAATGTACCTTTACTTATTTTACTGTATGTCAGCTGTGCTATGTATTAAATATACATCCATGATGAAGCTTAAGTGTTGTAAATAACACCAAGAAAATGTTTAATACCTTGAATTATTCCGTAGGAAAACGAAGCTCAGTGAATGGTTTCAGCTTTTAGTGTTGCCTTCTGTAATTCATGTTACTGAGTCAAAGTTCAAGATTTCAAACTTAGATTGGTTTAGCTGCAATGCGAGGCAGACATAATTCCCTTAAACTGTGTCCCGAAAAAGTGTTGTGAATATTTGCATTCATCTATTGTGAATGTCTTTCAATGATGATTTCTGTATCAGACCTGTGCAAAATGAGCATGTGGCAAACAACATAAACACCATAAAAAAATATGGAACCTGGAAAATTTACAATCAGGAAAGTGTCATTTCCGCCAGAGGAGATGAAGATATTAGACCGGTGGGGGGGTGATGGCGATGTGATGTGAGGGTGGCGTGTGTCTGAACACACTATTTGAGTGAATGAATTCTATACCCTGGAAAACAACACAATGGAACAGACAAAACGGTGTCCCCAGAAATGTACACTGCTTTTGCCAACGATCCCACAGTGCAATGCATCGCACTGGGAGTAGTGAATGACTGAAAATTGGGGTGACTTCAGACATAGCCCAGGGCCCTGGGTCCGGAATTTAGCCATCTTTCATTTTATCATTTACTCCTGTGCCTTTCCTATTGTGACATTCAAACTGTCTTCCACAGCAGCCTTTTTCTTCAAAGTGCACCTTTACATCTCCTCTTGCTGATAAAGATTTAAATGCAGGTTGTTTCATATTGAAGTTATTTTAGTCCGAAATTATATCAAATCAGCCCCATAGTCCGTTTCTCTTTTTTTTTTTTTTTTTGTAGCTCTTGTGTTAATTATAGAAAATAAGTGGCGCAGAGCTGCTGAGTATGAGTAGGAACTGACTGTGCATGGTGGTGTAAATCTTTCATAAACTAAAACGAAAACATTACTATATCTGTGACATGTATCAATGCGAATAATTGAGTATTACCATGACAGATGTTGCAAAAAAAATACAGTATTTTATTTTTTTATCCAAACTTTGTGAAGGGTCGGTGCGTTTGGTGTCACACAGGTCCCAGTTTTTCAGCGATGCAGTGTGCATCAACTTTGATCGGAGAGCTCAAGAAGACAAGGTAGTAGAAAAGGAGCCTAAAGACCAGATGGTTCGTAGAAGGAGTCAGATGTGATGAGAACACCAGACTGGCAACGTCAGATGTTAAGAGGCTGTTGAGTCTTGCTGAGTTTGCCCCCTACTTCATCTTCATCATCATCATCATCATCATCATCATCATCATCATCATCATCATCATGTCTTTCTTACTTTTTTCCTTTCTTTGCCAAAGTAAGAGGAGACATGGGAAGCGCATCCATGCCTTCATTGTACAGGTCAGTTCATATGCAAACCTACAGAAATCAAAGTCTTCTCTCACTTCCTTGAATCAGATAAAACCATTGTACAAGTCTGGATAAACAATAACCTGACTGAAGGTTTACTCTTCATACTAAAGTCCCTGATGAGTACAAATGCATTTGACTCACAGGAAATGAGATAGACAGCAGCCTTTCGCCCTTTTTAAACATGCAAATTAATGATAATGGTTTGCTCTGTCATTAATCATTTTAGATAAATGCAGCGGTATATTGCGCAACGCCCTGTTTGTTGTTGGTACTGACCCTCAGGCTGACCCTGCCTCCTAAATCAGAGCCAGACAACAGTTCCCTTGCCTCCGTTTCAGAGGAAGGAACTGTAGGGTTTGCAGAATATCATAGGTAAACTATACGTCTCAGGTCACTGCGCACAGACGAGGCCCTTTCCGACGTCAGCGCCTTCACAATGTGAGCTCCGGGCCGCTTGATGATCTCCCTCTGTGGCCATCGAGGAAATGAGGGGAGACCTGGGGCCGGCTTTTACCGACCGGCCCTAAAGGACTCTAAATTTCTCCCCTGAATCGTCGCGTGTGAGAAGATTTCCTGTGGCCTGCTCACTGTCTGGAAGTAACCATATCCTCAAAGGGTTTTTGACACGCAACACCGGTATGAAAAAAATATGGTGCACCTGTTGCTTTGGGGAGCAGTTTCCATGGGTGGTTCTGTGCGCTTTATCTTTGAGGGATTTAAGCAGATCAAGGAGACTTAGGGGGGCTAAGGAGAGGAAGTGTTAGTGGTCGCTTTCACAAACGGAGCGGGACCATGTCATTTCTCATTTACCTTTTGTCGCCATTTGCTTTTGTCTTGCTCAGAGATGATTTAAAAAAACCAAGAACAACTGGTGATGACTGCTTCATATTTATAAATCTTTCATGAGACGCAGTGGGTTTGATCTCCTCCCCTCAGCATAGTTTCTCTCCTTCAACACCACCAAAAGAATTCACTGAAACAAAACACAAAATTGAACACAAGAATCTAAGGAGGCTATTTTTGTAATTGTTGTAACAAACAACTAGTGACTGAAGAACAAAGCTGATTGATATTGTTTTGTTTTTTTTAATATGCAAATGTTAAAATGGTTCAGACAGTACTTCCAAGTTTTTACGTACTATCTGACATTTTCATGCTATTTTGAGGGCCCCCAGGAGGCCATGGGCCTCTAAGCAGCATCTAAGTTTGTGTATGATGAGGACAGGCTCTGATAAGTGGATTTTTACATTTAGAAGCACTGAAGCGGCAGAAGAGTATAAAGGAGTATACTTTCTACTTTTAAAGAGTATACTTTCAGTACAAAAGGCTGCTTAAACTGAATTTTGAAGCTCTGATTAAGAAAACTCTGAAACTTGAAGTTGTGTCGTGTGCACCTCAATCATCTGAGACACAGTTTTTATATGCTATAACCTGTTTTATTAGTTCTGTCCTGTGTAAGATGTGCTGAAGTGTTGTGTTGATGCCCGACTTATCAGTGTTCACAGATTTTCCCTATTTTTAGCATCCCAGTCCTGACTGAAAATACACTGATAAATCGATTTTTGAAATTATATTTCTCACAGAGCATTACGTGGTCTTTTGACACGTCCGTATTTTATAGCACAGCACAAAATAAGAAGATTAGATTACTAGACTCTGGAGCACATTAAAAGGGACAAATCTGCCAGTTTTAGTTTTATCACGGCTGATCATAACGAGATAAACATTGATAGAAAGAGCTTTTCCCTCAGTCGTCTTTTTAATATAAAGTGATCCTGTGGCACATAAAGCTACGGAGACATAAGCTGATTCTGTAGAGTCCCATAGAGTCTGTCTACATTTTAAAAATAATGCTGAAAAATGATCTCTGGTTAGTCAGCTCACCCATTTGTTCCACTTGGGGAGGCATTACTGGCAAATCCTCTTGAAAGAGTTTAGTTTTAGGCGCCCAAATCGATGATGACTCCTCACAGCTTCCTATCCGGAATTCCCTCCGACCGCCGGTGGCTGCAGGCGTGTAATTTGTGCCAGATTTGCAATGCAGTGTGCCCATCTTCTGACCCCACCGCAGAGAAACATTGTGCATGAACCTTCATCTCTATGTGGCTTTGTCAATGTACATAAGTTGTATAGTGGCAATAGGTAGTATTTCACTAAGGCCTCAAACTTGCCAACAGGCTCTGTTTGCTTAAACATTTATCTGGTTTCCTCAGTGCAGCGAAATTAGCATGGACATGCTCTGCCAATCAGAGGCAACATATGCAACTTGACAGGGCTCCACTATAAAAGGACAGGCTGACGTTTTAGAGGACACTGTCTGTGGTATATCATATTATCATGTACTTTGCATCAGCACTGTCCTCTAACAGCACTCTGCTGACTTCAGAAGAAGATTCATGTTGACAGTATTTATTCAGAGATGTAAATTACTGTATGCAAAGTATGTCTTATAAGTCCATCTTGTATGTTAAGTACAACTTGGGAAGACCTTTGGCAGGGTGGAAAAGAAAAAAAGCTGGTGATGAATAAAATGTGCTTCCCAAAGGGAGAGGAAAGTTTGGCAACCATCATGCTAGTAAATCTGTCCTTTAAGGGAGGCGGGTGATGCCTCGACAAGTTAACACGCGAGGCTACCAGCACTGTGTATTAATAGGGACCCAGTGCCTTGAGGAAAACACGTCTGTCACTAACAGGTACTGTGTGTCCCTGTGTTCCGACGCAGATCTGGGAAAAAAAAAAAAAACCCGGACACGTTCAGCAGATAAAGCCTGATTATGTAACGGTGTCTCAACAATGACGCCGCAGTACAAATCTGAAGTATGGTACTTGATGAGTTATTGTGTTGAAGTCCCCATCAATTCATATTTCCCTTTACCTTCAAGCCAACACGCAGCCATAGCCTGAACCACAACCTTTTTAATCGGTAACGCCTAACCATAAGCTAACCTGAGTACTGCTGGAAATACTCTTCAATTGGGCAACAGACCTCAAGAATCCCATGAAAAGACTAAAACCAACAGTGAGTTGGTCCCCTCTGTCAATACTTTCTGGTTTTTGCCAGCCTGTTTGTGGCACTCTGCCTAAAGTCCTAAATCTTAAAAACGGTCAAAATTTTATAATTTTAATTTTAAAAGCATTGTAGTTTTTGGCAAACATCATTCAAACAGGAGTAAATGACACCATTTACTCCTGATGTCGGTGACTATTCTCAGAATTAATGCTATAGCAAGTATTTATAGCAGCATGTATGAGAGATCCACTCCGAATAAACCATGGAGCCCATGTTGATTGTAATAAATGAACATGTCGGCCAGTGTGATAGTGTGACCCACTGATGGGTTTTTAATAGTTTTTGGACGACAATGGAGCTGAACAGCACAGAGGAAAAACCTACATCTGAAGACACGTACGCTAAACATGTTAGCTGAATTTGCTCATTGTTGGTTTTCCAGTGGGACTTGTTGACCATTAGAAAAGTACAAAATAGCACCATATTTGTCCTTTCTAACAGGGTGTAACAGGCTCTCCTTGGCTGTGACATGCATGTAACAGCAGCAGAGGAGATCAGGAGAGCAGAGCGAAGCGAGTTTCTGTTTTTCCTCCGTCCCAGTGCTTTAGTGCATTTTAAAGTGTAAGCGACTCAAAGAACAACAGCTGATTAGTGGGTGAAACAGTGGCTGATCCACCGCTCTACAGTGAGTCTGCAGAAATGTAGATGTGGAACAAAGTGACTGCTTCTCAATAGCGCTAAATAGTCTCAGTCTGAATGGCTTTGCACTTAAATACAAAATTTTATTGTGCTGAGGAAACTAGATAACATTGTACCTCAGCAATGCCTGTGTAAAACAGATCTAATTATGTATTAATTATGCCATATTAACATAGTTTACTTTTTGTTGTCTTTGTTTCAATAGAGTGGTTAATTACTAGGAACAGACATAAAAACATATTACTTCTGAATAGGCCTCTGAAAAATTCCAGCCAATTTTATTCAGTAAGAGTTGAGTCCTCCTGAGGGGGACATGAACATCTGTGCTAAATTTCCCTACAATCCAATAAGCTGTTAATAGCGAGATATCTCCTACAAGTCATTAGGGTTCATCCTCTGCGCACCTTTCATGTCATGTAGAAAATTTTTGTGTCAGTCCATTCAGTAAACGCTGAGGTATGTCAGAGGATAAATATTAAATATAACCAGCTGGTGGCGCTAGAAAAAAAAATTCGGAGGATCACAAAAGTTATAAGGATTTATCCTCTTGGGATCATGTATATCTTTGCCGACTCTCATGGCAATCAATCCAACAGCTGCCGAGATATTTTACCAATAGCCAACACCCCCCCCCCCCCGGTCAACTTCACACTGGCAGTAAAGGAAAAGTCAGGGGATCGCCAGAGTCATTTGACTTCATCTTCTGGGGATGGTGAATGCCTGCACAAAATCTCACGACCATCCATCTTGCGAAGCAACGGACAGACAGAGTTAACAGAGCCATCCAAAAGAACGGCAAAAACATCTCACGGTGCAGACGTGGAAAACCTTTGGCTCGCACACCTGGCTCTGTGGCTCAGACAGAGCCGCAGTTCTCGGAGATCTCTGAAGCGCAACAACACAGGCCTCAGTGGGTGGCAAAGCCAACACGCTGCCGCCGCCTCATCGCTGTGGATAAATGGATCCACTTCTTCCGGAAAAAGCAAAAGACCGTTTAACAGTTCCATGAAATAAGAGAGTTGTTCTAAGAGCGCTTCCAATTCTGTCTTCAGTCCCAAGTCAACATGCTCTCTCACATACACACACACACACACACGCAAAATCTTGGAGCATACGCAGGCCCAAGAGAGGCATATAGTAAATTCAGAGAGAGCCTTCATGGGTCCTGGTAAATGTAAATAACCATACAGTAACAGAGAGTGTTAGACTTGCACCATAATTTTTTTTGGCTGATAGTTTGGGGGGTGTGGGTGTGGGGGGTGGGGGTGGGGGTAATGTGTATTTACTGGATAAACTCATATCCTAACAAATTAAAATGAGTAAGTGTATCTCTTAGCTCATAGTGTTTTTAATTAAAATTTATGAGGTTGAATCTCCGGAGAGACTGCCTAATTTTAGCTAACTGAAATATTCACACAGCCGTTGGCACCACAGATTCCTGTGCTTGGTTCCTGTCCTCTGTAAGACCCTCAGCACTCCTTCAGCAGACAGTTTGGGTATCTGATATCTGACTGTTGACGCAGCTGAGGCACGTTGGAGTGGCTGAATGTGGCCGCGGCTGGGCCAGAGGAGGCTCGTGTCTGCCGATGCGGCTCAGCTTTGAGGGACTAAATCACCCATTTGCCACTGCTTTTGTTTTTTTGAACCCGGGCCAGTGAGGCAAATAAATCCTTCCCATTCCAGGATCATCTGGTCACTGTTTATTTACTCACACTTAACTTTCTCCTGCTGCCGGACGTAGGATCTTCAGTGAGAGCCAAAAGCAGCATTTAATGTGGGGAACAAAACAGTAGGATTTTACAATCCCAGCTACAGTATTAATTCTACGCTGTTGTTACAATGGCGATACATGGTCAAGCATTAAGTCAGGGCTTCCTAAAAAGAAAAAAGAAAGAAATAAAAAAAATACTAAAATTAAGAGCCTCTCATGTTTGCTTGACAATTTCCATTGAAATCTGAGAGCTGGCAGGTCAAACAGATTTTTTAACATGTACACCCCCTGCACAAGTTCCAATAACGCCTGCACTATCATGTTGAGCCAACTGAAGTTTTATGGGCAAATTAAGTCAATTTTGGTCCCGACTGTAATGGTGTGGTTTACCAGCCAACAAAAACAAACCTCAGCGGGTGGCAGCGCCATAAACATGTCAGACAAACACCAGATAGTAAACTGTAAAATAACCGAAGAGAGAACTTAAGTCCCTAAATGCCATTAAGAGACTCTGTATAATCTGAATACATTTAAATTTTTAAAGTGTATAATCGCGCTCCCGACCTGGAAACATTCATTTTATACAAGAGGAGAGTTCCGTGCATCCTGTACATACAGGCAGTGGTGTAAGCACAATTATTCATTTATTGTACTTGTATCTCACTGAGTATTTTGTCTCAGTACATTTAAGTGGCAAATATTATTATTGTGTACATTATGCTTTTTATTCCACTGCCCTTTTTTGACAGCTATTGTTACTAGTTACTTATTTGTTTTGTATGTGAAAGCAATCAGTTGATATTGGAATTAAAAAAACACAACCAATGAGCAATTTTTTAAAGTAGTAAAAGTTTAGTTCAACTTTGACTGGCTACATCCATAACATGCTACTCACATATAAATGCATGAACGTGTGAGTATTAATAATATAATATGTAATAACATACTATTATCTGGGAGACTTCCTCTGCAGAATGAGTACTTTTAACTTTTTACATGCTGCTAACACTTAATTATTTCTACTTAATTATCTATTGCATAATGATTGTAATGATTATATTTCAAAACTTCTACTTGTCATGTATTTTTTAAGTGTCACATTCCACCACTGAGTACAGGTATAGCTCACTGCTATAGTGTGTCTAGCAACACCACAGTCTGCAAAAGTTACAGTACTTAAAAAAAATACATAAAAAATCTGTAATTGCTTGAAAAGTGTGGAACTAAATTGTCCAAAAAAAAAAGCAACCCAGACAAAGCCAATGTTCCTTTAACATTTCTGGTAATCTATGTCCGTGGGCTCCATCTATTAATCCGTCAGTACAATATTCATGTAAAATGACCGTGCATTTGTGGTTTATAACATTTTGGCTTATTTCTGATGTGCTATTGTTTGTTTTCCAGCAGTTGTGGAGCGGCTACTGTAACACAGCGTGCTGCTGGCAGCTCCTCCCCATCCAGCTATAAGAGCCCAGCTGACCAGGTAGTCCGGGTCCATCCCTAAAATAGGCCAGTGTAAACGTGACTTATGAAAATACGGTCAGCTTATTAAAAACGTCTTTATTCGCAGGGGGGGTTTACGCAGCCCTGTGCGCCCTATTGAGATGTAGGAAGAGTCACCGATTTTTTGTTTTTTCCGGACTAATCTGACAGAGGATTTGGAGCCCGGTCACTTTTTCTTTTTCTTTCTTTCTTTTTTTTTTTTTTTAACGATGACTTTTGCCATGCTGCGGCCCGTGGCGACGCACTTGATCTACTCAGACTTCGCCCTCATGTCCGAGGACGACGAAAACCGCAGCGAGAGCGACGGCGGCTCGGAGCAGAGCTGCTGCGACTCGGCCGAGAAACGTAGGAGGATCTCGCACAAGCTGGACGGGGACTCGGCGGTGGTCATGAAGCAGAGGAGCGCCGCCAACGCCAGGGAGCGAGGCAGGACCCAGAGCGTCAACACCGCCTTCACGGCTCTCCGGACTCTCATACCCACCGAGCCGGTGGACAGAAAGCTCTCCAAGATCGAGACCCTGCGCCTGGCGTCGAGTTACATTTCCCATCTGGCCAACGTGCTTCTCATCGGGGACGGAGGCGCCGACGGACAGCCGTGCCTCGGCGCGGTCCATGTGCAGGGGGAGAGCGGGGCGAAGCAGCCGCGGACCATCTGTACCTTCTGCTTGAGCAACCAGAGAAAAGGGGTAAACGCCGTCCTACATCTCCGCGGTCAAACGGCCTTGAAATCCAGTGCAGCTTAAATGCAACTGATGTGTTCAATGCTCGATTTTTTTTTTTAATCACAGAGAATGAAACAGGCTCCCCACCTCTGAACCCAGACAGGATATCTTTTTTTTCTCAGATTTTGTTTTGTCTTGTTCATGCTTTGTCAATGTTTTTTTTTTTTTTCTGGTAAAGCATCTGCTTATCTTTTAATTTTCAGCACCAAGAGTTCACATCACTTTTACTGGAAGTGTGTGCGTAAAAGTGCCCTTTTTACGCACTGCACATGCCTGGGCGCCCGCTGCAAATTCAGACAGTCACCCACAGATGGTTGTTGTTTTTTATAGCCCACTGGAAGCACTTCACCATAGTGCACTAATGAAACAGACAACATAATTTTAAGCTTCATCTTGCATGTAGAAATTGATTTGAAGGTTAAGACAGTGAAGGTTGTAAGTGGGTTGTTCATTCGTAGAAAATCAAAAAAAAACAATCATGTTATTTATTTCCCCCAGTGGTTCAGTGAAATTAAATATTGTTGGATCTTCACATGACGGGAGACATTTCCTTCTTTCTAGGTAAAAGATGGCAAAGACTGTTTAAAAGTGCGAGGACTGGGACCACTGCGGATGCGACGCTGACTGGGGACCAGTGAATGATCAACAACCAGAAAATAATCAGAGACTTTCTCAGGGAAGAGTCAAAGCTGGTGTTACAAGGCACACACACACACTCAAGCACATGCTCAAAGACACACATCCGTAGATGTACACATGCTGGATCAAATGATGGAAGAGAGAGAGAAAAGACTATTTATACTTGACTGAGAAATTTAAGCATAAGCCTTTCAAAGATGCAGTGCATTTTTTGAAACTTATGAGTTTTTGTGCTTTTTTTTTGCAAAAGTTTTTAAATAAAATATATTTTATCAAAATATATGCACTTTTTTCCCTCTGATTCCTATTCATATAAAGTCAGGGTTTGTCACAACACTCAACTGTGATATAAACAAGGCTGTCAAACAAAATGAAGTTGCTCCTGTTAAAAACTATGTCTTGTGGTGCTGACTTGTGGTTTTACTGAGGTAAAACTGAGTATGTTGAATGATATGGAGAGAAGAGAGAAAAAACATGAAAAAATGTTTATTTCCTTGACCTTTGTTTGGGGTTCGGTTGCATTTCAGAAAGGGTGCTCTTATTACAAAACAAGAACTTTGGAAAATGATTGTTCCAAACCCCAACACTGACTTTTCTATTAAGAAACAACTAAAAGCTTTGTGAACCTTCTGTATTAATCTTTAGCTCCATTTGCAAATGTAGATCCTCATAATCACCAATTTAGAGGGATAAAATGTGTCCTTATGGCTTTGTGGAAAGATGTCACACACACACACACACACACACACACACACACACACACACACACACACACACACACAAAATTCCATTGTTTCCAGTAATGTTGCCAAGACATTTATAAAGCCTGCAGAGCCACTGCAAAGGTTCAGGGTTTCTGGTGTCATTGCCTGGTGTTTTTTTTTTTCCACAAATCTCACGATTGGTGTTTTTTGAAGTCTGTTATCGATTAGTCACGGCGGCAAATAGTAGCCCTCACTCTGCTCGGAGCCCCCAACACAGCTGTTGGTATGTCAGGGGGATAAATCACTGCTGTTGGCCCAGCGGACAGGGAGAGATGGGGTGAGAGGTCGGAGGTCATGGTGGAGCACAGAAGGGAAGCCCTGTTTGACTTCTGATCGTTGCGAGGCTAAGATTCTTGCTATCACTGTCATCATGGCGGATAATTTTATTCATTTTCATAAAAAAGAAAAAAAAGTTTGTGGATTTTTTTGTTACATTCTCTTGCAACATGGTCCCCATAGCACGGAGCCAGTTCAGACCACTTGCACTGGAAAATATTTCACAACGGCTGCTGAGAAATCAGGCTGCTGAGTGAAAGCAGCCCAATCTCTGCAGGCTCCTCTCTGTCTCATCCAGTCTGAAAAAGCCACTCTGGTGATAGGTCTAACAGGCAGATTGGAGCTCAAGACACACAGACAGCTGAGCCCAAGTTCCTTTCTGGCATTGCTCTGAATCAGACCACAAACTTAGTTCTCAAAATGACAGAGGAGGGCTCCCCGGTGACACATGGAGCTCTATGGAAAGAGAATTCTGAGGCAGTTAAAGGTGCATGCTGGGGGTCTGAGCCTCCCACCCTCCCCCACCTGCCCTGTCAGGCTAATTGGAATTTGCTGTGCTGAGTTCTCCATGCTCGGGGCCCGCGCCTCCCCAAATGGCTCCCTGAGGCCCCCCCCGGCAGGAAGATGTCACGGAGGCACAGGAAGGGAAAACAACGCCCGGCCGACCTCTCTGAGGAACTCTCTGTGCGGCGGGATTTGGGTCAGTGCCAGTCTTGACATCATCCGGCACTGGGACCCAGATGTACTGCTCTCTGGTGATACTTTCTCGGAGCGAGCGAACCAAATAGTGAGTTTTCAACAAAATCGGAAGAAGACCGCCTTTTCCTCCCAAGATGACAGGTAACAAATTGATGGCACAGAGCATCAGAGGAGATGTTGGGGGGGTAGGGGGGAAGCAAAGGCAGCAAATAAGGTCAGTATGGATCTGTTTAACATGTCTGACAAGCGAGGATCCACCTGGGGACCACTGCAAAGGTTTACTACTTCACTTTGGTGAGTTTTTCCTCTTCCTCAGACACTCACATCTCTTAATCCCAACAGAGGTTTGGAGCAGGAGGAATTTCATTGGAGAAATGAAATGAAATGAAGCTAATCGGCAGTTCCACCTTCTCTGGCAAGTTTTGTGACCTGAGACCTTGATAGAGTCTGTGCTCTATTGTTTTGTGAAATAGGAAAAGAAAATTGAGAACAACAGCGGCGAAACTCTTGTTACCTCTGTTTACTGTCAATTTCTGAAGCCCGAAATCACTTCTGTGACTTTAAATAAACAATCGTGAAGCTAAGTAGCATAAAGACAAAGAGATTATTTTTGCTTCCGTGCTTCTTTCTCTCCTGCACCGTAAAAATCACTGGGTTAAAAATTTAGGTGACAACACAAATAAATTGTTTTGACCCACTATTAGTGTTAGATTTTATTACTGTTGGGTTAATTATCCAGACACAAGCTCAAGTTTTACCTCAAAGCTGTCACAACTTTGTTAGATGTACCAAATAATATGGCAAAGGATACACATATTATGAATGAACCAAAAACCCATGGTGACATTTATGTTTAACAGTAGCTGGAGTAGATAATAATAGACTTTAACAGTACATTATATTTTAATTTGGGTAAATAGCTCAGCAGTAATATAAAAATAACAATAACACTGGGTCAAAAACCAGTATCGGCAGATCGGTCTGAAAGTGGCCCGATCATCAGACAGGTATTCTCCAAATTCTTTGAGAAAACTCTCAATGTTTTAATTTAAACTTTCACTTCTATGAACAGATGTAAGTGTTTACAAGTCTTTTATCACAGGGCGATAACGTGATACAGAGTAATAACTGGGATAGGAAAAAAAGGTTTCAGCTTTTGTTGTGATGAACTGAAATGACATTTGGTTTTGACGTCATCGGATGTCGGTCACTGCGTGTCGAGCTGAACTCAGTGCCCTGTCGATCTCAATCATACTCCTAGGAAAAGAGGAGCAGCAGATTTGTGGGAATTTAGCCGAACTTTTGTCTTGGTGGGAGCCGCCCAAATGGTTAAAAAAAAAAAGGAGCCCAGAGTTTTACCCACCCAAATGAATAAAAAGAAGCCCCAAGCAGGCAGAAAACCACCCAAACATTGGTTAAAACAAACCAGCGTCTTTGGTGGTTTTCTACACACAGTTACTGAGTATAGTCAACATAGTATTGCGCTGGTGCTACATTGACCCAAAGTGGGTCATGTTTTAGTGTGTAGGATTAAATACTGGAAAAATAGACCCGATAAAATAACAGCAACACATCTTATAATGATTTTTAGAAAGTTGTGTGTATAGGATTTAGGATTTACATGGCTGCACTACAGCAATAAACTTCAATAGTACAACAAACCTCACTTAAGAGTAGACCTAAAATAATATTGAGGGTGTAAAGTTTGTCCTCTTTATGTTGCTCAGTGTTTTTTTACTCTACTAAAATAGATGATGTAGAAACAGGAAGGATGTTGAAAAATTTTTTTTTTTTCAGCATCATCTGGGAGCGCTGTCCTAATTCCCAGATGAGTGCTTATCTTCAGGATTTTGTGGTCGTGCCGGAGTGCTCTTGTTAGAAACAAACCTGCACATGGTAATATTTTAATAGCCTTTGCTCTCAAAGTCTGTTTCAGCATGTCTGCAGTACTGGCTGGCTGGGGAGAAGGCCCCCTGCTCCACCTGCATGTCAAAGATATTAATGATTCTGAGTCACTCTTGTGGCTCGAGACTCAGATACCCTGCTTCCGATTTTACTGAACATGACCACTTTCCCGAAAAGAGGAAGAGGAGGAAGAGGAGGAGGAGGAAGAGGAGGAGGAGGAGGAGGAGGAGAAGGAGGAGGAAGTCTGTCTGCCTGCCTGACCGTCAGCCGAGCTTCTGTGGGGGAGAAAAGTCCGTCTGAGGAGCCGGTTGTGTCTCCTCAAACATACGAGAACAATTGATTTCATGTGCCAGAGAGTTTGGCAAGGTCTTCAGACAGAGGGAGGATGATGGAGGGCTGTGCAGTCAGTGGGAGGGGTGGCTGGTTGGGGGGGGGTTGGTAAGAGGAAATCCCAGAGAAGAAATTAGGGAACAATACAGATCGTCGTAACACAGCTCTGCTCTGCTCTGCTGCAGGCTCGGACAATCGACCCTTAGCACTCAGCAGCCTGCCAAAGCCCAGAGGCAGGGGTGAGAATCCAGCATTACAGACTTAACGGGGTTTACGCTTCCTTAAGTAAACAATTGAATAGGCAGTGTGATGCAACTCCACAGCCTCAGTCCCTTCACAAAGGCAGGAATCATGTCAGGCACTTACAGTCATATTCAATAGTCCAAAACAAATCCGTTACTCAAATCAAACTGGAGAAATCCTCATATTCTAGGTCCTCTCTATCACAGATAGATTGCATGTTTTTATTATAAAGGATGTTTGAGTTCTGTGTGTGTCTGTGTCTCCATTCAAATTCAGAAATGATTACCAAAATACTCATCAGTCCAATACTGTTGTTTTCTCTACATATCAGATATCAATAAGCAGCGATGGAAGAGTTAATCAGATCCTTTACTGACTTATAAGTAGCAATACTGTTATAAATGTTAAACAAAATCCTTCATTTCAAGCAAAAATCCTGCATTTGAAAATGTCCCACAGTGACATTATGGCATATCCATAGCTGTCAAATAAATTTAGTGAAGTAAAAGTGCAATACTTTCCCACTGGATTTTGTGGTGGAGCAAGGAATTCAAAACAGTTTAAACTCCCCAAATTCACACTTAAGTGTTTTACTGCACTTCAGTGTTTAACACTTGCACTTAAGAACAGTAAAAAACAGCAAATGTTACATCTCACTGGTCCAGTGTCCTGACACTGGACGGCTGCTAATGGGATGGAGGTTCTTGATGTTTTCTGTCTTTGAATTTTATTTGTTGATATTGTTTGCTACATAACTTTTTAACTTGTTGTTTTTTTTTTATTATTATTTTTAGGCAGTAATGGTTTCCATTCCCCCTGAACAAGGTACCAACTAACTAACTAACCAACTAACTGCCTTGTTACTTACATTGACAAATTCAGTTCTGATTTGAATTTCGAGGCAATATGCAAGAAAGGGCAAAAGAGACTGATTGTTTTGTGGAGTTGTGTTAATATCTGTTGACTGTGTTATTCCACAGATCCATCGCAGAATTGGTCCCGACCTTATCGCTAATTTGTCTGCGCAGGTATTTAAAAGTGCTTGATAGGAATCAGCTGGGCGACACCGCCGATGCAGCAGCCGTTCTCTCTCTTTTTAGAGTTTTTCAGCTGAATGATAAACACAGAAAACCCTAGGAACAAATCTCTTTAGGGATTTTGGTCAGAGACTCCAAAAAATATTATTTTTTCAATTTCATTTAACCAATTTGTAAATGTTCTTAATGCTAATCTATCATAAACAGTTTCTTTGCTCTTTTCACGTGAACCATTTATTGTTTTCTGTGTTGGGTGCAACAGTTTTAATGTCTTCAGATATCTTCTTTTGTTTTTTATAGTGTTTATGTTTTACCTTTTAATGCTTCCCTGTTGCAAGTGCCATTTCCTCCAGATGAGGACAATAAAGATCTTGTATAAACTGAAGTGGACAAAGAATGATTTGATTGGATCGGCTTCAGTTTAGAGTTTAGCCTCTCTGCTTTTTTTTTCTTTTTTCTTTTTATCACCATTTTTAGCAGATTTTCCTCCAAACAATAAGATCCCGGATTGAATTAAAGAATATGCCATTTTATCTCAAAATATCATCCATCAGCTTGTCCAGCACAAAAAACGTAGGTACTGTTGGGGTTCATCAAAGAACCATATTTCTGTCAAACCCCAGTAAACATGCACAGGCTTTCATGGGAAAGTGTCCGTGTACAGGGCCTGTGGGAGAGATGGCGGAACCATTGGGACGTTTCATTTCAGTGAGCAGAGCAAACAGTCAGAGGATTTCCTCAATCAGAGGTTAAAGAGTGTGTAGTGAACAACCTCGCTGACAGAAACATGGAGACCTGCACTCGCAGCTGGCCGTGCTAACAACCTCTGGGATTTACTGTGGTGTACAACACCCTTTGACTATAACACCGAGGGCCAGAGCCAGACACATGCATGCACATATCATGTGCACACACCCACACTTAGACCCACGTATGACACCTTCGAAGAAACGCAACTTCAACGACTCTCACGAGCTTCAGGAGTATTTGCCACAGACGTTTATTACCACACTTCTTATAACACACAGGCTGTGTAGATGTAAGAACCCCCCGGTGATCCATTAAGATCGGAAAATCAGCACACCTGTGTTGACCAACAACCGAGGGATGCTTAAAGGATGTTAATTGTCACGCTTTTGTATCAGCGATTTAATTTAATTTTTTTTTCATGCTGAGATTACTCCCTGTCATAAATACATAAAACCGCTCACAGCTGCAGTTGCTGGTGTCCAATAGGAAGCGGCCAAAAAAAAAAAAAAAAAATCCTCATCTCCACACGATGCTCAGTTGTAACATCGGTAAATATCTATGTTGAACTCGCTGTGCCAGCTGCTGCTGAATGAGGCATTGTTTAATGCAGATGGTGGAATCCAAAGACCTCACTCTTCCCTTTCCATAAAGACAGTCTGCTATTAATATCCATATATCGACCTCCTTTGTCAACAAGAGTGACACATACAAATAATATGCTTTAAGGGAGACAATGGGGAGTTCCCTGAGATGAAAACAACAGGATGAGCCAGCCTCATAACAGTGTGTGTGTGTGTGTGTGTGTGTGTGTGTGTGTGTGTGTGTGTGTGTGTGTGTGTGTGTGTGGGTGTGAGTTTGTGTGAGTGAGAGAGAGACAGAGAGAGACAGAGAGAGATGTGAGCCCCTTGGAGGAACATCTCAATGATCAATTAAATAAGATCCATCTTAAATTCAAGCCATTTGGCATCCTCGTCATCTGTCGCTGTCACCGTCAGCGAGATGATGGTTAAACATTTCATCCCTTCCGTTTGTAATAAACGTCCTCTATTCAAACGTGGAATAAACACTCTCCAAGCTCCTGTCTCAATCTAGCACTTTCTTTCATGCGTCTGAGTTTCAGGAAATTACACCCAAATAGCCCAGGAGTTTTAGTCGGAAAAACAACAACAAAAAAAAACCTTCAATCCAAAACAAGCGGTTTGAAAGGATGGATGGCGGAGAACTCCTTTGTTTGGGCGATTTGGGTGTGTGCGTGTGATCTGAAAAGTGGAAATGAGATCAAAGAGAAAAAAGAGAAAATGCAAACAGCTAAACCTGGTCAAAATAAAAGGTTAGAGGAACAAATAGCTTGCATGGACACTATACACTGCCACAAGGTACAAGACAATGTTTATCCCTCTCACTGACAGCTACCAGCAACAGCAACACCTATGCACAAAGTACAATTAACAATTGTAAAATTTACCAACATAACAGCCAAGAAAGACCCAATGCCTTTGGTATACAGAACATACTTTAGTGTAAATACCAGTAATAGTGACATATGCATGTAAAAAAACCCTCGTGAACATCTGGATCTTAAGTTATCAGAGAAACAACCTGAGCAAACGTTGGCTCGCGGTCCCTCTGGACTGATTTTCTTTTTACGTGAAACTGCTTTATTCAGCGTTCTTATCCAAATCCGGAGGAGTTGACTGCAATGAAGGCCATGGTGGTGAAGACAACCACTCCCACGAGCCCTCGCTCGTCACGTCGCCGAACTCCGTCTTTTTCTTATTGTTTTTTATTTTAAAGACTAAGTGAACATCAGGCCGAACCGCGCTCGGCGTTTCACTGCCTTCTCAGGTTCAAAGTGCCTGTTTCCCCTCTAATCACACCATGTGGCCAGAGGTGCGTATTGTTAAACTTGTAGACGCGTCCTATGGTGCTATGACACATTGGAGTAGAACTGTGAGACGTTAAACCACAACAAGAATAAAAAAAACAACTTTTAAAGGGGGAGGAGTGCTCGGCGATTTAGCATTATAACCTCATAAGTTACAAAAAACAACAACAAATCTTTAACACCAGAGGCCGAGATATCCTGACTTTAATTTATCATATGGTTCAAGACCAAAAAACACTGGCCACTACAATGTCACATAACTTGGTGTATTTCATTTGCCTCTCAGTGCCCCCTTAAATGACAACTTCTTTAAAACCCCAACCACTCCTCCAGTTTGCCCCCTATGTTACTCTTTGAGCTGCCTGGCTGGAGGAAAAAAAACAGACAAAAGCCCCTATTTCCTCTTGCAGTGCAGTAAATATCAGAACTGAGCAGAGGGTGCAGATGTTCTTGTTCTGTAAAAAAAAAAAGAAAAATCTCGAGATACAGCAATAACGTGGGACACGGGGGTGATGCACCGTTATCAAGCACCACGTGGTGGCATATTCTGACAGCGTATATAACCTTAAATTAACCTGATACGGGTTATTTGGTGACAGACTTTCACAAGAAGCTGACATCATTTCAAGAGAAGTGAGAAAAAAGCCACCATCTAAAACAGCGGGTAAAATGTTAAAAATGCCACAGAAAATATTCTTCATTAAGGTGAGTTAAATCTGGCTTTTTCTTTCTATCATTAAAATTCAATCTCACATTACATTAGTAATTTACTGGTTATTTTGATCCACTTGACAAACAGGAAAAGCAGTTCTTTATATTGATGCTGTGTACGCTTATAGAAAATACACTAGGAAGTTTATTGGATACACTGAATTAAAACCAATCCGGTCCATAAATCCTACCTTCATGAGGGTTGAAATGCTCGGTTTATTTGAAATATTTTTTTTTTTTTAAAGCATTTATAATTTTGTAATAATTATGGAGGAGGAGGTATTTTATGGTGCTTTTGAGCAGTTACACAGAGAGGAGAGAGTAGATGAGATAACAGAAACACCTGTCAGCATAAGGCAGCCTTCACAATGATGGAACAGTTGTATCGAAGCCTCTCTGAAACAGCCTAAACGGATCATAACCATAATGAAGGTTGGATTTATTGCAGGCCCACTAGGTTAGACTGCGTTAGTTTGAACCAAGTTTACCCAATAAACTGGCAACCGAGTGTAATTTGTCTTCTCCGAATGCTGTGGTTTGATTGTCTCAGCTGCTGTTGGTGCATTACACCACTCAGAGTAACACAGGGATTCAGGCAAACTGCAATGACCATGTATCGCTGAAGTGTTCAGAGGATGATATTAGGAGCATGGATTTCATTTCAGTGGCGTGGTACAAGGTCAGTGACCCATTTCCAGGCTCTTGGGCATAAATGATGCCAAAATTCAGCTATGACAAAGCCAGATATCTTGTTTGTTTCATCTTACATGTCACTGGGTTTTCTTTTAATTGGAAAATGGAGATCTAATAATAATAATAATAATAATAATAATAATAATAATAATAATAATAATAATAATAATAATAATAATAATAATAACAATAATAATAATAATAATAATAATAATAATAATAATAATAATAATAACAGCAATAATAATAATAATAATAATAAATAAATTGCTTTTTGGTTTTCACTTTAAACAGGTCAACATAAAGAACAAACACGGCATTGTCAGGAGAAATAAAGGGGAGACCACATCGCAGGTCTACAACTTCAATCGTAAAGCCAATTTGGAAGAGAGGTACAGTCTGTTTCTTCCCGCTGTGAAACCTGAGGATTCGGGCACCTATGAATGCTCCATCAGTGGTAATGTAGGGCATCAAAATCTGCATTACCAAGTCGAGCTAACGGTTCATGGTAAGCTTTGAGTTTAAGTTTCCACCATCATCTGAGCATCTGAGCATCTTTTCCTTCATATGTGACAGTTAGGGAAGTTTCCAAAATCTCAGATCCCCCATGAATGGCCCGAGAATAATCAAACATGCACTGTACAAAAATGTAATCTACCTGTTAAACAATTTGCCGTTGAAGAGTGTGTGGGAATTTCAGGTCAAAGCTTTTGAAAATGCTCTCAAGAACTTTATCGATATAATCTGTATTTATTTTTACATAGCAACACTATGTTTTAGATTGTATACTTTGACCTCTTTTCTCTTCCTGCAAAACATTTCAAGAACCACATCAATAGCAGATTTTTATTCATGTTTCCAAACACCCTCAGTGTTTTTCTTATCACTATGACATTTATGACATTTTCCATACATTCACACATATACTACCAACAAATGAATTTTGTCTTTGCTTGATAATATAATATTTCTGGAAAAAAACAATTTTTTAATTTATCATCTTTTCTTAATTCAAAAACATTATAATTGTCAACCAGATACAAACAACAGTTGCTGCTGGGATAGAATTACACCTGGGGCTTCAATATCTCATTCATGAATTGATTCCTTCTATTTCTTTTTTTATTTTGTGCAAATAAAGAGTGCGTGACCCAGGCTGAACTGACAACAGATCCAACTGTGATTCAGTCAACGCTAACCGGAAAAAAAGAAGCCGAGGACCTGCAAATCGTGTGGATCATTGGCATCTATGTGGCAGTCGCCATCATCAAAATCTTTTTATGTCTAATCCCCATTTTGGTAAATAAAATCTATTTATCTGCACGCACTTTATGGATTTGTTACAGGTCGTAAAACAAACATGTTCAGATGAATTTATTATTTAACACATAAAAATAAACAAATGCTCTTTATGGTAATTGATCAAAAGATTTATGTGGTCTGGAGATGGATTATCGGCTGGTACCAATCCATGAAGTGTTTTAAAAACATATAAAAGAATCTTAAAATCAATTCTATAACCACTGATGGGAGGCCAGTACAGGGGGAGGGTCTTGCTGCTGCATTTTTATGAGCTTAAGGCAAGACACTGTGACTGAATGACTCCTACGCAAACGTGAGTTAAAATGTTGGGGCTGCAAGGAGAATAAAGGTAAAGACTGACCGTCAGTCCTGAGGTCTCCCTATCGGCCCTGAACCAATCCATGTTATGATGTGACAACCCTTTGATTAAATTTGGTCAGGTTTAGGCACAAGACCATGGTTAGGTTTAAACATCATGGTCTGGGTTGAAATGACTATCTTGTTGAAGCTAACAAAAACTCGTGAGACTTGTCATCACGGCAACATTAATAAACACCTTGTTAGTTTAGGGAAGTATTGTGGTTGTGCTAAGACTGCCCTAGGGGAAAGGAAACAGGCAGCGATTTCCTATGTTGAAGTGAAACTTTTTGTCGGCTTATTCCTATTCATTTATTGAGTCTCTGCAGGTGCTTGCCCGTCATTGTAGTATCTTTTTGTCTCTTCATCTTCATTTTGAATCTCTTTGTGGTTGATTTGCATCTCTCCTACAAGAAATATTAACAGTCACTTCTGCCAAAGGCCATGACCCCCTGGGCTCCTTGGCCTGTGCCCAGGTCCATCCAGTGATCCCTCAGTGAAACCAAACTCCTCCATATGCAGACTTTGTCGCTCTATGATAAAATTATCTCATTCATCCTTTGGTCCCATCATAATTACCACAGTTGATAGAGGGTTTTGTCACTTCAAATTGAACATATGTTGTTTTGGTCATTTGCTGAAATGACTGATTCTGTTGTTCTTCTTGGGAGGACATTTCTCAAAAGAGAGAAAAGATTGGATTCGGTGGTTAAACCAGAGCTGGGTCAGCTATAAAACTGATGATGTCTATGTCTTCCTCTATAAAGGAAAGTTGGCTATGGAAAGTTTTTTTTTTTTTCCATTGGGCATTTTACAGTACTGTTGTTTTAGCCTCACCTTATTTGAAGGGGAAGTACAGCTGCACAGAAGTGTTTTCTAAAAACAGACCTCTGTAGAAGCCTGTCCTGCCTGACTAAAATTATAAGGGCACTGAGGAACACAACAAGAGACAGGTCTGAGACTGACTTAAATTGCTAAAGAGAAGCAACTCAAACCAAAGCCTTATCGTCTTCATTCACCAACCACATGTTTGAAAGAGGCAACACCAGTGGTCATTTTAATTTGGAGGTCTTGGTCTGTGCCACAGCTTATGTTCATTGGCCACTTTAGCTGCATTTGTTATATCTAATGCAATCCAATACGAGAGCTTAGCTCATAAATTCCACCTTCATAAAGGTAACAACAATCATGACAGCAACATGTGATCGGTATCATCAGAGATGTATTGATTTATCTATATGTTTATTATTTAGGTTGTAGTTTGCAGTGTAAAAGGAAAACATAAAGGAAATCACACACTCAATTTGTGTGATTATAAAACTTTGGTTTGTTCCACCTGAAATTTAAAATTATAAATTGACAACAGTTTTATTTTTTTGAAATTCAGTTAAAAACCCAGTAAACAACACATGACTAATCCTTTCTTATGTGAGAATGCGACACCTCCCTCATATAAGACAACTGTTGTTTAGGTTTATGTTTTGTGAAAAGACTGTAGACGAGATAACTCCTACTCTGAGCTACCATTTCCTTTTAACAGCAGCCTCTTGCTAGGGTGGGTGTTTTTGTTCCTTCTGTACAAAGTGGGTGACCTCTTTCCAAATGAACAGTTCCTTCAGTTAACTTATTCTGTGTTGTTTTGTGCCCTTCTGTGGTCATCCAGGTGTTTCGAAAGAGGTCCTCAAAACCATGGAAACACTGTTGGTGAAGATGATTATCCGACCTGTTTGCCACCTTCAGAGAGAACATGTAAATACACAAACTCGCTAAATCAGCAATTACAGATGATTTTATTTTTGCATTTCTTATTTATGGTATTTTCATATTTTTTTAAAGAGAGAGTAATGTATTTTTTTCTGGTTTTCTCAATTTGTAAAAACTAGAACAGGCATGAGAGGATGTAAGCCTTCGATAGAGGAACAAACACAAATCTGTAAATTGAATCTATTGTAGAACTGTGATAACTGACATGTCATAACTTGTGTCTCACTTGGCTTATGGTTTTAAACTAACTGTATGTAAAAGAAACAGAAACATGCAAAAGAAACAGTAAAGGCATACAACCCTATATTCGAATTAACTTCAACGCATATATTTTGTGGCTACGTTACCACTAAAACATCTCACACATCCTTTTCAGTGTCAGACTCTTGCTCAGTTGCTGAATGGTTGAGGTTAACCTAGCTGCTCTTTAAGGACTGAAGTGCAAGGTTAGCACGCTTTATTAATGCTCTTTCACCGGTGGGCATCTAAAGAAACAAAGCAGCTTTTATCCAGCAGGAGCCTTGAGTAGAACCCACCAATCATCACAGTGGAGTGATCATCCACCGCCAAGGTCTCCTCCTGGTTCACAGAGTCAGACTGAAGCAAGAAGCCCGTTACACGGCTCGCTGCCTTTTGTAAATATTGATTAGAGATCATCCAAGAGATGAGGTGTCTCACTGAGAGCAGCTCAGCAGGTATAGAGCGTGGAAAATAATGTGCCCAGATCACCACCTACTGGCAAATCTTCAAACAACAGCACAACAGTTAGACAAGCTGTAAAATAAATAAATAAGTATATAAATAAATAAAAATCAAATAAATCATCAAGATTTATTTTAAGTGAATGTTAGAAGACAGATTTTATTTTTGTGCAATTTGGTCTTTAAAATGAGGGCATTGGAGCGTGCCACTAGAATAATTATAAACTTTCACAATGTTATAAAAAAAGCTATTATACATTGTTTAACTAAATATGCTTTTTTTACAACAACAACTTAATAAAACAAAGGCAAAGTGGAATAAATGTTGTCTTTATTTGATGAATTATTAATTTAATTTCACCGTTGGATCTAAAAATTAAGTGTAAAAAAATGCTTTGCGGTTTTACTTTTTAAAATTTAATTTACTTTTATTTACCCTCTGCACATTATGTTCTCTTTCAACATTATTTTCTCATAAAAAATGAATACCTAAAGAACAGAGTTCACATTTTTTTTCAAAATATGAAATTTTTTCATTTAAATATATCTTATGCATTTTATATGGTACATTATATCATACTATACATGTATACATACATACACTCACACACTCACACACACACACACACACACACACGCACACACACACACACACACACACACACAAACACATATACACTTTGGCACAGTCCAAGTGGAAAATATGATAGTGTTGATACTGGAGAAATCAAGATCTTCCACTGAAGTGAAAACAAAGTTTAATAGACTTTTTTTCACATCAGACATTTTGACCTGTCAAACACAGGTGTAACTTATCACATTAATTAATTACTGCATCGTACTGATTGCTGGATCGGAGCCGTTGTTAATGTTACAGGCTCCAACTGTGCTTTTGGTTTGACAACAATGTCAAAATGCCTGAAATGCTGTGAAAAAGGTCCATGAATCTAACTCAGCCAACAAGGCTGTCAAGAGCCAGGTTAACTCAGTTCATTCAGAGAGCAAAATAGCATGTTAAGTACAACCTGGAAAGATTTTTAACAGGGACGAAAAGATGGTCATGCCAGTGATCGAGCAAAAGCATCCGTTGAGCATAAATATGTGAAAGCCTATATACAGGCACGGAGGAGGATGGAAAGTTTCCAGTCTTGATTTGGGGATTTTCAACCACTCTTCCTGCTGATCATTTCGAGTTCTGAGATATTTCTAGGCAGACTTTCACACACTGAATATTTAAGATCCACCCACAGGTTTTCAGTGACGTTCAACTCAGAGGACTGTGAGGGCCGTTCCAAAAGCTCCAGCTTGCCGGTCTTCAACTTTAAGGTGGATTTTGAGGTCCCTCTTGGATAGTTGTGCTGTTGTAGAAAACAGCCTCTTTTCAGGTTCACTTTCTTGACTTTTCTTGACACTTCCCTCTGTCCGTGCAGTGTTTCCTGTGCCACTGGCTGCCATGTAACCCCAGAGCAGAATATTTCCACCCCATGCTTAACAGCTGGCAAAGGTACTGACTTTTTTTCAGTAATACAAACCCAGTTTGCTGCAGGGGTTGTATTTACTTCTTTTCACTTCAAAATCCAATGCAACGTGTAAATTCCTAAGTGAGAATTAAACAGGTGAACTTTCCTGCACCTTATGGACAAGTCTGGTAGGGGCACAGGTATGGACCTCTATTTTTATCGGCATTGCAAAGCTTATCGTCCAAATTTTTAATAACATTTAGACAGTCATGTTGTGAGGGTTAAAAGAAGAAAAGTATAAATAAATGTCATCTGCATAGAAGCAATTTTAATACCCCGTGTAAATGTAGCCTAAATCTCAGTTTAAGAGGTGTCTTAAAACATGTTTGGAGTAGTTTACTGTATAATCACAATGAAAACTTTTTAGTTCTGTGTGTTGAACTAGATAGTTAAAACACTGGTACCATAAAAAAAACAGGACTCAAAAGCATGACTCAGGACAAAGTTCAGGGTTTCACAAAAATCACAGTCTTTACTAGAGAACAGGTCGGTACACAGGAAGGCAGATAGTACAGGCAAACAGTTCCAAATAGATGGGGGAAAAGAAGTGGTCGAGATTATCCAAACGAACAAAATGAGGAACAATAGTGCAAGGAAATTACTGGAACACTGGTCACTAGGAACAAAGATTAACTGGCACAGAGGGAAGCGAGCACAGGGACTAAATACAGTGGGAGAGAGGTTGACAACTGGACACAGGTGCAACACAAAACGGAGGGGCAGACAATCACAAAGGCGGGAAAAAGACAGGAGGGCACGAGGAAGTGTAAATCTCCCGTCGTCAATCGGCAGGGAGGGTTAATGGCATTAAAATAAAACAGGATATAGTACGCAAGGTAAAAACTAAAGGAACAAAAATAATTGACCTAATTGGCAGAGCGAAATATGACAATAGTAACATAGGCTCATTCTTAAACATTATAATTAGGGATCTCAAAAGCAGGTACATCTGCCAACTATACAACCCAAACAGTTTCTCCATTTTTCATATGCCACCAAATTACAAAAATGAGAGGTGGAAATTAAAACTCTTCAACTGGTTATAAATCAAGTAGAAACCTGGTATTTCCTCCACCATAATAATTCCAGAACTTATATAGCAATATATAAATACTGAAAGCAAACATCAATCCATCCTTTACAGAGTTTCAGGATGATCAGGAGCTGATGATTATTTCTGAGGTTCACAAGAATCTGTATAAAAATGGTAATGTAACATAATAATAATTACAATTAAACCCTATGACAGAATGTAACTTTATATGTGATGAATATGAGTCTCAATATGAGCATGCAATTTGTGGGTCTTAACACTTTCCTCTAAAGGAGCCGACATGAAACTGGGACTCATAAATTATTTAGTCTTCTCAACAGTCTAGTAGGCAACATTTTTTGAGGTCTGATATTTTGTTGAAACATTCATTGCATTCCCACAATGCACTGCAGGTTTCAGGACCTACTGTATATAATGTTTTAAGGCACTTGCGTGACCAATCTGCTACCGAAACTGAACATTTAAGGAAATCCAGGGGGATGCTCGATGCTGTTATTGGTAGTGATCATTCAAAAAAGACAAACCCAAGCATGATAACAGTTGTGACAAACCTCACATTGATTGGGGGGGGCTGTAGCTTCCATCTATTGACTGTGGCTAATTTAAGTGAATGAGAAATACTTTGGACTCTTGTGTTTGAATACAGATCCGCAACACAGGATCTGTTGCCTGTTGTGCTGTTGCACCATAGATGAGCAAGTCTGATCTAGTTCTAGAAAGATCACATGGTTCATTTAATGACTATTTTTTGATATTTTTAGCCATGGTTGTGGCAGAGCTCCTTGGCTGGCAGCGTCAGGCCAACACTTTGATTTCACTTTGACTGAAATATCTCAACAGCTATTCGATGGATTTCCACTGAAATTTTTTACAGACCTTATTGGTGCCTAGACAGTGTATACTAGTGACTTGTTGATCCACCTGACTTTTAATCTGGTGCCACTGTGAGGTTGAAACTTGTAGTTTTGAGCGAAATTTCTCACCGTCATGAAATTTACCACGCATATTCAGGCGGCCCTTGGAATGAATCGTAATCACTTTGGCGACACCTTAACTTTTCCATCTGGCTCCATCGTGATGCCAGAACTTTAGTTAATGACCAAACACCTGCAAAACTAAAGCTATTCCCATCAGCCTATTCCCATTAGCAAATGTCAGTGGGCTAACACTAAACTAAGATGGTGATCCTAGTAAATCATACCTGCTATGTTATCATTATCATTTTGAGCATGCTAGCATGCTAACTTTAGCATCTAGCTTGAAGACGAACACAGAGCTTCTAATAGAGCCGCAGACTTAGGCTTGTTCTATGACCATGATTCATTTTTTAGATTTTTAAATCATGTTTATGTCATGTGAAAATTTTTATTCTTGAGTTTCACACCTTTCTCTTGTCCACTTAAGGAGGCATTTAAGAAAATGTCTTATTTTACTTTACTTGAGAAAAAAATGTAATGCAGATTGTGAAAAGTGCACTATTATTTAGCTGAGCTAAATGCTAATTTTAGCATTTAAACCCAGACACAGAGCTGCTATCAGAGCTGCAAACTTAGTCTTGTTTCATGACCATTAGTAGTTTTTAAATTTTAAATTGTCTTTATTTCATATTTTATTCGTATGTTTTATTTCTTGACTTTTACACATTTATGCCCAATTATGTCTGATTAAAAAATTGTCATATAACTTTAATGTCATGCACATTGTGAAAAGTGCAATTTTACCTTGAATTTTACCTCTCAACCATTCAGTTGTGGCACAACAAAATAAAAGTTATTTTTAATATTTTTGATTTATCTTTCTGTTTTGTTTCGTTTTTTTTGGGGGGGGGGGCGGTTTAGAGGGCCAATGACCAAATAGTGTTAGTAAGAGTTAAGTTCTGCAGCAGTCAGTTCGTGTGTGTGTGTGTGTGTGTGTGTCCGCGCGTGCGTGCGTGCGTGTGTGTCTGCGCGCCCTTGCGCGCGCTGTGCAGATGCCACCTCCACCTCTTGAAGATGCTTCAATGGCCTCGTCTAGAGAGGGAGAGTCCTCCCGTTTGGGTGGAGGAGGGGGGGGGGCACGACCACGAAGCCGACCGTCCCGCTTAACTGTTTGACACCACCACACGAGGAGTTAACGAATAGCAAAGCGTGTGGTTAATCTTCTCTACGCTCGGCCACAGGCTTCAAAGGTGCTGCCCAGCCGCCTCCTCTCAGTTCCAGTCTGGAGTTTCCCTTCTGCTTGCGCGGAAAGAAAAAAAAGTAATTCAAAAAATTCATCTCCAGATGAAAATATCAGTGGTGTCCAAGAAGCTGTGGTGCGTCCACAAACAGCTGATCCTCCTGTTCACCCCGCTCCTGTTCCTGCCTCTGCTTTTTACTCTGCCAGAAAAGGTGAGTGACTCTCCGGACGCACGATTTCACCTGCGCGTCTTAGCGTCTCCGGTGTTTTCCTCGAGTGATGAGTGAGTCACGTAGACTCACACAGCGCCGGAAACACCACTGTCCTCTTATTGCCATCAACATGAAAAAACAAACAAACAAAGAAAACCAAACAGTTATGTGTCTAAAATCAAACTGAAGTTTCTTTATTCATGACACTGTTTTTTATTTATAAGGAACATGACTTATTAAGTTGAATTAATTAAGTTCTGGGGCACCAGGGTTTTCCACGACTGACTGAATAAATAAATCATCATTAGACTGAGTATCTTTAAAAAAAAAAATTGTCTGATTAGTCGATTCATTGATTAGTCAGTGGACAGAAAAATGGTCATCAGCTATTGGGATTACAGTTGAAACATTTCAGTTATTTTTGAAGCACAAATAAAGAAATAAAAACTGCCAAATATTCTGTTGTTCCAGCTTTCCGGATGAGAGGATTTATTGTTTTTCTTTGACTTTAAAACACTGCAAACTAAAGAGCTAGTGGTTGGGGGACTTTTTTGAACAGGACATCAGAGGATGTCACCTTTGACTCCGGGAAGTTGTGATGGGTATATTTTTTCACTGTTTTGACATTTTGTTGGTCAAATGATTAATCGATTAATTTGATAAATAGATGAACAAATAAAAGTAAATATTTATTTATTAAATTCCCAAATCTAAGAGATTTATATTTTTTATAATGTTTGTATAAAGGGAGGCATTAGTATTAAGTATGCGTTTTATTTTACTTATTTATTTTATATAAAAAAGCCTCGTGCACACAGATGAATACATGTATGCATTCTCTCTCTCTCTCACTCTCAGATGTTATTTTCTGAAGTGCAATACTGTATCTCTGACGTCACCCAAAACAAGTATTCCATCGTCTGTGAAACACAATACTGCAGCTTGTTTGATTGCTTCCTTTTTACCAGTGAAACGTCTCTTTATTGTTTTGCTGGCTGGACATTAACGAGCACATGTTGCTTATCTTTTTAGGAGGGAAAATGTCTCTACGTGGTGGTGCTGATGGCTATGTATTGGTGCACAGAGACCCTTCCTCTGGCCGTCACGGCCATGCTCCCGGTCTGCCTCTTCCCAACACTGGGGATCCTTCCGTCCAAGCAAGTCTGCCCTCAGTACTTTCTCGAAACCAATTTTCTCTTTCTCAGCGGGCTCGTCATGGCATCGTCCATCGAAGAGTGGGGCCTGCACCGCAGGATAGCCCTGAAGGTCCTTAGTATTGTTGGAGTAAAGCCAGCTTGGTGAGAAAACTTTGTTGGAAGGACGTTTGAAGGATGAGTCTGGTGATTCTGTATTTTTCTCGTCGTCCGGAAATTTCATGAAAAGACCAAACCAAACAATGACTTGACCCTACAAACAAGTGCTGTTGGTTGGCTCAGATCCATAGAGCTCCTTTCTTGACCAAAAACCATTAAAAACATGCCACTGAACTGGGCCAAATGTGCAAGGCAAAGCACTGCAGGTAACTTTGAGTCAATCCTACATGTAAGGTCCTACTGTTGAAAACACTCACTGGAGCATTCACTGTGTATTAATCCACAGCTCAAAACAGTTCCCTACATAATCATCCTTCCTGGTTGGATACCATTTGCTAAATACCACAGTGTCAACTTTTTGAAAAGAAAATGTATAAATTATTGAGACATATTTTAAAGATTTATGTTTTCAGTCTTCACAAGCTTGGAGCTGAAGGCACATTAGGGGACAACAGTGAGAAACAGCCGAGTGCATTCTTGGTTTTTGGTCTTTTGATGTGTTTTATCGAATATATATATATCGAATATATATATATCGAATATATATATAAGAAAATATAGCCAACTTTATCCTTTAAACGTGAGTACCGAGTCAGCAGCCCTGATGGTGATGAGTGTCACCAATTTTGACACTGGTGGTTGTGTTGTTTCCCCAGGCTCATACTGGGAATGATGTTGACTTCATCCTTCCTGTCCATGTGGCTCAGCAACACCGCCACAACAGCCATGATGCTGCCCATCGCCAACGCCATCCTGGAGAGTCTGTTTGGAGACCTGGAAACCCTGAAACAAAAGTGCAAGTGCACGGAGGATTCAGAGAACGATATAGTAAATGGTACATTGTGTGTATTCACAGTTTTTACTGACTAACTAATCATGCAAGGGCTGCCGGTCCTTAATCAAAGCCGGTTGATATTTTCAGTGTAACAATGGATAAAGTGTCTCCCTGCAAATCCCCAGGAGCCCCGCATGGCATTTTTACATTTTCCAACTCATTCTTTTGGTTTGTTTCATTCTCACCACTCTCATGGCAAAAAGAAATTTCAGATGCAGACACAGTTAGCAGCTAGCCAGTGAACATAGTGGAGCATTTAGCAGCCGAAAAACTTGACATTAGACCCAGAAACAGAGGTGAAAGAGATTGAATACTGGACTCACATGACCCCAAATGACTCTTAAAGTTGCTCTGTGTAGACCTGAAATGTAAATAAGCAACCATCTGCAAAATAGTTTGTCAAATTTTGTAAAGTAATAATATGCCGATGTTGTGTTTAAAGCTTGTTTCACTACCACCAAATTACCGGAAAAATCAATAGAGGCAGGTTTAATAACGTTGATTTACTGTCAAAATGTGCCCACACATTACACAAAATGTGTACAAAGACACCAAATACCTTTTTTTGTGTTAACCTTGTCTGCGATAGCCTTTAATATGTAATCTAAGATGTGAACTTTGTACGGTTTTTCTGATTCACTGAGTCCACGGATACAAGGTTAGTCAATATTTGAGTGGGGATTGATTAAAGATGCTTTATTTCCAGAAGTCATATATTTAATTCATCAAAGGCATAGCCTACAAAAAGAGCAAAATGTTTGTACCGGTGAAATGTGAACCTGGCAACAAACTCTTTGCTTCATTTTATTTTAGGTCAGTCTACTCTGAAGCTGCATTCACTGCCCTCTGTGCCCTTGGAAAAACAAATACTGTCAATAGATGGGTAAGAAGAACACAGAGATAATGTGATGCTATTTTCTAACCCAAATAGCTTTTTTTTTTTTTAAGAAAGAAGGGCATTTTTGAAAATGAGTTTGAGTTAAACCATAGATTCAATAAAATGTGTAAAATAATGAGACTCTTGTGATGCCAAAAGGATGGATGGGACGGAGCAGGGCGACGTGAGGACGGCTGAGGAGATCCGATCGGAGTCGCAGTATCAGCTGAAAGTGTGGAAAGGATTCCTGATCTGCATTCCGTATGCGGCCAGTATCGGAGGGACCGCCACGCTCACCGGCACTGCGCCAAACCTCATCCTGATTGGACAGCTGAAAAGGTAACTTTTTATTTTGTACAGCATTTAAAACAGAGAACCAGGTCATCTTTTTCCCAGTTTTTTGACAACAACCCTTTTGCCCTGCAGCTACTTCCCCGACTGCGATCTCATCAACTTCGGCTCTTGGTTTGCGTTTGCTTTCCCGCTCATGCTGCTCTTCCTGTTCTTGGGATGGCTGTGGATCTCCTTCCTCTATGGGGGATTGAACACGCGGTAGTGTGGCATCTGACATTTGTTTGTTGCGTATCAAGAAGTTTTATGCAGTCATGTTAAATTGATACTTGTATCGATACTTGTATCGATAGCTGTACCACTTCTAGGTACGCTGCCCTAGAGAAAAAGTCAGTGAACGCCAAATGTCATGATGATGGTTTGACCTCATAGCCATAACCATGAAATAATTTATTTCTCTGTTTTTCTTTATAAATATGCATCAATGTTCTTCACTCATCTGCTTCTCTTGAAACACAGTATGTAACACTAGTGCATTTTTATTAAATGCAGACTGTGCTTCAAGAAACAAGACCGAAGAGCCCAGGCAGAGGCCAGAGCCAGGGCTTTAATAGAGGAAGATTACAGGAAACTCGGGCCCATAAAGTGAGGACTCGTGTATGTCTTCAAATCTCATGCAATAGACGGTGATTGAATACATTTCTGTCATAGACCCCCTCACTGACTTTTTACTCTCCATACTCATTTTCAGTTTTGCAGAGGGAGCCATCTCTTTCTTCTTTGTACTGTTTGCTGTTCTCCTGTTCACACGAGATCCAAAATTTGTCACCGGATGGTCTGTGTTTTTTAAAAGAGGGTAAGATCAGCGCACTTCTTTGAAACAGGGAGCAGTTTGGTTGATACTCAGTGCAAAGCCTTTTGTATTTTAAGAAATGATTGCAGAATCTATAAATTGCGAGGCCTGATACTGATCTCTTTGAGTAAGTCATCTCTTTCTTTTCTTGTCCTGCAGGTACGTCTCAGATGCAGTCACTGGTGTTATCATTGTGTCCATATTGTTCTTCTTCCCCTCGCAGAAACCTTCTCTGAGCTGGTGGTTTGACCCTCAAGGTCAGTGACCTCTGATCATACATGTGAAAGGTTACTCTTAATTTACAAAAAATAGGACTAACTTTAATTAACATATTTACACTATTATTTCATTGACTAATCGTTTACAATATTGAATGATATAGATAAGCAAGAATGATAAGATTTGTACCATACACTGTGCTGTAAAAATGTGCGTCCATCAAAGAGATGCAACATTTGGAAATGACCAGTTCGAAGATTGTGAGGTTGCATAAGAACAAGTCAAAAGTTAATTCTGATGGCCAAATATTTGTGAAAGATTCAAGGACATTCGGTTTGCTTCTCTTGCACAGCTGCTGCAAAAATGAGTGAAAATAAGCTGAGGAATGTTAATAATGTAGATTAGAGAGTCTGAGTAAATTTCGAGTCTGGAAGTGAGACTGTAGTTTCTCTGTTTCTGTGATTAGAATAAGCTCTCAGAGCTATGTTGTCACACTTTAGGGTTTTGTTTGTGTGTGTATGTGTGTGTGTGTGTGTGTGAGAGAGAGAGAGAGCATGCGCAAAACTGTATGCATGTGCCTAGCGTGGGCCAGAGACACGTGTGCAAATGATTGTGTATATTATGTTCAGCTGTTCAAATAAATCACTGGACACAAGCAAAAAAAAAAAAGCAAAGCAACTCATGGGGTTCATTTTTCCCTTTCAGCGTGGGCCAGATTTTACAATAGAACAGAACAGAATAAAAGATCATGTTCTGCCAGAGTGGAAAATTGTTTCTTATCTCTATAAAAGAGAAAAACAATGAAGTATTAAAAAACATAGTACCATGGTAAAAAAAAAAATCAAAATGAAACTCTTAACACAAAGCAAGAGACATTAAAACATAAAACACAACACTTTGAAGGAAGATTTTGTTCCTTTTTTTTTTTTTTTATCAAGGACTTCATGGATCTCTTCTCAAGGACTTTTTTTATCAAGGACTTCTTGCAAAAGGAAGTTCAAACTTCCAGCTCATATTTCTCTCATTTGGTTTTAATTTTCCAAGAATAAAAAAAAAATCAAGCCATAAGTCCTGCTAATGATTTGTAGGCTGTAAAATAAAATTTTATTAATATTTTACTACATATCTATAATTCTTGAATTAAAAACTCTTCTTATTGTTGCCACACATATTTTTCCACAGCTTCAAACACTCCCTATGTTCCTCTCTTATCATGGAAAAAAGCCCAGGACTCTGTTCCCTGGAATATCATTCTATTGCTCGGAGGCGGCTTTGCCATGGCCAAAGCTTGTGAGGTAATAATGTCAGTACATATGAAAATATTATACATTTGTAATGAAGTCAGACTGGATCTTATCTCTCATGTTTCTTAAAACAATAGGTTGACATCTATGGGTTAATTTGCTTATTCAGTTTCTATATGAGAGATGAGAAGTTCGATATTTTAAAAAAATCTACCTGCACCACTCTATCATGGATCTCTTTTGTTAAAATGATCTAAAAACTGAAGTATAAGAACCACAAATTAAGGTTATCAGGGTGGTTATGTGCAGTGACTTCCTGGAGTCTAAAGATAAAACTCCATCACCCCCCGCCCAGAAAACCACAGCCTGTTGTGTTTCCTTCATATTAGACAAGGAAATATAACAAGTTAATCAGTAAGCTAACCAAGATTGGCAAGGCATATTACATTAATCTTTTGGTCAGTGAAACGTCTTTTTAGTGTTTTTGCTAAAGTTTCCTTCATGCTGGACATAGAACAAGCGACTCTAAATTGTAAAACTTTTCCATGTAGTAAGTCTGTGTAATAAAATGCATGTCCCCTCCCTCCTGTTGCCTCTGTGCTGCTCCTCTGCTCTGTTTGATTCTGTCCTCCACTTTTCTTTATTATGTTGTGATTTCATCTTTGACATTTAACCCTAATCTTGTGGCGTTTGGCAGGAGTCTGGCCTCGCCTCCTGGATTGGAGGCCACCTCCAACCTTTGGCCGAGGTCCCCCCTGCCGCAGCTGTGATGTTGATCACTGCTTTCTTGGCCTGTTTCACTGAGTTCGCCAGCAACACGGCCACAATTATAATATTTTTACCCGTCATTGCTGAACTGGTAAGACTCGTCTTCAACTTAAAGATAAAGTATAAGTGAGTTAGAATTCATTTAGCGATGTGCTGCTGTTGTGTAACAGGCTTATGAGGATGCCACACATGTAGATAAACCATTAGACTATGTTACAAGATAAAGCTATGGAAACTCCTGAACTGGGCAGGGGACAGGGTTTGTTGCTGACCTCGTCCTTTATGTTGTGTGTGTTGGCTTAGTTGGCTTGTTAAACTCTTGCAACAGATGTTCTTATGTTTGTAGCCTGTTGGACATTAACTGCTATTGTCAGTAATAATTATCTGCAGCTTTTGCACTTTACAGTGGTGCCTACCTAGGAGGTTTAGTTACTGTGTCCTGAGCTGAGCTGAGCTGTCACACTCACACACACGTGTGTGTGTGTGTGTGTGTGTATGTGTGTGTATATATATATATATATATATATATATATATATATATATTCTCCATTCTCCAGTCCACATGTACGAATGTGCTGTTTGAATTTTGGTGTGAATGGGTGACTGTGGCAATAATGTAAAGCACTATGAGTTGTCGGTAAGACTATAAAGCACTATTTCAGTCCTTTCCATTTACCATTTACCATTGAATTACATTTCATCTCCAATCTATGGGGGCAGCAAGGGATTTTTCTATACTTTGGTTTGTAGAACTAATGACATTCCCATCAGCCTCACCTGAACTTTGTTCTTCCTGCTATTAGCAAATGTTAGCATGCTAACACACTCGACTTGCTTCTCACAATTTGCCAAATATTTGAATTCAAAAGTAAAAGGCTTTCATATGGCTTCACTGTTACATCAAATGGAATTTTCTAGACGTCACGTGTCATTTTACCTTCAGCTGAGCTCGACATATCTAATATTTTTGGACAGCTTTGGATCTTGGCTAGAGTATAAAGTAAAGTTTTAAAGTTTTACAAGTTTAAACAGTGTTTTTCCATATAAAATGAGAGTTTGGGATAATGACACCCCCAGTTGATCCGTGGTTTTAAAGAGTGCAGCAATTGAATAGATCTGTGCAGTACAGTGCTTATAATGTAATGTATATCCTTTCCTAAACATGCTCTGGTCTTTGTGTTTGCCTCTGCAGGCCATTCATGTCTCGGTGAACCCTCTGTACTTCATGATACCCGCCACAGTAGGATGCTCATATGCCTTCATGTTACCTGTGTCCACACCACCCAACTCCATTGCCTTTGCATCAGGGCATCTCATGGTCAAAGACATGGTAAGATTGTCATAGAAGCAACCAACGTGAATACAGTACATAAATCGCAGTTCTTCACCAAACCTCGTGTCTCCTCAGGTGAAGACTGGCTTTGTCATGAACATCCTGGGGGTCCTCGCGGTCTCTCTGGCCATGAACACGTGGGGTGTCAGCATGTTTGACCTGAACACGTATCCAGAATGGGCTCGGCCCATGAACAAGTCTGCTGCTGATGGGCACTTGACGTCCGTCCAGTTTCTCAATGCTACGCTCTGATCAATTGCTCAGTCTCAAAGAATAATAATCAGAAGAGTGTATAAAGATTCAACACTAAACAGGGACAAAAGTCTATCAGTAGACGTCTACACTATGTCACTAAAATGTTAAAATGCTCTGGGAGCTTTAGCTGTTACCTGTTATGACTCTTTTGATAAGTTTTTATATTCATGTGCCTTTTATGGGCTCCGTAAATGTCAAGATTTCATGCTGTGGAGTGTTAGCTTTGGCACGATCTAAGGTTTAAGTTAAAAAAAAAACAATGCAGTCAGTTAAAAACAAGCTATCTTATTTCACTCTGCCTTCTTAAAACTGGACTGGAGAAATATTTAACCTCAGCAATAACAACAACTCAAGCTCTGAAGAGTATTTTAAAATATTTTTTGAAGCTCCAGTCAGACTGCAGAGTGTGCTGTTTGTATTGATGTTTCTAGGCTGATTCCTGCTGAAAGAACAAGAAGCATCTGTTGATAATTCTTTAAAAAAATGTTTTTGTTAAAATCACTAAGAAATCATTTTATTTGTCTATGTATTATATGGCACATGTTTAACGACCAAAGCCATTATGCATAAACAGTTTTTTAAATCTTTTCTACATTAGAGTAGGAATCTTGACTAATGAATGTGTAAATTTTTGGTACCAAGTGATTTGCATTCAAACAGTATACCTGCTGTTAGAAATAAATTGTTTGAGTTTATATTATGATAATTTAGTTTTATGTGAGCTCAATATCCGCCTGAAACAAGTACTTAAGATAAGATAAGAACCTTGTTATCAGAATATCCGCAATGGCTAAATTTGGTTTTAATGTTTTATAGAAACCAACAGCCAAAATACAACCCCGATCCACAGGTTTAGATTAGTGGAAGCTGTACTATTCCAGGTTTAACACCAATTTTAACACATATTTTGGCTTCCGAGCACAAAGAGAGAGCCAGAAAAAACACAGTTGTAAATTCCCTACACTGTTTACTTGACGTTGTATATTGTCTGAAGGCTCATTGCCCATAAACAATCGTTAACTTGGGCAAGGTCGTGTGGTTACTCAGTGTTAGTGGGGTCAGCACAAAAGATCCATTAGCATCTAGATGCAATACTATAAAATACTCAACTACATCCCAAAGGACCAGGACACTATGTACTCAACCATAAGCACAACACAATCTTCAATGACAGAATTGCACCAAAGCTGATTTATAGCTTTGCTTTTTGAGAATTCAGAGGTCAGGGATACTTTAATCCTCACTTGATACTCATAATGAATGTAATTGACATTTTTTTTTCTAAATTAATGAATATAAGTCAGTGACTATTTTAATCATAACTGGAAATATAATCCTACGTTGAATCCCATTTCTGGTAGTACAGAATATCTGTTTCATGTACAACCCAATATATTTTTACTACTTTGCATGGCTAATAAAGGTACTATGTGTGTATGTGTGCGTGTTAGTATGTGTTTGTTTTTGTGTGTGTGTGTGTGTGTGTGTGTGTGTGTGTGTGTGTGTGTGTATATGTTTGTGTGTGTGTGTGTGTGTGTGTGTGTGTTGGTGTGTGTTTGTTGTGGAGAATATGCATAAGAAATATATAGTGCTGTTTCCTGTGAGGCTTTAATAACATTCTTCTGCCCTCACTATGAGTGAAGGTACACAGCTTTGCAGCAGGCTAAACAGACATCCAGTAAAGAAATTATGGAAACAGGTATTGGAATATAAATTACACACTGGGGATTAAAAATCAGAAAAAAAGAGTTTCCATTTATAAGACTTGCTGTGGAAATAAACTAAAACAGCATAATGAGAGCTAGCAAAGTGGCTAGCTTGGTAACGAGTTAATTTTTCACAGAAAAAAACAAATTCTACTAAATAACAGATTAACAATTACAAAACAACAAAAGTAGTATCTATAATGCTCAAAAAAATGAATTTTTGGGAGCCTGTCGATTTTGCTTAAACACCAGTCTTTCAGAATGGTTAATGCAGCAATTAGCTGTGTCCCAAAATCACGGTAGACAGGGAGTGAATTCAGAGACATGCAATGTTCACATAGTATTGTTTAATCTGTAATTATGAGACATAATTTCTGAGTCAGATATATAATGAATTTCTGGCGACGTTATCTCCCACTTGGTGAAAAGACCTACAGCAATGTCAACAAACTGCTGGCAGTTACATCAAAATGAAGTCCACGATTAACACTATACAATCACTTCAGGTAACTTTATCGTAGCTTGCATCTGGTTTCAGTTGGAAATGGACAGCTTCCAGTACATGACACAACAAAAGAAGCTAGAAGTTTAGACTTTTGTGTTTTTATACTGTGACTGCAAGGTTAGCACTGGGGCTAATCACCTCGGTACGGGTGTTATTCCTGTTCTTCCCATTCTGGTATTATCCATGAATGCAGCAACAGGCTGGACAGTCTGAAACAAAACCCTGTTCACTTTACATATGTCAAAATTATCATTGTTTATCTCTACACCTGGCACTGTTGACGCAAAATGAGGATGATTATTAAATCCCAATTTATGGCTCTAAAGATTTGCAAAATAGGAGGTCCCATTTTGTATTCCTGTTTCAGGTATCCCCAATGTTACTCAACACAGAAATACGGGACTCCTCCAGATAATGCAGCAACACCATAGGTTTATTTTATGGGCAGCAGCTTCAATTATTTCACCGTCATGTCAGACAAATCCCATCTTGTTCGTCATTTTGGATTAGAAGAGGAGACTAAATGAGCCTTGGGCACCATTTCTATGGAAAAGAATCTTTAGCTTTAGTTTCTTACCAAAATGCACCCTGGGCGTGTTGGTTAACAAACTCCTCCCAAAACATTCGCATACACAAGCCTGCACCTTCAAGTTTTAATCAGAAAAACAGAATTTTTTTTAACGCAGTTTTAATCATTTGGACCAATGATTGAGTTTCATGCTGATCAAAGCCATAGAAGTTCCCCTACAGTTAGTCACGTAACATAATGTATGGACAAAAATGAATGGGACTTTCACTTCCAGAGCCAGAAGCGCCCTGAAATAGCTCCACCCACTCTACTAGTCTATTGATTAAACTACTGGCTTTTCATTACATGGGTAGTGAATGAGTGAACAAGGGAGGGATTTCAGACCATGGGCCATATCAGTTAAACTGCAGTACATCAGCAGTGGTTTCTACCAGCAACAGAATTGTGGAACCGAAACAAATTCTTGGTGTGGATGGCACAGCAAACATTAATTCATATTGTTTTAATTATCTCTATTCTGACGCATAAACAAAAAAATCTGAGACAGCTGTTTTTTTGTTTTTTTTTTTCAAGTTAGTTTTTAATTTCATAAGTTAGTTCACTCAGCAATATCACTATACATTCTGTAATAGCAGATGAACAGGGCCTGAAGGATTCAGTGGGCTGCCCCAAGTCCACAACCGGGGGGAAGTAACTGCTAGCAGGTTGATTTGGAGCTGAATTAGCATCCACATCCAACTACTATGAGGATTTATTATTGAGTAGTAAACTAGATCCAGCCATATTAAACGTTTTATTTTCAGCTGATCCAGAGGAGATTTGAAAATAGTTATGGACTGATGTTCATTCATTCAGATTTTACACTGTTACTTTAAAGCCCTGTGACTGAGCCCCAAGTGGATGGGCCTGGGCTCAGGTCTACCTAGGTCCCCATGTGACCTGTGCATATGATTTGAAAATGTGCAACAGTCATGGGTTTTATAGTTGTTTGACAAACTGGAGGAAAATGTTAAGTAAACAGGGTACAGTTCATTAATGAGCCCGTATGCAGCCAAAATGCTAAACTTTCCCTTCTTCAGCAGATGAGTGTATAAAGCCTTGTAGAGTCAAACTACAAGGCTTTTTTGAGTGGAGGGGAGGGGACCTCTCATAAACTAGGTGTGATCGATTGTGGTGTAATCTTCACACAGTGGGTGGTATGACTCAAAAGAATATCACAACTTACATCAAATCTTATGTCACACCGAGCCTACACTCACATTAGTGTGACGTGTCACATTGTGTGTGTGTGTGTGTGTGTCATGCCTCTCCATATGATTTTGTGTCATGCACTGTATGGTTTACATGGAGAAGAGTTGTCTTTTCATTTCCCACGTGAGAACTTGTAGGCGACCCAGAAACACCAACATGACCGTGACTGTTCAGAGAAGTTCCCCTTTTTACCTTCACAGTCCCTCCGATGCTCCCAAGTCCTATTTTGTCTCAATCTCAAGATTACATAGAGAATGAAGTTTATCACAGAGACTGTTATTACTCCTCTCAGGTAAGATTATGAATATTTCATTTTGTTCCAGCTTTTGTGACTGAGCCAATGACATCTATCTATCTATCTATCTATCTATCTATCTATCTATCTATCTATCTATCTATCTATCTATCTATCTATCTATCTATCTATCTATCTATCTATCTATCTATCTATCCATCTATCTATCTATCTATTTATCTACTTAGGTAATCCTATAAGTATTCCATTACTATGTGGTTTATATACATAAGCTTTTACTCCTCACCATGTCTTTAATAAGCCTACTTAATTGAAAATTTCAGTATTGTTCTATAAAATTTCATTCCTGAAAAATATTCGTGTTTTTATGGTGTTATATTATAGTGATCTGCTGCATGTATGAAAACCATCCATTACAGAATTGATCCTCCTCTGACTTTTTCATTTTGAGGAGTTAAAGACATTATACTGCATTTTGAAAAATATTTTTCTTTCTCTCTTTTTCTTGGGGAGAGTGAGACAAGAAAAATAACAGTTTGTGGTTTTACAGAAAATTACATGTTGTAACTGTTTCTTGAATAAAAACCAAATGCAATGATTTCCTGGAATCTTGTCATCACCATCATTACAGAAATAGACTTGGTTCTCAATAAATAGTTTCTGCACAGAACTCTCCTTAAAGCTACAAATGAACTTTCTCATTTTTATTTTTGTGTATAGATTAAACCATTTAGATATAATGTGTTCATAATAGAGCTTTAAAGGTGCTGGTAAGACTTTCTTTTTTTGAATTATGGACAGGGCCAGGCTAGCCGCTCCCCAAAGGCCAGTCTTTATGCTAAGCTGTGGTAATTACTTCTGCACTCTACTGCAGCTCCTCACAGTAGAAGTGGCTATAATGTGACAACTCATAATGATGAACCTGCTGAGAACTAAAACTACAGCTCCCCTCAGCTTTACAGAGTTTTATATGAAGTTTTAGGTCATTGGCTTCACTGACCTAAAAGTTTCTGTTTTGCTTTGTTCCCACCACTCTCAAAAGCAGGCAGCCGTGAAAACAGAAAAACACTACCTGCTCAGCACTGAAAAGCAGATGGACACAGTTAAAAAAAAAAAAAAATGCTGGGTAACACAGTGGAGCATTAAGCAGCTAAAGAGCCAGATGTTTCCCTCAGGAGCTGGTAGAGACCAAAAAAGAGCCAATGCTTTGCTAATTTGCTCTCTTACTGAGTGTTAGATAAGGAGATCGATACCAGCCTCAAATATTTGTTAGGTCAATGCGAAGCTTGAGCCATGAGATGGATATCTTAGTCTGGAAGACGGTAAGATGGGGGGAATTGCAAACCTGGCTCTGTCCAAGGGCAGGAAAAGTCCCTCTACCTGCACCTCTGAACCTCAATAATTAATACGTTATTTCTCAATTGTTTAATCCGTATGAAAATCAAAGTGTTATGTGCAAGACTTTTTAAAGGCTCGGCACAGTGACTTTCTGGTGTCTTGCTGACCCTGTGACGATGCCAGGGAACAAGTGGAGACATTAGAGGTGCTGGTGGGCACATTTTACCTTAAGACAGAGACAGGCTAGCTCTTCCCCATTCCAAGAGTTTATGCTAAGCTAAGATAACCAGCCACTAGAACTGGTATCTTCTTATTTTTCGTAAAAACATGAGAGTGGTATCAATCTTCTCATCTGTCCCCCAGAAGGAATGCAATTAGGCCTCAAACTATTCAGGTTTTACTTTTTCATCCTCAGGAGCAGAACAGGATCTTGCAGACAAGTTTTTAAATCTTTCCTGCTTTATCTCTGGAATATTTACTCTGCACCTACGCCTGCCGGCCGAGACGTACTGACTCTGCTGTCCCTCTGTTCCACACTCGCCATCATAACCGGTGGCCTCCTTCATCACTGGCTGTCCAAGACCCTGAGATACGACGACGACACGGCTGTTCGGGCCGCCTGCATCTACAGCGTGGCCATGTTTCTAGTCTCGTTCCTGTGTCACCCCCTGCGCTGCGTACTGACCATGATCCTGCCCACTGTCTGCACTAAACAGGGACGCAAGCTCCTTGTCTCGGTGTGCGTCATGATTTTAGTGGTCAACGTCATCCCCAATATCACAGTGAATATAGGGGCAGTGGCACGTGTCCTGAAGTGCACCGCTGAGGGTTTTACAAAGACTTTACTGAACTCCTCTGAACCCTTGAACAAGGCGAAGCAAGACCTCGTCGAAGAAACCATCAAAGTGAAGAGGGAGGACCTGAGCATTGTCACTAATTTGAGGAAGCTGGATCATTTCACACATGTAGATGTGTCGGAAGTTAAAAGCAGGTTCAGTAAAATGATCGGGCAGATAGAAGTCAACTTCTCACATGCCAGGAACTTGCTTAAAGAGTCCAAACTGCTGTCAAACCGGATTCTTGCTGCCATCTTTGTTGCTCTGCTGATCTTTGAGTCTGCGCGCTACTTGAAATCTTATCTGACATCGGTTCAGTTTGATAATGGCTACATCTCCAAAGAGCTCCTGGAAAAAGCAACTCATGCTGGTAACAAAAGATCAGTGAAAAATAAAATCCACAGCTGTAAAATAACAAGTCAGGAATGTGCCTCTTGCTTCATATCACTGCTTGTGGTCACATTATATTTTATTGGGATAACCTCAATAGTGGCTTTGGATTATGTGGTATATCACATAGTTCAGGTGACTGTACCCTGGTTACTGGACTTTCCACCCACATCTGCCAGCATAACTGTCAGTTATAAGGTAAAACTGCACTCTGCAGCTCCTTTTATCATATCTGCAGCGTTTTTCCCTAACTCTTAGGCTTTTCATGTTTCCGATCTTATCTTTTTTTAGGTTCAGTGGTTCCCCCCTGCATTCTGTATCATCCCACAATCCTGTGTGACACGGGAGCTGACAAACTTCCACAGGCACTACAAGTGGACCTTCAGCCCCGAGCCATCGCTCTGTGATGTGAAAACCTCAGTGCCGAACCCAGGAGTCACACTCCTGCTGGGATATCTCTGGCTGATGAGCTACGCTCTGGTGCTCCTTGAGGTTTACGCCGGGCGCCTGCGCCGGAAAATCTCTGCCTCCTTTTTCAGGGAGCAGGAGGAGAGGAGGATGGCCTACTTGATGAGGAAAATAGAAGAGAAGCAGAATAAAAAAGAGCAAAAAGAGACTATTTCTGTTGAGGTTGCCCATGGGTGAAGTTGTCATTGCATAGTGCAGCACTAATTTTTCTGACAATGCTTTTTGGCTTGCTAGCAGCATGGCAATATCAGTAAGTCCAGAATGAAATATCACCCAACAACAATTGGATGATTTTTCATTAAATTTTCTACAGACACATTTTGGTCCAAAGAGGATAAAACCAATAGACTATGGTGATCATTGACTTTTCCTCTAGGGCCACCATGCCATGAGGTTTAACATCTAAGTTTTTAGTGAAATATTTCCATGAAATTTGGTTCAGAAAATCAGGGCGCACAGGCAGAAAAATCCTTGTGACTTTGGTGATCCCCTGACTGGTCATATAGCACCACCAGAAGGTCACTACATGATGTATTAGCTCAAGATTAGTACAGAGATTCACTGTATGTAATGATTTTCCTGATTCCCTCACTTTTCCTCTAGTGCCAAGATTAACGCCTGTCATTTCGAGTGAAATGTCTCAACAAATAATGGATGGCCTGTCATTAAACATCCATATCAACCATGGGACTAATTGCAATAACAACAATAACAAATAATAGTGGTGATCATTTAACCTTTAATCCAATCATTTGGCACAAAATTTAATTATTCAGTGCTTTAGCTATCAATACCTGAAAAACATGACTTTGTGTTTAGTGCAAATTAGCAAATGTTAGTATGCTAATAAGTTGAAATAAGGTGGTCAAGATTCTAGGCATGTTAGCATACTGACATTAGAATTTAGCCCCAAGCACGACTGTGCCCAGACTCTGCCTCAAATAGGTGCCAGTATGGCTGTAGACTCTGAGCCTTTTAAGCTACAGCAGTTTTTCTTGAGAGTTTGTATCACACCAGTGTGTTGATGCTGAGTGTCATAAGCTGATGATAGAGCTTCCTGTTGCAACACCTTTTCCTTGGTTAGCGGATCACCACTCAACTGCCTCCTCTGAAACCCGCACTTTTAAAATTTCTTTGTGGTTTTTACATTTATATTGCAACATCCGCTCAGTTTGCACCCACTTTGTTTGACAAACATGTCTGGTAACAGTTAAAGTTAGTTCAAAGGTACTCTATATTTTCTCATGCTGTGTATGCATTGTTGTCTTTCCTCTTGTCAGGTTCAGTCTCTGCTATTTCTTGTTAGGCTTTTTTTTACCCCTCAGTTCCACTAGATGCCACTGTGGTGCTTTGGACAAATGAGGACGGAGAGTGATATCATAATCCATTGCCTGACAATGAACAGCAATAGATTAGTGCTCACAGTTTTTTCAATACCTTACTGGCCTAGATAACCTTGATAGATTAAATTAATCCGTTTCATGCACAAATCCAGTAATTCACCAGCCTATTTTAGTGTGGCCTTAGTAAAAAAGAATCACAAAAGTTCTTTGAATATCAGTACACTCCTGCTTAAAAATCCCCATGAGGCTTCATCAGCTTATTTTAAGAGCTCTTCCCAGAATATTAATAGAATATCTCTTTAGCGTCTATTTTTACTCCTGACTTCTTGGCTACCTCATGATTGTCTCAAAATTCAGCAGCCTGTTTAAAGCTGACACACTATTGTTGGTCCAGAAATGATAAATTATTCATGTTTTTCCTGTTACTATAAATTCTCACGCCACTGTGTTGCTTACTATGAGTGCGGAAGCTCTGGGCTCACGTTCATTGGAAACGCGCTGAGCTGAAAGATTATTATTAATATGTAAATTGAAAATTAACCCCTTACGTCCAGTTTTCCCCCTTTTTCCCCTCCTTTAGTAGCTACACAGTATCATGCTTTAAATATTCTGTATCAGCTTTTTCCAGATCTTCATTGTTGCTGCAATTTATAGAATATTAAAACTCAAGTTATTGTTTTTAACCGCTGCACCATCCAAACAAATAGAAATATCGTAGATTTCTTTCATTACACATAAATTTCCACCAAAGTTCAGCCCAACCTTTTTGGTACCTTTAAAAACTTTGAATCTCAACTAAAACTTAAACAATATATCTGTGGGTTTAAACATACTTTTGATGTACAGCATGAGTTTCCACTGGACACCAGCAGGCTGTTAGGAAATAAAACAAGTTTAAGATATGAATATAACTGGCTATATACATGTCGGAGCAATAGTTGTTAGACAAAATATATGACAGACTTCTTAGCATGCAGCAGCTCAATCAGACAATTACCTGGACAATTTTTTTCCTCCTCTGTGAAGCTGTTATCTGCTCATTAGAGGTAGTCTGGTGGACTGCACATTCTGTGACTGAAAACTATTATATGAAAATGCAAGTATTTTCTAGCACCTGTCATGTATTAGCATTCATACTGGCAGTCTCATCTGCAGACAAAGGGTTAAGAGGTCTCCAAGCTCTAAGTGGCTTGTTAGAATCTGTTTTCATATCTTTGAGAAACATATTAGATTGAGTTTTAATCTCCACCTGATAGCTCAGTATCAGCATCGGGCATCACTTGCAGACTGCCGCGAGCTGTGAAAGTGCTCCCAAATGTCACAGGACTAAAAAGAATCTTAATCCTAATGATGTGCGTTCCCGCTTGTCCCTCTTCTTCTTCACCCCTGAATCTGTGGAAAATCAGAGAAGCCAAAATTGTACAATTTGTCCTTTGACCCAAGATGAAGTGTTAACTAAATTATGTCAGCTGGTGGAAAAAAAAAAATCTGCTTCATAATTAGTGCCATTTCAATTAAATGGCCACTGCAGTGGATGATGTGATGAATTGCAGCCTACTTCCTCTTTTCTTGTAGTAATTACAGGGTTTATGGTTAGAGCCCTGGCCGCATTTGTTGGACATGACACTCTGAGATAGGATGGGGAGTTGGGATTGATTTTCAAGTTGATGGCTGAACAAGGCAGTGTGTTGCAGCATGGATATATAATGATGTGTGATGTGAGAGGGAGGGGTGCACTGGGAAAAAAAAGGGAGGGAGAGGGAGGCATATGTGGACGACTAGAGCGGCTCTGGAGGAGGACTAAGCAGTCATCTGTGTTTCTTGGTTGATTGCACCTGAGTGCTGCAAACGTGTCAGAGTGAGCACCGCCTGTTGCAAAAGGATGGTAAGCCGCCGATTTTCTTCTCTTGAAAATGTTTATCTTTTCTGCCGTGATTTAATTTTTTTCTAGACTTGACTCAACTGTAAATGGCTTAGTGATTTATTTCTGCTTTATTTCAGAAAAGGGAAGGGGGGTAGTTTTTGCTTGAAGAGGATAACAGGGGGAGATCTTTTAATTTTTAGTCACACCAAAATTTATATTTCAGCCTTATATTGCAAGATTTTAATTTTTTTTAGTTGCAAATGATGCGCAGTGGCTCATGAGGGTGTTTCAATTAAATGCAGAGGAAAATAAATCTGTCATTGTTTGAAACTTAATTTTTCCCCTTCAGAATCAACTAGTTAATAGGACTAATATTTAAGATATGAGAAAGGCAGAATACAGTTGGCTGATATCTTTATTGACATTGTTGGTCAAACGTTATCTCTAGAAGCAGTTGTTCTCCCTTCATTTGAGTCTACGTCATGCCAATAGTTAACATATGAAGTTAAATGTCACATAATGTTGGCCCTTAATTTGGTATCTATTTATACTACATATTCAGATATCGAAGGGGGAGGATGCTGAAGTTTTCTTTTTTAAGTCAAAGGCTGAGTCCCAGTAATTATGAAAAAGCTTGGACCAAGACTTTAACAAAGAGGAATTAAAAATTCAGGTTTTAATTTCCATACAGTTGATAACTATTCCCTCTGCATTGCTGTATTTAGGATTCTTGTTTTGTGCCCATGGAGATCAACTGAACTGTGGCCGCAGGACTCGGACAGGATGGAGAACAACACAACCATCTTTCAGGATGTCTCCAAGGTTTCAAATCTGACAGAAATGCCTCTTAACCCTCTTGAAGAGCAGGTCATAACAATATTTTTGACAATGCTCATCTGTGGGGTTGGGATCGCTGGGAATATCATGGTGGTGCTGGTTGTGCTGCGCACTAAACACATGGTGACCCCGACCAACTGTTACCTTGTCAGTCTGGCTGTGGCAGACCTCATTGTGCTCTTGGCTGCAGGGCTTCCTAATATCTCTGATGTTGTAGCCTTCTGGATATACGGATACACGGGATGCTTGTGCATCACTTATCTTCAGTACTTGGGCATCAACGTGTCATCCTGCTCCATCACAGCGTTCACCATTGAGCGTTACATTGCCATTTGTCACTCCATAAAGGCGCAGTTCATATGCACCGTTTCCCGGGCCAAGCGGATCATAGCCGGAGTCTGGGTTTTCACCTCACTCTACTGCATCATGTGGTTCTTCTTGGTGGACACAAATGAAACCGTCTATACCAACGGGGTGGTGGTCACCTGTGGCTACCGCGTCTCCAGGAGCCTCTACATGCCAATCTACTTCCTGGACTTCACTCTGTTTTATGTGATCCCCCTCATTGTGGCCACGGTGCTCTATGCGCTCATCGCGAGGATCTTGTTCATGAGCCCTCTGCCGTCGCATCTCAGCGACAGGGGGGGGTCGGTTCACCAGGGTCACTCCAACAGCACCAACCAGGCCAACAAGGGTGCCATAACCGCAAGGAAACAGGTACTAAAGACACTTGATTGACAACGTTTAGAGGTAAAAAGGAGGAAACCCTAACCTTTATTAGAAAATATTGACATCTTACGTATAATTTCTGTATTAGAAATCTGTTTTTTTTTAAGATAGATCTCAATGTAAATGGGAAGAAACATTGTTAAGGTCGGGATTTTCCAAATCTTGATCACCTCCTAAAATTTATTTATTCATTTATTTTATCATGCCAGTAGGGATAGCAATGGGTTGGTCCACCGCTTTGGTCCAGTCAATATCTATTGTTAGATTTTGTACAGACATTTATGGCTCTGAGATGATGGCTCCTACCGACTTTTTTGATCCCATGACTTTTCCTCTGACACAACCATATGGTCAACATTTGTGATTTTGAATGAAATGTCATGACGACAACTGATGAACCGTAATAACTTTTTGTTGAGTTTTCATCTACAGCCATCAGATCAATACCTGCAAAAACTAATGGCGATGCCATCTACCTCAGCTGTACTTAGTGTTTAGTGTGTTTAGCAGATGTTAGCATGCTAACACACTGAACCACTAAACAAGGTAAACATTATACCTGCTAACATCAGCATATCAAGCTGCCAGTAGGCCTAATTATCAGAAGTGTTTGTTATAAGGTCAAACCCTAGACATCAGAGTTGGTGGCTCTTTGTTTGACGGTTTGTGTCAGATGATGTTTTGACGCCAACATCCGACAATCACAGGCGCTTCACACAGTGACTGCTAAGGTAGGAAGCAAGCAGGATCTGAACTTGTCCCTCAAGCTCTCTTTTTTCTTTTTTACGCATTTATTTCTTTTACTAGTGATGTTTACGAATGATTTGCAACACTGTGAATGTCTTCCAGGAGAAACAGACTGAAAACTTGTGCTTTGATCCCCCATAGTTAAACAGTAATCTTGAGGTTTCCTATGGTAGCCGGCTTTTCACCTTGCCTTCGAGCGTAGTTGATCTGAACAACTATAAACATTTCAGCCCATCATATGACCTTGTTATTTTATTACATAACCTGACCTTTAACATTGTCATCATGAGCATGTTAGCATTCTGACATTAGTTTTTACCTCAAAGCAATGCTGTTGCCCAAGGTATAGCCACACAGAGCTACTGGCAGGGCTGTGGATTTTTGTTAAACATCTACAGCACTGATATTGAGTCGTACATGTGCCTGTTAAGATCATTTTAATTGGAGTTTTTCCTCATTATTGTTACATAATTACAGCGCTCCCTTGTCCTTTGCTTCCCTGCTCATCTGTCTCCTTCTCCATATCAACAGATCACTAAGATGCTGGCGGTGGTGGTCATCCTCTTCGCCTTGCTCTGGATGCCTTACCGAACGCTGGTGGTGGTCAACTCCTTCATCGACCCGCCCTACCACAACACCTGGTTCCTGCTATTCTGCCGTATGTGCATCTACACCAACAGTGCCATCAACCCCATCATCTACAACCTTATGTCCCAGAAGTTTCGTGTCGCCTTCAAAAAGCTCTGCAAGTGCAGCTGGCGGCACAAGGAGAAGGCCGCTGAGTACAATGTGCCGATTTATTACGGCGTGATGAAGGATTCGTCCCACGAGAGCAACGAGCCGGTCACAGAGCAGGAGGATGTGAGCGGCCAAACCATCAAGAGGTTCAACATAACGGATGATGAAACAAGCACTTTCAGCATCTCTTAATAAAGGATGCATTTTTTTTTGGGGGGGGGTCATTAGGACAGACTGTGTGTATGATAAAATATTTGTGGAGATCTTTCATTTTAATGGTTAAAATGGCTGTCATTTCCACCTTTTCGGAAAGGCATTTACTCACGCTGGAATCTCCAGATATTATTCGTGTTTGCTGTGACACAGGCTGTATTTGTGGTGTGGTAGTTGTGGTACATTTGCATCACCATTGTAACTGTGTCATTAATACAGTAGGCAGTAGTGTAATTTAAACTATTCATTGGAGCATGTTGGTATAATAGAGTGTGCCACTGTTTCACAAAAAAATGAGTCGTTCTTTGAAATGTTTCTGGGAATATTGTATTCACAATTTTAGTGCTCATACTCAAGTAAAAAGCACTGGGAAAGATGGACATGTGACTGATGCTGTAGGCGCACATTTTGAATTTCCCTTTGAAAAAGATTTTATGTATATATTTTTGTGTAGTTGCCAGAAATAATTTTGTGCAACAAGGAACTAATCAAATTATCCCTATAACATGTCTGTTTCCCTTGATAACAACTAATCAACTGAAGTGTTGAACCGAAGTGTGCTCAGATGTACCCCACTCTTAAAAAAGCACTGATACCCTCACAGTCAGTTCACAAAAAAAAAAATGCATTTGTTCATGGGGCAAATTGACTTATTCTCATAAAATTTGAATAAATAATAAAAATGTAAATTAAATATAAATTAAATTATTATTGGTTATAGAGCAAGTAATGTCCAGTCCAAGTCAGTCCAGCACTTTGGTCCAGTTGGAAATACCTCAATAACTGTTGGATTGATTTTCATGAAATTGTGGACCAATAATCATGGTTCTCAGAGGATCAATCCTAACAACTTTGGTGACCTGTTTATATGAATCATGTTCATATATAGGTCAATAGGGTAGCTAAGCAGCTTCTATAGTGCAGGCCATGGTCCGCTTACTCACCTATGTTTTCCCTTATGTTCTCCTTTTTGTCAGACCTCCTCTCAGACCTGTGTGGGGGTGTGTACCAACTGAGCTGGACTGACAGCTTCCTTACTCTCCTGTTATATTTGTTGCACCTGCGAATGACCATTTACACCATTGCAGTTTGTTCAAATCATGTTATTCCCAGAATCATGCTATCTAACTAGCCACAGTCATTGAAAACAACTGTGCGGGTGTACAGGGCCTTTAATATTAAGGATTTTAAAGGGGCGATATGTAATTCTTCTCTGCTGCCGAACAAAATGGGACGTGGTCTGCACTAGCTGGTTGGCATGCTAACTTCATTAGATTTATAGAAATAAAAAACTGTTACAAATAGAAGCAAAAACAAGATTTTCTTCCACCACTAGAGGGATGTAAAGGAAGGAAATTTGATGCTAAATGTTGGGGTTTTTTCTAGACTGACAACAAAATGGCACTTTTAAGCCTCAGTTAGTAGTTGGAATTGTTTTTCGTCAATAACCAAATGCCACATCTTTCAGTCCATGTAGTCTAATGCTCCGATTATAATCGGTTAAAAGGCCCAGACAGGACGAAGATACTCTAATGCACGGTTTAACCTGGTTACTTTCTGGCTGTGTTCTTTCTGTGCATGCCCGCTCTCTAGATGTAAATATGGAGGATTACGTTCCTCCTAAACATGAGTTGTTATCAAGGTGTTTTGCTTCATTAAGAGCAATAGAATAATGACAACTACTGCGCTGAAGTGACGATAGATATCCATCTTCAAGGAGCTGATCAAGCATGCGCTAAGGAGATAAAATAACTGGCAAGGAAGACGAATGCAAAACATATTCAAAACTTTTTTTGCTTATCACATTGCTGTTCGGATTAATGCATTCAATCGAAATGAAAAAAATCTGTGCATGTAAACACAGCCACAGTCATTGAGCTACGACTGGATTTGCTTAGCCTGCTAATGAAAAAAAAACTAAACAAAACAATAACTGAGTAACTCTGTGCATGGGAAAAGTTTCAATCATTAGATTACCAGTCTGACAAGCTGGGTGGCAGGAACTAATGACCACAGAAGCTCTAATAGCTAACAAATCAGTTCCAATTCAAAAGATCAGCCAACCCAGAGACGGAAAACAAAGTTGTCATTTCAGCCACTGGAGATGTGCAAGAAATCTGATGGGAAGTACATTATTGAAAAAATATCGTGACGCTTATTGTTGGCAACAAGTTCTGGAATCCCTGTCATTACGTTGCTGTCATCTTGTGCTGTCAGCCACAACACTGCATGGCGCCGCATCTCGACACATCCAGCTCACTGATCGTCATGTAACTTGGCGTTTACTATCTGGAACACCGCTGTAAGACATGTATATAAGTCTCTTTTTAGGTCACATGTTTGAGCCTAAATTTGAGCCCATGTAAATACATTTTGTAAGGTTTTGGATTGTGGGATTAACATCTCCCTTTTCAATTCTAAAAACTCTTTACAGTCTCTTTATTTATGAGTTTTGTGTGTTGAATTTAAATAAATCTTGAGTGTTAGTCATACTGTACTTTCTTTAGGAAACTGTGACTTAGAATAGATTTACATAAGTTGAAGCAAAGCTGTAGATACAAAGTAACATGTCTGCATACAGCAGACAGAGTATCAGATGGACCATTTCAAAGACAGTCTATGATTCTCTTTTGGTTTGATTCGCAGTAATTAGCCAATATCTTGTCATATTTGTGCGAATCAGATCAAACCTTCGTTTGCTTTTTTCCAGTTCCTCGTTGCAGCTCTAAACTATAAAAAACCATAGCTGTGGCTACATTTTAGGCACAACAATCACATAAATAAAAATAACTAGCAAAACATATGTCACTAAGAAAATTTGCAACCTCAGCAGAAGCTAAATCATTAAGTTAGGCACCTTTACAATGAGGCTACTGACAATAATCAAACTTTTCTGTGCTTTCTAATGTAGGAGCCATATTCTCAGTCATGTTGAAAATATCTCACAAAGCAATTAAGTCCCTCTGGACATTGTACAGGCTGAATATAGCTGATAAATTCCATATATGTTTCTTTTTTTATGATGAAAGAGATGTCACAGGGGTCTGAGGGAAAGAATCAGTCAAGGCAGAAATACACACTCAGCGAGACCCACAGCAAAGAGGCTTGTTAGTGCACCCACAGCACCATTTATATTTTCTTTTGAGCTCTAACATGTAACATCTTGGATCGATAATACATTGTTTTTGTGTTGGGACTATTGTTTTGTTCTGCTGAATGTCAAACAGCACAATGTCTTTTTCTGTGACTGATGGTGTGTATGAGTTTTCTGACAATTATTCTTTACAGATTTCCACGCCGTTCCCTCACAAAACTCAATACCTTTGTCAAGGAAAAAAAAAAAAATTAGAAAATTAGGTTTTTCAACCTCATTTCCCGGAAGACATTTAAGCCTTTAATCTCTCAGCTACAGTCACCACACCTTCCTCCACTTGGTGGGTGTAAAATTTAGTATACACCTAAAGCCAATTACTCAGACAAACACTAAAGGCATTAAAGAAATATTCATCTGCTTCTGCATAGACCTAACTACTTTTCAAAGCAACAGCCTTTACAAATATTAATCATTTGGCCCATTTTGTCTTGTTGTTTGGCAGGACAATCAGCTCTTGATGGTAGATTTGAACAGGGACCTGCAGGAAATAACCAAGAGAGCCAAGTCTGAAAGTAACCCCCAGTCCTATCAAAAAGAATTCAACATTTTATAAACAGTTCAGAGATAATCAATGATTTTTTTATGAGCATTTTCCCCCAGTTGTTCCTCCCCAGTGACTGCACTGAAAAGTTCTGCCAACACAAACAGTTTGAGTATGGTTTAATATCTGCTGAGAGCTGTGTTTTGTCAGTATGCCTAGGTGTTTTTATTCTTTGTTCCCGTTGTGACTCATACAATCAAAACTGTGCCCACTCATTAATGAAAGGGAAAATAAATAAATAAATACAGAAACCAGAACAATTGCAGTTATTTCACACCAGTTTTACATTTTGAAGTGTACCTCATTTAAAATGTAAATGTAACTGAGAAAAAAAAAAGTTTCTCTTATCGGAGTGAACACACAGTCAAAAATCTGCAAAAAAAGAGGGTTAGTAAAAGGAAGATTTGAGATTTATTTTCTGTAAGATTTAAGAATGATTGTTTATCTTTGCATAGCTTCTAGCAGCCATTAAACACTGCCACTGCCACAATAAAGGAAAGTGCTCTTGAAGAATACTTTGATATTTTTGGAAATTTTTGCTTATTTACTTTCTTGCCAAGAGTCAGATATTTAGAGAAGACTGATGTCACTATCACGTCTGTACAGTAGACATGAAGCTAGGTGGTTAGCTGGTTAGCTTAGCTTAGTTTATCTTGGCTTAGCATTAGGACTGGAAACGGGGAAAGCAGTTAGCATGGCTCTGTTCAGAGGTAACAAAATCCTCCAAGCAGTACCTTGGAACCTCACGGTTTTTATTCTTACATGTTTATTTTAAAAAGTAATACACCATTTGATACGGTATCATGATAATTTGTGAGACATAGGGTCACTGGTAGTTGCTTTTTTTTAAACTAGCTGTTTCCCTGTTCTGAGTCTTTATGCTTAGCAAGGCTAACTGCCTGCGAGCTCTACCTACATATAAACCGTAAAGATATGAGAGTGGTATCAACCTTCTGAAGCAAGAGTTTATTTCCCAAAAGTTTAAATAATCCTCTAAAGCTTTGTTTTAACAGTTTTGAAGTTTTAGAGCTTAGAGACAGAGCAGTGATGTCTAAAAGGTGAGATTTAAATGTGAGGAGGGCTAATAGAGAAACAGTAATATTCAAAATCTTCTCCTTATTACTAATGCGATTCTTTCTTTATATATCAGTATACATGATGTACTGTATACTGGTTTACTCCTCTTTATATATTGTGTTCACACTCTCTGTTACAGAGTGAACCCTCACCAAACACTCGCAATACATTTGACAGTAGAACTTCACCAATGGGCAAATTCAAGGCTTTAATGACCGAACAGATGCAGCAGCTGCGCAGATGTGCAGGCATGAGGCTGGCGGTTATGTTTGCAGTTCTTATAGTCAAAGGACAGAAAATGTGCAAAACGAGCAGGGTCACTCAGAGTGGAAGAGGTTAGAGGCTACTTATTATTGAGCTCCTTTTTGGACAAAGACTGTCCAAAAGAAAATACTTGTGATATCTATATAATACTGTGTACTACGGTGATCAAATGAAAACATGTGAAAGGATAATACTAATAGTGAAAAATTGTTATCTACATTTACTCAAGTTAAGTACTAAGTACAATACTTAGTACTTTACTTGAGTGTTTCCATTCTTTATATCAACTGCATTCACTGCAGAGAAAATATAAATATTGTACTTTTTATTCCACTACCTTTATTTAAAAGCTAAATTTACCTGTTACGTTGTAGATCTGGATTGTACATTTAAAAAACATATAATCTGTTTATAAAATATGATGCACTGGTAAAATGCCCCTTCACATTAAATTTATGTAATGATAATCCAGCAATATTTAATACACCATTGAGCGTTACCATCCTGCTGTCTAATGAGTAATTTTCACACTTTTGGTACAATTTGCTGAAAATCATGCTGTAAAGTAAAATTATGAGTACTTGACTTTTACTTGTAATTAATTAAAACTGTAATAATTTAACACTGAATAATGAATCATTATGATGGGAAAAGTTTAACAATAAGGTTTTTGCAGGTACATCTTTATCAGAGAGGATAAATTGTTCAACAGCGTTTTTATGTGATGATCTTCATATTTACTTTCATCTTTGTTTCTCTGATAACTTACAGCCCTTAGCTTCCAAGACAATTTTATGGCTAATGTGACATAATCAAAGACAAAATAGCCTAAGACCATTTAGATATATTCATCTGAGAAATTAACTAAGTGTTGTTGAACTTGTATCACGGATGAATCTCAAAAAAACACTAAGTCACATAGAGTTTTATTCAAAAATTATGAATAAATAATAGGTTGAGTAACATCTAGCAAGAGAGGTGGCAGCTAGTATAATATATTTTAAACCCTTTTGATAATAGAAAAAAATGAAGAGCTCTTCTGCAAGAATGAATAATTTATCCACTGCATCTGTCAAGAGCTCTTGTCTTCTTAGTATCAACAAATATATTCAAAGGGCAGCCAGAATGTTTTGTGCTGAAGCCCATTACGCTGCCCTGAAGAGACTATTTATTATTTCTTGCCCATTAATCCTCCAGTGTTTGAATGAATTTCATCAGAGCATCAGAGAGGAGATTCTCTACTGAAACTACATAATGCAGAGAGCAGACTTTGTTAAGACACAAAGCAGGGTGGCAGGAGATGGGTTTTAGCACACCTAATACTTTAGTTCAGTGTTCTCAAAGCAGAAGTTCAAGTAGAGGTAAATGTTTATCTAGTGAATATACCTCAAAGGAAATATTTGTTTATATACTCATTTTTTGTTTCTTACTGAAATTTTTTTTATACTGGAAAATTATAATTTTTTGTACCAAAGAGAAATATTTTGTTTTCGGACACAAACTGCAAACTGTCCAAAACCAGTGAACAAAACCATATCAAAATATTTCTGTCTATCCCCAAAAAATGTTTGAAAAGCATCTGATAAGTAGTGGCAATTTATTTTTTATTAGATAAAAACACTTGGGGGAAGAAAGTAAATAAAAATACAGAATCATGACATGAAAATTTATGTTTGCAGTTAAGAGCAAATGCCTCCAAAACTAATAACACTTCCTTCAGCCTCAGCTGTGCCTTGTTGAGTACTAATCAGCAATTGCTAGCATGCTGAACTAAGATGGTGAACATGGCAAATATTATACCTGCATAGTTTTTTTCAGCATGTTAAAGACTTGGCAGCAAGACAAGGGTTTGCAATACTCGGAGACAGGATTTTTTTCCCATCTCTGCAAAGTTATCCTGGTGGCAACCATTTTATATTTTGTTACAACAATCACCAGGCAGAGGAAAGAATTACTCTGTTTGAGTCATTTGCTAGGAATGTGCAGTTGCACTTGTGTACATGTTTTTTGAGTTGCCACTGCAGCACCTTGCCAGATGACATCTTGTCACGTTACGGCAAAAGTTGAGCCAGGTTCAACATTTATGCCAGATGACCTCGTGTTTGCATGCCCTTCTAGTCTTTCTCCCTTCATGCACAATGAAACTCTCCCAGATGGTCAAGAATGCGGCAGTGCATCCAGTTTTTGATCAACCTAAAAGGGCACGTCACTCTGTTGCTCACTGACCTCCACTAGCCGCCCGAAAACCAAATTCAGATAACCAATTCTTTCCTACAAAGTGACTTCTAGATTTAGCCCATTTACCTAAACTCAGTTATACAGGCTTATGCTCCTACTTGCCAACTGCATTCCTCCAAAGAAGGCTGTCTGGCACTGCCGTCCATACACTAGGCAATCAGAGTCCTGACTATTCTCGTATGTGGCTCCCCAGTGATGGAACAAGCTATCAAATATTATCAGAGCAAGAATCTCTTGAAGACTCATCTCCTCTGAGAGCACGTCCTCTCCTCACACCTCTGACACCCTAAAATGCCTAACTACCTCTTACTGTGCACTTTCAGTGCACTTCCATACCTGATATCCTTGCACTTTGTCTTTTGAATAGATTGAGCACTTAGCACTTACTTCAAGGTCTCCTGCTGTACTGATGCTTTGGTATTATCCTTCACTTGCAAGCCACTTTGGATAAAAGCATCTGCCAAATGAGTAAATGTAAGTATAAATGTACAGGGCCGACGAATGTGTTGCAGTTGTCGATTATATGTGAATATATTTACAAATTCAGTTGCTGTAATGTCAAAATTATACGAATAATATTGTGGATTATGGCAGAAATCTGAGATTGATATCATTTGATTATAAAATTTGATTACACAACACTGAGTAGGGAAAAAAAGACATTTGAATATTTTTCTGTAATGGGAAAATTGCCTATCTAAAACGAAATTAAGAAAAATCATTAAGACATCTTTGGGTCAACACTGCCAGAAATGAAAGCCGATACAGTTTATCAGTCCACTAAATACAGATACAGATTGTGAATTTAATTTTCTCAATCGAATGCAGACACTGTGATTTCTTGAAGTACTTATTAACCCCAGAATGATACCAAAACATATTCAATATCTGTATAGCTGAAATGTCTCAGTCCCACTATATTACATTCACTTTCACATGCGCAATGCAAACTCCTATTGGAGGAAGAGTATTTCTTAAAGGTCCACCCTGCAGGCGTCTTCCCTTATCTAGCTTGATGAGACCACCCCTCTGGCCTGTGTGGGTGTGCTCATGCTGTGCTTGTGTAGGAGCAAATGTATAATCAGTCAGTGTAATTGAAAACAACTACATGGGGGGTTGGCAGTGTCAGGCCTTTAAACTCATTCACTTAGTGTTTATAACAAGGATGCTATTCATCCCCTTGCCTGTTTGAAAAAGGAAACCATCATGGAGGCTTGGAGATGGTTCTGTCTGTTGAGTGCGGAGGACGGTGCAGAGGATGGTGCGGAGGATGATGCGGAGGATGGTGCCTCGGTGGCGAAGTGAAGTGCTGCTCTGCCAAGTAAAGGCGGGGTGCTCAGCTGCAGCAGAAATACTTGTGTTTCTATGTCAGCAATATGATATGTCACCTGTTGCCACTGCGACACTGCTGATTCACATGTTTGAATGTGTGAGTGTACTTGAGTGAGTGACCATAGAGGTGAATCAACACCTCATTAATAGGTTTCTACATGAACTGAGCATTAAACCCTTCATGATGATAGGATTGATTGCAGGACTAGTTTGTCGGACTATTTCAGTTTTAGTTAGGTGTACGTAATAAACTGCCAACTGAGTGTACATCCCCCAAAGGCCCAAATTATGGGAACTGTAGTTTCAAAATATAGAGCACGATTAAACCACTGTGTCCATGTAGGGTAAAGTATTGGAATAGAAAATCCTCAATTTATTATTCTGTATTAATTGATGGGAAGCATAATAAAACTCTCAGTGTACTGTAAAAAGGACATATGATTTATGAGCTAATACCTTCACCCAACCAGGATTAAATGCTCAAGGGAGTCTGAATATCTCAATACCATATATGATATGAAAATATACACATATATAAAAATATAATGTGTATAACGTGTGTTCGTATCGCGTGCTGACCCTTTCATATACACTCAGGGGGTTATTAGCATCAGAGACCTCATTCATTGTGGAGATTGAGGAGATGTTGCTATGAGACAGCCTGAGCTTTTATCCTCTGCTGTAGATTAAAATGATGGTGGATAAAATGCATGCAGCAGTATGCGTCCAAGCACATGTTTAGAGCTCAGTGGGTACCTTGTTGGTGTTTGTGTGAATCTTACTGCTGTCTGTTATTATATTGTGTCTCATACAGAGTTAAGGGAATCACATACTGACCATGTTTGAACTGTGTGCTCTTTGAATGTGTTGATTTATTTTGGAAAAAATCCTTTCAGAATAACCTATATAGATTTACAGGAACTACGTATATGATATACACTATATCATTTATCATGTATATTGCTTGGATAATGCTGTTTTAATTGAAACATTAAAGGTACTTCTGTCCAAACAACTGGCAATAGCTATTATATGATTTTTGCTAAGAGCAGGATGCTTTGAGCAAGGGATGGAAATAACATGTTGTGGTGTTATGGGGGTTATTTGTTGGATCATTTCATGGTTTTAAGAAAACTGCTCAGAGCTGAGAAATTTTATATATGTGCAATATATATAAGCCCTGTAAAACAGCTAATCGTCAAGTCAGTTTTTGTAAGGATTTAACAAACAAGATATTTGTTACCAATGGGCAGACACTAACTCTTTGCCCCTGTTTCTAGTCTTTATGCTAAGCTAACCTAGTCAGATAGTAAAAAGTAGAACTTTAAGCTCCGCTGCTTCCCTTTTATGCTACTTTACTTCTACTCCTCTACATTTATTATGCAAATTCTCTTACTTTCCAGACTAAAATTTTGCATACCACTTCTATTCTCTTGAAACCATTTAGCATCAACATTTCATGAAAACACTTTGTTTCCAACTGTGTGACATTTTTCAAGTAATGAAAAGGGGTTTTCAGTGGGGTTTTTTTGCCTTGGGAAGGTTGTGAAATTTATCAGCTCCAAATTTGGAGGTACATGGTTTACATCGGACAAAACATATGTTCCACAACTAGAATATGATTACAGTTAACTAATAGCATAAAATGTTCCACCATGACAGCTACAACAGTAAAATGCTGCAAACGTGTGAATACATCACTAATAATAATGTAATAATGTAATAATATACCACTCCGATAATGGCCATTGTACATAATGCCAACTTTTACCTCTGAGGCTAGTATTTTGCTGAAAATACCGAAAACTGTACTTCTACTTCGGGAAAATTTTGAGAACAGGACTTTTACTTATAACACTATTGTTGCTACTACTTAAGTAGAGGATATGAGTGCTTGCCCCACACCTGTCCAGAGCTGAACATTTGTCAGCACTTTCAAAAAAATCCATTTTTGACAGAATACAAACGTATCAAAGCTGAGCATGGTGTAATCATGTCAGGAGATCTGTGTTCATCTATAAACTTGGATGGGTCATCAAAACCTGGGTCTTGATAAGGCTCAATGTGAATGAATGCTTCAGTAGATGAGCAAAGCTTTCATCTTTACTTTGCACAGCCATAGTAAACATTTTGACATTGATTAGTGGTTATCGCAGTGCACTTTGAACCTTTTCTGAGGTCTCACTGCATGTTTGGTTTTAAGTCAATATTACTGTCTAAGATGTTACATTTACAGCCATTAAAAATATTGAGTGCTCAGAAAAAAAAACTAGCTGTGTGAGTTGATAATGAACCAGTACAAGGACTTTGTAAATCAAATCAAAATATGGGGGGAGATGGTCAGAGAACTGAACTGTATTTTCTGCATATGTTCCTTCAATTCTACCTAACTGCATGCGTGTATGTATGTATGTATGCATATCCTATATCATACCACTGCATAATGTGAATCCGTTGGATATGGGAGTGATCCTTGAATCAATTCTCCCACCAACAGATTGATAATCTTGGTGCGGAGTGGTTATGCATACCACTTCTGTGTTAAGTAGAAGCCTGACTGGCCACAACTTTAACTGATAGTGTCTGACAGGTTCACCTGCAATAAAAAAAAAAAATGTGTTTAATTTCGTATTTATCCACTTTTAGTTTCATCCAAAACTTGATGTTATGGGTTTTTAGTCTCTATTAATTTCAAACAGATGTCAAAAGCGGGAAAATATAGTAATTGTTGTATCTGGCTGTATCTGTATTGTTGTTTTTTCGGTTAAATGAAAACATTATTTGGCAATTGAAATTGAAAAATTCTCATTTCAGTTGTTAAATGATGTTTTTATCGCTCATTTGATGAGTTTGAGGCTTTGGAAAAATAATATTGTCATAAATAAAAACATGTTGGGCCTATTTTTTTCTATTTCTTTTGTAGTATCTATAGAGAATTAGGTCTTGTACACTGGTTGTAAAAGCAGAGGGGAGTCCTCTAAGTACATACAGATAAAAGCCAGACATTTTTGGAAGTGACATCTAAATCATCCAACGCTATTTAATCTCTCTGACCAGAGCAATTTTTTAAAAAGTTCGTAGCGGCAAAAAAAATCTCCCTTTAATGCGTCTTTAAACCATTCAGGTGAGAAATACATTTCATGTGGTGAGATGGTCTCTCCCGATCAATACTCTCTGCTCTGCAATCAAAAATGTCAGAGTCACATGCAGAGAGGTCTCATGAATCGATTACTGTATGTTTTGATATTTCAGGGAGCAACAGAGTCATAAATAGAGTGTTGTAAATGTTTGTTTTCTACGACCTCTATTATATTCTCAACCGCTAATTATTTATTATGTTGTGATTTCTGAGAACAAGAGGAAGAAGAAGAAATATGGATATAGTATAGTAGTATATACAAGACAGTAGCGTTTTCCCTTTCCTCACATGGGAAAAGGGTTCATGTCCATTGTAGCAATAGGAAAAGTGACATATTGCTTCCTTCGTAACTAATTTCAGCCAAACAGAGAAACAATGTCAAGAAAATAATAACTTTGACTGCAAAAAATGAAAATTCACATGGAGCACTAAACACAAAGTACAGCTGAGGCTGGTGGGATTTTCATTAGTTTTGCAGATTTGATCATCAACTAAAATGTTATAATTTTGACCTGATTATAGCAGTGGAAGGAAGGTTCAGGGATCACAAAAATCATTACCATTTATGGTGAGAAAACGTGTGTCTCTACAGAGTTAAATGGCGATCAATCTAGTTTTCAAGACAAAAATTGGCATGAGGCACAAAAGTCTGTGGTCTGATTTATTGTCTGGAGGCCATAAGTATCAGTACGAAATTTCATGACACTTAATACAACAGATATTGAAATATTTCAGTCTGGATCAAAGCGTTGGACCGACTGAAGGACCAACATTTCCATCCCTAGAGCCGCTAGCACGACTAAAAGTAAATTAAATAAGCTGTTCGCCAATTCTCACAAAGCACTTTTGGCAGTTTTTTACCTGATAACTCAACTTGAAAAAAAAAAAAAAAATCATGCTCTGATCTTCTTTGGCAGACAATAGAAAGACATACTTGAGTGATTGAAAAGGATCACAGCCTGGTTATTTCTTTGTTGCGCTTCTCAATGGAAGAACTTAATTCTGCCAGACGGCTCCGTTTCACTGTCTGTGTCAACCTTATTGCAGCTCAGTGACCCTGCAGTCATATGACGATCACTGCTTTCATTATTAATCTGCTCTCTCTCTCCCCTGACATTTGCTGTTGTGTTTGTGCCATAACTCAGCCCTTGGCTGGATGTGAGGTCCTTTTTGCTCTGCTGAAAACACATCCACACAATGGCCCTGTTCATAAGCTCCTACGCTCCAGACTGTGGAGAGGAGACTCCCAGTTTTATATCAATGTGGTGTCTATAAATTTCTGTTTAACTGTCCAGGTATTATTATACTATAAACTCCCCCGGGCATCCCTTTCCTTTTTAAAGTGTTTAAGTAAGACAGCATCTTTTAAATGATGAAACAAAACAATCATGAAAACACACCACACGTACCTAATGGTGTGTGACGACTGCTTGAATCTGGCTTTAACAAAAAGCCATATTTTAGCTAAGGTTAAGAAACTTAATATATAGCCAACTATATGTTGGCTTACTGACATTAATGAGCGTGTTTGCTGACTTTATGACTTTCCTTTTGCTTCTGACACACTGCATTTTAATGTGTCACATGAGCCCGATGTGTTCAGAGAATCGGGGGAACATCAAAGGAAATTCAATGTACCATGATCCTGCAACTGCGACTTGTGGACGCAGCGGCTGCACTTAAGCTAAGGTTGAACAGTCTTGTGCATAAACCCTCATCTCCATTTTACCGCCAGCACATGAGATTATAGCAGCGGAAACAACCCAGAGCAGACAGTCCTTACTCTGATTAAAACGCATGCCTGGCATGATCGTCATGGTACAGGAAAGGATTTTCAGTCTGAATCAACAAGTGTGGCTGCTTTAGACATCTGCGTCCCATACCAATGAACTGAAACCAGACAGATTTAGAGCACTGTTCTCCTGAATCAATTCAATGTCACACTTCTCCCACAGGAAATTGTTAATTAAAATTTAATTCTTCCCATAGAAAGCTAGAACCCCTTAAGCCTCCTTCCTCCATTTGGTGGGACAATGTAAAACATGGCCAGACTGGTAAACATGGCTGTTTGCTATCCATTACCTAATTTAAGGTTATTGAACATCAGTTTTAAAAAAATAATAATTGTATTTCATCCACAACTGCAGATGTGTACAGTTTTAAAATACACCGTTAAGGGGATAATTTGGCATTTTGGCATTTCTTTGCAGAGACTTAAAAGAGATGATACCATTCATCGAATATGACGTTCAAGATTGGGGAGGGTTAGCTTAGCATAAATACTTAAAAAAAAAAAAAAGAAAATCATTCTACCAGCATCTCTGAAACTTAGAAATTACATCATATCTCATCATATTAAACCCATACAAAAACCATTAGAGAACTGTGAGCAGTGCTTTAAACTAAATGCAATCTGTAGCATGCTAACATGCTTGTGTTGACAATGCTAGCATGCTAATGATTGCATGCAGGGATAATGTTTCCCGGGTTCATTCTCTTCATCTGCCGTGTTAGCATGCTAACGTTTGCAGCTGAAGTTGATGGGCGTGTGATTAGTTTTGCAACAATTCTGTCATAAACAGAAGAAAATTCTGATAATCCTCAAAGTTATTACAATGTTTGTGCGAAATATAGTGGTGATCCATTTAATAGCTGTTGCCACATTTCAGCTTTAATCACAAATCTCAACCCCATGGAGGCACTGCAGGAAAAGTCAGGTTACCTATGTAAATACGATTCATCCTCTTTGGACCATGAATTTCTATAGAAAACATCGATCAAATACAAAACTTCTTCCAACACTAAAGGCAAGTTATGTTTCTACATTATATTAGCGAATGAAATTCCCTGAAGTAAAGACTATTTTAGGGATTAAACTAGGGTCCACATTAACATCCCCTGATCTCAGGCTAATTTAACCTTAGTGGAAAGTGCCACGGAGTGAAATCAACCTCCGAGGTGATAAAAGTCCTGGCTCCAGTGGGATCATGGGTAGTGAGAGCCGAACTCTGAGCTGGCCCAGCCTTGGACTTGGCAGCAGCCTCGTGCTGTCGCTGGGGGCAGATGGTCTCTCTTTCTCGGTGTCAGGCGTCAGCTGTCCACATGAGCACAGATGAGTGCGTCAGACTCTGAGTCTCACCCACAGCTCACGGACTCCAGACCAACTCCTGTCAGCTCGCTCCCTGTTGGGTTCACTGGAATTTGACAAACTATCGTTGAAGACACTTCTCTTCCCCTGATAACAGTTATTCTGTGGAGACATGCCTCACTCCAGGTAGGCAGCAGGAATGTTATTTCTTTATTTCACTTTTTCATTTGTCAGAGGTTATTTCTTACATTGGTATATCTTTTTGTTAGGAAATCCTTGTGGATGACGATGCTGTCCCTTATTGACAAATAAAGTTAATGAAATAACATTTTTCATGACAGAGTTAAAAAATATATATATATATATATCAAACCATAAAATGGGAATTATATTTGGTGGCTTTTCATCCTGATCTACACTTTTAGAGTAGTAAGTTTAAGTGTTTTTGTGTTCTACACTTACTGTTTTCAAAAGGACACAGAGTTATACACAGTCAGGAGGATCACTCACCTGCTAAAGCTCCTCTAATTCCATTTGCTGACCGTGGTATCTGCTTGGACAGCTTATAAGGTCCTTACAGTAATGCACACTGTGGCTGTAGACAGCTGTAGAATGAGCCGAGATAACAGGAGTGTGTAAACATGATTCACGCCTTTACACAGTCAGAGATTTTTGGTTGACTTGGTTTAAAAAATATTATAGTTTACACCCATTTATTTCAGATTATAAGTGACCAGTGGTGGAAAGTAATTACGTACATTTAATTTTACTTTCACGGTACCTTAGACTTTATTTAAGTATTTCCATTTTATGCTACTTTGTACTTCTATTCCACTGCTGTTCAGAGGAACAGGTACATTTTACTGCACCACATTTAACTGATAACTTTAGTTTCTTTGCATATTCAGATAAATGATACAAAATATAGTCTATGATTAAAATATGATGTATCAGTATAGCTTAAAATAAGATTATGCTTCCCAGGGGGAAATCCACAAGCTATCCAGAAGTGTAAAATATAATTAAAATCACCTCCACCTTTACCAACTATAACATTAAAATGACATACATCAACTGAAGCTTTTAGTGGTTCAAGTGTATTTTGTCGCTAATACTTTTGTACTTTTTTCAAGTAAAATTCTAAATGGATGACTTTAACATGTAACAGAGTACTCCTACACTGTTATGTGTACATTTATTTAAGTAAAAGTTATGAATATTTCTTCCACCACTGGTTGTTATTGTCTTTATTAGTCTTTAGAATATTTCATAATTTTGATGAGCTGTTTGTTTATGTTATGTTGTTCACTAACCCACATTCCCAGAACAATAAGCCTTAATGACGGTGGCACTGAGCCACCAGGTCATTTCCTCATCTGTATCCTGCCCTTGAACAAAAGAACCAGGAAAGCGAAACTCAGAGGGGAACCCCAGTTTCCCTCTTTGTTTCCTGAACAGATGTTTGCACGTGGGAAAGAGCTGTATCCCCTTTTGTATTCACATAAATAACAACTATTGAATGTGTCATTTGGAAGTATGAGGATGTTTCATATTGAATTTGAGGAATGCTTTGACAGGGTTCCCTCCCAGGATGGTCATAAGACTTGATGAATATACCTCTCAAGTCAGCAGCCAAGACAGCACTTGAGCTGAATTCATGTTTGTCATCAGCCAAGAGCTGAAAACACTCTTTTCTTTTGGCAGGTGCGCAGCAGGAAGCTGTTTCGCACAAGTTCTTCGTTCAGGACCTTCCTCTTTCCCTGGATACCACATGCAGGACGTTGCAGTTTCCACCCTTTAATGAGCAAAGCGCAGGCGCATCCAGACCAGCTGCACGGCAATAGAATTAATAATCCTCCACGATGGCACTCTATGTTACTGAGGAGCCAGGAGCCGACTTAGCTGAAGTGGACATTTGCACGCTCGAGATTAATAGGAAGTATGAAGTCATCCCATCCATTGTCTGCTCTGTTTGCCTTTCGTTTGGCCTTATCTACTGCTTTTTGGGTACGTATCCATGACAACCAGAGCTAATCTTTGGGATTTCAAGGTGGTGAAAGTAGTTTTTTAAGCAGTATACTCCACCTCTAAAGTCACTGTCTGAGCATCTCACTCGCCCCTACTGTTTTCATATAGTACATGTTTCATTAGCTTATCTGGTGGCTTAAACCCTCAGTGGCAGGTGCCTGGAGGCTGCCGGGGGTTTAAGGTGGATAAGCCCAAAGCTGGAGGAGGCAGATGGGTATTCCTGCATCTGAATCTAGCAGCGCTAGCTTGTACAAAGTGCCACCTGTTGCACAGACTCACTAGTGTCATAGCATTAAACCGGACAAAAGCTCATGTGAGTTTTGGCGGTGATTTTGGATTTTAAACACAGTTTCTATTGGGGGGCAGCTTGCAGAGCCATATGTACATTGAGTAATATGCCGTGAGGATGATTTTACCAAAGATAGTAAAAACTAACAACGTAACGTTATTTCTGTCCGTGTTGTCACTGAGAAAATATGCGGACACAAATCCAACAAACACAAACTGTGAGCGTGATTAGGATTTGTGTGGCCTATGGACCTGCTCCCTAAAACATGTGACATTATGCAAACACACATGCTGCCAAAGTCTGTGTGTTCCCAGTAAGTACAAGAGTAGAGTAAATTAGGGTTCGGGTTGACTATAAGGAAGTTTATGAAAGTAAATAATTAATAATTTGAAGAAAAGCAGATGTTTTAGTGGTGCAGGGGAGGAAAGTATTGCCGGAGTTGTGATTCCTTATGTACTGTAATTTTCTGCTTTGACCAAAAAGATGAAGAAAAAACAGAGGGAATGAGCTTTGAGTACTTGTATCACTCACATAAAAATAGTTGATGACATATGTTGGAAATGGAAAAATTTGCTTATAAAATGTATTTCTGCAGTGTGTGAAATATGTTAAACAGCTGTGTCATCCAAGCAGCTCTCATTGTTGTAACTCGACAAGAGCTGCTCAGTCAGATTTCAGTCAAAGGCTCGAGCCAAGAACCAGTTAAAGCATTGTAGTCTTGCTCTTCAACTTTGCCTCAGTGTTTGGGCATTTAGGTCTATATGGAGTCTGACAATCAGATGCTGCTACATTGTTAGGCAAATGCTATACCCAAACAAAAAGCCGAACAGTAGCTAAAAGCAAAGATGCTTTGTTCTTCTTCCTCTATTTAGTAGCAGTCACGTTGCAGTGTTGCTCATCTGGGTAATACAGTTAAAATGAGGAGAAAATGCTTGCAAACACATGGTGCATTGATTCAGTGGATTCACTGTACATGTAATAATAACAACAAAGACGTATGCTAATGAAGTAGCCTGATTTTCGAGGGCTGAGCATGTGATTGGGCTTTGCACCATGTATGTGAGGACAGAATGTTTTTGTTTAAAAGTAAGGATTTGGAAAGTCAGTGTGGCTCATTGCATTTAGAGTTTTGCACATTGAAAGTCTGAGACGAGGCAGCTGTAAAGTGCTGCGAGGCGTTTCAGATTCGGATACATGGACAAGTAGCTGACCTTTTTCCTTTAAATCGACTTTCCAGGTTACCGCTGCTTCAAGATGGTCATGTTTTTTTCCGGCTTCCTGTTTGGCACGGTGGCCGTACTCCTGTTGTACCACAAGGAGCCTTTGTTGGACATCCAGCTGGGGACGGAGGCTTCGGCGGGGATCGGCCTGGGCGTGGGCGTGCTCTGCGGGCTGATGACAATGCTGGTGACAACGATGGGACTGGTCCTCAGTGGCCTGCAGCTTGGGACCCTGCTCTCCCTCGCCATCCTGGTGGTTATCGGACAGTTTCAAAGCCTTACTCCCATTTGGGTGCCTCTCAGTACCGTCCTGGTGTCCAGCATCATCACTGCTGTCTTCACCCTTCGGTGGCAGAAACTGCTCAGCATCCTCTACACATCTGTGTTTGGAGCAACCACCGTGATGCTGTGTGTGGATTACCTGGTGGGGACGTTCATGCTGCCAGATCAAGTGTATGATATGCTTTTGCAAGCTGTCCCACAAACACTGTGCTGGTTTAACTGGGCAATCACTGGGATCTTACCTGTTTTGAGTCTTATGGGTATGGTAGTGCAGTGGATGTTTACTGCCAAAGGAGTATCACACACAGAAGGTGAGTTCAGTTCCATCTGCACTTACTGATGCATTCAAGCATAGGCTATATTCATGTTATATATGATACATAAACTCATATAAACTTACATATATGGTATATAAACTCATGGTTTCCCTTTTTGGTCTTCCATTCGGATACTTCCCAGCTGCACAACAAAAACATAAGAATCAAGCCAAGAAGCAGGTATACAGAGAGTCCAGGAGAAGACCTCAATCACAGCGTCGCCGCAGGCCTCCACCCCTGAAACGCTATGCCGGAGATGTCCTGGCACCGGTCAGTGGCTGAGATTAAAACGTGTCACCCAGCATTAGCTTTTCATTCAGCTTTCATCTCTTTAGAGAGGAAAATTCCACCCTCGCACTAAGTTTCGCTTAATCAAAGTTCCTTTGATTGCATGATTGGACAAAAGGAGGAAATAGCCTCCTCATCAGTCGTAGAAGAAAAACTCAGACCCTTTATTTCAGTAAAAGTAGTTACACTCGTGTGTAGGAATACTCCTTTGCAAATAAAAGCTCTTCTCTTAAAATGTGTCTCTATAATCAGCAAAATGTAATCACAGTATTAAGAAAAGTAACCCTGTGCATATCGTGCATTAGTATTACTGATTAATTGATGAAGGGCTGCGAGTAACAATTATTTTCTTTGTTATTCATTATCATTGATTAATCTGCCAATTGATTGTTTTGTCTGTAAAATCTCAGACAAATCTCTAAATGTTCACCATGATTCCCTGCAGCCCACAGGCTTTTTTTGGTCTGACCAACAGTCCAAACCAGAATATAGTCCATTTGGGAAGATGCAACAAGTCGATGTTTTTCAGTTTTGCCGAAAAAAATTATTATTCGTGACAAATTATTTGATTATCAAAATTGTTTCTGGTTAACTTTTTTTTTTTAATTAATTTTTTGCAGCTCTGCATTAATATGTAATTAGCATTTTACTGTTGTGTTTAAATACTTCAGCTATTTTATGTGCTCATGGGGACTCTAATCTGTTAGAATGAAGAATTTTTTATAAACCCATCGTGTTTTGTAAATGAAATTTTAATCTCTTAATCTGTAAAATGCCTTGTAAGTAAAGCTGTCAAATAAAATGTAGTGGGCAAAAAAGCATTTGAAGTGGGACAGAAGATGTAAGTTATATTTTAAAATTAGTAGAGGTCCATGAGTACATGTTCTATGGTTTTTTTTAACCTCTTTCCATCTTTTTTTTGGTCAGTGCAGTAACAATTTGTCTTCCTCCTGTTTGCTTCTCAGAGTTACCTCCAGAGCCTTCAGGAGCGCCAGATGGGAACAGGCTCCTCCGGCAGCAGCGTCAGCACTATCACACATGCTCTAATTGACTTTGACTTTGAGACAGGCTCCATGGTGCCTCTGACTGCTGCCTCCCCTGCTTTTACAGTCTGAAAGAAACACAGCATCAGATATTTGTGAGCTACACACATCTGAGGAATCCACTACATTACATCTGAACATCTGAACTGTTCCACTTCTGACGGAAACAGTTCAACCATTTTTCACCGTGAAACCACTTTAACCAGCTTCACCAGATTATCGCTGACACGCACACACACATGAATCAAGATGCTCAGAGATCATCCTCTGAATGACGACAAGACAAAATAACGCTACATTCACAGCCATCAGACTCATGATCACAACATCCTTTGAACGTTTTATCTCACGGACACTTTGTTTTTCACAGTTGTGCTACTTTATTTCACACAATTGCATAACAACCTTATATTCTTCAAATACATCTCCTGGAAGCTGTAAATGTCATTGGATTCAAACATAGACCTAAAACGTGTGTCTAGATTAGTTTAACAGCTTTGAAGTTATAAATTATTATGGTTATGAGCACTGAATTCTTACCAGAACATACAATAAAATGAAGTATAAAATGGTGAATGTTGGACAATAAACCAATAAAACATTGATTTGACAGCAGCAGCTTGATTTTATGCTTTTTTGGAGCATTGTCTTATGATAATATCCGTTAAAACAAAGCTGTGAATAGAACAACCTCTAGTGGCAAAAGTGGTAATTAAGAGATAGTGGTAAATGTTAGAACAAACATAGACCAGAGTGATGAAAACCACAACCACTTAGTGTCCTGGACTGATCAGGCATGTATTTTATTGTTTATTAATTTAACTTTTAATTAGTATGAGGGACTACTTACTATTTCACCTTTTAGAAGTTACAGGCTCTCGTTTTGAAAGTTGAAACATTTTTTAAAGTGCCTGCAAACCCATACAGTTGTTTTCAAATGCCATGGCTGATTAGATCCCAACTAAGGTTGAAGGTGAGTGGAGCTCACAGAAGTCAATGTACTAATTTTATTTGTTTCACTTCATTTGATTAGTTTATTTGAAATGAACTGTAAATTAGCCAGAGTTAGGGTTAGGGTTAAATTTTCATTCGTTGGCCCTGGCTAGACATTAAAAAAGCTGCCCAAAAATAGAACAAATGGCATATCATATAAAATTCATTTGGATAAAATAATAAATATGCACTAAACAGTACAATATACATGCACCAATGAACATTGCTCCAGTATAAATTAGGGGAGTTTGCTATAATCAATTCAAAATAATAATGATAATAATAACAGTGTTACTAATAATAGTGTTACTACTACTACTACTACTACTACTAATAATAATAATAATAATAATAATAAACATATAAGGAAAGACATTTTAAAAAAGGACAGATTAAGACATACAACAAGATGGCAGCAGAAAAGAAAACTATTATCCAAATATTCAGATGTTTGATTATTAAAGAGAATGAGGCAGGTGTCAGTTAAACACTGTATGTACACACACACACACACACACACACACACACACACATACAAACAAACACTCTGTTTAACTGGGGAGGTTTGATTGACCAGTGATGGCTGAACTAAATTGAATGGCCGGTGTTGTTCATGCTGGCTCACTGTCGCACTGACTTACTGGGACACTTAAGTAGTACAAAACCATTGTTCATGTTATTAGTAATACCTGTGCCTTTCCTGCTGTTGCAATGGCCTAGTGATAGAAAAATCTCAAAGTGAAAATGATTTTATCAGTAATGATACATACTGCACTACCCTGCAAAGGCAAAACTACATATTTGGTCAAAATTGAGTCATAACCTTTATCTAACTCTTTGCAATCTTTTTTACACTATCAGAAAAATATTATGCCGTTTAAATGTGCAATTTCCCATGAAGACAGCCTTTTAAATTTGTAGCAACTATAAAACAGACCTTGAAGCCAGATTGAAACGCAGCATCTGCACTTTGACTGTGTAGTTACTGCACTCTGGTGTTGAATTACTACCCAGGCTGCATTTACTGTATTGTGGCTCAAGTCAGAGAGCAATAACTAGAGAAACAATGAAATTTTAGGGCTCTTAACACAACAGTGAAATACTTACATAAGTTGTTAAACCTCGGTTTTATGCCTTTTATTGTTTGATTATTAAGTACTGTCACTGACCTTACTTGAAACCTCCCAAAACCCATTGAGATACTAATGTTGTGCTTAGTTTGAACAGTCAAAGAGGAAAATACAGTGTCCAAAAATGTGTAAAAAGTTCTGTTTTTACAGCCCCCTTGCATATTTAAACCAATTAGCAAGTTTTCTAAATTCATCTTTACATGAATTAATTTCGAAAGTGTGATTGAAAGGTAGAAAATATCAAATAATATGATTTCCAACAACAAAACTCCCTTTTAACAGGTATAAACGTTGAAAGAAACAGAAAGAAACTGCAGAAAGTGACAGGAGGAGAGATGGGAGAGAGCACAGCAAAATACAGGTACCAGGTAAAGATGTATGATAGTAATGAGACTAATAATAAAGCTAGTAGCTATGATAATAGGGCTAATAATAATACTAATAAGATTAAGTAAAATATTAATAGTAATAATCTTAATAATTGAAGCAGTGGGTGTTGGGTAGGATCATGGGAGCAGTAGGTTGTCTGAAGCTATGGATCCAGACTCTGCAGCGTTAGAGGCAGAAAAACATCCAGGGAGCATTTTTGGGATATGAGTGTGTACAGATGGAGAGGAAGAGGAGGAGAGAGGAACTCTATGCATCATGGGATGTCCCCCACCAGTCTAGGCCTGTAGCAGTATGACTGGGGGATGGTTAAATCCAAGCCTGAGCCAGCCCCATCTATAACCTTTATCAAAAAGGAAGGTATTAAGGCTACTCATAAATGTAGAGAGGGTGTCTGCCTCCTGGACCCAAACTGGAAGGATGGTTCCACAGTAAAGGAGCCTGACAAGTGAAGGCTCTGCCTTCAATTCTATTTTTGGAGACTCTAGGAACCACAAGTAAGCCTGTTTTCTGCGAGCGCTGTGTTCTAGTTGGGTAATAAGGTACCAGGAGCTCTTTAAGCTAAGATGATGCCTGACCATTAAGAGTTTTCTAGGTGAAGAGGAGGATTTTAAATTCTGTTCTGGACTTTACAGGGAGTCAGTGTAGACAAGCTAACACAGGGGAGATTTGATCTCTTTTTCTCTTTTTCTTTTCTGTCAATATACGCTGCAGCATTCTGAATCCGCTGGAGAGTATTTAAAGTTTTGTTGGGACAGCCTGATAATGATGAGTTGCAAGGCAGTCCTTGATGTTTGTTTTATTTATAGATAAAGGACATATCCTGATCAAAAAGAACTCCAAAAACTAATACCTCCTAACAGTGGTACTAGAGGACAGAGCAATGCCATCTAGATTAAGTATAGTATTAGATAATGCGTTTCTGAGGCGTTTTGAGACCAAGTACAATAACTTCAGTTTTGTCTGTGTTTAGCAGTGGCAAATTGCTGGTCATCCAGCTCTTTATGTCCTTGAGACATGCTTGAAGTTTGGCTAACTGATTGGTTTCATTGGGCTTCACTGACAAGTACAATTGGGTTTCATTCCGCATAACAATGGAGGTTTATGGAGTGTTTCCTTATGACATTGCTTAAAGGAGGCATATATAAGGTGAATAGAACTGGTCCAAGCACAGAACCTTGTGGAACTCCATGACTAACTTTTGAGTATATGGAGGATTTATCGTTAACGTGCACAAATGGAAATTGATCTGATAAATAGGACTTAAACCACTTAAGAGCAAGTCCTTCGATGCCAATGAAATGTTCCAGTCTCTGTAATAGGATTTTATGGCCAACAGTGTCAAATGCATCAAGAGATCTACCCAAAAAAGAATGGAGCCAAATCTTTTGTCTGATGCCGTTAGAAGATCATTCATAACCTGGTAGAGAAGCTGTCTAAGTATATTTCGGGTTTTACAGCTTTTTCTAAGGTTCCTTTTTCTGAGGATAAATTGGCGCCAGTTGAGGGCAGGAGGGGGTTAAAATGTTATACTTAAAGAAGAACATGAAATTGTCACAGACAGTGTTATATAAATAAATGATTCAACGGAGCCATGACTCTCTGTCACCCTGGCTACATTGCTGAAAAGAAACCGAGGGTTGTTTTTATTTTCCTCTATTAAAGCTGAGCAATAGACTGCTCTGGCATCACAATGAGCCTTCCTGTAAGTTTTAAGACTTTCATGCCAGGCTAAACTGGATTCTTCCAGTTTGGGAGAACGCTATATCCTTCTGAGTTTTCATGCTGTTTACTTTAATACACGGTTTTGGGAGTTAAACCACGGAGCTAAGCTCCTTTGTTTTATCAACTTCTTCTTTAGAAGGGCAATGGTGTCATCTAATTTAGCCTGCAGCATTATCAGCAGGATGATCAGTTTGGGAGGGACTAAAGTCAGCATACAAGTTCTCTGTTATATAATGATTAAGTGCTGATGGAATAACTCCCTTTAATTTAGCTACAGGACTATCAGATGTAAATCTAGTGAAGACATTTTGCCTAATGGTATGAAGTCCAGCAATAGGAATTCAAAAGTTATTTTATAATGATCCAATAGAAGAGGATTCTATGGAGAGATGATTTAATATTCAATTTCTATGCCCTAAGTCAGAAGAAGGTCAAGGGTGCAGTTAAAACAGTGAATGAGTTTATTTATCCTCTGAGCAAAAGCAGTTGAGTCTAATAATGAGATAAATGCAGTGCGAAAGCTATCAATATTAACATCCGCATGGATATTGATAGCACCATAATTACTTTATCTGTACTAAGAACTAAAATTAATAGAAACTCACACACTTCACATAAGAATTCGGAATATTGTCCAGGAGCAGGGTACATTATAACAAATAGAAGAGGCTTTAAAGTTTTCCAGGTTGGACGCGTAAGACTAAGAATCAGGCTTTCAAACAAGTTACAACTGACTTAAAGGGTTGGTTACTAGGCTTGAGTTGAAAATGGCTGCAAATCCCCCTCCTCAACCTCCTCTGGGAGTATTAGTGTTAATATAACTGGGGGGAGTGGATTCATTAGGATAATATATTCATCATGACACAGCCAAGGCTCAGTGAGAAAAAAAATGCATCAATATGGTAATCTGATATCAGATCATTTACTAATGCAGCTTTGGATGAGACCGATCTAATGTTAAAGAGTCCAGATTGGTGTTAAATTTTTATTTAGCAGAACTCCTCTTCTGTTTATTTTTGAGTTAATTGATTTAGACACAGTCTCTGTGGGATTTTGTGTGGGTGACTGTCTGGTCTTCCTTTCTTTACACTCTGCTAGGATTTAAGATGTAAATACTGTCACATTTATTTGTAAAATTACTGAAATCTTGAAGAATCGAAAACAGATTTTTCAATTTCAGGAAACGGGAAAAAAATGGTAAATTAGCTAATGCTATAGCTACCTCACCAGCTATCCTTAACAAGACAGCACGCAGTCACTGCACTCCACTGTTTCATTGCTAATCCCATTGGTGCTACATTTAAATCACATACTTAAATGTATCAAATTGTAAATAAATGTATAATATTGATTACAACATGAATATTAATAGTGCAGATAGAAACACATAAACATTTTATTCCTAAAAGCTATGGAACATTAATAATAATCAAACTAAAGTTAATTTTCTCAACCAAACTAGTTGAAGTGAATAATAAAGCTAAGAAATCAGATTTTTTTTGTATTTTTAGGCACTGTGTGGGGTTCATGGCAGTGATTTCTGTTTGGTAAAATAATCACCCTATAAACACAGAAAATGACGGCGTCACAGTCTTTCTATCTGTTCTACACTTTAAACCCTTTTTTCCTAATCTCAGTTGCTTCTGCAGTTACCGCCCTGTGTCCCATGAGGCAGCAGAGAATCTTTATCAGTGGACAACAACACCAAGTCTTTTGGAATCACACAAAAAACAAAGGCTCAGTTTGTCCTCCTCCATTTCACGCCTGTTTTTAGCCGCTTTTTAAATAATAACATCCTATCGCCACAAAAAAGACACAACACATTAAGCAAATATTCATTCTTTTGTTGATTTCACACTGATTTTGTCGGGAAAAAAAGAATAATAATGCTCTCATTCCTCACACAGGGGGTCCATACAGTATGTTGAATATTTTCATTTCATTTGTCAGACCCTGAATAAATAGGCATCTCTCACTGTTGTTACACTGAATCGCTGTGCAGGATAAGGTTTGGTGTTGAATCCCTGGTGGCCTCTGGTGGCTCAGTCATCACACTGCATCCAGTGTTTGGCGATGCTCAGAGGGTAGGCCTTCTCCACCGCCTGGTGGTTCTGGTTCACACGCCAGTACTGAGCACCCTTGAACATGTATATGTGACCATTTGTCCATGTAAATGCAGCGTCGGTATTGCTGGGTGCCCCGTGGAAGAGTTGCCCAATGGGTTTGGGGTACGAACTGAAGTCTGTCGGTGAAATTTCATCCCACTGCCAGTATCCAGATCCCTGACAGAAGAAGTACATTAGTTTCCCAGAAACTGGATACACAACAACAACAACAACAACAAAAAACACATGTCACAAAGCAAATGTTATCTCTGGCACTTACTTTGAAGAATAGCAATTTTTTGTTCTTATTGAAGTACAAGGCTGAGTCAATATTTGCAGGGATTTTGGCCAAGCGTTTGGGGAAGCCGTGGTCAAGCTTGAAGCCTGTGTATCTCCAAACTTTATCCGCTGCGAAAAGGACATTTGGAGGGAAGAAAAGCAAAAACTGCCGTAACATTGATGATCATTTTCTGAGCTTTTCTAAAAATGCTCAGATCCCGCCAACGTTGTACACCATCCCCCCTGTGAGAAAGTCTGAAACTATGAGATTAATCCACCTTTCAGAAAATAGGACTTGCCGGTCCACTGAGAGTGAACAGCTGCGTCAAGGCTCCCTGGCAGGTCCTTCCACAGCGTGGAGATCAGGACGGGAGAGTTGTAGCCAGAGCTGTACACTGTCCACACGTATGGACCACTGAAAACATACGTCTTGCGCAAAGGACCTACAGGGACACAATGCAGGAGAAAAAATAGTGGATACATAAAATAGTGGATACATTTCCCTGTAGGGGGAAATTACCTCACAAATATCTTTTCAAAAGCAATATGCAGAAGCATGTTTTTTTGGTTTTGTTTTTTTAAAAATTTCCCAATATTGAGTGAATTGTGACTGGATCAGATTCTTTATACCCAGCATAACTGCATCCAATTTGGCCTTGCAAGGATCCACAGTAACTCCTCCTGGTAGTGACTGACTTGGATTTCTGGCTGTAGGAATAGTCTCTGGCTTTCCTTAAAAAAAAAAAAGGGGGGACAATACTACGATGATTTATACTTCAAAGAGTGAACAGATTTTAGCTTTTAATGGTTTGTTCTGGGGTATTTTGTTTTTTTTTCTGACAATACCGTATAAGGCCTGGATCCCTCGTATGTCATCCGGATGCAGCTTGAAGTCTGAGCGGTACCCCTTGTATACAGGTCCCATGAGCGCGCTGTAGTGCTGTGAGTGGCCCAGGCCCAGGGCGTGGCCGATCTCGTGAGCTGCAACGATCCTCAGGTTGGAGCCGTGGCTCTTCCCTTCCGTCCACAGCTCGTCTCCATCGAAGTGCACGATGCCTGACTCGGGCATGTCGGCGTGGGCTAAAACGCGGCCTGGAGATGAAGCAAGAGCTGAAGTACCAGAACATCTCATTTACATCTGCCATTATTTTAGAGGTCACCAAATTTTGACATCTCAGAAAACTGCTCCTACCGCGCCCGTCAAAGGGGACCGGACATGTTTTGTCTTTCTTGTGAAAGGAAATTTTGATGTCTGCTCTTCCCCATTGCAGCTCCCTGAATCTTAAAGGTGTCACATCACTCCAGTACTTAAACGCATTCTGAATGGCCAGACAGGTCTTTGCTGGGCCTAGGTCAGGGGTGTAGTTATAGATGCGGTAGGTCAGCATCTTCTTACGCCAGTAACCTGGTTGATTAGGAAACATTTGAGTTCTTTTTTTTTTCTTTTAGATATTTTTACACAAACTCTAAAAAGAATCTTAAAATGTAATATAACCGCAATTACTCACCCATGACACGATATTTGAGAGATCTGTTATTAAAAGAGTCCTCTACCCCACACCGAGGTTTGTTCATCATTGCAAGTGTGGCTGAGTCCAGTTTGCCTGATGGAGGCAGGTTTGTCACCTGCTGAAAGATTCTGACACGCACGGAGGAAAATGTCAGAATATTTTTACTGATTCAAGTAAAACAAACAAACCTGAGGTAAAGATAAGAAACTGACTTTTGCAAATTCAGAAAAACTGGATGAAAATGAGTCACCTCACAGCTTCAGCTATTGCCTCAGGTAGATGGTGCTGGCCTTTGCTGTGCAGTGGGATGTGAAGATAACCATAATTCCTTAAATACGCCTGAAGAAAAAGTACTTGTTGTATCAATGGTGCAAGACATATTCAAATTATTTATTTATGTACTAATAAGTATTAGCAAAGAAATGTATTTAATTAAAGTACTCATTATGTAGAATAGCGAGTGTAACATCATTATATAATTGGATCATCATTATAATCTAATTTTCACGTAACAACTACTTGTAATTGGTTGTGGAGCTAATTTTAACAACTTTATAGGTGCTTTAATCTACACCAATATAATGTTATATTGACTGATCATATCTTTTATATGCCATATCTTAATCTGTAAAGTAACTAGTAACTGTATCAGTCACAGAACTGTCTAGATGAAAGAGCATAGAAAAAAGCACTTGTTTTTCAAGGTGCTAATCTTGGTCAACATGTACCATCACAGTATTTTTGGGCTTTGACATTATTGGAGAGAGTGTTATTAGTTAGCTTCAAACGATCAAAATCCAGCTGTTGTGGGACTTGTAGTCGTACCAGAAATGGATGAAGGCCCTAAATGTTGAACAACCTGTAGTTAAGCACCGTTTCCTAGTAGTTTTTCTCCGCAATTTGTACGATTTTGGGCGGCTGTAACGTGGGCTGTCCACCAACCGGAGGGTCAGGACTGGTTACATCCCCAGCTCCTCCAGTCCTAATTTCAAAGAGTCCTTGGGCAAGATACTGAACACCAAATTGCCCTCGGTGTATCATCGGTGTATGAATGTGCGTGTGTGTAGAGAAAGCGCTCCAATGTGTAGCAAAGTGGAATGTGAATGTGTATGTGCAAATGGGTGAATGCGGCAGGAGCTTAAGGCACATTGAGTGGTTGAAAAGACTAGAAAAAAGCTACATAAGTGCAGTCCATTTACTATTTACCATTATTTTCTTAAAAGTCTTAAACTTAGAGGCTTTTATTTTTGCAACTATATTTTTAAGTGATGTTTCAGCACCTCCCGTTTTGTGCATTTTCTTACCACTGCTTCAGTAAATTCTTCACTGCTCTGGGCAAGAGATGAAGCTGTTGCCATCAAAACCAGAAGCCACGTCAACTCCAGTCTATGTCCCATTTTCCTGTTCTGGTCTTTTTCCATTACTTAGAAATAAAAACTTTCTTCCAGCTGGATCCAAGCTGACCCTTTTTCAATTGACAAGCAAGGTCTGAGTCTCTCTAAGCATCACTGACGGCTGCAGGTCCTCCATGTACATCTATCCTCTGTGTGTGGTGGTTTCTTCTGGGGCCCATGTATCAGAGCTGGACTTGGTGACTCGGTTAAGAGATTCAGTTTTTATACCATCAAGCGTCTGTTCAGGACCTCCCCCAAAACCACATAATAAGCCTTTACAAGGAAAAAAACAAATACGTATTTCAGACACTAGCATCACAATCACGCCTCCTTCTACCATCATTTAGAGCCATTTGTCTCAAAGTGTGTAAGAATAACTCCTGAGTAATGTTATTTACATCAAAGGAAGCAAATAAATGAAGGATTAGCTGTTAAAAACACGACTAGCTACCCACCATCTATTAAACATGACTACTTGTGTCGTTGTGATGAAAAAAAAAACAACCCACTCTCTTTATATTCATTAAGCTAGAACAATTTGTGACTGAATTATTTTTCCAGACATGGGACAGATGTAGCGGAAATACTCCTGCTGTTGTTCAATTATGATTTACGTTTGTGAAACATGTTCCACATAAATCTGAGCATTCTTCACTCCGTTATTGTTAGAAGAAAAACAACTAACCAAGCTTCCCCCATGAGACAACAGTTAATTACATCGTTCTCAATTGAGAAGCCCATTCAAGGGGAAACAATAACGCCCCTGTGTAACCATTGCTTCAAAACCATCCTCTGGACGGAGACAGATTACGCCTCCTTCTCTGCTTTAACACTGTGGATCACAGCTCATAAAAATATGCTCGCCTCACACATGCTTCAAAAAATAAGCTACTATATTTAACAACTATTTAAATGCCAATACACTGGATAGTCGGATATTTTTTTTTCACCAGTAGGGCGAATCTTTTATTGATTAACTGAGGCGGGGCTATCGTCCCCTGGCTTCCTAATTTGCAAAATGAAACAGAATTGATTTTTATTGATTGCTGCGGCAAGTTTACCCAAAACTATTTAAAAAATTATATGTGTATGGCATAAATAAACTCACTTGTTAGTTTATAAGGAACACTTAGCTAAAACTAATGCAGTTTCTAATACAACAGACCTGCAGTGAATCTGTCATGAAGGTTATATTGGTCACTTCGTGTTGACACTGTGATAAAGAGGTACTGACTCAACTGTCTGATTTTTGAGGATGTAGTATGTGGTGCTGTGGAACTCCACTGTGTTATGCTGACAGGTGTTTCTATTATTTTCTCCGCCCCATTCAAATCAGTGAGGGTGGGCTGAGCAACAGCCAAGCCCTCTTTGTATAATGCAACACAGTTCACAACAGCAACACTACCTGCAGTCTCCAAAATGATCACACAGTTTCAACACAATCTGAACATTGAAATCCTCATGAACAGAGGATTTTATTGCAGGACTGTTGTATTTAAGACCGCATTCGTTTTAGCCTGGTGTTCCTAATAACCTCACGAGTGTGTACTATGCTAAAACAAATTTGAATTTTGAGCGTGCGGATTTTTGAGGTGGTTAAAATTAAAATTAAACTGATGGCAGGCACCTCTGCAGCTCTTGTGGCAGCTCTAAAACGATATTAGAAATCAAAAGATAGATTATTGAAACACATTTTGTTTATTTGTGATCTAGCTGTGGCTTTCTAAGGTCGCAGTTTAATTGGCATTCGTCTGCATGTATTATAAAATAACTCCTCTTAATATAAATCGGTAGTGTACATGATTTCATGTACGCTACCTGCAAAAAACATCAGATTACAATGAAAAGTATATATTGTTTATAATTAATATATGTGTCAAATCAAGACACAGAACATAACTTAAAGGGAAAAAGCATCTGTTACAGACAGAGTGTAGAGTTTGAAAGACATGGGCAGGGAGGGTCTGACGAAAGTTACTACTGAATTGCTTTATGGGAAACGTAGGATCCAGTGTTATGGAGGTGTCACCCGCATCAAGGAACTAAAAATCAGGATACTTCAGGCTCCACTGCTTCAATCTTAACTATTCTATTTTTGATCTGTCTTTTGTGAATCTGTGAAAACACTTAAAGGGGCTGTCCAGCCTGTCAGTGTTGCTTGACAGGGTCAACTCAGGGCAGGAAATTGCCTTTACTCTAAAAGCTGTCCCCTCTACTCACTGTATATTTGTTTCTACTAAAGACATGCAGCAAATCTTTAATAAACAGGTAGCAGATGTATAGTTTTGATTTTTGAAAAGGATTAGACATTTCAGCTGGGCATTGTATTTTTTAACCAAACTCAAATCAAAAAAGAGCATATAGTGCATTAGTTGGACAAATCTCAGCCATGGATTAATACACATTTGGTGTTGTGGGGAGTATTTAAATAAGCAGGAGAGCTGTTCATCATAATAAAGGAACGTTTCATTTCGTGCCACAGAAACTTTTTGGAAAACAATCGAGGTCTATGGCACGGAGCAACAAGCTATATTAGGCTTTGGCTGCAAAGAAAAGCCTTGTCAGTAGGATTATTCATTGTTGGTTTCAGTCTTTTATGGAATTTGTTTACCATAAGTAAAATTTACAACACCACTAGCCTCATCCTTTAAGTGTGTAACTTGTTTCCCATATAACCAATGACAACAAAATACTGTTGTTTTTCCAACAAATTTATGCCCTGCCCTCCAAAAAAATTAATGTTAATCATGAACTGCTAAAGAGCAATATTAGATAAACATTTTACGCAGCATGTAGCTTTAATTAATGTAATGACTCTATAGACTCAACACCAGTGTGACTACAGGAGGCCATTTAGTCATTGGCAAAAATGTTAAAGCAGAAAGGTCAACAAACTTTAGTCTCTTCAACAAAAAGTTTTTTTTTCCTTTAATTTTATGTATAAGTGATACCTGATGCTATGAAAGGTACAAAATGGAAAGGACAGATGTGCACAAAACAATTCACTATGAGGTCCTTAAAAGATATTTATAAATGAATGGCTTGGCCAAAACAAGAATATGACCCGGAGTCTTAATGTTATTTAGAGATTTGGATCTAGACAACAGGCCTGTCAGTTCTGAAGGTGTGGTGCCTTCTATGTGGATATCCTGCCGTTCTCTGCTTTAAAGGCGCTGAGACTATGTTCACGTCCAGAGTTCAGGATGATTATCAAACAGGTAGAACATGTTTAATGGAAGCTATGGTCACAAAGCTGCAAAAGGTCCCTTCCCTGTGTTTCAGTGTGTAGTTTGTATGTTTAGTCTGTCTGGCTCTTCTTCGTCTTCTTCTTCTTCTGTCCTTTTATTGCTTCAAGAATCACACTCGAGCTGCCGTAACTCTTCTTGTAGGGCCTTCGCCCGACCCAGCTTTTCTAACTGATCCTTTGTTGGTTGTTTTATCTCCCCTGAGTCCACTTTCTGCTGCAATTCCTCAACCTGCCGCAGCTTCTTTTTCAGGTTTTTGATCTTCTTGGCCTTTTCGGCTGCTGCTGAGGAGTCGTCGGCGGGCGAGATGGCGTTTGTCGCTGCCGTCTTGTTCAAGGGCTCGCCACCCTCTGAGATGGACACGTTCTCGACGGCATCGCTCACCGACTCCACATCCACATCTCCGTCCTGGCCCTGGTTCTGCTGCTGCTTCCGTTTTTCTTTGCGCTTCATGTTGCGTTTGGCTGACTTTGAGAGACTGCCTCCGTCGCCATCTGCACATCCGGGGATGTTTTTCTGCTGCTGCTGCTGCTTCGGTGGAGCTGACTCAGACGGGCTCAGGCCAGGGGGAAGGTCTGGTTTGCTCTTGAAAAACTTCACATACTTGTTTTCATAGCTAAAACAGCGAGAAAGAAAAATTCAAGTGAGAGGATAAATATGACGAATATTCCACTTTACTCAAGCATAGTAGTCATTTCTAAAGAATAGTGGACAATCCTGAATGATCAGAGATGCCTACTGATTTCCAGGACAGCAGCTATTTGTTATCTTTAATACTGATTGATCTGCCAGTTACAATATGTATTCCATTAACTGATAATAATGTAGTCTATCAAATGTCAAAAAAGTGTGAAAGTTCTTGTTATAACTTCCCAAGGCCCACGGAGACATCTACAAATGTAACTTTTTTGATTCGACCCTCAGTCCAAATCCCAAAGATTTTCAGTCTACTATTACACTGTATTGGAGAAGAAAAGCACCAAACTTTCAAATTTTTGCTTAAAAAAAAGACAAATCAATTATTCAGTAATCAAAGTAGTTACTGATTAATTTTCTGTCGATCGACTGATCAACTGCACTTACACTGGGACCTCCTCCTGGGGGACATAGCCTTCCTTCACCCGCCTCGGCTTCCTCCATGTTCCGTCGGGTCGCTGAGTGGCAGCAATATATTTCCCTGAAGAACAGGTACAAAATGTTAAAGTATACATTTGCGCAAATAAACCTGAAAATTTAAAGTAATTTCAAAGAGTTTCAACTGTCGGCTGGATTTGGCTCACTGGATCGATAGATTTTCAAACTGAGATATAACTCAAATGTTTGTCATATATTTAAAACACAACTTGCTCTCTGATCAACATAGTATGTTACAATACTCTTTCCCTCCCAAACATTAATATTCTCTTCTATTTGTATTGTTGCTCTGCACACTAATAAACTACATTCAATATTTGTTTTTAATTACAACAATAGTAATATTTTATTCTAATAATTTATATTTGAATATTTTTAGATTACAAACATAATGTCTATCCTAGGACTACAGATTACAAATGGCCTTTTTAAGACTCTGGCATTTTGTGTTTATAATTTATATTGTCTCAGACACTAAACCAATTAAAAAAGAAAAAAAAAATCAAATAACTGGATAAAAAGAAAGCTTTTTGGCTCTGTGGCCCCATTAAGGACGGCCTATAAAATTTGAGACTTACCATATCAATGTAATGAAACACATTTCTGAATACTAGTGCCATGCTGACATTTAAAATTCTTTAAAACTCCAAACTGCCACAAAACTCTGCTGCTAAATATCAGCTGAAATAGCAGTCAGTCTCTGCAGTTCAATTTCCATCTGGGAGTTGACCCCGCTGAATATTAGTCAAGCAATCGAGGAAACTTCCAGTCAACCTGAAACTAACTCTCCTTAGTTTAACAGTTTTAAAGGTTTGTGCAGCTAAACTTTAGGCTCAAGTGATACAGTGAATAACCAAGCGATCTCATAATGTAAAGTAAAATCATAAGTATTGGCACTTTTTCACCTGATACAAAATAATAAGGTAAGAAAAGTACCATTTTAATCAACATTCTGAAGCCACATAACATTGCCAGTCATGTAAAATGTAAAAGCATTAAAATGAGTGAGTCGACATTGACACTAGGCCGACAGCGTTATGTTGAGGTATATTCATATTTACTGTCCATAGAAATAGTTTATGTGTAGGATTTTTATGTATTTTTATTTTTATTTTTCTGCAGCGGAGTGTACAATAATGTGTGTGTTTACTGCAGCACTTCTGAACCTGATTTATTTTTTTAGATTTAATAAATAACATACGTTGGCTTCTTGGACTTTTATTACACAGGAGATTGAAACCATAAAGTCAGCGAGGTGTTATAGTGCTGTCTTGAAAGGCAGCCATAAGTTTTACAAGCCAACAACTTTCTATTGTTTTTTTGTTTATGCCGTGACAACTATATCTTCAATAGCTCTTGATATATCATACCAGTGGTTCCCAACCTGGGGGTCAGGTCCAAAGGGTCTCAATATAAATCTGAAGGATCATGACATGATTGACAAGACAGGAAAGTTACATTAAATTATGTTTTTGACTTTTCTAAAACATTTTTTGCCTGATAGTTTTTAAGAGTATCCAAATCAAACTGAGGAGAAAATCATTCTTAGATGGAACTGGTCACTACTGACATCATGTGATATGACCGGAGCTATTGCCTCATTTTAGTGGGTCTTAAGGTAAAGAGATGGGGACAGCTATACTGGACCTTTGTAAGCAATAAAGAGAAATAAGCAGGACTGTATCAAGATAATAATGTGTCGAAGTACAGTACAGTGCAAATGTTTTAGGCACTTAGGTGTTGAATTTTTCAACCGTCACTCTATGCAATCAGGACCTAAAACACACACCCTGAGTCATAAAGAACTATCTTCAGAGACAAGAACAAGGAGTCCTGCACCAGATGCTCCCCCCCACAGAGCCCTGAGCTCAACATCATGGAGTCCGTATGGGATCACATGAAGAGATAGAATCCACAGAAGCACGTTCCGAGGCATGTTCTCCGAGATGCTTCGAACCAACCTACCTGCCAAGTGGCTTGAAATAATGTGTGCAAGGCAACCAGTGAGAAATGTTGTTTTAAAAGGCAAAGGGTTATCATAACAAATATGGATTTAGTTTTGGTTGGGGTTTTTTTTTTTTTTCTGTTGACTGCAATTCTTTATTGAAACCATCCTCAATCTACTTTTACCACCTAAAACTTCCAGACAGAACTGTAATGTGATTTTCCATGTATTTAATGCGCTGGATTAAGAATAAAATAGACAATTATGTCTGGTTACTTTGTTCACAAACACTTTCTCTACTGAGTTTGCAGAGGGTTGTCTGTATAATGCTGCATATTGATTTGATGATCATTAAATTGTGATACAGGATTTTATCCATATTGCCTGCTCCTGCCTTTTTTCCTGGTCTTAATTAGCCAAAGTCCAGCAAACCATTTCCTGAACTTACAATAATAAAGCAAATTACCAGCTGATGCAAGTGATTTTTTCCCCCCCTTTTTTCATAAAGACCAAAGAAAACTCTAAAAGTTACACTGCTTTTACACACACACATTTATGTCAGTAGAAAACAAAATAACTGGCTGTGTGAATAAAACACCGTAGTGGTTGGTTTTCGTCTAAATACTTTGATAACACTAACTCAATTACAGTAGAAGAAGCTAATTAACGTTAGCTGCTAGCTAATGTGGCGATTGTGATGCCCTTATTCATAAAAGTAACGTGCCTAATTAAAACTTTCTTAAATCACAAAGCTACAGGAGTGATAAATCAACTCTTTTCCTATAAGCAGCATATTTATAGTCATACATATTCACATATATTCAACTATTTTCACGCTGATACCCAGGGACGTGCGATAGCTACATGCTAAGCTATGGTGCAGATCAAAACGTTTGCCACCTCAGCTAAGATTAGCATCTGCTAGCTGCAAAACGACGTCGTTTGACGTGTGGTTATCGTTGACGGTCACTTGGAAAATAAAGATTCGTCCTCGACTGCGGTTTGTGCGTTTAATGAGGAGGTTTTTTGTGTCAGTCGCACAAAGGTCTGGCACATGCAGCAGCCTTACCAGATTCATCTGTCACATACGGGGTTGCCATTTTGGTGAAACGTGCGGCTCCGCTCCCCTCGGACCGACGGGTAAACGGTGTCCTCAAACGTCCCCCCTCGCTCACTTAGACCCCACACCGTAAAAAAGACAAAAAAACAAAACAAACTACAGCTTTTTAAACATTTTCTTAAAAGACATTTCTTCATTCCAACTGAGAAATGTCATGACGGAAACTACATGCGGCTATTAGAGTGAAGACAGCGCTCCCGTGTGTCTAATAACGAACGCTAAGCTGCGCGTAAAATCGGGCGGTGCAGGGTGGCGCACCGAGCGCACCCTATTTTTTTTTTGACTTCGGAAATGACGACGTGGATCGTAGGTTGCCAGGTTTGTATGTTTAGCCGTTTTTTTCAAACACTTGATGCACAGGTATCAAAGCATTTACTCAAGTAAAAGTAGAAATACCACAAAATAAAATTACTCCATTTATCAAAAATTGTACTTTATTATTGACATTGTATGTTTTATCGCCGCTTATCTTTGTGCTTTTGTATGTGGTGCTTTTGTTTTTTTGCTATTAGATTTTCTACAGCCCCTTTGTTATTTTGTTGGGCAAACACTGTGCCAATATTCAGAGGTTGAACTAACAGGTAAAGATAACATTTGAAAGGTGCGATGATCATGCAAAAATTTTGACTTTAGAAGAGTCTGGTAGAGATAATAATCAAACATAACTCTAGATGTTTGCAAAACTGCATCTTCTTAGTTTATGGAGGCCAAACTGTGCATAACTCTTCTTCATTTAATAGAAAAAATACAGTTAAAGTTTTCACTATTGAATACAGCTCATAGCAGTGGCTTGAAAGACAAATACTTACTTTTCTTCCTTGCAAAGTAAAATATTTTTGTGAAAGGTACATGAGGTGACACCAAAGATAAACAGAGGGTACAGACCGGAAATTAATGCAATTAGTAGATGGAAGTGTGTATGTTTGTAGCAGGACCATATTCATACACGTGTGTGTATGAAAGTGTATTAAATATGTTCCATAAATATTTGTGTGTGTGTGTGAAGTTTAACCAAGGAAATATGTGGATGAGGGAAAAATAGATAAGCTATGCAGGCCCTTCTCCTCCTGCTCCATTTCCTCACCTGGAACAAGTCTTTCATAGAGGACATCGAGGAATGAAAATAGGCGCTTAGCGTTATTGGGAGTTCATGCATTCTTATTCTTATTCATCTATCTTTTTTTTTTTTCTAAATATAGCATAATGTAGCAAATTGCAGTCTGATATACTGTATTTATTTATTCACTCTGGATGTGTGAAACAGACACAACACAGGAGGAAGTCTGCTCAACGAGCTTGTCGTACCAAACCACAACGAAGGACAAACTCAAAGCGTCTTCTCAGAATAATAATAATTTCCACGGACAGTTTACTGAGTTCTCACATTCACAGCCGCTGTGCTGACGTGAGCCCACCACCACCACCACCCCTTTTTGAAAACCGAGCTCAGCGGTGAGAAATGCTTGAAGCGTATTAAAAGGGTGGCCCTCTGAGTCCCACCTGGCAACCCCGAAGGAGTCTGGTCGAGGAAAATATTGCCCACAGCAGACGACTTGGCGTTAAAGGCGGCTGGCGGTGGGAGCTGCGGTCTCCCGTTTCCAGAATCTACTGTTCAGTTTTCCTGCCAACACCAAGTACGTATTTAATCCGGTTTACCTGCTAACACAGCGAACTCGTCGCTGATTATAAGAGTGGTGCATTGGTATGATTTTTATTCGTTTAATTAAGGAGCTAAGTGATGGTTAGCCTTGCAGGAGAGCACTGAATAATAAAAGCCGAGCAAGTCTGCTAGCTGCGCGCTAAGCTAGGGCTTAATTCAAAGGTCCGTCTATAAAAAAAAAGGCGTTTCTGCTTCTTGCTGCATTAAAAGTCTGCGTCGCTGTTGTTGTCGTATTTTAACCTCAGAGGCGAATTAATCGCGGTCAGTGGGGGCACAGCGGTGCAAAGCTAATCACACAGCGTTAGGTAATGTTAGCAAGCTAACGTTAACGTTAACGTAACCCCCCCGGACTTCAGGCTAAAAAACGTGAAACGAGCAGGTCTGAAATGAAGGAGAGACCCGATTGTGGGAGGAAGATTCCGCTGGAATATGTTTAGTATTCAAAAAGAAAAAATAAAAAAGAAAAAAAAAATCTGACGTTTTTAAAACGTTTATGTGTGATGCGAAAGCTTAATTCACACCGCTCAGCAGACGGGGTTAGTTAGCTAACATTAACGCGAAGTTATGCTATTTAATGTCCTGGACAGAAATAAAAGCGAGGGCTATCGTTTTTATGTGATTTTTAAAAAAGGCCCAACTGTTTCCATATAGCTAACACAGATCTGCAGTAAGATCCGAAGGGTGATTTGACTTCTGCAGCGAAGTTACACGGGCGTTGAAGAGGTCCAGTATTACCTAAGATGCTAGCTATGCTGCGGCAAGTGATGACAGGGGTCTCCTCCGTCTGCTTATCTCCCCACAACTCAGTATTAACTGTTTTTAATTGATGGTATTTAGCATTTTGACCGGGCTTAGGAAATGCACCGCGTTCAACTGCCTGTGAACACGGAGACAACTGGTTTCTCTGTGAGGAGATTTAAGATATTTGGCAGTGGGGATGTAAAATATTTCCAGTTAAATTGGACCTCAATGAAAACCTTGTCTGAGTTTGACTGTACGTGGCTTGTTGGTGTGATAGAAGCCCCTCTAGTTTTCCACTTGGATGTGTCACTCATACCCTCCCTGTTTTAAATCGGTCAAGTTCTTCACTTTTAACCCCCCCTTCTTTTCTTTTTTTTTTATTTGAGTGCTGAGCTAGCACATATCCTCAAGTGCACCTCACTTTCTTGGTTTTTCAAGCACCATCCCTCTTGATAAATACAATGTGTCCTACTATTTGCATGCCTGACTGTGACAATGTCACCTGTTGGCTGCGTTTACGTAGTTTGACGTCTGTAAGGTGCGTTGGAACCAGGACACTGACATGCCAATGTCCTATTCAGCAGGGTGTGCGTTGCTATGGCTTTTAAGTTTCCTTTTCTGGAGAACCAGGTTCAGTGAAGAACGCCCAATAAAAGGGGAAACAGCTGGCCCATATAAATGTGTCCAGATTACCGAACTTCAGATTCAATTTTTTTTTATTTTATTTTTTCAAGGCCCCGGGGGGGGGGGTATGGCTGCACTCAGCGAGAGTCTCTGACGTTTTGGTAAAGTATTGATTGCTCTGCGTGGTGGTGGCATTATTTCCAAGACAAACTGAGATTGTTCTAGAGATGTGCTGACCTTCCTTTTTCCCACCACAAAGTGTAAAAATAACAAAAGTCCTTTTCTCATTGTGGGATTGTTATTTATTTATTTATTTATTTATTTATTTTTCATTTGAAATCGTAGGACAGAAAAATGAATAAAGATAAATTGCAGGGTTTATTTGAGAACAGTGACTAAGGAATGACCATAAAGTTTTGTTGTTTTTGTTTTTTTGTTTATTTTTTTTGAATGACACATTTGCCAAATACAAACCACTCCCTTCTGTGTTGTCAGTCTTACTGTCAGGTTAGCCAGCTTCTTCAATAGTCACTTTGTGGAATGTTTAATTTTCAGAGGCAAAAATGAATGGTTGGGGGGGGGCAGGGCCCAAAAACCACATTTCATGGCGATTTGGTATAGAAAATAAAAATCACATGGTCACAAATCAAATATAATGCTGACATAATTAAGCAAGCAGCTGTGCCTTAAGTTTCGCTTTAGGAAAATTGAAATTGTTTTTGATCACACCTATGAAGATCATTTGTCCTACTTGGATTTAGAGTCATCCCATTTAAAAGGCCCAGGCTGTGAATGTGTGATAAATATTCTGTGTCGACTACAGGACATTATCACCCACCACTCCTGCAGAGAGCTGACGAAGAGGGAATTACCCTTCGAAGATGTGTTGCTCTGTGGCCCTACTAACTTTTTCCCCCAAACTAAATTCAACGCTTCGTCCAAGGACAATATTAACTGCAGATTTTTTTTTTGAGAATGCTCTGCCAGACAGACAGTAATTTATTGAAATCTGTTTTTCATTCATCTCTCATAGCCGGAGGAAAAAAGAATTCAATTGATTTGCATTCACATTTTCAGATCTTATGAAAGTGGGGGTTTTGGTATTTGTGCATGTTTTCTCCATACAACATAGCTGCAGTTACTTTCAAATGTAAATTATTTTTCTGCTAAACCATTTTTGATCGCTGAGTTTTGTTTCTTTTCTTCTTCTTTTTTTCTTTCCATTTCCCTCACAGATTTGGATCAGCTTGGCAAAAAAACAAGAGGAAAAACCGGAGTCTTTGTCCAAACGGTGGAGGACTGATCTGAACCTTGTTCTTCCAGCCCTCCTGCCAGCTGTGAGCCTTGTTGGCATCTCCTAAGAAGAAAAAAACACAGTGAAAGTTATCACACTTGGAGCCCTTATTTGAACACCAGCTTAAACATATTTGAAGGGTTATATTACCGTCTCAAAGAAGTATAAAACCAAGCGTTTCTCCAGTAGGTCTGCGTGACAACATGGCAAAGAAAAACAGCCAAAAAGGTGTGTATTTGGTTTTTTTTTTACTTTTTAAAAATGAATTGAGCAAAATAAAAATCAATATTTCAATTTTTTGTATGTGTTATTTGTACAAAGGTACATTCAGAAATTGTCATCGGTGTTTTAACGTATTCAGCATTTGGTTGAAAAGCTCCAACTTACAATTTATTTAGCAAGAAAATGTGTGCATAGTTGCCCTCACATGACCTCTAAAGGAGTTGTTCCAAAAGTATGACTGTGGTGTAACAGACAGCAAAACGTTTTACCCCGAATTTGAATAGTTGCAAAAGGGAAATGCTGTGGAAATTTACATTGACATTAACCTACTTTCATGTACAGGAAAAACAACTTTTACAAGGGTCCAACAGGTTTTCTTTTTCTGTCTAGTCTATATATGGCCATAGATTAACTTTGGACTTTACCCCCACTTCTTCATACTCAGCTGTTTCTTGAGTGGCCCAGTTTTTATTCTGCCTCTGATAGAAGTAACCCTGAGGTGGTTCCTCTTGCAAGAATTTCTCTTTGGGTGCCTTTCAGTGGTTATTAGTCATTTAAATCAGACGCAGTCTCCAGACCATTCAGGCCCAGATGTGATGAGCTTTTGTCGCTTTTTTAAAATTCACAAGTTCTTGCTGCCTTTGCCCCGCAAGCATAGATCTGCAAGTACAACATGATTAGGATCCACAAACAAAGCCTTTTTGCAGGAATTCTTTGCAAAGATGCTTGGTTGTTGTGTTTTGCAAACGATGATCTGCAGGGGTTTGCAAATGTGATTCAAGGCCTGGACAGAATATGGAGATTAGTATTTGTTAAAAATTTTTTATTTCTCCAGATACGTCTGGGGTGGTGTTTGACACTCGCTCAAAAATGGTCATGTCCCAGGGAGGAACAGCCGAGAGGATGAAGGAGAAGGTAAAGAAAGATCCACACAATGGACATTACTGTGAGCTTGTGGGGATTCATTCACTCAGTCACTCATTCATTTATTTATTTGTGAAGGGTTACATTTTAAAACAATAAAACAACAAAACACTTCACCAAAACACTAAAGTCTTCATTTCAGAAGAAGCCAATTGTCACCCTGTGTCGGTGCAACTCTTTTACATCCAGTTGTGTGTTAGTTGTGGCCTCTGCTCTACAGTTTCCCAGTGAGCTGGTTCTTGGCAACAGTAAACACGAGAGGGGAAGCTGTCAAGAGTGTGAGCAGCAGTTACAGTAGTGCTAAAGGAAGAATCCAAGGTTTAGAGCTAGTGTCGTTCTCGGGTTACTCACATTTTTAAATGGTAATTAATTGATCAGTGTCTCTAACTGTTATTGACATGTCCATTAGCTCGGCACCCTAGATAACTTGAAACCCCTCTGAAAAAAATGGCTTTGCTTGAGGTATACCCTTATATAGTCTCATGACAGGGACCCTCGTTCTCTTTAAAGCTGTTAATCTATAATGGAACAACAAATGGGCAAATGGGACACCGCAGTTTTACTATGTTGTCATAATGTTTTCACGGCAGGTTATTTGTTTTGTTGTTGTTATGTTTTTGTGGGTTTCTCATGCTTGTAGATTGAAAGTTAGGGGCAAATAAGTTGTGTCAAAACTGCTAATACATTTCTTGATAGTCAAAAAAAGGATGTAGGCTATCTTTAGCAGTTAAAGAAGTGCTAACATATGACACCTCTGCTGTTGAAACCTCAATTTTAAATACATTTCCACTTGAGCTGCGAGTATCAAGTTTTTTTTAATTTGTTTGTAAAAAATACAAGAGACTCTTAAAATACTTTTCATTTTCAAATTCCTGTGCTGTGACCTTAAGTGTAAATTTACAGTCAGTGTTGAATAACCTTGGGAATTATTTAATACCATATTAAAACCGGCTCCTCTCACCCTTCGTTTTATATATTTTATCTTACAGATCAGTGCTGTCAGGGCAGTTGTCCCCAACAAAAGCAACAACGAGATTGTGCTGGTCTTGCAGCATTTTGAGAACTCTGTGGACAAGGCTGTTCAAGCTTTCTTAGAAGGTATGTCAACGTCAGTGTTTGACCTCATTGCAGGGAAATACTTTGCCCTTAAAGCTTATGCTAATATTATGTAATGCCTGTTTCCGCAATGGTGCGGATAGAATTTCATACATTTCCAGCACTTGCCAACTTGTTAGTTTACGGGATTTAAGTCAGACCTGTTGTCCTGACACGCTGCCCGCTATGCTTGCATTCCATCTGGGGACCAACTTTTTTTTTTTTTTTTTTTTTGTCATGCATCCATGCCTTGCATTCAGGAGCCAAGCGTCACATGCATGCTTTTAGTTTTGCGGTTTTAATTATAGAACAAGAAAGCCGTCCCCATGTGTCAGACTGCTTTGTTCCTCATTTAGGTGTAAGCAGCACCTTGGGGCATTCAGATATTGAGAAGGGCAATGCAAGATTTTAAATCTGTCAGTCAACACTGTTTGTTTTACGCCTCAGGCAGTGCAGTTGAGATCCTGAAGGAGTGGAATGTCACCGGCAAGAAGAAGGTGGGAACCAGGAAATCTGATTCTTTTTTTAATGTAGCACTGTTTAGTCAACATATCTATAGACACCCAAACTAATTGCTGTACTTATTAAAACTTTATTAAAACTAGTGAATATGATTTTGGTATGCATAATCTGGATCTGAGCCCAACCAACACAAGTCACTGCACTGATTAGGAAACTGATAATGAACAAAGAGAATTTGAACTAAGGAGTCTGACACTGATATTTCCTTTTCCAGCCCAAGAAGAAAAAGAAGCCCAAGCCTCAGGCGGAGGCGGAGGCGGAGGTGGAGCCCGCTCCACCTGAGGCTACGTCGCCTGAGGAGGGCAAGGATGAGATGAATGGCTTCCATGCCAACGGATCCGCGATAGATGCGGAGTCACTTGATTCACTCAGTGAACAGTTGGACTCTGCCTCCCTGGATGCAGCCGAACTGGACTCTGAACCCGCTACATCCGAAACCACCGGTAATGATGGCTCCTTCAGACAAAATGTGACGAGTGATAAAGGAAAAAGAGGTGGGCGAGACCTGAGGGGTTTTGGACAGGACTGTTTTTTTGTTTGTTTTTAAGATACTGTGCTAGGGATTACCCGCTTCACTGAGTGTAGATGTTCTTATCATTTAAAGCGAAAAAAAACACTTCCTAGACTAGTCTGGATATTTAGCTTTAATGTGTAAAGCTTACTGAGCACAAATTCACAAATTGTTTTTAAATTCTATAAAATTACGACTCCTGCAAGAACCCCTTGTATAAACATTAGAGTACTTAAGAGTTCTTAAGTTTCAGGTTACGAGTGTGTTAAGGGAATGTTTTGCCTTCTCATACTTTCTTTTTTTGGATTTAAATGCTTAAGAGGCCTTGATACTTATAAATAAATTTTAAGAAACGTCAGAAATGCTTTGCAAATGTGATGTTATGATATAATTCTTAAGGAGTTAAAATAGTTAAACAGGCAGTTTTGGGGAAATTTTATTTTATTTCTTGTAAAGCAATCTGTCTTCCCAAAGGTGCAGAAGCAGAAAGTCAGTGTAGCGCTCCAAGTCTCGCCTCTCAGCAAGGAGGGAGGAATCACCAGGGTCCCAGGGGCAACAAGAGCCGACGCAGGCCAGGCTCAAACTCACATCTCCCTGCTTCCTCATTTGCACCTGCCACTGATGAGCAAGTTTCACCAGCAGTCAAGAAGATGGGTCAGAAATCTTTTAACTCTAATTTTCCAAAATCACCTTCCCCCTGAATTTAGTTTTCAGTAAGAGCGCAGTAACTGATAAATCACTGAGTTGTTACTGGGGCACAGATAAAACCCTAACCAGGGATAAAACGTTTTATAGGAATTTTTTTTTCCATGAATATGTCTGTAAGTGTTTTTTAATGTCTACCCTTCAGCTTCCAACATTGACCGCTCTGTGAAGGACCTGCAGAGATGCACCGCTTCATTGACTCGCTACAGGATGGTGGTCAAGGAGGAGATGGACTCCTCAATCAAGAGGATGAAGCAGACGTTTGCTGAGCTCCAGAGCTGGTAAATAAGAATTTCTTTTCAAGCTCTGCCTCTGTTTATGGCTGCAACTGAACCAAACAAGTGACCAAAGAATACAAAAAATGAATAAATACAGTAACAAGAAATAGTGTCAATGTACATATTACTTATACTTCCGAGCTACTACAGTAGAAGGGACAGGTTCTGTCTACTTAACCTTATTCTATTTTTAGTCTCCAAACTTAATCGATACTACTTGCAGGGAGATTTTTTAAAAAAATCCAAGCTCAGCTCCTGTGGGCATTAACATTCTCAGAGCCCTTCTGGGGCTGAGAATTGCATTGCTGTTGATATATTAGAAGCGAACACAGCAGTACTCATCACAGAAAATGGACAGAAAATGGACAGAAAACCCCAAGCAGGTCATTCTTTACCTAATGCAACACAACAAACTACCTGTAACCTACAAACAGCCGCCAGTTAAGGTAAAAAAAAACAAAACTATTCAGTATAATTAGTTTTTCTCTCGGGGGGGGGGGGGGATAATGTCAGTATCTGGGTTCCCTTTAATTAGCCATAGATGGTTTTTAATGAAAGATACAAAGTTTGTCCTGGGTGTAGTCAGGTTCGTGCTTCAAACATACTTAATAGTTACCAACAAGTTATGTGGGTATCTGCTTATTGAGCGGCTTTCTAATGCAAGACAGAGTGAGATCATGACTCTAAAGAGCACAATATGCTCGAACTAGGTTGGGTAATGTGTCTTCCAGCTGTCCTAAGGCAAAAGTGTTTATTGTTTGTCTTACGACATCCGTGTTTTATGTCTGTTTCTAATGCTACACTCATGGCCGGGCAAACAGCCAGCCATCATGCCCCCCACTACCACCAACACCACCACCACCACCACCACCTGCATCACACTCCCTCCCTGATACCTTGTAAAAATCTGTGTCTTTGTATGTTGTGTAGTAAACAACAACAAAAAAAAAAAAAAATAGGGGGTAAAATTGGAAATGGCTCCCATTTTTTGGCCCTTCTCACTTGGAAGGCATTCATGGTGTTTGCATTTGTTTGGAGAGAGAGAGAGAGAGGCTTTGCTTTTCTCTCTCTCTAAGAGGTATGAAAAAACCCACATACTTTCTCACCTCACCTTTGCACACCCTGTCAACTTCTGCGTAAATAGCCGAGATTGCCAGATTGTTTGACTTCTTCTTTTTTTTTTTTTTACAAAAAAAATTGTATAAAAAAACACCTTCCTGATTCTGTTGTTCGAAGACACTCTCATACGTTTCCAACAGGCACTTTGTTTCAAAGTATGAGGCCTTGAACGTACCCCGTAAATTCAACTGCCCGCCCCTACAAGATATACTGTGCGTGTTATTGTGCAAGACCTCAAAAAAGTGATGAATGAAACATGTTCCTCATAAAACAAACACTGCCTCATTTACATCTGCGATTGCTCGTAAGCAGTCAAGTTTTCCACTGCCACTGCCACAACCATCAACAAGCAATAGCCTGAAATCGGAAGCTGGAATGCGTGTAGTGTATTGGTATCTTTGGGGGAAGGGGGGTGTAAGCGGTACAAACAAAACGTCGACCCGCAATAGTCCAGAGAGCGCTACCAGTTGTCAAAAACCCCACAGGGAACCTTTAAGTGGACTTAGATCTGAAAATCTTATAAAGTGATGGAACCTTTTTTTTTTCTTTGCATAAATTATTTGTGTCTTCGTCATCACAGCAGCTCATCATTGATTTTTAGAAAATTAAACTGTGGTGTAATAGCAGTAATAAACTACAATAATAATAATATGTAAGGCATTGTGAGATAATGGAATGACAGGCAACGGTTGTACACCTACCGCATCTTCTCCTGTTTTACTGCTTAAATATTGTGCTGACTGTATTGCGCTTGCCTTTTTTTTTTTGCATTGTCATTCACTGACTCTGCCTTATTTTCCGATCCCAAAAGTGACGACGCAACAGCCTATTTGTTTAACGTTATTGGAATTGCTCTGCAATCTCGGTGCAACGTCAGCATGCATAGCATTTCTTCCCATCTTGGAGTGACTAAGGTAAAATGACACCCCTCTCTCTCTCCCTCTCCTTTTTTTCCTAGTTTAATGGACAGAGAAGTGACCTTGATGGCAGAAATGGATAAAGTGAAAGCAGAGGCCAGTAAGTGCTGTGTTTTCCAGTGCGTAGACTGAACCTAAACCAGCTTGTCACATACCACCACCACGGAGCCACTGGTGTTACTCACACAGTGTGATCACCTGACTCAAGGGCCTGGAGAACCTGACCTCAATCACTTCCGGAGGAGTAAAAGGGATTGTTGTGGAACAGCCAGTCCCAGTTTCTTCCAACTTGCAGCAGTGTCCTTAGGGTCCTGATATACCTGGAGCGTGCGTGCGTGCGTGCGTGCGTGCGTGCGTGCGTGCGTGCGTGCGTGCGTGCGTGCGTGCGTGCGTGTGTGTGCGACATGACAGAGCAAGACTGCATAGTTGCACAAGTAGGCCATTCTCTCCCATTCCGTCCCCTCAGTGCTAGAGTGTTGTGTGTTTTTCAGGGCCTGGAAAAAGTGAATAGTCTCAGGTGTCAAGGGAGACTCAATGCTGTCTTTGTGCAAGGTGTATTGGGAGCTGAGAGGAAAGCGAAGAAACTCTAGAACTTCTTAGACGTTACAAAAACCACATTTCCTCAAAATTTACCTTCCTCTAGCCTCCATCCTGCATCGCATTTACGTTTATGCGGACTGACAGGTTCCCTCAAACCCTCTCACTCTCTTGAAGGAGAGGACATGACTTATAAACAGCACTGAATCTGCATGGTTTCATTTATTCCTTTTGTAAACATAAACACAAAAAGATGGTCTCTGTATTGCTTAGTACAGTTCAAGATATAAAATTACCTCCATTCTTCCTTGCTGTGGCACTGTAGCGTATTTTCATTATCCATTCATCTGAAAATCATTGTTTCAAATCAAGTGTAACTAAATGTCGTAAAAGTTAATGTTTCGTCTAACCAACCAAAACCAATAAACGATTAATGGATAATCAGAATAAGCAAATCATTTTTGGTAGACTAATCTTTTTCAGGTCTACTATAGTCTTGGATTCGGACATTAAATATTCTGTCTTGTAAAAAAAGCTGAACACGGTTGCTATAAATGTAAACCACATGAGAAGCTGTTTATACAACGGCTAATGATGACATTTCTCATATTTGCAGCTCAGCCACAGGATCAGTTAAAGTAAATCAGCTAATACATGAATGGTACATGCTTTTCTATGACAGTCCCTTCAGATCAAAAGGCAAAGGCTTCTGTGTAGATTCACTGTTCTTTCACAAACTGTCAGCGTCATATGGGGAGACGTCCTTTGTAGAAGACGCAGAGATGAGACAGTTCTCCGGCTTCTTTCTGGCTAGATCAGAAGGCAACACAGTCACGGGGACATGCTGTGTTTTGATGAGACATTGTTACTGAACTAACTGCGTAGAGTCTGTAGGTAGATTTAAATCCTCCTTCATTTAAAGAGTTCAGTCCTGTTTGCAAAAAAATTATTCTAAAGGTGTTGATGTAAAGCAATTTGCTGATTTGAAGTTATATGTTTTTAAAAAATATGTTTGGTGTGTAATGACGCTTATGTCAGTTACTCAGTTCCTCTATATCAGAACTTGATCTGAATATAGATTTATCTTTGACCCTTGTTTACCTGTCAATGCTGAGTCAGCTGCACTTTGTACCTTTCGTTTCAAAAATACTGCAGCTAACTGAAACTAATTCTAATTTTAAAATTACAATGATCAGTAAATTCATTGACAATAAACTAAAATCACTTTTAAAGCATAAATACCAAACATTCTCTGCCTCCTGCTTCTTGGCTATGAAGATTTTCTAGTTTTATTTCTCCTATACTGAACATCTTTGGGTTTTTGACTGTTGGACAAAACAAATTAGAGCTGAAACAATGTGGATTCATTGATTAGTTGATTGGCAGAGAATTAAGCTCCAGTGATTTTGATGACTGATAATTGTTTCAGTTACTTTTCAAGCAAAAGAATTTGTTTGTCTTGTTCATATGTCACAGTAACATCACCTTGGCCTCTGGGAAAGTGTGATTTCCTTTTTTTTCCCACAATTATCTGACATTTTATAGACCAAACAATTAATTGATTAAACATGTAAATAGTAATTAGCAGACTAATTGGTAATTAAAATAATTTTGAGTTGCAGCCCTTATCAGTAGTAGACATTCAACTACGGTGTAAATCAGTTCCTACTTGGACATAATCTGTCTGAATTCTTTGACACAAAATGGTTGAAGGCTCTTTTCTTTTTTTTTACTTTTTTCTTTCTTTTTTTTCTGGTTTTATTGGACAAAAATTTTCCATTTAAAAACCATCACATTTTGTTCTTGTGTTTCAGTGGTGATTCTGGACGCCCGGCAGAAGAGAGCAGAGGAGCTGAGACGGCTGACGGATCAGTCAGCGTCCATGTCCGAGGAGCAGTTGACTGAACTGCGTGCAGACATCAAGGTACTTTTATAAATAACTGCTGCTCCTGCTTGGCCTTGTCCATCTCTGGCTCACACTGTTTGACTCAGTCCTTTTATGTCAGATTGACAAAATTTGAAAGGGGTGTTAAAACTTGCTTTCAACTGTGGTCGAACAACTAATGGCTTATATGCAGTAAGTTGTATTTCCCGATGTGAACCACTAGCAGAAATAATAATTGAAAGGAAAAAAGCAAATGAAAAATACTTGCTGCTTCTTTGAGAATGCTGGCAATTAATATTATTTGTTCTCTTTTTTCCCCAGCACTTTGTGAGTGAACGTAAATACGATGAGGACCTTGGGAAAGCAGTAAGATTTACATTTGATCTTGAACCACTGAAGACGAGCATCTCTGGGTTTGGATCAGGTACAGAATCCTTTTTGTCTTCCTTTTAATCGCCTTCCTTTTCGGTGTTCGAGTGAAGATTTCTGAAAATACTCCCTTTACAAAGAAGGTGCAGTAATAAGAACATTTGTGGAGGCATAAAGAGTTTATTTTAGTCACCTAATGTCCCTTCAGTTTCTCAGTCCCGCTGAAAATCTGGCTGCTCGCTATTGAAATACACCGGCACTCAATGTGCGTTATGCTAGATGTATTTTGGTCCAATAATTTAGATGCTTGCAGTGTGTACAGACAAAGCTTCACTCATACCAGACTCTGTCCACACTGGATTTATTAAGTGTTATTTATCAGCTACAGACGATCTGCTGCTTTTTGGGGTTTTTATTTCACTGATCTATTACAAGCTTAACAACATGAGACATTTGTCTCCCAAAGCCACCAGTCTGCCTTCAAATGTGTCATCAAGGCACTGATCAGGGGCCTGATAAACTTTTGCAATGTTCATTAAACAGCCATGAACGCACATTGTTCCTCCCATTATTTTTGTGGCTCATGGTGCAAGAGCTTCTCAAGGATGTCTGCAAGTTTTGAAGTGTCAAGAGTGTTGAAACCAGTTCCCTGGAAAATTTTAAAAAATAAATACTTTTTTTTTTTTTTTTTTTTTTTAACTTAGACGTTTTTAATTGTACTTTACAACGGTCGTAAATATTTTAGATAGCCATAGTCTGCACCATTAGTCGAAACCTTTGGCTGCCAGGAGCCGGTTGCTTGGAAGCTTGTTGACTCATGGTGGACAAATGTCGATTTTGGCAAAAACTTAAATTAACAAATTCATTATGGCCAATAATTTTTTTTAATTGGTTAATCCAATCACCAATATTCTGCCTCTCATCTGAGTCCAGGCATAGAGGATCACAAGGCACGGAGCCCCTGGTCATAGAGAAGTGAAAGGCTCCCCACCCCACCTAGATAGGACTCCCAGACTTTGTTTTTGTTTTTTGTCTCTTTGTGGTTGTTTTATTTCCTCCCAGAGGAGGTTATATAATCACCCATTACTCTTGCACCCACCTTGGTTGAAGGATGAGGTATATGTCAGAGAAGAACCGATTAAATCTACGGTCATATCTGCATACTTGGATGATTTACTATGAATTTGAATTTTTTTCCTTTGAAGTCTGGTGTATGTTGGCCTTGGAGGCAGTCTGCACTCTGCTGAGCCCATTTTCTAGTTGTCTTTGGTCATTGTGAGTCTCATGGTAGTCCTGTTGTGTCTCTTCCTGATCATTTTGAGTTCCTTTGTAGGTTGTTTTTTGTGTTTTGGAGATTCTGGGATAGTCTTGTCCATCTTTTTAATCTTTTAACTGAGCATGTCATACGTAGGCCTGATCAGTACATGGGTCAAGGGCAATTAATTGATTAAGTCTGCTCCTAAGTATGTTACTAAGAATCTTAGTTACTAACAGCTCAGAAGTACTGACAAATATGCAGTATATAAATGTCAATAAATTCACGTACCAGCGTGTGGATGTATAGTGATTTCCCTTGTTTGTTTTTACAGTTTACCATCCACGCACAGGCTACTCAAACCGGTCCCGTTGTAGCTCCACGTCCTCTTCTGTCGCCAGCCCAAGCCTCCTGGAAAATCCTGCTCCCACCCAGACCCAAAGCGCCCCCAGCGAAACCCGCCCCCCGCCAACGAAACAGGTTGGCTGGAGAAGTCGCTGTAACTTTCAAGTGTTCAGAGCTTGAGGTGGCCTCTTTAGATGCTGACCAACTTTTTATTATCCCCTCAGATTTTCCAAGGCAACAGGCGCACTTTCCAGGGACAAGGTTTTCACCAGGGCGGTCAGCGGTATAACGGCGGCTCCTACCATGACAGGAACGCCGGCCGTGCCAACCACCGCTACCAGAGCGACAGCGGCCATACATCACAGCACTCCAACAACTCGAGAGGCCCTCCCCACCCCTCCTCATCCTCCCACAACCAAGACCGACCCTCTCACAACGGGCTGCCCCAAAGGCCTCCGCGGACACACTACCCTTGACATTGGAAATCCTCGTCTCAATCAAGCCCATCTACTAACCCTTGCACTCTCCTCCCTGTCCCCGCCTCAGACCCTGCACCCCCCCTCACCCCCCTGTACTAACTCCTCTCAATGAAGAATAGAATACAAGTTTACATATTTCCATCAGTTGAGCTGTAGTGTCACCTCTCTCCATCAATCCATTCATCCTTCAAACTTGAAAAGCCCTCACTGTTCAATGTAATGGCTCTTCCTTTTTGCATCCTGGTTAACAGCTTCTATCTTTAGCAGCCCCCCCCCAAGTTCTCATTGCTATGCTGTTGTCAGTCTCTGTCTTTAATTTTTGCAGTTGACCAACCTGCCGGAGACTGACAGGATTAGCTGCAACAATTTGTGCACTATTGAAGTTGAACTCTTAGTAATATTTCTATTTTTGTTGTGGCTTATTTCAGCTCTCTGATTTGCATCTCAAATCAATTTTTTTCTTCTTCTTCTTCTTGTCTCCCAGAACCATTTCAACACCTTCACCGTGTAAAGCATAGTGAAAGTGCAAAAAGTAGTTCTAGCGTGAAGAGGGATTTTTGTCATCGGGAGAGTAGACATGCAATCAACACTACAGACTATTGTTAATCTTTACAAAGTTGAAAAAAAAAAGAATAGAAAAGGAAAGGAAAAAAAAAAAAAAGAGAAACATATCAAACTTTAACCCAGAGCTTTTCGTATGGCTGCTAGAAACAGTAGGGAACTTGTTAACGCTAGGACTTAAATGTGTTTGAGAGGGACAAAGAAGTTGTTCTCAAAGGAATAGTTCCCAACATTTGGGAAATGTGTCCCTTGGCCATCTGGCCGACAGTCGGAGAAGTTCAAAACCACTCATGTCTGAATGCTAGGTATGAAAACTGCAGCCGGTTAGCCCTAGCTTAGCTTAGCATAAAGATCGGAAACTGGGGGAAACGGCTTCGTTAACTGTCTTCATGCAACACAAATCCTCCTGCCAGCACCTCTAAAGCTATTTAACACTTTCTGTCTTGTTTAGGTTCCTAAAAAAAGGGTCAGAACTTCGAGTTGTGGTATTACTGGGTGTTATGTGTCAGAGAGCGCCATGCTGCCCCCCCCTGTTTTGAGTCCTCATGCTAAGCTGAACTAACTGTCTTTGGGCTACAGCGTTATATTTATCACACAGACAAGAGTGGTATCTATTTTTTTTGTCTAACTCTTGGCAAGAGAGCAAACTATATCATTTCCCAAGATGTGAAACTATTCCTTCAAATATTGCCTAAGGCAGTGATGTACCCCCCCCCCAAACACACACAGACACACACACACTCCCGTCAACGGGTTATCATGTGTGCTGTTGTTCTTGGCTTGTGGTAGATTATTTTAGAGCCAAGAGAGGGCTCATTACCGTTTTGTAGAATAATGTTAAATGACATGCTAAAACTCACGACAACAGAAACTGTCCACGTGCTGTTTCACACTTGGTTTCTTGACATTTAATCAGGTGGATTTTTCTTCCACGCACGCAGTTTGTTTTTTGTTTTGTTTTTTTTTTTGTTTATATGCACATGAATGGTGTATTAATGACTTGCTTGCCTTTAGTCACAGAGAGACTTCACATTTGCCTTTCTAGAAACACGTATGTCCGCTTCATGACGGCTCCCTGAACAGACGGTACTTGTTGGGCGGACATGTGATTTATAAATATGCGTGAGTGATCTACCCTTCCCCTTTTTTTATATACACATCTAATCTCATTTGTTAAAGTAAAATTAATCATGCTGATGAATGCTTTCGAAGGTTGGCATTTCAACTTCGCGGGTCTTTCCCAAGGCTGCCAAGTAGACGCTGCAAGGCTGTTGCTGAGGTTGAGTCTCTCCACAGTGTCCACAGTTTGTGAACAAAAAGCTGGTTGAATACCTCATGGCTGATCTTTTTTTTGCCTGTTGTCAAGCTGTTTTCTCCCAGCGGACTCTTATCAGGAGACGGAAACCCTCAGTGTTTCCTCATCTCTTGTTCTTCTTGTAGTGATATACATAGGCGGAGCTGCAAGGCTGCAGAGTAACAGCGGTTGTTACATTATTGCTGCATCTTCTTCATGCGTTGTCTTCCCTCGAGCAGACTTTTGGAGGAGAAGTAATTTGAGAGGAGAAAATTTGAAAAGAAAGGAATTTAAAAGTTTTTCTCCACCATTTTTGTTTTTTCATGGGATTTCTGATTGTAGGGAGGTTTTTTGTTTGTTTGTTTGTTTAGTTTTAATGAGATAAAAAAGAAAAATCTTTACTCCAGTAATTATATTAGTGAATATTATGGAGAAAAGAGTACTAACTTGTGTTCACTCTTTGGTAAATATGTGCTATAATGACTCAAATAGGCTCAAGTTTGACTTTAAGCAAATTTCCAAAAAAAACTTCCTCCCCCCCCCCTTCTCGTCTAGAGTCACATGAGGAGATTGATACCGCTCCCGTAATGTTACGATGCACATGAAGCCAGTTGGCTTGGCTCAACATAACGAATGGAATCACAGTAGAGCATAGGGAGGCAGCTGTGCAAATTAGTGGAGCTGGGGGGGTTTAACTAGACGTCCATTTGCCAAAACACCCATTACAACCGCAACAGCTCCGACGGGCCTCAGGAGACCAAAATGAGCCCGTTGTGGCTTAGTGTGCCACAATGAGGCGAAAAAGACGCCGCACTAGAAAATACACTCTGACAGGCTACACGAAATTATGCTTCATCCAAAGAGTTTTCAAACGGTATTTTTTTTGTTGTTGTTGGGGTTTTTTGTTTTTTTTTTTTTTTTTTTTTTCAGCTTTACAGGAGAAAAGGCTTCAGGAATGAATAATAACTGGCTGTTTTGGCAAATGTACATCTGGTTCCTTGTCTGGTCTCAGCGATAGAGCAGTGCAGTGGCCGCAATGGCTTTTCTAATGAACCATCTGAGTCTTTTTCATCCAAACCAGGCAAAACTGATTGTAAAATGACTGCTCATGGTTTTACACAGGGTCGTGGCAGGTTATTTTGAGTTCTTTTGTTGTAAAGTTTTCAGTTTGTCAGATTGCTTGAGTTTTTCCTTACATGTAATTAACACATATCATAGAAAAAAAAAGGGAAATCAAAACATATTCATATTTCAGAAGCCTGAATCAGTGAATTTTTGCTTTAAAAATTACTTATTATATTAATCAATTATCAACATTGCTGCCAGTTAATTTTCTGTCGTCGACTAATAAACTAATCTTTTCATCTGAAGAATACAGGCTCTACCCTGGACAGTGGTGATCAATAGGGGCTCAACTACCCCCCCCCCCAAAAAAAAAAATGTTTTATGTGGTATCAATTTTCTCACCTAGCTCTGTAATAGGTGAAAAAGGGTAATTTTCTCAAAAAAAAAGACAAACTATTCCTTTTAAGTGCTTTCACAGGCGGTAATGTGACAAATATTTTTATGAACTGAACTGGTCTGGGAAGTTTCACAACTTCCCGTATCCATTTTTCCTCTGCGTGTCGATGCAGGGCTGCGTTTATTTTGTTTGTTTGTTTGTTTTTTTCCTTCAGCCGGTCAAAGCGGCAGGACAGATGATAAACAATTCAGCTTTTAACTCCAGTGAATCTACCGTCTGAGATGTTGTGCGCATTCTATAAGAAACTCAAAGAAGGTAGTTCTCTTATCCTGGATTCTGTCTGTCTCACTTCAACCACTTTCTGTTGTTTGACATTCCAAACTGTAGGAATATGTAGGTTATCGCCAAAGAAATAATTTTGTCCTGTTGTTTTAAAAAAAGAAAAAGAAAAAAAGTCGCTCGTTTTTTTTTTTTTCTTTTTCCTTGGCCTGTAAAGAATTCCAAAGGAGGATAAATCCAACACTTCACCTTTTCTTTTTCCACCCGTCTTTATTTTCTGGTTCCTTACTGTATATACATACATGTAGCTATATAATTTTGTGCTCACATAGGGCATTCTGTATGTGATATTCATATTAGGCATAATGGAGGTTAAAACATCTGGTTCGTTCATTCTTCCAGTAGAGCTTGAGTCCTCCTTCTCAAGACAACCTTTTCTGAGACAACTGTAAACTCAAGTGCCTTTTCTTGTCTCCCACCAATTCATCGACACCCCCTCCACCAGAGTATGGACCAAAGACATCGACCATCCCTAACACCCCTGCCCTCTCTTACCCCCTCCCCTTCTCACTGAACGGCACACTTTTCATTTACTACTATGAATAAACAGTTTGCAATGTATGTTTTGGGTTTTGTGTTTTGATTTTTTTTATTAGTTATATTCACATGTGATGGAGGGACACTCATCCATCAGACTGTGTGTCAGCAAACCAGGAACTGAAGCAATGGTAACGAGGAGGTTTTATGACTGCTTGTGTTAAATGGTTATGAGGACAAACTAGATCAGAACAATATAAATGCCTGTGTGGAAGAAAACATGGACATCTCTAGTGCCTGCTCTACAGCAGGTACAGCCAGTAGGGGGCATTATTACATAGAAAATAAATAAATAAAAACCTTTGTGACTAGTGAGGTTTGGTGGAGGACTTCATTCAGCAGTGGTGGTATTTGGATCTTTTAAAATAACCAAAACAAAAATGAAAAAAATATTGTCACAAGTGCATGTAAACATTAATATTACTTCAGTAAAAGTACTAAAGAATAAACTGTAAAATGTATTCAAAGTAGCAAAAGTAAAAAAAAATACTTGTGGAGAAATGGCTCCTGGGACTGACAATGCTCCATTGATGTTAATCCTGATGCATCAGCAGCATCTTACAGTTGTAGCGGCTCGAGGTGGAGCTGGTTTATCGGCTTTAAATAAAGTTCACTAGTCTAGTCCAGTGATTCCCAACCTAGGGCTTTGGCCCCTCTGATGGGTCATAAAATTAATCTGAGGGGACGAGAGATGATTAATAGGAGACTAAAAAGAAAAAAAACATCTGCTGCAAGCATTTGTCGTCATTTTGGGTCAGATTCTCTAAGCATAAAGTAGCAGAAGATAGAAACACTTAAGTAGAAGTACCTCAAAAATATTTAAGATTTTGGGTAAATGTATTTTCCACCACTGCTGATAAATAGCCAAATGTTAATTAGCCCTATACTACACTCATTTTTTTTTTCTTTTTTCGGAACCTCATCCAGCAGTTGACATTTTCTGCCTTTGCATAAAGATAAAAAGTACAACATCTTCATGGCCTGATGTTATTCTCCAGTTCCTACACTCAGTGGACACTTCATTGGTTGCAACTGTACAATCTGTTGTGATTCGATACAACATAACTGTCATAATATCAACCACTATGGAGTTTCATTGAGTTTTTGGTTACATTATGACAATGTGACAATCTTTAAATTCCATTTACATCATAGTTTAAACCATTAATAATGCCTCTTTGAAGACTCATGCATATGTTTGCATTTTTTCCCAACACCTCATATTTAAAGATGTTAACTAGTCAAAAAAAAAAAGAAATTAAGCAGCACATAGTGGTTATGAATATTTATCCCTTGGGCTGTTTTTAGAAGATGTGTCAATTTAGTAATTATAGTAAAGGAGCACTGCTGGGACTTCAGAGTGCTGTTTTCATAGCAGGGCCCATAATTTGCCCTGATCTTGTCTTTATTTCATTTTTATATTGTTTGAGCTAAAAAAAAAAAAAATTGAAAAAACGATAATTGATTGTGTTCAAACCCAGCAACAGCAGCAGTGACAGCACAAACAAATAAATCTACACAAAAATGCACTTCACACTCTGAGATATGCATGAAATTTTATCTTTGTACAGTTTGTGCCTGGGCCTTAACTGCAGCTGGAGGTATGTCACCACTCTGGAATGACCCCAAATCTGCCAGCAGATGTTTCTGAGACTTGTTTGGAAATTTGACTGGCAAAATCTGAAACCCAAGTACACATAACACTAAACATTTCACGGATGGCTGGGAAGAATAAAATACTTAGTTCATTGTAAAAATTGAATAGACTTCTCAGAGAGACCAGGGTGCAGTCCATTTTCCCATGTATTCATGTAAAAATATATTTCCTACTTCCTTGAATTAACATGAAGTGTCTTAAAAAGCTCATGATACATTTATTTATTTACATGCATCAAAACAAAAAAAACGCACGCTTTTCATTTTTTTCTTAAAAAAGGCTCCAAAAATAATAAAATAGAAATTCCATTTTCTGAAAACCTCGATGAAAAGTACAAATTTTGACATTAAAACTATACAATTGGCGAGCCACAGTGGACTGTACAGGCGACGAAGAGCTCCGTCAACACTGTACACAATGCAGAAATACATACAAAAAGGGACACTGACTGAACTAGCAGAGCTCAGTCAAAACCCTTCCAGGAGGGGAGGGGAGGGGGAGGGGGGGCATGTCAGGGTACAGCTCACAGCCCCATCACAGAGGGAAACACAGCAGCACCTGTTGAAGGAAGGACAGCGCTTTCAATCCACTGCGACCGTTTCTCACGACGCCTCTGCCATGTAAACTCAGTATCACGTCATCAACACATCTCTGTCAACGTTGTGTCGTACTTTTTGGGCTACCTTGACCATCTCCTGTGTCCGCGTCTGGGACTTTCCAGTCCAGCTGGCGACCTTTCTCATAGAGTCCCTTCAGGACCTTCCTCACTTCTTCGTTCCCGCCTCCGCGGCTCAGCTCCAGGTACTTCCTGTACAGCTGCAGAGCAGTGCGTGCGTCCTCTATACTGTCGTGGGTTTCCCCCTGGATGTTGAGGTCTGTGAACAGGAGCAGCACAATTAAAGAGAAGAAATCAGCGGCGTCTCAGCCATTTAGAATTGGTTTACAATCACGATGATGGGGGGTAAAAGCAGGGATGAACGACTCGACGCTCCCGTGTAAGAAAAACACATTTCAGTTATGCATGGAGACAGCTGAGGAAGTAAATAGACCTTAGTACTAATTACTCAAGGATGAAGGTGAATAAACAGATGCAACTCGATGATTTATTGACTAGCTGACGTTAAAAGTGACGACCCATCCTAAGAATTCCGACATGGCAATGTCAGATGACAGATCAGTAGTTGGGTTTATATAGAAAGACTCTTGGCTGGCAACAGAGAGCCTCTGCAAGCTGTGATATCTGCCAAAGGGGGGAATTACTAAGTACTGACGAAGTACTGACCCAATCTCTTGTACATGCCTCAATTACTGTTTCCGTTTAAAAAAATTTTTTTTTGTGCATTTCTATGTCTGTTCTTTGGATTTACTTCTAAAAAAAAAAAAAAAAAAAAATCAACAGAATGTGGAATTTGCCCAAACTTTTGCATACAGCTAAAGCTGCGGTTTCAGTGGCTTATTTGCTTCAGCCATGCACATGTTCAACTCTTTTCACCTTAAACTGACCTAAAAAGTACCAGGCGAGGAATCTCAGAGAAATCATCCTTTTACGGGGCAAATGGAAGAGGTAGACAGTGTCGATGACTTGATCTTTGAGAACCTTAAAAAAAGCAGAAGAAAGACAAACTTTTTTTTTATTCTGCCGTGCAAATAATAGTGCCAACTGGAAACCAGGCAACAAAAACAGATCTTACTTATGGCAGATGTTAAATAACTCACCAATAAATTAATAACCCGAAAGTCCTTCTGTAGGCCGTGACCAACAAAGCGAACTCCTGTGTCGATAAGGAAGCGCAGCTTAAGGTAGGTGGATTTTAGAGTGGTCAAATGCTTTGAGGAAATCTTGGCGTCCAGGTCCCCTGGTTTGATGCCAGAATATTGCGTCAGGTAGTCGACCACCTGGTAGAACAAAGGTCAACAATCAAAGCAGCTGTTTCGCAGGAATATGTTTGAAAAGAAAGTGAACTTCTTCAAGGTTGATATTTGACTCTTCAGGTTTCACCTTAATCTCTATGAAGTCAGTAGGGGGAACTCTAGCCTGGCTACGATCAACCAGACAAACAAGGGATAAGTAATCAATCACCTTGATCTGTGCCCAATAACAGAACATCATGTATGTTGCTTACCATTTTTGCATCATCTAGTAATTGTACCGTAAACATAATTTTTATTTGTGCTTCTCATTTCAGAACTTTCTACAATAGCTTGAATCAAATATTTATTCCCTGAATAAACTTCTGACAGATATTCTTGCCTTCTTCTGATTAAACTCATCAGGTGTATTATCAACCCTAACAAAGGGACACACTGTCTAATGACAATGAGGACAACATGATAGAGGAAGTGGAGGGAAAAGGTGCCCTCCCTTCATAATGGTGCGGTCAAGTGTACCCTGTTTCTACAAGTGGGAAACAATTCCTGTAAACATTCTGATAAGGATGTATTTTCCGCTGTAGGGCCATTGTGGTGTGTTTTTTTTTTATTCTGCTGTCTCTCACCTGCTCCTGAGTGGAGATGTAGTCGTCGATGAAGGGCACCCCCTCATTGGGTCCCTGACCCCTGACACAGGTGATCCTGGCCACAGACATCTGACTGGGCTTGATGGTCGACTTGGTGCCATCACTGCGTAGCTCTGCCTCTTCCTGCAGACACACACATTCAAGAGTTAGATTTATTAATCACAAGAGGACAACTTTACAATAACAACCCTTATTCATAGGAGCATCTCACACTGTAAAGTGAGGAGATATTGATAGATCATTTATTAAAAACTTATTAAAAACTATTATTTTCCACTGAGCACAGCCAAATCATAAACCCTAATTACAATGCCATTTTTAAAAAAATTTTCGGAAAACACGTAAAATCCCCCTTAAATCAGTATACCCATGTCTTTCTTTGGCAGGGTAAAAGAAGTCAATTTTCAGTTCTGTTTAGAGCTGAAAGAATTCATCCATCAATATACACTATTTTGACAGTCGATCAATCATTTGTCAGTTTTCAAGAAAAACTAGGGAAAAATGAGTTAGAATTTCCTGCTTTTTGAGGTCTTTAATTATTGTAAATTTAATATTTTGAGGTTTTGATCTGCTCCTCTGTCAAAATAAGACATATGATTTAGCGAGGGGTGTTTTTGTCACCTTTTTTGGATCTGTTGTACACTAAATGAATAATGGATAAATTGAAAAAGTAATTGAATTAGTCGATGATGAAAGTAATCGTTAGCTGCAGCCCTAATTCTGTCCAACCCTCCAACCAACAATACTAACTAGGGTAGATTATTTCAAGCAGACTTAAGCAAACTCCACTGATTTAGCATTATACTTATTGTACTACTGTACTGACAAGGGACAAATCAAAATCAATGCAGCAGTACCAGAGATGATGTTTGATTTATTCAAATTGTTCTTCTATCTTGTCAAAGCCTGGCGCCTACATTACACAAGACATAACTCAACTGCTGGCAGTTTTGTTGGAGACTCAAGTTCACTTCTTTGTAACTACACGCCATCAGATTCACCATCAGACTGTAACATAGGACTCAAGAAACATCACCTGAGGTAATTTATCTGATGTTTTGTAGCACCCTCTGGAGCCGTCAAAGGTTGTTCCCCATTAAAGTCAGACTGAAATTACGTTTAGTCATTCCTAACTTCCAAGTTAATACCGTTTTTAAGAAGAAAGAAAAAATTATCTTTGGGGGAATATCTGGTGGTGGGGGGGCATGTGGTTGTCTTTGTTTGATTGACTGCAGCTGACAGGCTGTCAGAGTGCAGGTGCTCACAAGACACACAAAGTAACAAAGTAAACAAACTTGGCTCTAGCTACAGGCCATGGGCAAACAGTGTTTTACTGGTGATAATGAAGAGTAAGCACCGCATCAGCATCTAACTGGACCAGAGTGACCTTTTGCAGATATGTTTACACACTGTTTAATGTGCTGCAGCTGAGCAGCTAATGAGCTATTCACTCTGCAAACTTTCAGACAGGGACAGTCACAGAGGAGCTGGCAGACGAAAGGAGAGAGAATTACATGAAGCGAACTGAAAGTAACACAAAGTAGCCTCTAGTAGTCTAAACAGAGTAAATATCAGGACGCAGTACCTAAAGTTTAAGTAAGCAAGACGAAATCTCTTCATGGTTGGAGGGAAATCTGATCACTGAGAACTGAATGTATACATGAATTTACAGTAACCAGGTTATCACAGTGTATGTAAACTGCAAAACCTGATTTCTCTGGGTAGCCTGGTTTCTTGTGCACATGTAAAGACAGACAGAGGTGTCAGACTCACCTGATTGAGCGTGACAAACTCTGCATCCAGTCCCACCAGGTCGCCAGCCTGCGGCATCTCACTGACCATGAGCGGGATGAAAGTGGCGTGACTCTTCCTCTGCTTCCGAGCCAGCGAAGCCTCCGTCAGCAGCACGCTGGCGTCTATGGGATTTTTAACTGGGACAAACAAGCAAAGTGGGAACAGGTGAATGAAGGCGCTGACTCAAAAGCTGCAGGTAAAAACTCCAGCTCTTACGTCCTGAGACTTACTGCGGAGGTCGTATTTGGTATGGTAATTCCTCTTGGCATAATACAGGATGGCTGGCACTTTCCAACTCACATCAAACTGTGCAGCTTCAGTCTTTGACAAACAAACAAACAAACAAAATAACAAGACAATATACCCACATGGCTGCAAACATAACGATTCATTATCATAATCCAAATATTTAGTAAAATATTTACCTTGTCAATTGGCTCGATGAGGAAGTCATTGAACAGGTACCACTGCTGGTGTGTGACTCCCTAAAACAAACACACACATCACTTAAATGGTCAATTTTCAAACACAGAATCGCTGTGGCCAAGTATAAAACACCAACTCAATTTAACTTTGCAAGAGTTGGTCTCTCTCAGAGTGCGTTTTTTAATTTAAGCTTCACTCACCTCTTTCCTTTGATGGTAGGTCTCTCCCACTTTGATGTGCGCGACCAGGTTTCCACCGGTGCGAGCATCCAGGATGTGAGGCACCGTGACCACCAAGTCATAGAGAGAGGCGCCCTCTGCCTCCTCAGCAGCAGTTAACTGGTGGGGGAAGATATGGCGGGTCAGTAATTGCAAACGCCACGATGACAAACCGATTATTTCATGGTCAGCAAGCAAAAAGTGGTGATCTAAATTGGTTTTTTTTTATCCCGAAATCAGTCCCAAAACATCCTCTCTCACCTCCTCTCCTTCGGGCCAGCTACTGATCTCCAGTCCCTGACTTTTGCTGATGGACATCTTGAGGGTCAGAGGGATCCAGACATGTCGAAGATCCTCCGCCCGAGTGTCAAAGGTGAAGCCCTCCATACTGCATAGCTCCTCACCGCTGCACAAGGGTAGACAGCAAGCGGCGTTTACACACAAATGATGTTATTTGTAGAGCTGACATGATAGGTCAATAGACAGAAAATGAACTTGCAACTAAACTGAGAATCTATTTATTGTTTGTATCAATTTTCCAACAAATATTCTAAAAGAAATAACAGCTCCAGCATCTCACATCTAAATATTTACTGTTCTTCTTATTGATTTCATTGTAAATTGACTATCTTTGGGTCTGGGGCATTGTTTGGACAAGATGAGTAGTGTGAAGAAATCTGGGTAACTATGTTGGGTACCTCTCTGAGTTTTCTGATTTTTTTATAGACTAGATGATTCACTGATTAATTGGAAAAGATTAAATCTTACTTTATTACACTGTACATGTAACCCTTATTTCTTTGATATTAAAAAGGATCTTACTCCAAGCACCATTCAGTGGGCATTGGTGGGGGTTCCTTAGGTTTTACAGGTTCGTTGGCCTCTTTTTGCATGGCCTTATTGAAGGCATACTGTGAAGACATCAAAGAGAACAATTATATAATTCATTTGGCTAGCAACATGTAATTTTCAAAGTGAATTTTGAAATTCACCTCGGCCTGAACCTTCCAGAATTCAGCCTCTTTAGCGCTGTTCACCTCGCAGTTTATAACCAGAACATCTGGCAGACATCGAATGTTGCGTGTCTGCACCTAAAGTGGTACACAAAAACATAATCACAAAGCAAAGCAGATTTAAATTAAATGACAATTGTATTATCTGTTAATATTAACTGCTGATATGTCTGAACGGTGGCTGTAACTCACCGTGGGCTGATACTTCTCACAGTTTTCACACCACGCTTGAGTACTCTGCTCCAGACAGATGCTCTTCTTCAGGATCTCAGCGAAGTCATACTCCTTTATTGTCTTTTCTGACAAGTCAAAGTAAAATTAATATTGTTTAGTATCAACAAATACAGAACTATTTCCCTTTCTTTTTTTTTCTTTTTTTTTTTTTTTTTTGCCGACTCGCACCTCAGCCTGCATGAGAGTATCCATGCGCCTGGGACTCACCTTGAGAGTTCTGCTCCGGGTAATGCATGGTGAAGAGCAATGTGAGGGAGGAACGGACCGTCTCCTTGCCACAGCGACACAGGCTGCTGTTCTCAACTTCACATCCAAACAATTTTCCAATGACAGACTCACCAGATGAGCCCAGAGAGCTGCAAGAGATGCATCATTGACACAACACAAACAAATGAATTATCACATCTCCTTTCACGTATTTCTGCAAAACCTATTTCCCTAGATACCTCCAGGCTGTGCAGTGGGCATGTCAAATGCTTTGTTCATGTCATGATTTAGCTCTACACTAACTTGGACACTGATTTCTGTTTTTGTCAGATAATCTGACCTGCTGCTGGCTCCCCTGTAGGCCTGTGGACCTTCCTGCTCCTGTGTCTCCTGGTGGAGCTGGGTGAGGATGAAGCGGTTCCAGCTTTGGATTAGGCGACCTAGCCTTGCCTTCCCCGTTTGCTCGTCCGAGTCTGCAAGGATCAGACCCAGCGCCGAGGCTTCGGGGATGGTGCGAAACGCTCGAAGGAAATTACTGGCCTGGAGGAGAAGAGATGGGACAGGCAGCATTTGAAAGTCTATGTGGTAGACACCTGCTGTCATTCAGATAAAAAAAAAAAAAAAGTCTACCTGACATGGATCTCCTCGTGACAAATCCAACATGTGGAAGAGGAAGCCGAGCTCACAGGCCAAACAAAACTCCTTCTGGCACAAATGATTCTGCACTAGACACCGGATTGGCTCCAGGAAATATAACACCTAACATGACAGCACATACACAGGAAAAAAAAACCCTTTTAAATAATGTTTAGGAAATTCATTTCACTAAGAAAAACAATCTTAACCCTCCTAGCTGCTTACCTGGATCATGCAGTTGCAGTAAGCATTGGGGATGTGAGGCTCCAGGCCAGCAAACAAGGTTCTGTTGTAATGTTTGAAGTCAAAGTCCTCTAGTCCAAGTTTGGAGTATTTAATTGTGACCTGATACATCACACAAGGAAGTTTTCATCACATAGTTCAGCATCAAAACTTATGTTTGTTACAGAGCAACAGAAGAAAAATTATAATAACACAAAAATTAACCGATCATTGAAGTATGGCAAGTCTTACCTTTCTGAACTTTTTGGGTACCATGTAGAGATGTGGCTCTTCATCACGTCCGATTGGTGATTCAGGGACCTGGTTGTAATTATCATAATCGAGTTCCACATCTTTTACTTTATAAGGAACCTGAAACCAAGACATAAAAATGATTTTTTTTTCTTTTCTTCTTTTTTACAGCACTTTGAAAGCATTCTCATTTTATTTTTAGTGCCTAAAACTTTTGCACAGTACTTTATACTGCATGCTTTTACGTGCCTGGTTGCGAGGGCGGGTACGAGGATTCGCTGCATACCCGATGAACCCGACAGTTTTCATTGTGCGCAGGATCTCTGGGTCCACAGGAGGAGCTCGTCTGTTGGAAAGAATCGTTCGATGAGGAAAACCTTTTTAAATGGAAGCAGTTAAGAAACAACACACGGAAACACTCGCCACTAGTCAAATTGTAAGTGATATAAGCTCCAATGAATATTTATCATTAGGTACACCTGGCTTAAACTAATGCTGTCTGATTCAAGAGCCCCAGCCCCTGGAATGATACATATATAACCAAACACACACACACACACACACACACACACACACACACACACACACACACACACACACACACACACACACACACACACAATATCGACATGCCTCAAAAACAATCACTGAACAATTATACATTCATCAAGATTTATTGCATGACTGTTGTCATTAGTTAGAAGTCATTAGTTTCAACTACCAAATGAAGTTGTTACTTAGTATTACTTCTACTCTTACATGCATTTGAAAACAGATAAGCATTATCTGTTGAGCTAAGAAAAATGTTGGTCTGTGTCCCACTGGCTAAATCAAACACTTTTCAAATAAGTTAAAATCTGCTCTTCTAGGAATAGCCAACCACATCATTCAAATTTGGACATAATTTGAGTTATGCTTATATCACTTATTAAAACTGGACAGCAAAAAACAAACCTCGAGAAGAAAGTTTCTAGTCAGATTTCATAAACAGTCATTGTTGATGGTAACATATGAGTCTGGTGACTCAACTGTAACATTTCAAATTCAAATTGTTCTACACAACACTCCCAACATGACTTTCAGTAAAGCACTGACTTCACTTCAAGAAAATTAATCAACAATGACAGCAAAAAAGAGAAATAAACAAGTTCCACACTATGACTAAACATTTTTATGGTTTGAAGAATGAGATCATACATCTCCATTTATCATCCGGCTGCAATTTGACATGTTGGTTTCATTTCTTTGACTTGCAAAACAAGTTCAAGGGTAAGGCTGGAGGTATTCTATGTTTCCGCTACTGTGACCAAATCCCTTTAGACCAACAATGTGTTAGTCTGTCCCTCCATATTTTCCCACTTCCTTATAATGTCTGTGGCTCTCTGGTCTGGGACCTCAGGTTCCCACTGAAGGAATAAATCTTTAACAAAAAGGTCAGAAATATATAGTTTCATTTTTAAACAAAGGCTAATTTATGGCCCAAAGCATCACACTGTAGTTTTCAGCCAACATTACTCAAGCAGAAGTAAATGGAGCATTTGATGGGAACTATTTTCATTTGCAAATTAGGTGAGCTTGTAACTGACCCAAAATAAACAACAGCATTCATGTTCAGAGTAAAGAAGGGGAACACGTCACCCAGGGAAACACTCATAAAACTCATGTGTTTTTGATTGAGCTCTGTGGCACAGAAGAATAAGCTGTTATCAGGCTTTGGCTCCACAGATGATACTAATTACCAGGATCGGTTTCATTTTTGATTTCGGTTTTGTCATGACATTTGTTGAAAATATAGACAGATCATTTAATATACATGCAAAATACATTTTTACATGGTCACCATAACCACAGGTAAGTTCAGGATGTGTGAGAGTGAAAATGTGACCTAAGTCCTTGAATTACTCTGGTGGACAGATTGGATTTGGGAGATGCCATAGTCATTGGTTCTTATCCTGCTTTTTAGTGGGATCATTACTGTTATCGTGTTTTACACAGTCAAGTCATAAATCAGTGCTCTTAATTTCATTTAGTATAACCACTACCAATCAAAGATTCATCATCTTCAATACATGCATATGACTGTGTTACCTGGGACTGGGTGTAGCCAGGGCAGTGGGCCAGTCTGACAGCAGCGGCTCAGTGCTGGTCAGCGGCAAGGGGATGAGTGAGAGGGGCAGCAGGTCGTGGTTCCAGTCCAGCTGAGGGAGCGTGTCCACAAGGCAGGGCAGAGCAAACTCCGTCTCTCGGGAGTAGTCATTAAACGAGACCTCCGGAGCATCAGACCACAGATGCACACAACCCCCAGAGTCCCCGAAGGCCAAGGCTTGTTTGCTGGATGAGACGTCAAAACTCATGAGCAGCTGGCCCACGGTGTTGACGTGGAAGATGTCCGCCACGTTGGCGAGGCCAGTGGGCTCACAGAACTGGCACTGACCTGGAGAAATAAACAGGAAGTGGAAAATTATATCTGAGTGACATAGTCAGGAAACAGGCAACTCCACATTCCCTGACTGATACCTGTCTGCGAGATGATTGCCAGACGGGACGTGTAGGTAGGAATGAAGCGCAAGAAGAGCGGGTCCACGTGCACCTGAAGCGGGGTCACGGCTCGCATCATGCGGAGGTCATACACCATTAGAAAACGGTCGCATGCCAGCCCATTCAGTCCTCGGCTGGAGAACCCGCATGCAGCCAGGAGATTTCCATGAACGTCAAAGTCTGAGAGGCTGCCAGAGAACGCATCAAACTCATGTTCCATCTTGAAAGTACGAAGGTCCCGAAGGGTTACCTGGTTTTAACAGAGGATGAACAAGAGAAGTGTTTAAACCCCAGAGAGCACCGTTCATGAACTGATTTGATCAAGTTATCTTTACCTTCCCAGAAGTATGCCCACAGAAGAAGAAACGACTGGTTTGACGCATTATTGCCACTCCCGGCACCTCAACGTTGAACTGCCGAGTAAACAACAAGAAAGTTAACAGTCAATCACTTGCTTTTAAGCGAGTTATTTATATATTGTGTGGCAAATAAAGCCATGGGATCCTTTGCAACATGTGTAGATAGTTGTGGATATTGATAAACTTAATCCCAGTATCTCACCTTTTGAGTTTCTTGAACAGTATTCAAGTCAACTTCAACCACATAGTTTTGTAATCCACCCATGAGCAACATATTGTTGTCAGTCATGAGGAGACTGTGCATATCAGCTCCTTCCTCCATCCTGGAATATAGAAATACATTATCAATAATCATACACTTAAATCAATTACTTCAACGAAACTAATAATTTAACAGTCATAGTTGTTTACAATCAATTTCAGTGCATGGACGTTTGCACTAGTTGCACTAGTGACACTCACGGATAATCGAACATTACAAGCCCCCCCCGAGTGTAGCATTTGAGGTTGCACTTGGAGAGGAACAGCACGCCCGTTTCCAAACTCTGAATGTGTCGGATGTCATCTGTTGCTTGCACTTGGAAAGAAGAGTGCCGGCCCATTGTGGGTCCAAAGAACGAGGTAACATGGCCCTGAAGAGAAGATTAAAAGGAATAATGCAGAATGACACAGATGAAAAGTATTTCTGCATTAACCTGGAGATAGACTGCATGCCTCAGAAACATATAGCTACTCTCCGTAACCAAGAATCTTACTCTGTGGTTTCCCATCCACAGCATTTCCTCCTGCAGGTCAAAATGCGTGGCAGTGACTGGGATGCCGACTTCTGAGACGACACTGTGCAGCTCAGAGAACATTCCCTCCATCAGGTGCACTGGCTCGGGGACCGTCACGGCCAGTCCGTCCGGATCCAGCTCCACACCCTGCAGCAAGTTGGGGTTGAGGTGGGGGTCCATAGAGGGCTCCATGCCCGCCTCCAGAGTCCCGTGAAGGCTCGGGGGGTACTCGCCCATCCCAGCGTCGAGACCGTCAAAATTCATCATGGGTACAGCTAAATCAACCTGCAAAGGAATAGCAACTTCTGTCAATACTAATATAAAACCAACCCCAGTGTGTGCCTTAAATGGTATTCAGGTCAAAAAGGTAATGTATTCCAATACTTGAGGCACAAACTGAGACTAGTACCACCCTGACTAATAAAGATATTTATTTATTAGTTGTTTTGATGCAGCAAAGACCAAGTATCAGCTCTAATCCTCAGGCTCGGTTTACTGTTAGCTTTAGCTCGGCTAGCAGTAGCTAGCCCAGGAAGCTAAGGTTGGAGCTAAGTGCTAGCAATAGCCTCCACAGCCAAACTTTTGCTATTAATTACTGGAACATGTGCTGAAAGTCACGCCAGTGTTTTCTCTCCGGCAAAAAGAAGTGTCTAACTATAGTACGTGGTCATCAAGTTTAGTTGCCGTTTACGTTTAGCTAATTTGGCTAACGTTAGCATCGCATCCAGGCACACAGATGTGTGGCTAAACCGGGCCGCGCAAACATCATTTCCCAACACGGCATCTCCATATAACTGAAGACCGTGTGTCACTTAGTTTCAGAAAAAACTGACAGTCTCAATATCAACGTAGAGTTTACACCGACCTATTCTTGAAACGTGGTTTAATCGCACTGGAGTCCATGCTCACATCATTCACAACAATAACACACGTAGAAAAAAAGGAGTAGGCAGGGGTGCGTTCAAGAGCAAGAGTTGTTATCGGATTACCAAAGGGCCAAAGGGCCAAAGGGCCAAAGGGCCAAAGGGCCAAAGCGCCCCCCCCCATAAGAATCCCGGGTTTACTCCCCAACATTTCTCTCATTTTGTTCAAATTTGCACCACTCAAGTACAGCATCAACTCTGAGAGGTCCTCCATCATGTGGCCCCGGCTTTTGAAGAGGGACCCTGTGCCATAAGTTTAGTGACCTTAATTGTTTTAGTTTATATGGAGCTCGTTTGTTGTAAAGTTGAGTTCTGTGAGACCGCTACAATCTTTTGGTTGCGCCAAGTGTTTTAACACATTCAAAACATTTAGCAACATAGAATTATACTGTCACAGAAGTGGTGTAATGGTACGACTGACAATTATTAGTAGGTCTGACAATTAATTCTTTAATTATAGACTGATTTTATAGCATATAAAATTACAAATTATAGCTACTGTTACTCCCTCAAGCCATAACATGATCAATTTTTTTTCTGACCAGCAGTCAAACATACCCTTTGTTATTGAACTTGACTCTTTAATTGCATGATTATATTGAATTAATTTTATTTTCTACATAATAGTATGCTTATTATGTCTTTACAAGGGCTGGCTCACCAACTGAGCAGAGTGTGCAAGTGACATCCGAAGCCCGGACCCCTGAACGGACCAGGATCTCTGTCTAACTATGAGTTTGAGGTCATTTGATGAATTGCAAATTTGTAAAGCTGAAACAATTAGTCAGTCAATTGATTAATCTATCCACACAAGATTGATGACAGCAAAATATCCTTAAATATTCTCTCCTTTGAGCTTGTCAAAATCTTCTCAAAAATTCCCATTTTTTTTCTGTATTTATATCTTATCAATCTGAGCATCTTGACTTTGATACCTGATTTCATGTGTTGATATCTAAATTGTGGACTGTTGGTCGAACAAAAGAAGACATTTGATGATGTCACCCTGGGCTTTAGGGAATCATAACTGTATTATTCAGAGTTTACTGACATTTTATAGGTGATAACATCAATCGATCAATTGAGAAAATTATCAGCACATTAATCGATAATGAAAATAATCAATAGTTGCAGCCCTAGATATTTGTCTTGTGAATATCCACAATGAAAGCTCCATATAAGCTAAAATAACAAAGGACTTATAGAGGGCCCATGTGTTAAAGTCTTGTTTTAAAACCTTTATTATTTCTCTTGAAACTGTGTTTGTATGGTGGACATTCCATCTCATTTGATCAATATATCAAAAAGTGACAAAAACCAAACCTGGTGCCAGACAGTATTCAAGCACAGGAGTGCATGATGGTTTCTGCTGTTCTGGCCAAACTACAAGGAATCTGTAATATAAAGTTTGCAGGCCAGTATCCTGGGAATTAAATCTAATTATGCCCAGGGTTAATGTTCACTCCGATTATGGAGGAACTATTTCCTTTAAGTATGTATGTATGTTTGTAAGTGTGGCACTTACAAACATTTTTATCGTCAAATTTATTTGCTAGGGAGTTTATCAATTAAGATAATCTTTTGTTTAGGCTATATAATGCCAACAAATGGCAAAAACAACAACAAAAAACAGACAAAAAAAATTGGCCATCACAATTTCTCCGATCACTAATCGATTATCAGAGGGGTTTAATCTGATTAAATTTCTATCGACCGACGAATCGATTAATAAACAATCAGTTGTTTCAGCTTCAGTGTGGACCTCGGAGCGATGAATGGCTATGATGTTGAATTCATGACATAAAGCTGCTATATTCATATTATTTTATTTCACAGGCGTAGCGCTGTTAATTTGAATTGGAGGAGTAGTAGTAGCAGCCGACCAGCCTCTCTCCATCTTCATCAACGTTTTAAATGTATAAATTGAAAAATAAATAATCATAATCATGTCAAACCCTTAACTACAAGTTTATCTACAGTATATATCTACTGTAAAGAATAAAAGAAGCAACAATGGTAAAGGCATAGGACATGTGAGATTATTTCATTTCTTCCCTTACCAGTTGCTTTCTCTGAAATTAAAAAAAAACAAAAAAAAAAAAACAGTTCGGTTGAAATGCAAAGGTTTTTCTCTGGTAGAGAAGAAGGGGCCGGTTGCGGGCTAAGACAGAAACTTTGTCCACCCCGAGCCGACCAATCACTTCATTATCGCCCCTGACATGTAAAAAGGTTAATCTCACTTCCCCGGCCACAGCTAGAGATGATGAAACCTGATTAGGATCGCGTCTAGGTCTAATTAGTGTCTCACGCTCCTGTGATTGTCTGTCACACACACGCACACATAAACACACTCACAAACACATGCATAATCATATCAGATTAAAAAGATATCATATGATTAAAGCAGTTCCACGACAACTTTACATTTAAAAAGAAAAGATATATTATAATATAAGTAACCTTGTTTATGATAATACAAGATAAAATGGTCATTTTCACACACTGTGATTCCAACCCTGGAGCCTCGTTTTAATTTTTTTCTTGTCCTTCTTCCTCTTTTTTGTTTTGTTTTGTTTCGCCCCATATAATCTGGTTATTATCTGACCCTATATTACTCAAACTCCAGTCCCGACATTCTTCCCTTCCGGTGCGTTACGCGGCCGCTGATTTGCAAACTATCATGAACTCACCTGAAGGATGCCCAGGAAAACCCTGTACTGAGTCACAGCGCGGTCTGGCCCTTAAATGCAGCTGGGCTCCCAGTGTCGGTCGTCAGTCAACGGGGGGACGAGCTCACGGCAAGAGGCAGCGGACACGAACCCACTTAAAAAAATAATAATCATTTTTTTAAAAAACCCACCATGTCTTTTTCCTTCGCGACGTGCGCGGCTCTTCTCTTGCTTCTCACAGCCGCATCCTGCGCTCCGGTCGGGCCAGGTCTGCAGGGGGATGCTTGTGCGGATGTGCGGAGCAGCTCCCTGGAGCTTAATCACGTCGCCAAAACTATATCATTAGAGGTAAAAAAAAATAATAATAATAATTGTGAATGTATATATTTGGAATTATCAATCCAAAAATAAAAACAAAACATTGGAAATAACTTTACCATTTACAGCATCTGGTATATATTTTGGTTCACTCCAGTTATGTTTCGTACAGATGTGCATTGGCTTAATTTGGAATATTGGCTTTTGAATTCGTTGCATTTACCAGCATTTGTTTGTTTTATATAAAGAAGTGCACTGAACATTGCATTGTCCCAAAATTGCTCTTTAGATGCGAAACGGAACCGAAGATGTGATTGATTTCTCCCACTACCTCCCTTGGGTAGAGCCCGAGGACAAGTGTGATCCTGAGACACTCAGACACAAGTCTATGGTAAGTAACAAATTCTAACAGCACATACAGATAAATGACACATTAATGTCAGGGTATGCCTACTACACCTGTCGAAATGAACGTGGCATATGCATGTATCAGGCTGCAAGTTCCTCTCTCCTTCCTCAGCCGTGTATTGGGAAAATACTCCGCATCCTCAGCATCTACAACTCTACGATGGAGAGGGTCGCCGGATTCAAGAGCTGCTCGCAGTTCGCCAATAGGGTGAAGCCAGCGCTACAGAGGCTGCACAAGGACATGGGAGCATGTGTGAAGTCCAGGGGAGGGATGGATCACGAATTGGTGAGATTAGGTTTAAGTTTTACGGGGCGTCTGGGCAGTGAAGGGGCTGTTTTTAATCGTTAAACTTTTGGTCAATGGCTCGGATAAGATTCAGTTCATGGTTGATGAGTTGTTGTTGTTTTTTTCCTGATTCCAAAGGAGTCCCACATAAGCACAGAAGAGCCCCAGCCCGTCGCCCTCTGGCAGGAGTCTCCGCTGTGCAATTACACCATGGACAGGCTCTTCTCCTTCTCCATCATCACCGCTCGCGTCTGCGCCGCGGTCGACGGACCCTGGCAGGCGGAGGGCTCGGCTCGGCAGTGCATCTAGAGATGAACGCGTGGCGCCGCGCATTTGATCACAGTGATCGAAGCATCATAGATACAACGGCGTTTCCACTCTGGTTTCTGCCATGTGTGCATGTATTTCCAATGGAATAACTATCACAACATATTTATTCAAATCATATTTATTGTGTTTATTTATTGATATTTATTGAAATCAATCTATCAATGTGTATTTATCTTTTTTTTTATGTATGACCGATATAATTACCCTAATAAACAATTATCAATCATTCAATATATATGTGTTGATGTCATTGCATTTTTTTATTTTCTTATTTTTTTTATTTTTTGGTGACTGTCCCTTCGAAAGAAAACAAATATAATAATCCCATAGTGAGGGAATATTTTGAAATTACCTGCACTGACAAACTCCTCTTTTCTTTGAATGAATTTCCAAAATAACACCCAGACAAAATTGCTGAGATAAGGAGGAACCTGTGCTTTCCTGAAACACTCCTGCGGCTCTTTGAAGATACACAACTTCCATCATACTTCCTCCCAGCCAGCCTGTCGAAGTCTGTCATCACAGATGAGATCACTTTCATCACCCTCTGATGATGCAATGCTTGACTAGTAGTAGTGCAAAGCAAAAAAAAAGGAAAGAGGAAGCTGCAGTAAGCTCAGTGTAAAGGTACAGGATTGCTCAACAGAAAATTTCTTCTTTAGAGTGTGACTTAACATGCAGAATAACTTCAACCTAATCATATTCCACCCTCAGGAATCCTGTCTTTGAAGATAAACTTCCCGTCTTTACTGTTTACAACTACTGTGCAATGTCAGCCTATGTGTCATTGCCCTCACAGGCCAGAGGAAAATATTTCATCTGAAGTTTTTATCTCTAAAATTGGACCTTTCATAGTGTTGTGCAAGAGAGGTAAGAGAATAGTATGATTAAACTAGAAGGGTGCTCAGAGAGCGCAGGCCTCTGCCAAGTCCAGTATCAAACAACATAAACCAGACTTCCACGAAAAAAAAACAACATTCAAATTCATAGTGAATGATCCAGATATTCCCAAAATTAATTTGGGATTTCCTTGGTCCATGACCTCATCCCTCTAACACAAATCGGTTCAGTAGTTTTTTCTTAATCCCACCAACAAACAAACAAACCAACGAACAGCCGCAGGTGAAATATAAATGTACAAACAAAAGGAATAAATACATATGTAATTTTTTTTTAAAAAGGAACAACTATATATTGAAAGTACTATAACAATATCAAAAGAAGTATGTAAAAAGACAAACAAGCTCTGTGAGGCTGAGATGCTCTTTGAAAGTAAAAACAAACCATTAGATCTAAGGTCTAAAACTCTGGCAGTCACAGTAAAGTTCATGCAGTGACAGAACTGAGGATAGTATGGGACTAAAGGTCTTTTGCCACCACTATGAGAAAGGTTCATTATAATATTAACATGAAAAGTGATGTGCCTGGCAGTAATGCTATACAATTTATTTGAGTGGACAATTTAAGCAGAAGGGTCAACATTTTACATTAGGTCACTTGTGAAATTTTACGATACCATTTCATATCAGATACTTATCTGTCATGCAAGACCTTCAGCGAGGCATCTAATTGCTCCCAAATTCATTCTGCAGCATGAGACAGTAAACCCAGACAAAACCCGGGAAGACCCAGATGACCCAAAGTCAAGGACTCCTGCAAAATACCGCCTGGCCCCCGTAGAGTCCAGCTCCCAACATCATGGAGTCAGTCTGGGATCACATGAAGAGACAGGAGACGCTGAGACAGACTGAATCCACAGAAGAACTGTGGCAGGTTCTCCAAGATGCTTTGAACGACCTAACTGCCAAGTGGCTTGAGAAAAACAGTTCAAGTCCTGTGTTGATGATTGTTCTTAATAGTATTTCTAGCTAAATGTACTTAAAGTACAAAAGTACTCCTTATGCAGACTGCCCCTTTTTCAGAGTTTTATAATATTTTATACTGTATGTTATATTATTTGACTTTTTTTACTGATATTTTGATTTGGACACAGCCTTTAAATGTTGGAGTTGGTCGATTTAAACAACTTTTTTTTTTATTTCTATTATTTTTTTATACTATATAAACCAATCATTTGTTCTATTTATAAATGTGAACCTGCAAAGTATGAAGTGTCAACAGATAATAAATGCAGCAGCAGAAAAATTCATTCAAAAATTTGCCTCGGAATTGTGGCAGAGCAGGCACATAGCCAGATGAACCTGTTTGGGTACCCAAGGGAAAACACTTCCTCTTATCGAACCCTCTCCTATTGCCTATTTGCCTAATAATCCAGCCTTGAGCGGTGGGATAAAGCAGCATGAACATGAGTAAATAGTGCGTTTGTGCAGCTAATTATTTTAAGGGGTGTGTTTGGGGCTTTAGGAAATATTTCCAGCAGCAAAACTGTACACATGAGATTGACTCAAAATGAATGCAAAACCCCACATTTATTTCAATGACTGAACTTGACACCAGGTAAACTTTTTGGACAACAATGGTGCACTTGGATACACAGACAATATTTGTTATACGAATATAATGACCACAGAATATCACCAGACATATCTTTTAAGTACTTTCCAGCACTGGTTTCACTCCACCTTTAAACCAACCACAATACATCAATCAGTTTGCCAGCCAGTGGACCACTGACATAATGTTTGTCGTACAGTTTTATAGCATTAAGAGGTTTCAGTTATGAACATTTAAAATACCATTTCATCATATTTTAAAGCAGTGGAAGTGGAAGTGGAAGAAGTACTCAGATGTTTTACATAAGTAAAATGGCTATGCCACAATGTAGAAATACTGTCTTACAGGTAGAATATATGCATTAAAACTTTTAGTTCAAAGTATATACTTCAAGCACCAAAAGTAAAAGTATTCACTTGGAAGAATAACCTGATAGAGAATACTATATTTCATTAGTATGCTTATTGCTTTATTAATGTGTAAATCACACTAATGTTACAGCAGTTAAAGGCAGGGGCTACTTTGATAAAATTATACACTACTGAGCAGCAATCAATAGTGTTATCTTTACCTATAACATTTCATCATAATTCATTTGCTGAATATATCATAAGTATCATTACTCTTAGTCTGCAAACTGCTTCACTTTTTTCTGTGTGAGAAGGAATTAACATGGAAAATCTCAGGTAAGGTAGAATTATTCCATCATAGAACTACAGTGACACTGCAACAAACCATTATTTTCACTGTCAATACATTTGACAGTTATTTTCTTACAAGGAATTTCCTGGTGAATTTAATAATCAATTATTCTTCAGTCAACAAAATGTCAGAAAACAGTGAAAAATGCCCATTTTCCCCTGAAGTGCATGATGACATATTCAAGCTCCCATTTCTGTCTAAAAAACAATTTTAAAAAAGAAGAAGAAGAAGAACAAGGTGAAGAAGAACAACAACAACACCAATGTAGAGTTCACAGTCAAAGAAAACTGGGAAACAAAGCAAATATTCATATCTAAGAAGCTGGTGCCAGTATTATTGCCAGTGAATTTTCAGCATTATCCCTTTTTATCAAAAGGGTCTCCATCTAATTTTCTGCTGGACTAATCAGTAAATCAACTTATCATTTCATTTCTGGAGTACTGGTTGGTTTCTGGGTGCCAGGGGGGAATTGATGAAACTGTCATCTATAGTTGGGGCTTTTTTTTTGCCCCGGGCCCCTTCAGGAGGTCATGACCTAAGTAAATGTTCTTAGAAATAATCAACCAATGTTTCTTAAAAAAAAAAAACACCCCCCCACCAAAAAAAAATAATAATTGTTTTATATTTATCTTCAGATCATGGCGACCGTAGTTGATAAGATTTAACATCATGTCACCTGAGGTGCGAACTGAACAGAAAGCTGAACCGAAAGCAGGGCGAGACCGGGGCATCCCGGTAATTTCTTGGAGGATAAGCTGCTATTTGCAAACACCTACATGCATTTCCCCCGCTCACCTGCTCAGCCTACCTGACGTTGTTCGGGACACGAGGGCGCACGCTGGAGTTTTTTTTGTTGTTTGTTTGTTTTTGTTTTTTGCTTGTTGTTGTTGTTGTTGTTTTGTTTTTGTTTTTTGTTTTTTTTTAAACAGACGTCCACGGTAGCCGAGGAACCAACCCCGAACCTAACGAAGGCGGGGTTAAAGAAAAAACAAGGAATTTCCTGGTGAGCCACGACTACGCAGGAAGGTAAAGTTCGCCTCGTTGATCTGTGAAGTTTTAAGCTTTGAAAAGCCACAACGTTGACTCACGGTTTCACGGCAGCTTTTAGACCCCGTCGGGGTTAACTCGTCGTCCGGAGCCGTTACGCCGTGGTTAACTTTGAACTAATGTTAGCGTGCCGACCCGTGGATAGCAGTTGTTAGCTAGCTGGCGAACCCTATGTTACCTAACGTTAACTGTTGGGCTCAAAGTCACAGTGTTTGGGCATAGTGTGATAAGTAATTGTCATTTCCTGGTAGAATATGCCACAAATGAACTTAAATTCCGCTTATTAATTGTGTTTTATTTACTTTTTGCTCTGGCTAGTGTCCGAATGTTGCGGCTAAATGTCGCTTGGGTGATGTGAGGGGGAGCGCGTGTTTTATTACCCGGGACAGTTCAGGCGGGCGTAGTCTCCGCCTCAGAGTTTTGCGATTTTTTCTTTTTTCCCCCTGGTTAATTTTTAGCACTAGTGATAGTAAACTGGTGGTCCAATAAAAATATGATTTATTTGCATAAGTAACATTTTAAACAGGTTTGTGTACATCCCAATTAACATGACATTGTAACAGCAATTTATATTAGATGTTAAATGTGTCAAAAATAAATATATAGCACTTTATTTAGCTCTGTAAGAATCTGATATGATTGATCAATGAATAGATTGATAGACAAAAAAAATTCAACTATTCTGATAATAATTGTTAAGTTTACTCTTTTATCGATCTGCCAGTTGACAGAAAATAACAGGTTATTGATTATAGAAGAAGCAATTTGATACATTTTAAATAAAAAGGCTGAACATTCTCTAGTTCCAGCTTGTCAACTGTGGGGATTTGCTGCTTTTCCTGGTGTAATGCAATTTTTAAATTGAATATCTGTGGGTTGAATGACAAAACAAGACATCTGATGATGTGAAACTGGGCTTTAGGAAACTGTTTCGGTTTTTGTTTTTAGACCAAATGATTAAACAAGATAATATGTGGGATATTAACTAAGACTGATTCTTATGTGTTGTCTCTCACTGTGCTGAAGATGAATGTGGGCGTAGCTCACAGCGAGGTGAACCCCAACACGCGGGTGATGAACAGCAGGGGGATCTGGCTCACCTACCTGCTCCTGACCGTTGTGTTGCACGTCGTCCTGCTCAGCATCCCTTTCTTCACGGTGCCACTCGTCTGGACCCTCACCAATGTCATCCACAACCTGGTCAGTTAATGTGTCGTAAAAACCTGAGCAACAGCACCGAATATCAATTTCACTGTCCACAGGTATTGCAGGGCATTTTTGTGTTCAAAAAAAATTCTCACAACCTGAGCAATTAGACAGTTGCCAGGTTTGTAATAAAACATAGTCGGCTTTCCCAACAGATGTACAAATGAGATTGTCTTATATTCAGACCAATACATTATCTCTTGGTGTATCACGCAGTGTCAAAAATGTTTAAAATCAATATGAAGGACTGCAGTGTTGAAGATAAAGTTTCACCTCTTTGGAAATGCACTTTTTGGCTTTTTTACTGAGTAGATTGATACCATTCGTATCAACAGCACTATGAAGATCAAGGAGATTACCTTATTTTGGCATAAACAGCTGAAAACAGCAGGAGACAACTGGCCTGGCTCTGGCCAAAGCTTAATAAATCCACCTACCAGCACCATGTAGAGATCACTAATTAACATGTTATCCTGCTTGTTTATTCTGTACCAAAAATGGAAAAATGATTATTTGGGGGGATGAGGCATCAGTTATTGGTCTTGGCTGGGAGAGCAGTGATATTCTGGTGTTTTTTAAGATTCAGCTCTGTGGGCAGATTTGTTATATTTTATCACACCCATGCTAAGTTAAGCTAAACCCTTCTAGTTTCATATGTCATTAGTAGGGTCTTTTGTTGATGTTGATGAGTTACTGCAGTAAAATGAAGTGAAATACTTTTGTTTCAATTATTGAATTACTTCAGCTGCTTCTATAAATCATTTACTATGTTGCAAAGAAATACTTACAGTAAATGCAATATTTTTGCAGCCATTGATACAGATCCTTTGGGTAAAAAAAATGTTTGCGTTTCCCTCCTGTGTGGTTTGCCCTCTGCAGGTGATGTACCTGTTTCTTCACACAGTGAAGGGCACTCCCTTCGAGACCCCGGACCAGGGGAAAGCTCGTCTGCTCACACATTGGGAACAGATGGACTATGGCGTTCAGTTCACGTCTTCGCGCAAATTCCTCACCATCTCACCGATCGTTCTGTAAGTGGGTTTGTTTGTTCATGTTTGCAGGTCGACTGCAGAGATGTCAAGTTTTCAGTTTCTCTTTGATTATAATGGCAAATTTGGAATTCGGCTAAATATGAGAGCAGTTGGCTGAAATGGGTCTCTTGAATCCCTTGTGCTGCCTCTTGCAGCGTGAAAGAAAAGTAAATGTGCTGCTGGTGAAAGTGATTGTTTTTTTTCATTTACTGACATCTCTGATGTACATTTGTCAAAACCCACTTTGTTCAACTTCAAGAGCAAAATTTGAACTGCACTGCTTTTGAATGTAATGGGTTTTTTCCTTTTGTTTTTGTTTTTCTATGTCAGCCGTAGCTTTTCTCTTATTGTTTGTCCCAGCTGTGATTGTCTGGATGTCATGCTCTGAATAATTCCAAGTTTCGTTTTTCCCCCCCCCCATCTTTTTTTTTTTTTTTTTAATAAATTCACTATGAAGGATTTACATGCAGCATGTATATACACGCCTACAATGAACACTGCAGTGTATTGTTTTCCTATGATACACATAAATATGAAATTTGTTGTTTGATTTAAAAACTTGATTTCTCTTCCTGCTCATAAAATTATCAGTGACCGCTACAAGGTTTGCACACATGGTCATCTTTTTTCCAAGCGCACAGGTACCGTAAAAAGAAAAAAAAAAAATTATATTACAGGAATTTAAAGAAATAGAATCAGGTGCGGGCCAGTTTGTAAGAAGTGGGGAACCCAAGGCACTTTACATGAAGCCACCAGAGTGGTTACTTTACGGTAATCTTTGGCCCAGTTTTCACTGACTTTCTCAAGTTTTTCATTCTCAAACAGCTCAGTCATTGGAAATTAAAATTTCTGGAAATTCTCAGTCATTTTAGATTCATTAGATACCGAATATCTACCTGGCTACAGCCTCATGAACAACTTGGAGAAACTTAAATATTCACAGGTATGATGTGCCTACCCATGATTTCTAAAATTCATAGTAGAGGTTTGGTTTTAACAGTCAACTGAACAACTGACGTGTTTTACCAGTCTATTGAACAGCCAATTTTTGCCATGTTAGTGGTGTGACTCTGCAAATGGCAATATCAGGCTGTCCACTACTTTGTTCCAGACCTAAATATCAGAACAACTACTAGATAATCTGACATGATAATTTGAACATCTGTACATTTTAACTTTCACAGTTTTCCCAGAAATCTTAATGTTGGTTATTCCCTGACTTTTGCAGTGCCTCCACCGCACATCAAACTTTTACCTCACTGTGAAATATCTCAACATCTACTTGATGGATTGGAACAAAATTTTGTATGAATATTCATGGCTCCCAGATAATGAATCTTACGATCTTACGAATTGGCGATCACTTCACTTTTTCCACATCGCCATCATCAGGTCAAATTTTTTTATTTCTTCAGTATTTGGATTTTTGACCAAATAGCTTTTTAAAAAATAAGTAAATAAATCAATAAAAATCTGACATTCCCAGCTGTACTTGGTGTAGTTTTACTTAGGAAATTTTAGCATGCTAAAACACTAAACTAAAATGAAGACGATGGTAAAATTTAACAGCTGAACATCATCTTGTTTGACATTGGCCTTTTGATCACATTGCCTTGCAATCATTAGTATTTAGCACAGCCCAACAGAGCCACTAGTGTAGCTGTATTGTTGAAATACACCTGATTCTGTCCCACAGTGCTAACCTGCTGAGTGAAACGCACAACAGATAATTGCAAAGTGTTACCCACAAAAGCCTTGTTTAATCTTCACATTTTCACCAGGAAATAATTTTCATATTGAAGGCTTGAATCATCTCATGAGTGAGCTAATATCAGCCCCAGTGCTGAGGTGTTGCTTGCCAGGGTCATCATTAACCTGTGGACTGTATTTTCACTTTTGACCAAACACTTGATCTACAGTGTTTGTCATAAATCCGTGATCCTGATGTAACGGTGCTGCCTTTACACTCTTCTCCTCCTCCTTTCTCTGCAGGTATATTCTTGCCAGTTTCTACACAAAATATGATCCCACACATTTCCTGATCAACACCAGCTCTCTCCTCAGCGTCCTCCTACCAAAGCTGCCTCAGTTTCACGGAGTGCGGATATTTGGGATCAACAAATACTGACCAAACTGACACTGGATTTTTAACCACCAACACTGGACTTTAGTTTTCTTCCTGCTGAACTATTTTATGTTCAGAGTAGTAATAGTAATATATGAAAGTTGCAGTTTGTGCTGCTTCTTGCAGCGTGAAAGAAAACTAAATGCGCTGCTGCTGAAATGGATTTTTTTTTGTTCCTTTTCTGACATCCATGACGTACGTTTGTCAAAACCCAGACACTTTTCAACTTCAAGAGCAAAATTTGAACTGCACTTCTTTTGAATGTAATGGGTTTTTTCCTTTTTTTTTTTTTTTCTTTGTCAGACGTAGCTTTTCTGTTACAATACAACTGTGAGTATCTGGTTGTCATGCTCTGAATAATTCCAAGTTTCTTTTTTTTCCCAATGTTTTTTTTTTTTTTAATTCACTATGAAGGACTTACATGCAGCATGTATATACACGCCTACAATAAACACTGCAGTGTATTTTTTTGCTATGATACACATAAATATGATATTTGTTGTTTGATTTAAAAACTTGATTTCTCTTCCTGCTCATAAAATTAGCAGTGACCGCTACAGGGTTTGCAGACATGGTCATCTTTTTTCCAAACGGAGTCAGGTATGGGCCAGTTTGTAAGAAGTGGGGAACCCCAGGCACTTTACATGAAGCCACCACAGTAGTGAAGGGCCATCAGTTTTTGCAATATGCTCCTATATCCAAGGGAACCCCCCCCACCCCCTTCTACATGCAATGTTATGTTTACATTGCCGTTTTTCCTGTTGGCAATGTGTTTTGATGTGGTGCTATAGAAATGCAGCAATATTATGTGAATGTGATTACACCTTTTGAATATGCCAACCTGGGAAGCATGCAATTAATGTGCCTCAACAATCATTTTCAACAGTATTCCTTGGGTATTCCCTGCCTTCAGGTGCTGCAAGGACAGCCATGTTCATATGAAGAGGCCAGTGGTGGAATGCAGAGGGCAGTTGGGCTAAATGTCACGCTGTGCACCAAGACATCAGATATAACTCACTGAAACTAGAGTGGGAGAGAGAAGATGAACAAATTTTTTTTTTTTTCCCCTCCAACATAAACTGAAAGCTGCCTGATTTGAGATAACGCTATCTTGTTTGAACAGCAAATAACATCATCCACTGCAGTTTCCCCACCGTTCTGCATTTCACTCAATTGAAAATGACCTAAGTGAATCTTAAGGAGTGGTACCAGATATATCAGTACATTTTAAACAGAGCAGACACACTGTGGCACATGCAATTCAAGTGTATGCTGGTCATCACTTTTCAAAACAGATTTTACACATTGAGATACACTACAGGACATCTTTGAGATAATGTGCAGATATGAGAAAGATCAGAAACCTCTATGTTTGATGTTAGAGCACAGAGAATGACCAGAAATCAGTCATTTTGAACAGGAGATTGAGACCTTTTTTAGGCATCTTCAAAGAAGAAAAACAAGGTCAAAAATCACTTGTGGGACAGGTGGTTTTCAAAGTAAAATGGAGGTTAACTCAGGATTCTAGGTAACTGAGAAAAAAAACACTCACAATCACTCATAATGCAGACTTTGAATGATTCATTTCCCAACTGTGCAGATTCAAACAATTTACTGTGGAAATCAATCAAATGCAACTTCTGGAAGAGCTTTGACACAGCCCTCTACTGTTTGTAAACTGGAAATTCCACAGGGTCGTGAACATTTTGTTTACACAGGTTATGCACTCATGTTTCTCTTATGCAATCGACCGATTAAAAGATTACTAATTGAGGGGAAAAAACAAAACAAAACAAAACAAAAAAAAAAAAAACAGAAGTTGCTGTTCAGTTTCTTAACTGCCAAATTTTCTTTTTTGGGTCTTTTCCTTTCATTGTATATTGAATATACCTTTTTTTTCCTTTTAAATCAGTCCATTGTCCAGTTTTTTGGATTCAAACCATTTTTGGAAAAAGCAGACAATTTAAAGAAGTCGACTTTGACTATGGGGACCTCTCAGTGTTTGGGGTTTTTTGCATCTTATAGACTAAATCGTCAATAGAAAATGGAATCATTTGCTGCAGGTATAAATGTAAATAGCACTAAAAGTCCTGCATTCATTACCTTATTTAAGCTTTATTTGGCAGCTAAATGTTTAAAATATCAGAAGTAAAAAGTACTCCTTAGACCACAAATTGGCCCCTCAGTTATTTTACTGGATAATTATATTCATGGCTGAGTATGCAGCATTTTATGTTGAAGAAATGCCAATTTTACTCACTTTATATGCTATTGAGTAGTTTATTCTTTGACAATTACATTTTATAAATTGATCAAAATTGTACTTAAGTGCAGTATTTGAGATAATGTAGTTGCTTTCCACCACTAAAGAAGTCGTCTTTTAGAAAACACTAAAAGGTAAAATCAGCTTTTTGGCTTCAAACACTTTAGAAAATTGAATCCTAGACCTGATATTCTTATAAAATAATACCAGTAAATGCATGCCAGAGCTCAAATATATATTTTTATTCAAAGTACTTTGGGACAGGTCCACTGATTTAAGCCCATTAAAAAGAATGGAAATTTGTGAAACACAAACAGAACCAAACTTTACCTCCCCAAGCAGGTAGCTGGAATAATAACTATCCCTGTAATTGTGCTGCTCTTCAGAGAGGTGAGAACTCTAGATGCTCTGATTGCAGTGCACCCATTTAGAGCCTAAAGGCTGTAAACACAATGTTTTCTACACTTAATAACCTTTCTAACCTACGACTAAAGATGACAACTCAAATACACCCAGTAAAAGTTCACCTGCTCTTACTTCCTGCCCGTCTCAATCACTGAGTTCGGTGTATTTTATAACATAAGCCTCTGTTCTCTAAAAAGAAGAGCTCTGCCTTTGGTGCACATCCTTTGAAATGACATTACATTGAAATGTTTTATGCTGAGAATGGATCTGACCACACTTTTCTGCCTGAGATGGTCAGTTAGGTTTCTTTCTTGTTGAAAGCCAGGCTCCTGTGACTGAAGTGACAATCCAGGGTTTTATTAATCCATCCTCAACAGTAAATCACTCAAAGTCAGTCTGGTCTGGGAAGAACTGTTCTCCGACGACCTTTCAATGATAATTGTCTCTATAATCATAGATCTCCAACATTGCACTCTCACTCTGGTTTCATCATAGGCTTAATTTCTTCATCCTCGTCATCAGTGTCAAAAAATTCATCCTCAAAAAATGGTCCCCCAAACCCATATTCCTGTGCGTGGACGGACACCTCGTTTGGCATCAAGTGAGGAGACCCTTCGATAAAATCAGCAAACCTTCGGATTACAATGAAAGGGTCAGAAACCCATTTTGTGTACCATGTTATATACAATCATGCACTAGTACTTGAGTACCCCCACATGCTACAGATACACTGGTATTTACAATAGAACAACACCATTTGGCTACACTTGAGTGGAAGTATATGACCTCACTGTTAAAGCATGAATTACTTACACGCTGGTGATCCCTGACTTTTCATCTAGTCCCCTCAATCCTTTTTTATAGGCACTGTATTGAATTACAGTAAGATTATCTCTCTGTGGCAATAAGCTCATAAATTATCAGCCAACCCCAAATGTGAGCGCACAAGTCCATCATCAATGTCTGTCTGTGTTCCTATTAAACCAAGGGTGGCACTGAGCTTAAAATCATGCGTTAAGGACGTCATGTGTTTTAATTAATCGTATGCGTGGGAATCAACAAAATCAAAATAGTCACCTTTTCGGAGACTGAAGCCTCGACACCGCCTTCCACGGGCTGAACTCTGGGCTGTTACAGTACTTCCTCAGCTCTTCCAGCGCTCGTCGGGTCTCCTCCTCTGCCTCTCTCTGATACTCCTCCTCAGTCAACAGTTGACGTGGCTCTGGTTTCCAGTGAACATACCGTCTGACTTTCCTGCACAACATCCAGCAAGCGCTCAATAAAAGATCTAATCACATGGAATGAATATTTAAAATGATACCACAGGAAAAATGCAATATAACACAAGCTGTTACTGTATGTCACTGCTAAGAGCATAAGTAGTTCTGGAAATGTCAATGTGGATAAATCGAGAGTCTGAAATAAGAAGACATCATCTAGAACATGTCAAAGAACAAATGACTCTTAAAATATAGCAAAAATGATCAAATATCGCTTGTATGTAATAAAAAGAATGAGGAATGCCAGAGAGACTGCGTGGATTGTCAACGCTCTTACGCCACCTCCTGTGAGCTTCAAAAACACCCACCTAAATGCCATGATGATCATAGAAACTGGGTAATCCAGATTTTTGGAGAACAAAGCTGCCACGATGACAGCAAATGCAACTTGCTGAATTTGAATTCCCAAGTACATCAGGAGCAGGCCAAACAGCTGCAGTGTCCACGACAAGATGTTAATACTCTTCTTGTCCACCAGAGGGCCATAACGGTAACACACGGCGAAACTGATGAATCCCACCACTGATACATAACCTGGCCAAAAAACAAAAAAACAGAGAGAGAGAGAAAAAAAAAGCAGAAAAATCAACTCAACCAACTCACAGGGTTAAAAACCTAAACCGGAGGATAACTGTGCAACACATAGCCTACACACTGGATTTGAAAAATTATTTACAGCCTCTGTGAAAGTTCCAGAGTGACATTAATGTGTCTGATCTGTTTTACACATGTTTTTCTTGCATGTAGAAAATCAAATGTACTGTATGTCAGCTTCTGGTGATTCAAAAAGGTCCAGGCTCAAAGTGATGTAGATAGCGAATGGTATGCAGATTTAAGCAGACATATTTAAGGAGAGCTGAAAAGATTGGTTGAAAAATGAGCTGGTCAATGAGCAGAAAATTATTTGGCAACTATTTTGTTAATAGAATAATAGTTTTATAATTTTTTTAAGCAATAGTGTCAAATATTTACTGTTTTCTAGCTTCTCAAGCGTGAGGATTTGGTGCTTTTCTTTGCTAAACATGATAGCGAACTAAATATCTTTGGACTCAGGAAAAAACATTTGTTTGCCACCTTGATCTGAACACTTAAACAAATTCCCATTCACTGGGAAAAAAAAAACCCAACAAAAAAAAACAAACAAAAAAACGTTTTTTTTTTGAATAGGCTTGCTTAGTTCTGATTCAAGTAAGTTACAATCTATATTAGGTTTGTGTTTGGAAAGAAACTGTACCTAATGCCATGTGCCAGTGTTCTCGCAGAATTATGCTGAGGTTCTTGCAGACAAGCTGGATGGCATACACAGAGAATGACCAGCCGCCTACAATCAACAAATAAAAAGGGCTTCTCTGTGGAGGCAAACAAAGTAATTAAGGTAAGATAATTAAGGGCCCAAAAGTGATTTAACATATTCAATCATGGATATTTAATGGACAATGAAATACCTCACCTTTGGCAAAAAGCGTGACAAGATGAAGAAGAGGATGATGAGAGAGGCGACCATGCCGGTGCTCATACCAGCAGAGTAGAAGAAAACTTGACTCCTTCATGCGAGGAAGACAAAAGAACAAAGAAACAAACAAACAAAAAAAAAACCATAGTTATTGGAACATAATAATCCTTTAAAACTCTAACAAACATTGAGTAAAAATTACATCAAAATTACCTGCTGAGTGATCCTGCATAGACAAACAACAATGCCCCAGACAGAAAAACCAGAAACAGATAGATATCAAACTCTGCAAGGTAAAAAAAACAAAACATGGTCATGTATTAGACATGTGACATCTCTCAGTGATCGGAAAATGAATGTCTTTCACTTACTGCGAAGGGCCTTGACAGTGTACTTAGTTTTTTCACTTGGGTCAATTTTGAAGCATGTGTTCTTGCTGAAGAGGCCAATGTTAATAGTGGTCTCATTGTGCCGCTCACGTAACAAGCTCTGAAACCAGCTCCAGAAACTGAAGCGCTCCAGCTCCTGCAGATCCTCCTCGCCCTCCACAATCGCCAGTTTGAACACGTTTGAACTCCACACCTTGACCTGTCAGCAATCAACACTTATAACTGGTCTAAACAACTGAGCTTCACCTTAAGATACTGCTAGAATAAATTGTGGTAACCAGTGTTAACAATACTTGTTGATGCTATATCGTGGAAAAACTTAATGCAGGGGCTTCTATCCTCCCCGATGTAGAGGTTTACGTCACATTTACACATTTGGTAGTATTTTTCCTCCAAATACAGAGACTAAAACCTATGATAATATCACATTTTCTCGAATGTAATCTCATGTTTTTAATCAATCATTTTGTGATTTAGTCAGTTCAATCAGCTAGATTAAAAAAAAAACAAAAACAAAAACCTTGACTCAGGGGCCAACTTACCTGAATTCTTGTCCATGTTTGCCTCCAGTTTGGCACGATGGAGTTTTTGTAACAGAACCGGTTGCTCCCTGAAATAACATATTCCTGTCCGTCCAGCAGCTCATTTACTGGATGTTTGTTCCCTGGGTTTGATAACAGACACACGTCATGTGGTGTCCAAACCAAATTAAGTTAAAATTGCAAGCATGATGAATAGCGTCTGGCATGTTTAACTTGCCACAGAAACCATATAATTGTAGTACAGGCCGAACTTTTGCATACAGCTCTATATCTCCCTATTTCACCGTATACTGTGCTATATGTATGTTTACTTGCAACGAACTTTAAAACTTTTTTTCATGACACGTCACCTAATTTCTCACTTCACACAAGATTGAAAGATCAGCTGACAGTCTCTACATAGACTGCCAAAATTGTCTTCATCCCCTGGTTGTTCCCTTCATACTCACTTTAGTGTCCTGCAAGATGCACTCACTTGTCAGTTTACGAGGAAAAACCTAGCAAAAACTGATGTAGTCTAATACACCAGTCCTGCCATAAACCGACCCCATTTAGTTTATGATTTGTGTTTGTGTTGAAACTGTGTTAGAGGGTTGTTGACTCAACTTTATGATCATTTCGGAGACTGCAGGTTGTGTTGCTGTTGTGAATTGCATGGCAATATAAAAAGAGGTGTGTCTGCTGTTCAACTTACACTTATTGATTGAAAAAACATTGAACTCATGAAGGGTTTTTTGCATGACTGTCGATTGGTTTTGTCTTTAAACAAGTATCTGAACAACGAATGTGTGTTTATAACATGAAGACGGAACTGTTAGGTCGAGCAGCGTTAATGTTTTATAGATTTATGCTCAGCAAACCTACAAAAGGCACAATCAACGGTTAGGTTGAAGAAAATTTCTCCATTATGCAGCGGAAACTGAGCTTTGAAGATATGGAAAGTGACTTAACATGAACTAACAACTGTTCAACGGAACCTAAGACCAAACAGAAGCTAACATGAGTTAGCGTGAGGATCGATACTCGTTTAAATACCAAACGTACGATTTAAAGTTTCTGTCATTGCGGGGTAGTGCCGCTTCTTACCCGTATCCTGGTGTGAGGTTTGAGGTAAACAGGTGACCAGCAACATGAAAACCGTTAATTTAGCGCTTGTAGCGATGAAACCGTTTGTCAATTTCATGCATCCCGCCATGATGAGAGCCCCGGATCCCGCCTCTTACGCTTTGCCCCGCCCTTCCTCCTCTGGCTTCCCGGTTGAGTGACGGGCCGCTCAGCCAATCACGACGCTGAGCTGACTGTCGACATCGTGAGGGTGCGTTCAACGTCTCTGCGTGTTGTTGTGCAGGATTAAAACGTTCGCTTTATCAACCGAATCAGTTTTTACACTATGCCACTCATCAGATTTCCGTTTACCCTAAATGCCCCATGTTTTGCCCAATCGATCGTTACATTGATCACGTGGATTTGCTTAACGTGATTAATCGCACACTTGTTGGAAATTTGCAAAACTGAAGTAGAATATCTGCACAAACGCCTCCATTTTCCATCTTGTGGCCCAGTCTTGTGGAGGGATTCTGTGTCAACATCTAGTTTTAGGACTTGAATTGTCACTTTCTTTTGAGCTATTTTGTGTTAAAGTTGTTTTGGGTTTTTTTTCTCAATTTGCTTCCAATTTTTTTTTCCGTGTGACAAGTTATTAAGACACAGAAACCCTTGGGAAAAAGGTTGTATTATTCCATCACATTATTACATCAGACAATTAATTTCCTTTAATAATCAATTAACATTTTAGCTAATAAAATGTCAGAAAATGGTGGAAAAACACCCACCATTTTTCCCTGAAGCCCATGTTGAAATATTCAAATAACTGTTTGTTGCCTAACCAACAGTGAAAAAAAATTAGAATCATAAAAAACTTTAAAAAATAAGAAATTATCACATTTAGGAAGCTGGAACAATGGAATTTATGGCATTGTTGCTACGAAAAAAAAATGAATGAAATGATTAATCGAGTATTGACATTGTTGCCAGTTAATTTTCTATCAATCAACTAATCAAGTAATCAACTAATCATTTCAGCTATAGAGTAGAGCGGCAGTCAGTAGGGGCCCAACAACAAATTTTTGCCCCAGCAGTCACTTAGGAGGTTAATCTGCTCATGCATGACATACATTATAATATATAATATAATACATACATCAAGAATGAAACCCTGTCAATATAAACTGTGCCTTTTATAATAAATCCCTATAGGAGCTAGAATTTGATAAATTTGGAAGAAAGATACTGTCTATTTGTGGAACTTTTACCACAGGATATACAAAATGTTGACGTGATTATCTTAATAGTAAAGCAGTGCTGAAGACACCAAGCACATGTAACATTCAATAACATTTCTGGGAACTGGGGGGAGGGTTAATGACATGAAACAGTTAAACTATACGATTACACACATACTACACATACTGGGTTCTTTAAATATGTTTGTCATATTTTTCAGGTTGGTGTCTTCTAATTTAACCGGATTTTTTTTTTTAGTCAAATAAAAGGGATTTTGTATTCGCCATTACAATTTCTGTAGAAGCCTGACAATCCAGAAACAATTTTAAAACAACATTTTCAGAGATAAAGTCTACCTTTTAAAATTCCTCAAAAGATTCTTGAAATTCTACAATGATTGGGTGGTGGCCAGACTGTAATTTCTTAGATTTGTAGGGTCCTGCTGGGGGAAATTTGGACTACTGACCTTGGTATTTCTAAAATCTTGGCTACAGCCCTGTGTAAAATGTGAAAATATGTATCGTCTAGCCTGCTATGTGTTTGTTGGTTTGTTTTGCCATATGTGACCTTTAAAAACTTTTATGTGACAGAGAACAACTTGGCCATAGTAGCAGCACAATTATGTAAACTAGAAATAAAACCTATTGACAAAACTTTAAAACAACTGGATTTCCCTATATCAATTGACAAAGTGTCTGTTATGTTTTAAAGTTTTTTGTGGCTCATTATGAGATAGTTTTGGCCAAATGGAAACTCTTAACCAAACTGTGCCTCTGGTGAAGACAGGAGCAACTGTAGTTCAACACTGCTGGAGAAAGTAAATATGAGGAGATATATGAGGACTAATGAAGGATGAGCTACTCTTATAAGTAAAGGTTTACCATTGGATTTAATCTATAGAAAAACAAGATAAGTGTAACCATTACGTTCCATGTAAGAGAAATATACACTTAAGTAACAGAGAGCTGCCATCTCTATAATCTTATACCACTAGGTGGCTACTACCGACCTTTTCCTAGTTCTATCTAGGACTTTCTGCTGAAATAAATACCTAGTATTAGTCTTGTTTGTTTTGCTTAAAGGATAAATCATTTTCGAACTGGAACCTCAAAGTATTTATACAAGGACAGATTTTCAAAGTTGGAACCATCAAATGTTTGTGTCAGTCTTGGATTTGAAAAAAAAAAAAAACAACCTTGATTTTTAATTTTTAATTTTTTTCTTTGTCAACATAAATTAGTTTCAACTTGTAGATGTTGTCTGGATCAGATCAAAGGCATTTGTATATATATATATATATATATATATATATATGACAATCTATTTTTCATAGCAGATTTTTTTAACACATCATAGAATTCATCAAAAAAAACAAACGTAATTAATAACCTTAATAGCAACTGTTGTCTGTTTAGGCATTGTGCCCTCTCATTCACTGCAAAGGCTAACTGGGACATTGTTAGTGTGCCGTCCCTATGATGAGTCAAAACATCTGCTGTAAAAAAAGTCTATACTACATGAATAATTAAACTTATTTAACTTATCAAAATATTGGTGTGTAAGTTGTTAAATAATTTTACATCCTAATTGTTATCCATCAACAAAATACAATGAAATACATTTTTGCTCGTCACTCTTTTTTAATATCACTGCTAATTTTTAAACAGAACCTTTGAAAATAAAGTGATAAGGTGCTTTATAGCCACTGGGAAAATCAAGATTAAAACATTATATCACCAGCTCTAAAGTTACACAAAATAAGGCAACTTAAAGTAAAGGAAATTAAAATGAATGAAATACACCACAAAATAGACAAAGACTGGAATAAACTAGTAAAACAAAACAAAGATTAAAAAAGAGGAGATAATAAATATTAGAACTTGAATTGTAAAACTTAGGGCTAGTAAAAGGTTTTAAAAAAATGCAACTTGCATGGAGACCAAACTATACAACTTTTAGCGGCTGATCAATTGACAGCTGCTATATATTTTTTGACAGCCTTGTTACACACCCATTTAACCCAAATTCATGCAGTGAGATTAAAAAAGTATGCATGGCTTATTTGACCTGATAACACTCTAATTTTGTACCTCATCCTGCACACTGTACTTCATGCTGCACACTGAACCAGCCCCTTCTGACCGAAATGCGTCTGCAGCGCTCATTTTTGGCCAAATGGCTGAGCCATGTGTTTTCAGCTGTGTTACCACACTTTCAGATCCACCTGTGTCACTGAGAACAGTTGGAGCTCCGCCTTAGAGATCAGTGAAGGTTAAACCTGAACCCTTCTCCAAGAAATGTGACCAAACATATACCGGTCCAAATGAAAATCTCATTTTCTTTTTATTGACACAAATCATATTCAGTTCCTGAGCGTGATTGGGACCATACAGCAAAATTTCACAGTAAACTGGGTCAAGCTCATGTTATCAGCCCATTATGGTGCACTCAGGGGTGTGATTCTGCCAGGGGTTTGCTTTTTGTTATGCTTGTTATCCAAGAAGGCTCGAGTTACAGTGAGACCAACAGAGGTCAACAATTTGGTCCACTTCATGCGAGAATGTGATAAAAACACAAGCTGCATTAAGAATTACAAGGATTTAGCTCTGACAAACAATTCTCATCCTAAATAAGATCAACTTTTACTTTTTTCATTGGTTGCAAATGAAAAAAAAAGCATTTACACTATAAATTGTGACCTTTCAATAATCAGTTCTTCCATAGCCTTGACAAAGATGTGTGACGTTCACCTCATGACCACAACTATGAGCAACAGCTTCCCTTTGTTCGGTTTCACACGCCGATCACAAAAGTAAAGCACAATGTCAACTGACCATCTCAGCTCAGCATATGGCCTAATTTAAAAACATTTACTGCTTTTTGACAAACAGTTGCTGGGGATGACGGCATTGTTCAATGTCTCTGAAAATGTTTCCTCAAGGATACAGTCATGCAGCGGGGTGAGGATGTTGCTCAGCATGCAAAAGAGGAAGCATTTGAGGGGAGTGGATTTTTGAGAATTGCTTTTGACCTGATCTTTCATTCCCTATTAATGTTACAGACTGTGAATCATCATTAACAGTTTTTCTTTTATTTCGTGTAAGCAGTCTGATTCATATATTCCATGACGCCCTCCAGTGCCATTTTATATTTCACTGTTACGAGCTGGGAAATTAATCATTCATAGTGTAAAAAACATGCCATGGTATTATGTAGCATCGAACCAGTATAGTAGTAGTATAAATGGTACTGATGAGTCTTCCTGCAGCCCTAATTTGATTTACGTGGCGAGTGGGAGTGTTTTTTTTTTTTTTTCAAGTCTAAAATCCTGGACAACGCAGCCTTGTTTACTTTACACTCATATTCAATATCCGCCTTTGTGTTCTCTCTTTGTCCTTCCTGCTCCTTGAACAGCAGGCAACAAAACTCCCCTTTTACTATTTGTATTTTTATATTGTATTGATTCCTAACCATGAGCATTAGAAAACTACATTAAATCACATTTCTGACAATTTCCCATCTGAAAAAAGAAAATTGAGTCTTGTGTTGCAAGTATCATGTATTTTTTCACCTTGAGATAGAAGTTTAAAATCTTGCCCCATTTCAGGCTACATATTCATAAAATGAAAATAAACTAATGTGGTTGTTAAATTATTGTTCACATATTAAAATCATCAGGAATTCAAATCATTTATTCAAATGAGGAAAATAAGATGCCTTTTAGGGCCAACTTTTATTTCAATTAACCTGGTCCTGTCTCGTTGAGCGGCCCCGTATCAAAATCCAGTTTTAAGGCCTTTTTACTACTTTTGTTTATATAATGTGGAGCATATTCCAAGTTGTTTTATTGAACTAACACAACAACAAAGACTTATTAAACAGTTTCTGCACAGGACTTAATGGGAAGTCAGGGTGGGGGTGGGGGGGCAGGACTCATATTCAGGTTGCCCTTGCTGGGGGTCCACAGGAAACTTTTTTGCCCCGAGGCCCCTCAACAGGTTAATGGGGCCATGTGAAAAAACAGACTGAAAACCAGACTGATTGCGGATTGATCACGAAGATGGATCGAAAGGGTAGTTGAAACCCTGGACGACAAACAGTGCACGAGTTTGTTTGTAAAAAAAAAAACAAAACACTTTTTTATTTTAAATAATAAAAAAAAAATACATCACCTTGCATTGACTACCGGACCCAACGGACGTTGTTTTTCTTTTTTGACTGCAGGAGAGAGAGGTGTGTGTGTGTGTTTTTAACGAGGCGACCTTGAAGGCAGCAGAGGTAGACATAAAGGTGGGGGGCGCGGAGGAGTCGAGGAGTCGAGGGAGGGACTATTTACGGTAAAGTTGGTCCAGACCCACCGCACGTCGTCGTCTTGTTTAAAGAATCATCCTCCAAGGTAGGCGTTTAAAAAAGCTGCCTAAATGTTAAACTTTATATTTTCCCTTTTTTTTTTAAACCCCCTCCCTCTTTTTGCTAACCCTTCCACCTCCCGTGAACACTCTTTCCCTTTTTAAAACGGAGCGTCTAACGGTTAACTAACGATTCGTTTCATTATCGCTAAAAAAAAAAAAAAGAAAATAGTCGAGAGAAAACTAAAACAGAAACAGAGAGCGGAGCCGTCGGGGGGAGGAGGACGGACCGTCGGCTCGTCCGTGTTTGTCTAAGGCTAACGAAGTCGTCAAACTCTCGACAAACTCAATTAGAGCAAGTCGCTGCGGTTTGGATGTAATTTGGTTCCCAGGACAAAGCTGGGTATTGTTGCTAACCCGGGCCGCTCCGTCAGTTCCTCAAAGCGTTCGCACTTTCGGTCGGTCCGGGTGTTTTGGCTCATTTGAGGTGTTTTTAAAAAGTAAGTCATGCGATCCGCGACCCGTCCTCGTCTAATGGATTTGAGACACTGTCCTGTCCTGTACTGTGTTTTTTTTTTTTTTTTTGTCCTCCCTTTAGGTGTTAATTTCAAAGTCAAGAAAACTTTTTAATCAAGCTTTTAATGAGGTTACGTGCGGACGTTGGTTGTTACTTGGGCTGTAGAGTAAAACTAGTCAAACAATGGCAGAGGCGTGGTCCAATGATCTAAGTATGTAATAGAGAATTTTTTTTTTCTTTTTAAAGTGCAGTTTGTCGTAGTTGTCCTCCACATGACTTAAGGCTTTTTATAGCTTTGAGTTATATCTGTCTTTTTTCCTCCTAAAATGACTCAGATCCTCCACTGGCTGCTGCTCATATTACAGCTGATGTAATGTTCACGTACAAGAGTAGTTGCATTAGTCGTTGCAGTAATAGTAGTGGTAGTAGTAGAACTGCCTTGGAAAAAGTAATTGAAAAATCTAACACTGGTTTGTGTGTGTGTGTGTGTGTGTGTGTGTGTGTGTGTGTGTGTGTGTCCGTTTTGTTTTTCCCCCTCCAGGAAATCGATCTTCATCAGCCATGGGTGTAGAAGGGGGAATGAAATGCGTGAAGTTCCTGCTTTTCTTTTTCAACTTCATTTTCTGGGTGAGTGTCGGCAGCCCAGCCACCTCCTTTAAAACGTTGTTCCTCAAATGACAGCCAGGAAGAAAGGGGAGAAAAAAAATAGCCAAAAAAAAAAAAAAAAGCCAGCAGACCTGGCAGAGAGCGTCACCTAACATTTAGTTATACAGAGAAGTGGAGAGAGCCTTTGGCGGCTGAAATTAAAAAGCAAGCCAAAAACAAGACCAGGCTGTGTTTTCTCTCAAGATGAATCAGAGTATCTTCTCAGCTGGACTCACTCTCACCTACTAGCTGTGTAACATTTCTTCTTTTCTTCCCGGCCCTGTGACTTTGAGGATTAATTGTGGCTTTGTTACACAACTTTGACGGTTAACATACAGTATGTAATTCTCTGTAAAATCAGCTGATGAACAAGCACACACACACACACACGCTCACATAAACTAAAGCATTCTCGCTTGATTTATCCTTCCTGACGAATTGAAGGCTGGCTCACACGCTTGTTTAAAAAAAAAAAAAAAAAAATCACGTTAGCGAAAGCATGGAAAGCAAGAACGCAAACATGAGAACATTCGTCCCAGATATCCTGGATTTGGCTCGATGTTTCCTGTGGTGGTGTGTTTGAGTGATTTTTACAGTGAGAAGTGGTGATGATGGAATCTTGAATCTTGTGACCAGATTTTGAAGTGTAACATCATCATGTGACTCATCCAGATAAACATGTTGCCCCCCCACCAATCCTTCATCAACACAGTGCCACTTACTGCTTTAAACAGTGGTGTTTGCAGAGTAAGCTGCAGTACAAAGTAAAAAAAAAAATCTAATCATTTCACACAGGGCAAGAGGAAGTACAGAATGACAAGGCTGGATTTATTCTCTCTTCACAGTGCACATTCTTAGGGCTGCAACTCAAATTTTAATTAATGACGGTAACGCCTTACTTAACCCCCCCTATTTAAGCGCTGTACAAGCATTTAAAGTTTTTTTAAGTGCTTGTGGATGTAGGATATTTATGAACAATTATAACTTCTCCAAAGAAGAATATTTTCCATGACTGTGTTTTACTAGATTGTCATCCAGTATCTGTTTATACACTAGCCTCTACTGATGAGAGCCCCTAAGAGGAGTTATACTTGTTGATAAGCAGATTTAAATGAGTGTACTTATCGCTTTCTTATTGTTATAAACCATTTATTAAATGATTAGACACTGAATAGGGTGGTTTAAAGTGGTAAACGTTTATTTATTCTGACTACTCGCTGCACATTTTTAGGATTTCAGCTATATACTATATTCAATACTAAAGCTTAAACTGGTATTTAGCATTTATAAACAGTATATAAGCTTTTAATGCACATTTAAAACACACTGTCAAGTAGTTGTGAGCAGATGTAAGTGTTTATTAATGTGTTTGTCAACACCCATAACTCCTCTTTAAATAGAGGCTGGTGTATAAAAAGAAACAATGTTATAATAATATAAATATGTCTTCATAGGAGAAGTTATAATGTTGACAATTACTGTACATTAATAAATACAAAAAAGGCAAAGGGATGGAAACCATTTACCAAGTGTGTGTATATATACAGTATAGGTGCTACATAGAGAGAATAAAATGTTACCTCACTGATTAATCTGTTGGCTATTCTCAATGAGATTAGTGCATATAATGTCAAAGCTGCAATAATACTACCACTACTAATAATCATTATCATAATTACACTTATTATTATAACAGTTACAGTTTACAGTTTTCCAAGGAAATGCTTTGTTCGACCAACAGTCCAAAGATAGTCACATCAGAGAAGCTGGAAAAGGTGAATTTCAGAATGGTTGCTGGTTAATTTTTCCAACAATCCACTAATCAGTTAATTGACACAACATTCCAGCTCTATGTATATCCATCAAGAAATTAAAGCCAAGCAAAAGGAAAAATATGACAGCAACCTGGATAAACACTATATTCTGTCATTATATTCTGTTTTATTCTATTCTGAGATTGATGTGACCCTTTTTGCATTGTTTGCCTGTTCTGTTCTCTCCTTTATGTTTTCCAACGTCAACCATAGCCAATCCTTTGACTTGAGCTCAAATATTTACATTGGTGGTGCCAAAAAGAGCAGGTCTTCAGCTGAAGCGAGGGCTTAACATGGAAAACATGACAAACTGGGCTGATAATGCGTCATCCGAATTAAGTAACCATGGGCCTTCCAGATATGAGAATTTTACAGATCCTGTCTTAAACCTCCCGAACTGCTCGCAGACTCATCAAGGCCACCCAAATAATATCAAACATGTTTGATACTTAAAGAGAGAGTTGGACGCTGTTGCTAAGCAACAGTAAACCTTATTGCCCTTGAGGCTAACCTTAGGTAGCATACTACATGTTGACAGATACCGAAACCGACAGTCAGTCAAAATCCGAAGAGTCGACCACCTGTATTGATCACTTCTTCTCAGCCTTTTTCTCAGCCAGACTCTTTAATCTTTCTGCTTTCATTTTTTCTCACTGCACAAGTAATACAAGTACTGCTGACATCCCAGCAAGTTCACGTAAAGTGGTGCATTGCTCCGTGATTGTCCCCCCCCAACACGATAACCTTGATTTCCTGCAGTGTGTGTGATGTGCCATTATTTTTAAATCTTGTAATGTGTCCACATTTGAGATGAGAAAGAAGATAATCTGTAAATTATATTTCGTGCAATTATATTTTATTTATATAGCGCCATATCATAACCGATGTTACGTCAGGGTGCTTTTCATATAGAGCAGGTCTAGACTATTACTCTGTAGTTATTATTTACAGAGACCCAAAATTTCCCCCATGAGCAAACACATGGTGACAGTGGCAACAAAAAACTCCCTTTTGACAGGTAGAAGCATTGAACAGATGCTGGCTCGGGGGGGGGGGAGAAGAGAGAAGAGAGAAGAGAGAGAGAGAGAGAGAGAGAGAGAGAGAGAGAACAAAATTGGTTAGGAATTTAGATATTCCAATAGTCTGAACCTGGTTTAAGCGAATAAAAATGATGTTTAGACACAACAAAATGTATCTGTCTTTTGGATTCACCTCTGTAATGGTTTGGCCTATAATTTGTTAGATAATAGGGGGGAAAAAATCATCAGAACTCTTAGAAAAGAAATTCAGAAGATCCTAACATGTCAGAAGTAGGAACTAGGAAAAGTTTGTCATTTTTGCTTAAAATAAAGCTTCAAAATATTGGCATGTTATTTCTCTTATTGATTAATAATTGCAGATCCACCAGTTAAATTCCTCTCTGCTCTTAGACTGAATCCCACCACAGTTGTGTCTGTCCTGACTGGACTGCCTGCTCTCAGTCATTCTAAAGAATACCCAGTCCTCTGTAATGTTTGCTTTAGAGCTAGTTGATCCTAGTTAATCGTGTTCAAACAGTTAACCTACACATTGTTTGCATAAGATCCAGTGAACTGCCCTTGTCATTCCACCCAGAACAGAGACACATGAATTTCACCATTTATCATCTGATCATTTCACAAAGTGAACTGAACTGTTGCATCTTCCTTCCCTCTGTTTTAACATTAGTGCTTACTCATTTGTTTTGATTGGGGTTTTATAAAAGAAGGTGGAAATAGTTTGAGTCTTATAAGCAAGTGAATATCTAATTTGGTAAATTTTAATCATATTTGCATTAATTTTGATATTTAAATACCCATTAAATAATTCTAATTATTTTCCTTTGAGAACCATCTATGATTTATGTTTTTTGTATTTTTACTAAAGACTTAATGGTATCTTGATTTTCTTTTTCTTTTAATTATCATTTATTTATTCATGTTTTTTTTTAACTAATTATGTTAAAATATTTTTACTCTGGAATTATCATCTTTAAATTTTCAGTAAATACTTAAAGTTATGCAATTTAAAAAAAAAAAAAAAAATTAAAAAATTTGGTTTTGAGCATTTGTAGCCATGGTAGCAGCAATGTCGTTTTTTTTGTTTTTTTTAATGTAAATTTTGTATTTAGATATTTATGTTATACAATGTATTTATGTATATTCTTATATAGTGCCCCTGTCAGGTACAAATTTCAGTTTACCTATCCATTCAGTTAATTTCCAAATAGCTAATACACTAATTACACTCCATTAGCCCACTTTTTTGGCGGTTAGCAAATGTAAGAATGCTACATTATTAAATTAACATCAGCATGTTAGCAATATCATTGTGAGCCTGTTTATACTGTAACATTAGCATTTAGCTTATTACTGCCATACAGAGCCACTAACCTTACTGTAGACTCAGTTTTTATATGGTTCACAAATTCTGAAGGAAAATTCTAGTTATCTAGCAATTTAAATAACCAGTATATTATTTAAATAATGATAACCAGTAAAACCTGGGTAAGCTCTCCTCTGGAAATTTTGAAGAGGTGAATTAAACCACATGAAACCAGATTGATGGCTGTCAGAGTCACATGTTTTAATGTAATAAATATTTAAATTATATAGAATATTTAGCACGGGGTTATTTTCATAATTAGGTATTCAGTTGCAAGTAAAATTGAACTTCTGATGGCCTTTCTTTGCTTTCATCGAGTTATCAGATAATCAGATAAAACATTATACTTTCCACTCTACACTTAGAACAAAGAAACATGATTGTATTACATAAAAAGAGCAGAATTTCCCCAACAGATTTCACCCTTAACCAATCTTTTCCTTTTGATGCAGTTGTGCGGCCTGGCACTGATAGTGGTGGGAATCCTGATGCAGTTGTCTCTGCACAAAACCTTCATGATCCATGATGCCGCGGCCTCAGGCCCTCCCATCGTCCTCATCGCTGTCGGTGTGGTGATCTTCTTCATCGCCTTCTTTGGCTGCTGTGGAGCTTGGAAAGAGAACTACTGCATGGTCACAATGGTAATTCATATAACTCAGTGTCTTTTATTCATAAAACCACAAAAGTTGAAATAACTTGCTCTGTGGAATTTTGAGTAAGGGTTAGTGAATAACAAATTTGCAAAACATGTATAATGTTGCTTAGAGTATTAAAGTTCTAAGTATTTTTTCATTCCTGTCCTCCAGTTTGCCCTCCTTCTCTCACTGATCATCATCGTTGAGATTGCAGCTGCCATTGCTGGATATGTCTTCAGAAACAAAGTGAGTGTATGAATTCATAGATCTATGTGTTTATCCTGACCCTGCAGAGAGTGTTGCTTAACTTTGGCAGCTTTTTGTCTCCCATTTAGCTCTCAACCATCGTCCAGGACAGCCTCACGGAAATGATTTCCAATTACAACAGCAGCACGACCGAATTCAGAGAGGCTGTGGATAAACTACAGACGGATGTGAGTTTTGTGTTCTGTGTAAACTCTCCCTACTCACTATTTACTCAGTTTGACAACACCTTCACATAACACTCATGCATCCTGTTTGTTGCTGCTGCATGACATGACATTGTATTTCTTTGCGCCCTCTGTTAACGCTAAAGATGTCCTTTCCTTTCATGCCTGTGTTGAATATTTCCATTTGACTTTCAGTTGAAATGCTGCGGTGTGAACAGTTCTTCTGACTGGAAAAGCTTCAGGCGCGATGGAGACTCGGTGCCTGACTCGTGCTGTGTGAAAGTCACTACAAACTGTGGAATTGGGACCATGACAGATGCCTCCAAAGTGTACCAGGGGGTAAGCCCTCAAGTTTACAGTCCTTGTTGAGTTTGTGACACCCATTGTTACTGCTGGTAAAGGCTAGTGTGGTTAAACACCCCACCAAACAATCCTTGAAAAGCTACAATGTCCGAAATAGAAGAGCAACATTATCTGATTTCACGCTTCACACAGTGAAAGTATTTCTCCACACAACAGGAAGGCACAGTGCAGTCTGTTACCTCGCTGAGGAGTTGACGTGCAGCCTGTAGTCTGCTCACTGATCCTCATTTAAATCCGAGACAGAAATACACACCAATATTGGTGTACCTGTTATCACCTAATATCAACTGATATATCATCCTGGCTGGTAAATATCAGTCCTGCTCTAGTGTGAAGTGAAAGAGGTTGAGCAAGCCCATGCTGAACTATAGGTCAACTCTGCGGTTCTGCTTCTCTTCTTTTTTTTCTACAGTTCAGTGCCTGTCATGCCACTGACATCAATCCCTTTTTTCCAGCAGCGGCAGGTCATTCTCAGGAAAAAAAAAAAACCTCTGATAAACCCACTGAACAATACCAGCTCAGTGGCATGAGATAGACAGAAAATAATAATTAGAAAGAAACATGACTCTTGTTGGATGATAACATTACTATATGCCAAATAGGTGTGTGAATGCACATATGGTATTTGTGTCTTGCAAGTCCCAATGAAATTGCATATATATCAGAAGTGTCTATGTTATAACTGATGCCGAACTGTGGTGGATGACGTTTATTTTTCTGTGAATGAATTTTTCAGAACAAAAGGGAATATATTTGTTAATTCACAGGCCATATAACATACAAAAAATGAAGAATTTCCATACTTGATGTAATAACGATTCTTTATTATAATTTCCATATATTACCATAATCACTGAACAGAAAAGTTAAGTTTGTGGCAAAGGGAAAAGTTAAGAAGTAGTCAGTGTTTCACCCCAAGGCAAAAAAAACCCCAAAACAAAACAGCCCCACCGGTAAAAGGTGAAGATCGACTTGAACATTCCTGTTTTTCTGATGCAGGGTTGTCATAAGGCTGTGGAGGCTTTACTGAAGAAAAACATCCAGTGGGTGATAGTTGCGGCTCTTGTTATTGCTTTACTGCAGGTATGTCACATCGATAAACCAAATTATGTTGCATTAGAAATGTAATCTGACCCCATACACATTTTGTCACAGGCACTTTTAGGGGGAAAAAAAAAATCTAAGAAATGCTAATGTCCATGTCCTCTCCTTGTGTGTGATTGGTTTTCCTTCCAGATCATGGGCATTGTGTTCGCCTGCTTGTTAATGAGAGGCATCCGCAGTGGCTATGAAGTCATGTAATTCAACTTCCCACCTGAGTAGGAGCTGGCTGCTCAGGTCACGCTTATTTGGAGCTTCATTTGGAATCTTGTAATGCACAGACGATATATTTGCCCATGTATTAATTTTTGGATTATATTTTCATAGGTTAACAATATCTCTGCTTGGATACTGTGCATGTGTAGGAAAGCAAAATAGAAGAAAAGATTGTCCACTTTCTTCTGTATGTTCAGTGTATATTCTTGTTGGTTTCGAGGAATTCTAACATCTTTTTACTCTGCTAGTTCTGGTAGAGACTTTGATCTGTTTTGGCATTGAGTTTTTAGTTTATGCTGGGTAAATGCTGACTGCCCAGGTTCTGTTTTTATTAAAGACTCTTTAAATTACATCTGAGTTTGCTGTAAGCGTAAATACAAACCAAGGATATAAACCATGTATGTATATATTTATTTCAGACTCATTTCCATAACAGTGTATACAATGTTGGCACAGCAAGACAACATTCAAAACTTAGGCAAATAATATCACATATTAAAAAAAAAATCATTATCAGACCAACTCATATTTCTGATTAATTGTGCCAGTTCTTGCTTAAGGCACAGGAAGCAAAAGACATTTCCTAATTGAGACTTTACAACACCAAACACCAGCACAAGGGACGTGCAGTTCCTCTTTGTCCCCCTGAAGCAGGCAAGAAGCTTGAATAAGTAAGAGGTTTGGTCTTACCAGGATAAGTTAATGTCATTCAGCCTCCGAAGCAAGAAAACATAAGAGTAAACAATAAAGTGCCCCTGTGCTGCATCCCAAAAAGGTTTAAGAGGATGACGTTCATGTACAACAAGTTCAGCTGCTCACCCCACAAGCATATGAGTGTTTTTGAAACTAAGTCATCTCCATGTCCATTTAGAAGCCTAAGTGTGATCTACTGCTATTTTGTGTCGACCTTTTCCTTTTTTGACTAAATTAGCTCCTTCCATCAAGACTGTTGCCAAGTGGTTGCAATTTCAAGAGCAGAGCATGAAGCGAGGTATGAAAAAATACAGTACATCTGATGTGAACACGTAGAAACATTTAACACGCTCACATAAAAGCTCTTATCTGTAATTTTTTTTATGAATGGAATGTGCCTGAACTATTGTGCCATTCCACGAGCAAAACATTAACAGACCACGGAGTTCTCCTGAACTTCCACTTCACAATGTCCTCTTGTCCTTGTAGCTTTGTAATAATGTGTATTAGCTTAGAAGTAAACAGATGGCAAGTCTGTGCCTTAAAGTGGTACCAAGCCTAAGATACAGCAACAGGAGGTCATGATATTACCTCAACATTGCCAGTAAATATAGTTCAGTGCATCACAATCAGTCTGCCCAAAGCAAGATTTTTAGGCCAAAATACACCTGTCTTATTGTCCTCATGAACAAAGTAGAATCCCACACTACTTAAAAAATATATATATATATATATATATATATATATATATATATATATAAACTTTTTTTTTGACCTAAACCATCTTGCCAAGAACAGTTTAAAAAAAAGAAAAAAAAATTTCCTTGGCAAAAAGATGTTGACAAATCTTGCGCTGACCAGTGCATGAATGAGAACGTTATCAGAAAAACAGACTGCTTTCAGCAGGACCATTTAAGACCATTCTGGTAGTTGGCAGAGAGAAACACAATGCTGTGCAGAAGCAGCGACACCTCTGAGTCTGGAAAGAAAATGTAACAAAAGCAGGACAAAGGTAAATTTAATAGAAAAGAGACATCAGTAAGACAGAATTAAAGGAATAGTTCTGCATTTTGCAGGTCCTAAAGGCTTGAAAAGCATCAAATTTAGGTTTTAGTTCTCTCTCACAAAAGGCCTTAGATACTAAAAAGTCTAAATTTACAGAGGTGTTGTTTTTTTCTTCCCTGCTGTGGACAGTAACAAAGTATAACATTTTACTTTATGTTGCAGGCTGTCAGGAGATGTTACACAGCTAAAAAACTACAAGTGAGATTGGCATGACAGTGGATTTTGCTGCAGGAGACTGCACACAAATGTTTTCTTTTTATGGAGTTTTATGTCAGCAGCATCGGAACTGAGGCGAAAATGCCGCAGTAGCTCGGAAGTTTATCAACCCATAATGGGCAAGTGTAAGTTTCAGCTGAAATTTAAATAAACTTTTTAAATTTACCAACTTTCTGCCACTCATCTGGTCCATGTCACGTTGAGTCATAATTACATTACAAGGAGTCATTGTTATATACAGCTGGGAAACGCTGACAAAATGTGATATAAATCTCAAATAACCCATGTACTTCATAATTTTAAGTCTTCTTGAGCAGCAGGTTTGCCGTGGTTCTTTGACTTGTGACCGTGAAACAGTTACTGAATGACATTAACTATTGAATCCTGCTGAAAACCCTGATGTTGGAAATGGGGAAAACAGCTATCCTGGGTCTGTCCAAACATAAATGCACCTAGCCAAGAAATAGCCCCGTACTTTACCCTATCAAAACCACGAATTGTTGTTTTTACAGCAATTTCTGTTCAACTAAAGATAAATTTAGGACTTTAAGTAATTAGTAATACCATAATAGAATGCAATTTAATACTTTTTCACAATGAAAATATGAGAGAAAATCAGGTGGGACTAAATGGTGTAGAATTATTTATTATCAAGTCACAATTTTTCAGTACTTCCCCTTAGCATTTAAAAATAATTTCCAATGATCTAATTAAATCAATGTGACCTAGACTGTTGGGGGTGGGTGGATCAACCTGTTCCAGATAATGAAATAATTTAAAGGTTTAAATCCTCTCTTCTCATCTAAATCTGAGTAAAATAGCGAATAATTATACTTCCCGAAATTTCAAACTATTCCTTTAAAAATAAGAAAAAACAGACCTACCAATAGGACATGGATGAATTCAAAAAATTACAAAAATACTGTACATCAAAATTAAAATACCTTTCAGTGAGGATGACACCTGAAGCCACTGGGACAACCACTCGCGGCACTGGTTAACACCAAGACTGTCAGAATTGAGCCCTCTTACGTAACAAGCCTAGAAGGAGGAAAACGTGTATTTATAAACACACAGCTTAAAGAGGAAGAAACAGTGTCCATCATAAAAATCGTCTTTGGCTGATGAATACACAGAGGCAGAGTGCCCGACCTGTCTGAGTTCAGCATCACTGAGCTGGTGAGGGCCCAGCCTGCTGAGGGCCCGGTCCAGCTGCAGCAGCTCCAGGGCGTGGCTGTTGAGCCGCTGGCCAATCAGGAAGCCCGGGAGGCGAGGCGTCAAGAAGAGCAGGGGGCTGACGTGCCTCTGATTGAACATGGAAGCAGACAGAAAAGTGGTGTTCAGGTTCACCGAGCCCTTTGCATTTGGCATCAACATGAACGAGCGGTTTGTTTTTCGCGGGACGTGAACGAGGAGTGGAGGAGTTTTACTGACCATGTGATCCACGCTCATCCTCTTTATGCCCAGAGGGGGTCCGGAAAACAGGCTTCGGACAGCAAGGATCTCAGATACCTTAGGGTTTACTCCACTTTGCACCTGAAAATGCACCAAAGGTCAGTTAATCCCACTTTCATGAATTACTGGCTGCATGTTCAGGGTGCAGGGTGAATATCTGTGATATGTTATTTAACACCTTTCTGGTTTACATTGTTCTTACATTGCATTTTGATCAAGCGTCAGGACAGATAAGTTATTATTGATCCATTACTTCTTTTAGTCTTCGGTCAAAACAAACATGTTAGCAAGCTAAAATTAGCTTTGTTAGTTGCTGTGGTGGAAAAAGTACTCAGAGTATTTACTTGATTGAAAGTACCAGTATGACGATGTAGAAATACTCCATTAACAGTAAAAAAAAAAAAAAGTCTGTCATTCAAAATCCTACTCATTTAAAAGCATATGAGTATTATCAACAAAATGTACTTTAGTATTAAATTAAGTATAAGTACTTTCTCAACAGGAAAATGTCCCCAGTGATTGTATGACAGGAATAGATTGTTAACACCGATGCAACTGTTTGTAAACAGCATTTTACTGTTGGAGCTGCTGGGGGTAGAGTTGGCTTTAAGTACTTAATATGCAGTTTGGGATTTAAATCCAGTGGTTCCTAACCTGGGAGTCTGGCCCCTCCAATGGGTCACAAGATAAATCCCAGGGGCCTTGACATGATTAATTAGAGGAAAATTCCTATACTAATCCCTATTATTGTTTTTTTTCCTTTTAATCTAATATTTATTGTGGGATACTGGATAATTTTACCTCTTTAGGCTGCCAACAATTATTTAAATGAAGTCAGTGAGAAGAGTTTGAGGAAATGTCTATTAAACGCCACAGGGGGGCCCCCCAACTGGAATTTTTTTTAAGAGGTCACATGTCAAAAATGTATGAAACCTTTGGTTTAGTCCTTAGAAATGAATTATATTTTGATAGCTTATCATATTTTTTTCAATGTAAAATCCTAAAAAATAATTAGTAACTAAATCTGTCAAATAGATGTAGTGAAGTAAAATGTACAACATCTCTCAGAAATTTAGTGGAGAAATATAATGTAGCACAGAACTGAAATACTCAACTAAAGTATGAATACCTTACAATTGGACTTAAGTACAGTACTTGTGTAAATGTACTTAGTTACTTTCCAACAATGGTTTGAATAAAGCTGATCTCAATTTAAGAAATTAGTTTGTATTTGATGCTTAAACCTCCACTTAAGAAAATTTACCTCATAACATGGCTAAGTTTGAATTTAAAAACAGGTATCTGTCTGTATCTGTCTGATAATGTCTCAATTTGTGTTTTTCTATATCTTTTTAGTCAACTTATGAAACGTGAACACATCAGTGAAGGCTCTACATTTAGGTTAAAGCATATTTGCAAAGAAGAGTGCGACTTATAGCTAGGATAAAGGGTCAATATATTAAGAGAAAAAAAATGTGATGTATTTTACAAAGTGACAATGCTAAAACATTCTTATCATTTTACAGTGTTCTCTCACTAAAAAAAGTTCTAATACATTCACTTACTTTAGCACACAGGTCCTTAAGGCGACTCTGGAGCTGACTGTCTTTGACCTGGCGGCTTGTGTCCTCGAGCCCCTTGAGCACTGGCCGGTGTTGCCGGGCCCTGAGGGAATTATACACTCCCCGAAACTCCACCTGCTGCCGGGGAGTCCAGAAGTGAGGGATCAGGAGCTGGCGGGGGAAAAAGTACCTGGCAGTGAGAAGGTGGGGAATGACAGCAGAGAGAAGGGAGAGACATGGAGTGATGGGAGAATATGTATCAATAGGGGGGAGGACAGGAATGAAGATCAAATACACTGAATGAACTTACTGTTACAGGCTAATAATAGATTCAGAATGCCTTGCTGAATATGAATCAAAGGATGCCAACTGAAAAGAAAAGGTGGTTATTTCCAAGTAACTCACATCAAGACAAAAACCAGGTAGTTGGCAAAGGGGGGGATTGATATCATCACCAGTGGGATGGCTTTGATCATGTCTCTGCGAAACTGTGAGATGAAAGGTCAAGTAAGTAAAGCTGCTACAAGATAATAAACAGGACAGACCACAAGTGAAACAAAGACAAAGCATTAAATTTGAAAAAAAAAAAAAAAAATCACTGTAAAATCAATTATTCTTCTCCCTCCTAGTTTAAAAATCCAATACCACTGTAAAAAATTATTATTATAAAATATTATAATAATATTATATTATATTATTTTTAGTATTTTAATTCAAGAGTTTTAATTCAAGAGTTTTTTGTCTAATTTCATTTTTTGTATTTTCGATTTCAAGACTCTAAATTTCACCTTCAACATTCACATTTCCAAGCTGCCGTTTCAAAATATCCAATTCCCCTTTTCTGTGTCATTTTTCTTTTGAATGTTTAATTATGGCCTGATTATCTGGCTTTAATAGTATTAAATATAGTAAGAGTTTCTTCCTCATTTCCTCTTTTAATATTCCATTTTCGTTATTTAACTGGGAAGGTATCATGAGGAGCATTAGACCTCTAGTAGTGCAACAGAGCTGTTTTTCCATGAGGGTGTCCTCATTTTGTTTATGAACACTGTCCCACTGAACTACAGGTGGCAGTATTGAACCAAGATACACAGCAATGCACAAGCAAAGGGAATAAGTGAATAGAGGAGTATAAGCTAATTAAAGTTAGAGCTGTACGTGATTGCTGGATTTAATATACTGGTAAAATAATCCACTTTGAAAGTATTTTATGAGGAAGGAAATGCATTTAACATGTTTTTTAAGAGCTCAAGAATGGACACAATGTGTTTTTGTGAGTAATACTGAATATAATCATAACTTTAGTTTACATAAAACCTCTAGAGGACACTTTAATTCCTCTATAGAAATGGACTGGATATGTTGGGGCCCCATCCCTGGTGTGGATCTTTTACTACTGTGGTACATGTTCCCTCCTCCGCAGTGTAAATCCACTTGTCAGCTTTCTCTTTAAAATGAACTGAACAGGATGAATTAAGTTAAATTAAGTAATTTGGTAATTAGGTCTTTCACTGGTTTCACTATGTGCAAAAACCACAGCACCATATGTTTCCAAATGCTGGGTAATAAATGTCACCTTTTTCCAGTTTGTACTATAAAATCTTTTATACCTTTTAAAGGATCAGCTTTTCTCCAAGTGCATCTTAGTACAGTTCTCACATTTATATATGTAAAGTAAAGATAAAATCTGTTTTTAACCTTCAGTCCGAAACACAAGGATATTCAGTTTACTATTATAAGTGATGAAGAAAAGTTTCTAATTCTTACATTTGAGAAGCTGGAATCTGCAAAGGATCGTCATTTTTAAAGAAAATGACTAAAACAATTATCCAATTATCAAAATAGGAACTAAGTAATTTAAAATTATTATAATGTATAATAATCCTTTCAGCTGTAATTATATGTAGCTACAACTATCCACTGTAATGGTCCAAACAACCAGTTTGGTTTTTGTTTAACTGTAGTGAAGCTCGTTTGGTTCAGTGACCAACCTGTCTGAGTTTCTCCATCTCCCTGTAAGGTAGCTCTTCAAACTTTACTCTATCAGAGGCCATCTTTGCTTTTATCCTTCTCACATCTTTGGCATCTCGGAACAATAACTTGAATCCTGGATGGATACAATGATATCAATAACATTTATGATCATTAAAAAATATTGCTGGAAATGGACTGCATGTAAACAGTGGGTTTACCTTCCACAAAAGTATGGTAGAGCTGATAAAAGCTGGGAAATCTCCTTTTGAGGAAACCTTCATATTTGCTATTCGCCCACTGGAGCCTGTTGGTGACATATCGACCGATTCCTCGTCTAACTTTGGACGATGAGTAGTGTCTACACAGGGGTAACCTGGAAATAAAAAGAAGATTACAGGAGTAACTCAAATAATCATAAGACAAGAATCTATCAGGCATTAATTAAGATACATTTATCACACACAAAGCATAACTGAATAATAAAACAAACCCAAGAGATAACAATACAAAAAAATTTCACATAATGTATGATAAACTGAAGAAATTGTGTTAGGTCCCAAATCATTGTTCTGTTGCCAGACATGTCCATGACATCAGACAGGTCACTTCTTATAAATATCTATGGGTCCACATTAAAAGTGACTTTAGCTGGCACTCTCAATGCCACATATATCTGTAGTTTGTGTTGTTAGCCAGAATATTATTGTCCATTCTTACAGACCTAGAGTCCAGTTTATGCTATGGTTTTACCAGCTTGGAATCCTAACAGTTAAAACTTATGGCTCAAATTTTTAGTCCGGTCCAGGCATTTTGGAGCAGTCTGCTATCCTGCAGGCCAACAGGATCCAATCTGAATCTTCTCATGTGTTGAACTCTCAGTATGAACTTATGAATTCTCAGAGCAGGTAAAGCATCCCACTATGCACACACGATCTTTATAAACAAACAAACACTCATTTGACCCTCCGTCAGTTCAATTACAAATGGGCAACTCCTCGTGGATCAAAAGAGGGGTGGGGACGGTGCTCAGATAACTGCCACTGATCACTGTTGCAGAGGGTGTGCGCTTTGGAGATGTATGCCTAAAGTCGTCAAGTAGTTTTTAACAGAGTGAACTGTTATGTGATCAGTTTGGTTTTTGTTGTTGTTTATGTTTTTATCTTTATATTGGGATTCCCTTAATCTGAGGCAATTCTGAAAATATAAAAGGAGTTGCCAAGTGTCTGTGAATCTCTTTGAAGATTTATAAAAAAAAAATGTTGATACCGTAAGACATAATGGCTAAAATCCAATGTCCAAATGTTGTAGGATGTTCCATTACAGATAAAGATCTGGGCAAAAATCTGTTCATGTTAACTGCCTGACAGGGAGAGCTTCACACATCCTTGACAAATTCAACATTGTTTTAGAGCTCTAAGTCTCCTGTTTCCATCTGCGCAAAGTACTTTTGGATCCACGGATCACTGCGACAGCTTTTGACACAGAATTCGGACTTGTGGCTATGGCTCCAAAGTGTTTTCCACAAAATAAAAGGTGCTATTACAGGCGATCTTGTGCCTCCGTAGGATCGGTTCGTTATCGCTTATATTCATTTCGACGTTTTGTTATTAAAATTTAAAGAGTTGCCTTTCAAAAGAGACCAGGCTTATGATTGTAGTCGAACAGGTTGAAGAACAGTAACTTGTTCTTATTTTGGGTACATCAATTTCCGGCTTGTGTACAGTAGTACAGGCGTCTGTTGACAGGTTAAAACTGTTTAAAATCCTGGAAATATAAATTACACAAGGATGCCCTGATGTTTGAGCATATTCGGGACTAAAAAAATGCATATTTATGTATAAAACATCCTTATATTTGTTTAAAATGTGTCTTTGAAAACGTAATAACCGGCCGAGGTGTTATCCAGACAGGTAGCTAGCTTAGCGCGGGTTCAGGTGAGATGCGAGCAAAACAAAATGACAAGTCATGCACGGGTGAACCTGGGAGGGTTTCGGACATACCTGGACTGACGGGACACGTATGGAGAATACAGGCCAGTTGTTGTCCTGCTTGTCCTGAGGCCACACAGTCGGACCAAAGACAAATGGCTACACAGGCTCGAACAGGACAACGCCATGTTTGATACTGCGAAGTCCAGCAGGGTTACCGTAATGACGCTCGTTTACAGCAGAGCCGAAAGCCGCAGAGTTACCGTAATAACGGCTGGCTTACCAACTGGCCGCTGCAGTGGGACCCCCGAACCCCCAGGGGGCCCAACAGCTCCGGGTTTAATCCATATCACTTTAGTGTACATAATCTATCTGCAAAAACTTGTTAAATTTCCTCTTTTATCGGATTTACTTCGTTTTTTTTCCCGAGTGTTAAGTAATTTACACACAAAAAAAACCTTCAGTGTGTAGTATTACGCGATCGTATTTAGTTCCACAAGGCTGGAACCAAGATTTATTGTCATTATCAATACATCAAACAAAAAAAAATCTTTAACCGCACAGTCAATTAAATTCAGAATAAAGTAAAAAACACTGCACAGCATTATTCCCTGAATATTGTTCCCTTTACGTTAGTACATCAATGCCTCTTCCACAGCTGCAGTATGACAGAAAATTTGGTTATTTGCTTGATGCCATTTCATGTCTTTAAATATTTTTTCTATACATATGTTCAGCATCTTATATGCAATATAGTAACTTTTAAAAAAAACAAGGAAGCATTGAACCAAGGCAACTACTTCTGGTTTCATTTGAATGTGTTTTTCGTGTAATAAAAAGTGACATTATGAAATTTTTAAATTTTTTTTGTAGTTTTTAGTCTGTTTGTGCTCATTTTGTGTCCCTTTGAGTTATTTTTTTAGGTCTGTTTTGCTTTTAGTAACGTGCTAGTAACGTTATTTTTAATCCCGAGGAATTTTTTTTCTTGCGCGAAAAGAGAGTCACGTGACTTCGCGCAAACCTAGACCAAGCTTAGGGGCGGGGCCGCGCGCGCGACGCAAACTTTCTCCGGTCGCGAGCTGCCGGCGGACGAGACTGCAAAGGTTCAGAAAACTTTCTGTTTATCCCGCTAAAGCTACATTTTATCACAGAATATTTTAACGCATTTGTTTAAAACTTCACAAACCTCAAGAATTTTAACTTTTGTTCTCGGATAATCGTTTTACGAGGTCGGCGACTTATATTTTTTTTTTTTTTGCTAGCAAACGTAGTCGCAGGTCAATTTTTAGCCCGGGTTTAGGACAATGTCCGACTGAGTTATTGATACATGTTGTAGTTTCACCTTAAAATCTGCCATTTGTTGAAGATATATCTGTAACTTAAACGTGAGTATTCGGCCTTTGAGACAACACTGACGCCATCTAGGGGAAACGTACGGAGTTGCACCGAACGGCCGGTCTGAAGCTGCAGAGCTAGCATGCAGAGGGGCCGCGTTTAGGTCACGAACCAATAGAAAATGTGGGGCCCAAGTCATTTATAGGTGAGTCAGGGGCCCCGGCGTCGCCACCTTTACCATAGGAAGTATGTGGCGTCCGGGTGCGGCTAACTTTATCGTGTTTCAGGCGGCTAATACTCAACTGTAAGGTCGGGACGGCTAAAAACAAACTCCTCCGCTTTTATCTTTAAAGCCAAGTTTAAAAAAAACAACAACTAGTAGATCTAGTAGACAAGTAGACCATATGATCTTGCCTGATTTATTTTTTTCTTTTCATTTTTTTATTTACTGAAGTTGGACTAAAATTTTGTGTGTTTGGGAGGGTTCTAGTTTTGCACATTAGTTCAAACAAACCTACGCCAGGGGGCGACCTGCAGAGTCCCAACAGAATCCTGCAGATGAATGATCAGATTGGTTGTTGTGGTTCTGCATTTTTTTTTGAATGTTGCATGTGGTTCTAGCAACCTGTCAGTTCTTTTGTTGTAATTTTTTTTTTTAATTATTGTTGTTGTTTTTTTTTATTATTGTTTTGCATTCCAGGCTAACCCTCATTGTGTATTTTATCTCCCCAGTTGACCAGTTTGGCTGTAAGTCACAGTTTGGAGATGGCGACCACCATCAGATTTGGAACCACTACCGATTCATGCAGGGCTGCTGCTGATGAGAGGGCAAATCGGGCAGAGGAAACTGGTAAAAGTAGAGATACTCTTCCACATTTTCATCAGCTTAAGTTATCCCACGTTTTAGTAAATAAAAATGGTGTTGAATGTGTTTTTTTTTCTTTTCTTGTTTTTATAGAGGATAAAGGAAACTCTGACCCGTACAAACTTCTGCAGTGCCCTTTTGACAAGAACCATCAAATCCGGGCTTTCCGCTTCCCTTATCACCTCATAAAGTGCAGGAAGGTGAGTCGAGCACTTTGCTGCGTCTAATGCTAGCCATAACAGGTATGGAAAAACAGTGCAGATTTACATTGCATTAGAGTGAAACTTAGTTCATAACCATATGTAGTTCATAATTGTTAATCATGTTGTGACTTAAAGTTTATTCTTGACTTTGGAAACAGCAGTTGACAGAACAAATTGACCACAAGGCCATTTTGATAGCAGCTGTTCTCTCATCTTCCTCAGTAGATGAAGTTACCCGGTTGGTATGGAATTGTGGAGGATCAGATTTCCATTTTTATGAACACCTAATGGACTTCTCATCCATGTTGGCTTAAAGGTCTAATCTGGACCTTTTAAACAGCAGTTGACATGTTCATCTTGTCTAACTATTCATTGAAAAAAGAAATTGCTGAAGCACCAAAAGTTGATTTGCAAATAAGAAGGAATACTCTTACATCTATTGGAAGAAAAACTAAGAAAAAAAGCTTCCTTTTTTTTAAGGACTAGTCCCATATTACATACTTTGAAATGAACTTGTTTATATTTCTGGTTTCTTAAATATAAGTGATTTTGGTCATTGTGGTAACACACTGCACACAATGGGTGAAGGACCAGGCTGTTTTAACTGATGGTCTACGCAGTTCAGTGCAGGAAACTGGCAACCTCTAGAGCAAGATATGCCTTAGTTTCATTCTCCACTGTATTAGACCTTGTATTCCATCAAGTTCAGGAAAGCTGTTAACAAGAAACAGGAAATATCTGGCAAGTTTTAGGAAATGTCGAGCTGTTACAATAATTTTTCTGTCTCAAGAAAATCAGCAGAAATTAAAAATTAAAGTCTTGGAAAAGTCTTTTTTTTTTTTTTCCCTTTTTTTTTTTTTAAGAATATTCTGAATTGATACACCTCATACCATGACTTGACTGCCAGTTTAACTTATCTTTCACTGATGCAGAATCATCCTAAACTGGCCAGTGAGCTGAAAACCTGCCCTTTCAATGCTCGCCACCTGGTCCCCAAGCACGAGCTGATGCACCACACTGAGACCTGTGAGGACAGAGTATCTGTGTACTCAGAGGATGGTGAGATATTTGCTCATTACCCCGCAGATCCAGTGTCAGTGTGTATGTTTACAGTGTTTTCAAGCTGAAGTCTGCTTTGTTTACAGGTAGAAGCACAAATGGACATTCTAAATTGCAGGTCCCAGTCAGCACCTGGGTAAACTCAAACATGACTGAAGACTGGGACAAAGGTAAGATTAACAACCACATCATCATCATCTTCTTTTTTTTAAGCTGTTTTAGTATATATTGGACAAACTACTTAAAAAAATGTTAATTATTGAGCTTTAGAGGTTCTTGATAGGTGGATTTTGTTATCTTGGGACATAGCATGGCCAGCTGTTTCCCCTGTTTTCCTGTCTTTGTCGTAAACTATTTAGCACAAGGAAATGAGAGCAGTATCAAACCTGTCATTTGACTTGCAGCAAGAAAACAAATAAGCACATCTACAAAAATATACAAACTATTCCTTTAAGGTAAAACTCTGTGCTCGAGTTTGAAATTATCAGTGCAAAGAATCTACAGAGAGATTCTCACAATATTATTTTTCTCCCCTAGTTTTCTCTGAACCAGAGTCCGAACACACTGATTTTCAATGCAATGTCTGTAAAGTAACAGCTTGGGGTTTTTTGTTTTTTTTTTTTGTTGTTTGTTTGTTTTGCAGAGGTTGATGATGATGCTAGTCCATTCGTGTGGGGTGTAAATACAGCCTTGAATCAAAAGTAAGTGGTCCGCTCCACGAATCTGCCGCAGCTCTTAGCGCTCATTTGTGCATATTTCCCTCACTCTTAAACTCGTTTCATCTTGTCTCACTGCAGACTGGAGATGAGGCCGACCAACAATCTTGGTCCAAGTTTTAGAGCACCCACTACCCTCCCGTGGTCGGGATTTCAGCCATAATTTGCATCAGTGTATATCCAAATTTAAGTTTACTGTTGGCCTGTTGTCTGTATGCAAATATGGATATCACTTTTTAAAGTTGTTCTTAACAAGTATTTCCCCAAGTAAAGTTTTAATTTCCACAACTGTATTTAAATTTCCCCGTATTGGATCTAGGTTGCAGATATTTACTTTTTTTTTCATGTGATGCAGCAAATAACCTAAAATCAGTTTAGAGACATTTGAGTGACATCTACTCTCTAGCACCTCTTTTTTTATCAGTATTATCTCGAATTAATCCCTGCAACAGTAAAAAAATGTCATAGGATAAAAATTGTGTGCATGTCATAATAAAGGTCTTTGATTTGAAATAATTATGGATGGTTAGTGATGAAATTGATCACACTGTAATGTGCATGGCTTGAAAATGCGAGCATGTTGGCTATAATTTGGGACTGAAATGTGCATTGGTAGATGAAGGATCCAAATCCTTTACTTGAGTAAAAGTAACTATGCCTCCAATGTTAAAATACTCAATTACAGGAAAAAGTCCTGCTTTCAAAATCTGAAGTAAAATGCAGAGGTATTATCAGGTAGATGTACTTAAAGTGTCAAAAGTACTGTAGACTAGCCTGATTCATTCTTATTTATATCATATTAGATTGTTAATATTGATGCAGCAAGGTAAGCAACATTTTACAGTTGTAGCTGGTTGACACGGAGCAAGTACTTTAGTATCTTAACTGCTACACTGTTGGGTCATTCAATCTCTTTAACGGTGCAGAAGCCACAATCTTATGAAGACAACTTTGACTATAATTGTCTTGAAAACGTATTTTCTCTTACCAAAAAAAAAAGTGAACAAGGTCAGTGTACGAATATTTCAGCCTGTTTTTAATTTAAATAAACCTGACTTATCTGGAAACAAAAAATATGAGACATGTCGCTGCTCTAGAATTAAGGAAAAATTAAGGAAAATACCTGAAATAAACAGGCTGGGATATTCCTCTTGCACTAAAGGATCTTTTCACATATGCTGAGAACACAGGGCTAGGAGTCAGTTATATATTGAAATAACTTGATAATGGAACAAATGCATCATAATTTCAAAGGCAATAATATATTTTGTGTGTGGGGGGGGGGTCTCAAATCTGTAAATAGTAACTACAGCAGTCAGATGATTGAGATGATACTGGAAATTAACTCCAATGATGATCACAAAAATATTTAGATTTTAAAGGTAAAAAAAAAGTATTTATTTATTCATTTATTTTTAGGGGAATTCTTAAATCTAATTTCTGAAGGATGTCATTGCCTGGCTTCTATATCTGTTTTCCAATTAAATTATCTGTCAATGACGTTCACCCCACTCACTTATTTACATGAGCAATTTTTACCAAAACACAAATTTTAACTGATTTGTCAGTTGACAGCCTTTTGGGTGGAAACACCAGAGTTGTTGTTGGAAAATGCAGGCTGCTGTGAGTTCAAAGGCACAGAACAGGAATATATAGCATCATATGATGTTACTTTAATCAGTGGAACAGACGCTTGTACTGTACTGGTGTGCTAATGCCAGGTTTGTCCAGTGGAAACAACCTTTTTAATCATCTGTTTTTCTTTTTGTTTTTCTCCTCAAAACGGGCCAACAAGCCTCAAGTGTAAAACCTCTAACTGTTCTCAAGCTGGATTGAAATTGTGAAAGCCACATGTTTAGCATTTACATGTGATTTGTTGGATTTGGGTCTTTATTTATGAGAACAAACATGGCTGAATTAGAGATTTCTCTGAGGACACGTCAATATTTCCCTCTCATTCATTATGTAGATGCAAAACCACAAGTGATTTAGTTTACAGTTCATATGAGGAATGTTGCATGAACAAAGAGATACACGCATAAAAGTTAAAACATATGTGTTTATGGTAGTGATTGTGCACTCGGCCCATGAAGGATCTTTTATTAACACTGAAAAGAAGAATGTCTAGCTCAGCACTTCTTTGTCCTCACGGAAAAATAAGACTGATCAAAGGCTTAAATCAGTGCAAACAACATTACACAACAATATGCTAAATATCCTGGAGCAACACACACACAAGTGATTGTAAAAATAAGGATTCATTTTAAAAATGAACAAAAAACAAGTAGTTAAAAAGAAAATAGATAAAAACCAACTGTTTACACATATTAAATGTCATTGTTTGGCCACTGGGTGGCGCTACTCCTCAATGTTTTACTCAAGCAACCTGACTTGATCACTATATCTGCCCAGTTAGATTTTGATTTGCAACCTAATTATTTTTTATTTGATTATCTCCAATTGATTCAAGTAGCTCCTCCGAGTATCAGACATTTTTAATACGGGCACTTACCGGGCATGAAGTGTGACACTTGGATGTCGACATCAGGTTTCACGTTGAGGAAATGCCCCAGGTGGGTGAAAGCTATAGGAGTGAGCTCAAAGTCACGAGTGAGTGTCAGGATAATCCCCCGTGTGAGGGCGGCCTGCCAGCGCTCTGTCATATCTAAGTGGCATTATTGATTTCATGTGATGGTCTATTTTAGTTGTGGCTATTTTTGGAGGTGCTCAGGCGGGTCCTGTGCTGCCCTGGCACCATCTGTAAGGATGAGATATGACTCCTCAGGGCCGAGTACGTGCAGAACCTCTAGTCCATACAGCAGCCCCGCATCTATCGAGGAACCTCCGCCGCCTCGTTTGATGTACTGTATATCTGTTACTGCCTATGTAGAGTGTTTACTGAGTGGCACGGAGAAACTCAGGTTAGAGTTGAACTTCTGAACCTGTCACTGGCAGAGTTTAAATGTCACATCATCCCTTTAAGACCCAAGTCAGTGATGTTAATTGCTGCTCAGCAGAACCCACCGCCAATTGAATATAACTCGGTTCACGACAAGAGTTTAAAAAAAAAAAAACTGCACTGAGCCAGTGACATACTGTAAATAGCTCCTCAGATGTTCTCAGATGTCTAAATACTGTGGGTGTTTATCCCTGATAATTCCTGAATATTCCTGGCATATGATTTTATGTTGACATGGAAAAATGGTCAGAAATGCATCAATGTCTAGTTCACAGTCTGCTGGTCTCACATCAGATGAGAGTCAGAAATTTTGTAAGGTACCCAATCCATTTATGTACATTTCATGTATTGGAAAAACTATTCAGATCAATTACTTGGCAGAGCAAAACAACACAAGGAAATTTAAAGCCCTTTACATAAGACCTGAAAAGGCAGCAAGAGTAAATATAAAAGAAACACCAGCACATAAAAAAAAGATAGAAGGTAATAAAACTAATGATGCCACGCTAAAACCACTTCACTACAAATTCAACTTAAGTAAATCTATGAACATATTAAACAAGTATTAAAAATATAAATTTTGCAGAATATCCCCTATCTGTTTTGTTTTGCATTATTGGTTTGTTATTATTGATACATTAATATGTAAGATGTACTTGCAATTTAACTCATTTGAACTACATTTTATTGTTTTTGGTTACTTTAATCTATAACAATGCATTATATTTTATAAGAGTGGATTAGAAGTATAAAGTAGGTAATAGGAACTACTCAAGCAAAGTACCAGAAAACTTTACGCAAGTAATACATGAGAAAATATATTTAGTTATTTTCCACTGCTTTGTTATATGTCAAATAATCTCATCTCAGGTTAAGGGTTTACAATGAAAGTGCAGTCTGGGTTAGTTAAATATAATACACCGTATTTCCTACCAAGGTGCTTGACCATACTGATTTTCTCTAAAATCATCTTGTTTTTGCTAATGATCAGTTAAAAAAAACGGCATTGATTCAAGCCCATTTTTTCCCATTCTGGCTAAAAATCTAAATCCATATTTACATCCCTGCCAACTGGCAATATTATGTGAAACTAAATAGCCCTGATACGTCCTGTTCCGGACGCAGTGTCAAGTACAAGACACTGGCAAAGACAAGAACTTGTTAAAACTGATATTGTCAAGCACAAGACCGACCTCATTCCTTCTCCCTGGACTGGACTGGAACACTTTTCTAAATATGGCATTATTAATATTGCATCAACCTATAACACCATCATATAGTCAGGTTCATGAATATTTGGCCAGTGACCAAACTTTTGCATTTTTGCATCTGTACACAACCATAACTGATTTGAAAGGAACAAATCAAGATGTGATTGAAGAGTGGACTTTGAGTTTTAATTAAAGGGGTCACTTCAAATCTCTCCCCACAAGAATTTTTTTTTTTTTTTTTTTTTAGGACAGACCTTGGATCACAGCGTCTAAGCTTTTGGAAAGGCTGAGATGTGAGTTTACTATAATGGTCCAATAATAATCATAGCTTTTATCCTTGCTAGTAGCATGGTCCTATGGACAGCACTGTTGGTTTGTCAGGCGATCCACCTCTTTGGTCCAGACTAAAATATCTCAACACATGATTGGACAGATTGCCATGAAATTTTATACAGACATTGGTGGTTTCCAGAGGATGAATCCTACTGACGTTGCCGATTCCCTTACTTTCCCTCTAGCTCCACCAGCAGATCAAAATCATTGTTGTCCAACACTTTAATTTAAAACCAAATACTTTAACTTGGGCACTTTTGATCTATATTATTCTGTGATTATTTGGGTTTAAACAATCCTTGTAATGAAGAAATTCAAACAAAAGAGCTCTGAAATTTAAGGAGATTAAGAAAATTTGACTTGTAAATAACCATATAATTAAATCAATCATTTTATTTCATATATATATATATATATATATATATATATATACACATATGAAACACGTGACTTTATTTGGTCATTTAATAGTTTAAAGTAAAAGCCACATATCCGACCTCACCATTTGGCACAAAATTATATGTAAATTAAAAATTCAGTTGCCTGCTGCTGATTTAGTGTAATTCACAGTAAACTCTTAAGATTCTGGTTCATTGGTAACACAGCAAAGAGTTGATATGACAAAGCTGGTCTCATTGAGATTTGACCCTCACGAAACTCGTCACACTGGACACTCTGCAAACAAGTTTCAGGCACGCACTCCAGGCTTGTCGCCTGGAAGTGAAACCAAAGCCTCTCTGTCAGTCTTGTTTTATAATTGTGACATTCTCATGTTCTCACACACACAGAGTCCTGCACAATGTGTGTCTGACAGTTTGGGCTCGGGGAGATGGCCTCTAATCCTGTAACTCTGTCTGAAGCTTGTGATCTTCTATTATCACCGGCATTTCAAGTTCCACTCAAACAAGCGGCTATCACATTGCTCTCGCTTTTCCCCGGTTTCCACTGGGGCAGGTTTCGTAGATCACAAGAGAATTGTCTTATCCGTACTGTCAGTGAAACATCACCCACATAAGTTCTGTAATAAGAGTGATGCTGACTTTATCCAACTGCTTCTTGTTGCATAAGTCCTAAATTTTAAAGGTTGTCGGATCCTCCAACTTGATTAAATTACGTTGCGCCACTGGATGAGAATTTCAGACGCTATACTTCAAGGGAAGGATGAAACCAGCTGGTTTTCCACTTCAGATACTTCATCTAGGTGACACTGATGCACATTGATAGAACCACATGCAGGCCTACATCACAGAGTACCTTACAATGTCTCTGACGCTGAAGATGGATTCACAGCGAGTAAGATCCAGAGTACTCTCTGCTAATGGTAGTGGACAGGATGAAATGTATGACGAGGGATAAAGATCGGAGGACACAAAGACGCAGGTAGCTACAGGAAGGCCACAAGTTGTTGAATATAAAGAGACATATATTTCCCTGAGGAGATGGCGGAAAACCAAAAATAGAGCTATAAGGGCTTCACATCTATGTTGATGCTTCTCTGTACCTACTGGAAGTGTAAACGAGCAACTGTTTGCTAACAACTGCACCAAATGATGATCATACAACAATGTTATCTTCACAACGTGTTAATGCTGCCCTCAAGTATTAGCAAAAGATACAGAAGGATTAATGTTGCTGTACAGAAATTTCTTGGTACTTATTGGCCAATGTATGCACCAATGCTGATATAAAGATAATAGGCCAACGTCGGTTGATATACTGACCTGGTTGATCTATTGGTAGAGCTACTGTGGAACAAGCCTTTTTCTTTGCCTGTCAGTTTTCCCAGGTCAGGCGTGATCCTCATTACTCAGCAGGTGTCAAGTTTATAGGGGTGGCAGTTGCAGCCGTACAGCCCACCATTTTAGTCCAGACTGAAATATCTCTACAACTATCGGATGGATTGCCCTGAAATTTGTGAAATTTGTGACCTCCAGGGGATGTGTCCTATTAACTTTGATGATATCCTGACTTTTTCATCTAGCTTCTACACATAGCTACATTACATTGACTTTTTTTGTTTTTTAGGCTAAATTTCTTGAAAATTAGTGCATATACGCTGTGGAATTTCACACGGATTCTTGTCCTTGTCAGTTAAATTTGCTGTAACTGGTAATTTTCCTGATTTTCACACAAGGCCATCATCAGGTCTAAATGGTTTCCACAATCTCCAACGCTGTATTCCTGCTGACTTTGCTTGTTTTGGCATATTACAGTGGGTCATAAAGGCCCACGTGCTATGAACAGGTGCTCCTGTTAATAGCAAGGTATGATCTATAAATCATCTTTTATTTCCCTGACCTGTAGCAGTTTTTCCCATAATATTTACTTTAAGCAGTATAAGATAAGATTCATACATGCATGTGAGCATGAAGCACTATATGATGATGAAGTAGTCTGGGTCACTTGAGACTGGACTGGGAATTCCACCGGCTTCTAAAACGAGACCAGTACATAACTGGGAGGGAGGTGGGGGGATACATTTTTCATAAGTATGATCTGACCTGTTGCCAAAAGAATAAGTTACACTCAGTCTTACAAGCTGAGGATACTCAGCACTGCTATACAACTGAAGAACTAAACAGGAGACTATTGACTTGATATAAGGTAACAGATATAGTGGAGTCAATGTTTATGTTTACAATTTACTATGGTAAATATCTGCTGTCCAACATCATGCATGGATATGACAGAATTCAATTTAATTCAATTCAATTTTATTTATATGATGCCATATCATAACATCTCAGGGCACTTTTCATATAGAGCAAGTCTAGACCAGACTCTTTAACGTTATTATCTACAGAGACCCAACATTTCCTCCATGAGCAAGAGTTTGAAGGCGGCAATGAAAAAAACTCCCTTTTAACAGGTAGAATTGTTGAACAGATCCTGGCTCATGGTGAGGGGGCAGCCGTCTGCCTCGACTGGCTGGGTTGAGAGTGAAGGACAGAGGGAGAGAGAGCGAGAGACAAGTGGGGAGGCAGGGAGGAGGAGAGAGAACAAAGCACAATAATGGGACTAATATCAAAGCTAGTAGTTATACTAATAGGGCTAATAATATTACTAATAGGGCAGTAGGTGGTCTGCAACCATGCATCCAGACGCTGCAGCATCAGAGGCAGAAAAACCTGCAGAAAGCAACACGTGAAGAGAGGAGAGAGACGAGGAAGCACAAAACAATGCGAGAGAGGAGAAGGATGGTTGGTAATAAGCATTGAGATATTAACACACACAGGGTGAGAGGAGGAGGAAAGGAGAGCTCCATGCATCATGGAGTCCCCCGACTGCTTCTCAGAAAATTCTGAGAAAGGACGACAAAAGCAGCAGACGTGTGCCGTTCCAACATTTTATTTCATGTTTGGCTGCAGTAAAATATAATTTCTTAGTATGTAAAAACAATAAGCCCAAAATAATGTTACACTTTCACAGACTGTAGAATACAGTCCATGTGGCAATTACACTTGTAGGCTTAAAACAGATTTAAAATAATTTACACACAAGACCAGTGTATAAGACTGTACTGGATGATACACAGTATATTAGCTGCTCAATTAATATTCATGATACATGAACGATACTGCTAAATAATTCTGTAGGTTTGACCTACTTTATTTAAAATCACCAAAAACATATGGTGGCATTAAACTAAAACCAATCCGGAGCTTTGAGTGATTCATTCTTCAGATTACGTGTGTAGACTCATGTCAGTTTTGGGGCTGGAAAGCCTATTTGAAAGACAAAGTCGTTCTGTGGGATAATTTGCCTGGACATTTTTGGTACTTGAGCTAAAACATATCACAATAATGCCTTTTAGTATATTTTCTGTGCAATTTACAGTCTTCCAAATCACAAAAGAGAGGTTGTCACTAAACAGGAAAACTACATCCTTGAAATGAAGGTGCGGATACAATTTATATTCAGTTCGTAACCGTTTGAAAAGTACATCTTCCCTCCGTCAGAAATCTTAGAATCCATGGCACCATGTTGTATGTAAACAGTCGCCTTTTGGTCCATGAGCTGGCCTTTCTAATTCCATCTGGAGAGTACACAATTTCCTGGAAAAAAAACTACGAGTGAAAACTAGTGGGAGCAGTATTTTATGCCCTCACATGCATGTTGCTTTCACAAGTTAAATAACTCATTCACTTAATAATTCAGATATAGCCCTTTCCCTGTGGAGCTGCATAATCCCTCAGGACTATCATTCTTCTTAGTTTCTTGCAATTTTACTTCATGCTCCCTGAAGTGTGAGCATTCAGTCTTTGCTCTTTGGCTCTCAAACTCCAGATTTTATGGATGGTCAATGTCCAATCTTGCACTCAGAAGGGAAGCGTGTCCATGAAGATTTTGTCCACAATTGGTGGTGGGGGAACAAGATCTTCTAGTTTAAGGTAGAAAATTCGCTGGAGGCCTTGGGTGCACAGAGTCCTGAGTTCAGGCAGCTTCCCGAGAAGTCTGGACAAATAGTTGGGCCGCAAGGATTCGGCACCACAGCCAGACACATGATCTTTCAGGCAGGTGATGAGCTGGTTCTGCAGGTCTTCCACGCGTTTTGGCTCCTTGAGACCATGTCGGTCTGCGGAGGTAAATAAGAGACATGTTAATCATGAGCCTTATGCTTCATTATGATGACTTTACCAAATGGTTAATTGTTCTATGTAATTGGTTCCTCTTTGCTCATTTGATTTTGATTAGGTTTAAAATGACCACAACTGCCAAATGTATCTGGAAAATCTTTATGCAAAATTTAAACTATATATAGTTGAATACTACACTGCTAAAATCGAGGTGAGGGCAGTGTTAATGCTGCTTGGCTTTACATGTAAACCTTTTGTTGTGGTTATGTTTAGTGTGCTTTGATATATGGCATCTTCTCTTTCCCTATATGTGAGGTTAGGTTACATTTTATTATACACCTGTCGTGTCAATCCTGCAATGTGCAGCTGCATTAAATTGTCCACACCAGTGAAACAAGATTCCTTGTGCAAACTGCTCCCCATGCCAGGCAAAAGGAAGTCGGATCCTGATTCAAATCAAAGCTCGATACGGGTGCAGCTCTTACCAGTGATTATGACCAGGGCCGTGAGACAGGAGAAGGAGGAAACGTCTAGCTTCATGCGATGGAGGCTCTGAGAAAACTCCAGAATGGAGTCTATCCAGTCCCCAAAGCCTCGGACACATTGCATTTTGTGAAGCACAGCCCCGTTGCAGAAGATGAGCTTTTCCGTTTCAGGATTGGACCTGTGAATATAAATGCAACATAGGTTGGTGATCAAATGTCTCAGGGATGTTACATGTATGATAATCGTCAAACAATACTGCTACGAATACATCTAGGACTAGGACCAGGACTTTTTCTACTACTACTACTAATAATAATAATAAAAATGTCATATGCGTATTGCTTTTGTCGAAAGGTTTTGTAGGAAGCTGCACTCACCGATATGCAAGACGGAGGATGAAGAGCTCAACAAATGCAGACTCCAGCAGCAGTTCCTGGTCTTCTGAGCAGAACTCAGAGAAACCTGGGATGCTCTTCGCCCACTTCCTGATGACCTCCATGGAGGCTGTGAGAAGGTCATAGAACTGTTTGATGTCACTGGCGTCCTCCTTCTGGTTCGGACTGACCTCTGTCTCGTCGTACTGAAATTACAGCAGAGAAGTTCAGATGGATGCCTTTAATGAACAAAAAATCAATAATTGCAAAAAGAACAGAAAAAGTAAGGATCTATTTTTGGGGTTTTTTGTTTTCTTTACCTTGGAATAATCCAGTTTCCCGACACCAGGGTTTGAGTCAATGTGCGCCCTCACAAGAGAAGCAATCATGCTCACCGGAGACACGGTGGTCGCCACATCCTGGACAACTTTAGGCTTGGAGGGCAGGCGACCTCTTCGTCCTTTCAGACTGTCTGTTCTCACAACTGGGAAAAATGTTGAAATTGATGTTAATTTTGTTTCATCCGCATAACCCTATTAATCCCACACAGATTCCTCTAGGTTCGTACTGAACTCACCTTCTCTGACCATGCCCACAGCCAGACACTTCTGGAAACGACAGAACTGGCACCGATTCCGCCTTCTCTTGTCCACAGGACAGTCCTTGTTGGCAAGGCAAACATACTTGGAATTTTTTTGCACTGTACGCTGTAGAAATAAAGAAGATGAATTACTCAAACAGTCTCAAAGACACAAAGAATTCAGTTTGAGAACACATTTTTCTTTTCTCTTATTGGAAACTTTTGCCTCTCTAACTAGATGACTTGGCTGTATAGAAAAGTCAGAACTTATTACCTTGAAAAACCCTTTGCATCCTTCACAGGTGCGAACCCCATAGTGCTGACAGGAGGCATTGTCTCCACACACAGCACAGCAGCCCTCACTTCCACTAGGGCTTTTTAATTTGGGCGATAAGCTTCCATCCAGCTGGTCATTGCCATCAAGGCTGCGTGCCTGCTCCATAGACAAAGCAGGGAAGGTCATTGCAGATGGGTGAGGGTGGGCCAAAGCGAAGGGGTCCTGATCTCGTAAGTGTGGTTGACCCAAATGAGACATATCCTCCACAGACCCTGAACCAAACGTGAAGAAAGAGGGCACATGTGGCGCTGAGGTCTCCTCAGATGCCCAGTATCCCGGACTGGGCGAGTATGGACCAAAGGCTGAATCCCAGGTGGACATGTGCTGACCCTGGAACCCGGGGGTCGAAGGAGATGGGGCCGATGTAGGGCTGCCGAAATAATCTGACCCAACGGGGGACATTGCCTCGTCCGGGTAACTCAGCGTTAATGTTCCAGGGTAGCAGCCGTAAACCTGAAGGTCGTCCAGCTTGAAGGGGGTCTCCTGACTGGATGGCGGAGTGACATGGGCAGGGGCCGCAGTGAACTGGCATGAATAGGCGTCGAAGTCGCCCGTGTGAGTGCCCACCAGAGAGCTGATGCTTGGCAAGGATGGAGCGGAGAGGTGGTCCCGTGGGCTGCTCATATCCACAGCCAACCAGGAGATAAAGTCTGTGCTTTGAGGTTCCGAGCTGCCGAGGCTGTTCTCATAGGGCTGAGATCCATGCTGGGGGTGTATGCATGTCATGGCTGCAGGACTGAAGAAGACGTAATGAAAAAAAAAATTAGAGCCAAACAAGCTTATTTCTCAGATCTTTATCTTAAAATGTCAAACCATGGCCAATTTACATTGTGAGGGTCCAAGCTTGAAGATTAGGAAATAATATAGGACCCTCCTTGGGACCTTATAATGTCACTTGATATTGTGCTATTTTTAAAAGCATTCTTACTTTACAGCACTTTTTTTTTCCACAAGCGCCTGAAACTTTTGCACAGTCCTGTATGTCTGAGCCATTACCCCGAATGTATGTAATCTGGCTGCAGGATTATATATATATATATATATATATATACATATATATACATATATAAACATATATAAACATACATATATACATATATATACACATATATATACATATATATATATATATATATATATATATATATATATATACACACACACACACACACACACACACACACACACACACACACACACACACACACACACATATACACACACACTATAGAGATTTTTGTGGATTCTCCAAGATGCTCAGAGACCTACCCACCAGCCAAGTAGCTTGAATAATCGTGGTCACACTAAAAGCTGATTTGTTGTTTTCTTTTTTTTTTCTTTCTGTTTAGTGCACTTTGTATGAAGTTAACTGCTATTGAGAACCTAATTGTGGGATTATTTCTGAAAGCATCTCCACTTTACTTCCAATTCCTAAAGCTAGGACACAGTACTGCATGTGAGTGGATGGAAAAACACAAAACAATCATATATATATATATATATATATATATATATATATATATATATATATATATATATATATATATATTTGCTAGAGTAAAAAAGGCTACATTGCAAAAACGGTTTCATGCCCTTAGACCAGAGGAAGGACCTGTGGATATAACAGCTCTAATTACAACGTCATATACTTTACTTTCTTTTCGCTCGACGGTGGAAGGGGCGGGTGCTCTCTCGCCCGAGTTAAAGTCAATTTGAAAACACTTGTCCGAAACCGTGAAAACACTTCTTACCTCTTAGGGCCGTCTGCGAGTGTGTGAACCGTCCGGGCTCCACGAACGACCGTCGGTCATCTTCGACGTTCCCCGGCTGAGAGGCGCAGTTCCTCCACGCTCCCCTCTGACAGCGCTCTTATACCGTCGGGGGCCGACGTACCCATGACGTCGGAGAAAGGTTTCCATACAAGGGGTGCTCGGTGGGCGGGGAGATTTCCATCCTCCGGCCAATGGCGGCGTACGTTCGAGCGCACAGCCGCCGGATGACGCACTACGGGATTCCGTTGACGCTCGTAGGGCGAGGAACCGCCGACACCGCACCGGCGCGCGTGCGCGCACGCACGTACCTACACACACACACACACACACTTTATATATATATATATATAAATATATATATACACACACACACACAGACAGCTAAATAAAACTCAACAAAGCCGAATAAAACTTCATATTTTAGCAGGTACAGGCCAGTTTGCACAGTCGCCGACTATTAAATTACATAACTCCACAAGAATCTATTGGTGGTATTTTTGCAGGTTTTGCTTATATAATGGAAAGATGTGATTTCATGATTTATAAACAGGAAGTTGCAGATGTTTTTCTGTTGCTGATTTTTGTGTTATGGTAAAAGTAAGGGAGAGATACTGCTAAACGCTGCATTAAAAAAAAAAAAAAAAAAAAGCAAAAAACAACTATCTAGTTTTTATCGTACAGAAAATGACAACTGTCAACTGTCAAAAGTACCCGCAGCTGTTTAGTGGTAGTTTCAAAATTAAACCACTGATTGTTGTTGGATCTTAACTATGGAATATATATGTCAGAGAAGCAGGTTGTTTTTGTTTCTTGTCTAGACAGCTCCTTCCATTGCTTTTTTTTTTTGTCATTGTCATTATGCGTTATAATGCTTGTTTCATATTACTAAGAAAAATAACTATTCGAGGACAAAAAAACCCCACAACAGCAAAAAAACCCAACATTACCTACATTTCAGTCCTAGGCTAAACACTGCATTATTGTACCACTCCCTCATTAGTTTCAATTATGGATGCATTGTACTTTTTACAGACAAATAACCAAGACTATTTGAAAAGGAAGATTGATTTGAATAGTGGCATTAAAGATTTATGATGGATTATATACTCACATGTAGAATTTAGGTTCAAAAATTGCAATAAAATGCATTTTATCAGAATTCTTAGGTTGTCAAATATTTTTGGCTCATTACAGAGCAGTAACACAACCAGTCAGGGACGTCTGTGAGGTTACTTCTGAACCCCGGGTTTACAATCAATCAATGTCAATACTCTGTTCTTGACTTAATAGGGATCTTAAACAATAAAAGGATTATAACAGATAAAAAACAGTGGCAACTCCTCATTGAGCTGTTTACAGCATCTTCGGCCATTATGCAGAATGGGACACAACCAAACTCTGCTTACATGTTAATTGGATCACCATAATAACACATAATGAGAGGTTACACCCTAACATATCAGCTTGATTTGATTTTATGGACTAAGATTATTGATGCATTGATTAACAGTGAGATAGATGAGTCGGTTTCCGTGCAAGCCTCCCTAGAAGATTGTATGTGACATTGCTGTTCTCACTGTGAGAGACAAGGCAAACTGTCCAAGGGCTCTGGGGGCCCCAAAAGCTCTAGGTTTACTGTGTGTGCACTGATTTTTATGAATTAAAATCCCAAATTTTTTTTGGGGAATATGCACCAAAAAGCACAACATCCACTGGCATGAATGTCTTAGGGTGGGTCCTGGTGTGAGGCCTTGTCTTGATGAGGCTCCCCTTGTCAAAATCTAGTTATGTCACATCAGTTTTGTGTTTCTACTTTGCATTTTGCCAGATTAACATCTTCGAATCAAATTAACACACATCAAATCTGGGGCCAGGAGGTTTTAAGCACAGAAAAACTTCAAGTTGCACAGAGGTTGGGAAGAACAGCAGAGCACTGTCCAATCGACCTGTTCTACTCATGATTTTGATAACTTTTCTAAAGCTTTTAATGATAATTCAATTGAGACTATCAGCTGTGCAAATTCAAGGGGGGTAATATTTTGTGAAATTATTGTAATGCAGCATCATACACCCATTATTTTTATTAAGAACACCATGCTAATTTTAGATGAGGCCTCCCTTAGCTCACAAAACAGCCTTGGTTCTTGGTGGCATGGATTTCAAAACATTATCTGAGCTTTCCTTTGAATTTCTGTTCTATGTTGACATGATGCATCTATTGATTTCTGCAGCACTGTCAACTACACATTCATGCTGCCAATCACCCGTTCAACCACACACCACAGGGGAGGCCATCGAAGTACAGTGTAATCAGTATCCTGTTCATGAAACCAGACCGAGAAAACTTTTGCTTTGTGACATGAAGCATTATTGTGCACCAGGCTAAGTTTTTCCAGTCTTCAACTGTCCAGTTTTGGTTGCAGCCTCAGATTTCTGTTCCTTGGCCGACTGGAGTGGAACCTGTCATGGTCTTTTGCTGTTGCCACCCATCCGCCTTCAATATTTTCTTCCTTCTTAGATTGTTCTCCGTTCACCAAAGTTGTAAAGAGCAGTCATCTGAGTTAAAGTAGCCTCTCTTTCACCTCCAACCTGTTCAGCCTTTCTCCTCTGACCTCTTTCATCTGCAAGGTTTTTCTGTCTGCAGCACTACTGATCATTGGAGGTATTTCTATTTTCACACCATTCTGAGTAAATTCTAGAGACTGTTGTGTGTGAAAATCCCAGGAGATCAGCAGCCATTTCGGAAAAACACTCAAACCAGCCTGTGTGGCACCAACAGTCATGTCATGGTCAAAGTTGCTGAGATCACATTTTTCCCCCTGATTCTAATGATTGATTTGAGCATTAACTGAAGCTCCTGACCTGTTCTTGCATGATCTTATGCGTCACACTGCTGCCATATATCTGGCTAATTGGATAACTGCATGACAAAGCCAGTGCCCAGGTGTTCCTATTAAAATGCTCAGTAGGTGTATGGTGTTCCTGTTGTTGAGTCTCTCCCTTACCGTCAATGTTCCTGAAGTAGATGAAGTCTGGTCAGAAAGCACAATAAAACAAATTCAGAAAGTCTGAACACTGTAACTTAGAAACTTTAATTCATTTATTTGCACACACTTATTCCTTTCACACCTTCTCTGAGATCCCAGTCACGTACTTCTCTTCCAACCTGGTGTTGGGGTTTATTTTCGAAATATTTCCAAACAATTATAGGCTCACTTTTTTTTCTTTTTCTTTTTCTTTTTTTTCCTGAATGTCATTAATAAACCCAGGGTGGCCCCATGGGAGGAAGAGGTTTTTCATAAGCTGGTGCAACAGAGGAAGTAACCCCCCCCCCCCCCAATGAAAGGAACAATTCAGTTATATTCCTCATTCTTGCCATCTGCTCAAGGTTAGCCCCTCAAATAGAGGAAGAGTTCATGGTTACCACCAGATTCAAGACAAAATTCCCTGACGTTACACATTTTTGGTTCATGAGCCACCAGTTGAAGTCTGCCATGGAAAATAATCATCCATCTCATTGAGGGTCTATTTTGTTTTCTTGTTTTTTTTTTCCCTGTGAATGACTGTGCATCTGTGATGTCATGCCGGCGCGCTGGGCCTCCCTGCCACATGGAAACTAATTTCCCTCGTTATCTGATCCGGATTATCAGACACGGCCTCTTCCTGCCAGGGATGACAATCTTTCGGTGACATCAGCAGGATCCTTTCTTCAGATCTGCTTTGGGCACACATTCAAATTGTTTAGTGGAAGGACAAAGTAGTCATTAATATGACTGACAGTTATTGATCAGTTGTAAAGTTTAATTTTATTGGGCATTTCGCATGCACGCGCGTGCGCGCGTGTGTGTGTACAGGCTGATGTGAGCGTCTGTATGTCATAATGTGGCGTGCAAAAAAATGCAGCCTTTACGTGCAACCATTCACACATACATGCATAAATGCACACATGCACACCCACGCACGCATGCGCACACACGCACACACACACACATACTTGCATTATCACATGTGCATGGCCAGAGCTCCACCCACCACCTGTTGCTCCTCCAGAGTGCTATTTTTGTTCCCCGAGAAGATGTTTGTCATCGTGGAGAAATACTCTAGTTCTTCAGGCTTTCTCGTCTCTGTGTAATTCTGGTGAAATTTCGCCCTCATTTTCATGTGGGAGCTCTGCATGCAATGTGTGTTTATTTTTACAGATAGACTCACTTGAGGTCCAGCTGTTACGACTGGAAAAAGTTGTTACAGCTGTTGAAGTCAATTGTCGGTTTCATCCCCGGTAGTTTGCATACAGATGTAAATGAGGCAGAGATGATGCTATCAGCAGTGCTTTGCATTGTTTTCCAAACTTTAGAGGATTCCACAGCTTATGCACAATTATTAATAGTTCATTTTGACCCAACATTTAAGACATTTTGGCCTTTTACAAAGATTTAGAATTAACAGATTTTAAGCAAGTCAGCCTATGAACGCATTCCGTGCAGGGATGTATCTACACTCTTGCTCTTTTCAGATTGTATAATCATGAATGTCATCACATAAGCCCTGATAAAAATGTCAGTTAGTGCTCTAATATCATAGCTATCTTTGGCTTAATGAGGACAGGCTGTCAGGGCAGTGGTCTGATAGAAAGAGGTTCTTGTCTCCGCATGTAAATCCAGAATAAAAAAAAAAACAAAAAACAAGCCACTCAGCCCTCTGTTAACACCCTGCGAGAATATGAGGGGAGTTGTGCAACACCAGCCCCTTTACTCCATCAGCGATCAGCCTGTTTAAGGACCTGCAGATAAATCTGTGTCTGACACACCTCGTATGCTGCACCCAGAATATCAGCCTCTCCCGGTAGGGAGAACATCGGGAACAAGGTGATTGGGTTCAGACATGCCTTTGTGCCCACTGGCTTCTTCATATTTAGCTGTCACATTGATGATTTTATGAGTGCAAGGTGAGGATTTTATGCATGCAACATGATATGAACTCATGCTTATGTAGGAGCGTGAAGCTATATGTATTCCCATGTGAGTCTTCCTGGTCAACCCGCTTGATGGAACCTTTACGGTATATAGAGTTGGTTCTTGAGCCTAAAACATAGAAAAACCTGGCTGATTTCATTGCAATGCAATGCAACAGCCCTGTAATAAGTGACACCTTTTATTAAAATGCTCAGCTTTTGTAAAGACTATTTCAGTCAGTTCAGTGGTAGCCTATATTTCCAGGTGCTAGTGGACAGCATTGGACCTCAACTTCATTTACATAACAGCCCTTGTATGTGATTAGGGCAACGTAATATGGCAAATGAAGGCCTCCAAGATTACCATTAAATTAAAGTAACAACCTGGGCTAAGAGTAGAAAAACCATTCGAATAGATATAAGCTATGAGTTGAAAGAGGTAGCATGTAGTATAGGACTGCTGTGTTTACACCGTTTGTCTGCAACCAGCTGTTGCATGGAGGGATGTTGACGACGTCCAGATGTGTGACACACTTGAGAGAACAAGAGTGAACAGGTCTCTAGTGACAGTGAAGGCTCGGTTAGGCACAGCGGTGCTTTGCTTCACCCATCCAGCACTCGCCGAGGTACTTCCCACAATCACGACGCCACAAATACCGAAACCTCGCGGTGACACTTGAGGAAAAAGTCAGGGGATCACCAGAGTAATTGCGATCTGGCCCCTGAGTCCCACGAGTGCCTGCACCACAGTTCATGTTAATCCATCCTGTAGTTGTTGAGATATCTTAGCCTGGACCAACTGAGAGACCAACGTTTCCATCCACATAGTGAATAGAAATGACATGTGCTGTAAGTAACTCTGCTTGAGCACGTCAAAAATGTATTTTCTTATTTGAGGTTTTGATGACGATGGTGGTGGGAAGAGCGCCGACCCACACCCACAGTTGTCCAGCTGGGCTGAGAAGCCATAGCAGATGATTCGGATCGATTTCATACCTCTCATCGCCCTTCATGTCTTGTATGCAAACATCTGCATTCAATATGTTTGACTCCTCATTTATTCAGGTTTTTTTTAAAAATTGTCACTTGATGTGTTCCCAAGTTTACTGTGTCTGTTGAGACTAGTTTGATATTATCTAACAGACATATCTCTAAATACAGAAAGGGATTATGTTAGAAATGTCATTTAACACTTTAGCATTTTTTATTTTTTTTTTTACTTTTTCTCTTGACTGGAGATAAATGTCAAATAGATAATGATTTTAAAGTGATGAGAAATTTATATAAATGCAGGTCATTTGAATCACTGCATCCCCAATCGATTTTTTTTTCTTGAAAGAAACAAAAATAAATTATTATTCTTATTATCTGATAAAAGAAGAATAAACCCATCGTGTATGTTTCTTTTTTTAAAAAAATTGTGAGAAAATCTGTAAAAATAAGTCTGCAAGAGATCCTCCATGTACCCCCTTCAGTACCACAGCAGGGATTATTTTTGCAAAAACACACAATTTAGAAACCATGAAATTGGAATATTTGGAGACGCTGGTTCACCCGTGACGAAAACATGACTGGGCCTCCCTGAGACTCTTCCCCTTTTCCTTCTTTCTTTCTTTCTTTCTTTTTTTGATCAAACATGTGAGACAGTTTTCTGTCTCTCCCACATTCCTCCGCAAGGCTTGAGTCACTAATGTCCTTATCGGATTCCATTTTCCAGTCTCAAATGAAAATCAGATCGGGCATCACACATAAAAGACGTCTCATATTTTATATCCATATCACATGAATTACGACCCTCCTCTTCCGATCTGTCACTCCTTTTTTTGTTTGTTTGTTTTGTTTTGGTGTTTTTTTGTCATTTTTGTTTAGCTTGTCGTTCTGTTTCTTGTTTTTTTTTTTTGGAACAGCTGTGTCGACTCCTATGACCGTGGGTTTCACGATCAGACACTTCGGCGCAGGAACAAGTGACATCTTATCCATTATGTCTGTGGCAACTTCAGAGGTCTCAACTTTTGCTGATGTTTGCACCAACTGGGGGCGGATGCATCGTGCACTGCTCATGCTCCATCTGGTGGTGCAACATAAGCACAATTCTCAACATTCGCTCAGTTGGCGGCTTGTTACGTTCACCTGGCTCACGCCGATAGTCTAGTGAGGCAGTATTGGTCTGTGGTGCTGCTGAACTGTATTGCATTACAACAAAGGAGTTTTAATAGTTTTGACTGTGTAGTTGTTGCAAAAATTTTTTAAAAATTAGGAGATGTTAGTTTAATAAGAAATCACACTCAGGATAAATTAAGGAAAGCTATAGACCAGAGAAGGTGCATAATATTTTGGAGCCACGAGAACCACGAGATTAGATGCAAAAACTGTTAAGTGAATCTTTGAAATCAGAGGGTTTTTTAAAATTATTATTATTATCATTATTATTGGCCTTGGAAACAACAGTTGACAAAGTAATCTCAACAACTACTAGATGGACCTTGAGGAGAAGCCGTCTCGTTTCCAAGGCCAAGGGTGAACTTTTAATCCGTAAATTTGCTCAGAAGAAAAAAAAATGGAATCAATTGAGAGTGAATGTGCTGCTTTCTTTCACGGTCTCAAAATGTCTTGAATTACTAGTTTAATCTTTAAAAATTCATTATATTTTATAGGTTGATAGATTCTTTTTTTCTTAATTTAGTGGAAGGAGAATGTTGTGGGGTAGAAATATAAAGTAACATGAAATAGAAACACTCAGGCTCAGAACTAGGCACTCAAAGCTGCATTTGATGATTTGTGATTTCAAAATCAACCGAATGTTAGCTTTTTGGTTTTGGTTCTTTAAAAAGCTGCTTTCAAACGTGCTGCTCACACGTGCTGGTTGTATACTGTGAGGCTGAAGTCTGTTTTGTGGGTAGCATGTCATTGTGGCTTATTTACGCGGGGCCTGAACGCAGCACTACCCTGACCGGTTGATTTTGGGTGGTCATTGATCCGGTGAAAGCAGCTGCCAGGACGGTCCTCTGCAGATGACAACCCCCCCCCCGCAGCACGAAACCTCGCAAACCGGCTGCAGGAGTCAAATTAGGCATCACTCACGATTCAGATGTAGCGAGACACCGTTCATCAGATGGTTAAATCCCATTAACTGGTTTGTTTTTCCTTTTCTTCTTTTTTTTCTTTTAGATTTTGAGAGATTCAGCTGAAAGATCAGGAGAATCTGTTGAAGGTCATTTTCATGTTAATGAGTCACTGGCGCTGATGATGCTGGACATGAGTCCAGCATGATTTTGCTCCAGCATGATTTTGCTGGACTCATTTATGGCTCAGATGGCTTTTAATTGTTTAAATTGTTAAACCAGAACCCGAATCTGTATAAGATTTGAACAATATATCAGGAAATAGACAAAATATCTGAGCATTTTCCATTTAGGATTTCATAATTATTATTTTTTTATGTTATTTACATGTTCTAGCCAATTAACTGGTCATTATGGTATTATTTTTCATTACTTTATAGCATTTTTTAAAATTATTTTTCTTCCTTAACATGTTGGTTTTAACATAGGTAGGGACACTGTAGAGACTATACACAGACACCACGCCTTATTAATGTGGGACATTTTGACACACCATGGGGGGGTGAAAAATGTGTAAATGAAGATAATGACAGCTGATTTATATTCAGCTGCCTCATTTTCAGGGTCCTGGTGTTTTTCATGCTACCTCACTGTCATACTGTCATGACTCAGGGGGACACTTGAAGACAACCTGGCCATCGCTGATGTCATTCGTAATGCCTCTGCGTTTCCTGACATGACAAGTCTAAACATCTGCTATGAGAAAGGACGACTTTCTGCTCGTATCTGGCCATGATAGGCTGGTCCCACGAAGAAAAGTAAAAATGGTATGATCTCAATCACGAATTTTATGTGTTGGCAAAAAAAAAGACTTTTTTTTGTGAGTCATAGAAAAGTGCCACCGCCAGAAATTGGTACATTTTAATACTGATATGACATATATTTTCTGATTTACCTCTTTGTTTTCATCCATTATATCTCCTTTGATAATCCTTATCTTACACCTATGCTGTGCAATTCCATCTGATAAATGAAACCTCTGTGTCTTTGTTTCAAACCTGAAAATATCAAAGTGTTAAAAAGGAAAACAAAAAAAGGTCTGATTTAGTCTAAATTACTTTGATCATAGAACCCACTGTTCAACCCACGTTTGTGGACTGAGTTCCCACTGGGGGGCAGTATCACAACATGACTGAGTAGCCTCATCTCAGTAGATTTAACTTTACTGGGCGCAGAGGACAATAGCTGCTGTCTCATGTGGAAAATTGGAGATTGCAGTTGTATTTCAGAGACTGACAGTTGTCTTGGTTCTGGCATGTGTGGTATGTGTGAAGAAAGTAAAAAAAAAACAACAATAACAAGATGTTTATGAAACACACAACATAACCAATAATTATATATACAAACAGGAGTTAACATGGGATACATGCATTTGGTGTGTCAGTCGCCTGCATGGTGCCGGAATGCTAAAGAGAGATACATGGAGAGTGGAGGCCCAGAAGTCTGCTGCCTCATCAGATAAGCTGCAAGTCTTTGTCGCAACATGGCAAATTTACCACCGCCAGAGACTCTCGGAATGGAAAGAGAGTTTTTTGAAACTTTTGGAAAGTGTAAATGATTTGCACATCCTATAGAGCTTGACGTCTCAATCTGTCCGGGGGAGAAAAAAAGAAAAAAAAGTATTAAAATCCACCGAATGTCGTGGATACGTGCCGGACAGATACAGTGTGGTATACTCGAAACGACACTTGTGACTTCTCCCACAAACTCTGAGAACCGCCATGTGGCTGACAGCGCTGAGCAATGGCTTTCCCTCCGGATTGCATTGAGCTAAAATGACGCAAGAGAGCGGTGGCGTCCTGTAGTGGGGGGGGGGGGTGTTGACGCAGCCCGATTTGGATAAAGAGCCGTGTCCCTGGGCTATACCCTGTCGCCCGGGAAGACAAAATCTTTTCTGTCGCCCGTCCTTGGGTCCCAAGAATGTCTCTCTTTGAGTCCTTCCCACTCTCACATTCCTCCCTCATCGACTGCCCACATACACACTGGGGTCACACATGCATGCACACACACACACGCGCGCACGCACGCACTGGTCCAGCAGCGGGTTCATTTTTCAGGGACACATCTGTTGACGTCGCCGGCGCACAAACGTCGACGGTCTGCGGGGGACGACATAGGGTCGCACGCGTGAATTAGCCAGTTCGAGTAAAGTGGTGGGATCAGCACTAACATCCTTTTACGCAGAGGAAGTGTTTGACGTTTTAGGAAACACACTCGCTTTCTGTCGCTGAGGTCAGCTGAGGTTACAGCCAGTGGTTCCCATCCCAAGCCCCCCCAAAAAAAAAGGGTCACAAGAATAATCTGAGCCGTTGTGGATGATTGCTGGGAGATGAAAGGAGAAGAAAACATGATTTTTTTCCTTTCTCTCAAATCATTTCTATTGTTTTTGAAATATCAGATGGTTTTACCTCTTTGGGCCACAAATACTTGTTTAATTTTTTTTTTTGGGGGGGGGGGTGTATCTTTGGCGGGTGTATTTTTTTCTGAACAGAACGTCACGGCTTTAGCTGTCAAATACATGTAGAAAGTATTTCTCTATATAAACAGCATGAGATAGAAATGCTGAGATGAAAAACAAGTACCTCAAAATTGTACTTAACTAACCTACTTGAGAATATGTACTTAGTTACCGCTGGAGGAAACGTAGAAGATGAAAACAGATGGAGGAGACTCCTCTGCTCTTCTTCACACCTTGGTTTTGTGACTCATTCCCTCTGGTTTTTCTTGGGGGGCGTCGGGGGTGGTCAGCATGCTTGTGGTAGACTCTGCTGTCTCTGCGCAGAGGCTGGGACGAGGGCGGGGAATGTTTTTTTGTTTTGCTTTGGGGTTTTTTTTCTCCCCGGGGTTCCGCAGAAAAAAAAATCAGGAAACATTACACAAGGCCCCAAATGCTCGGCAAAGCCAGAAAAGCCGGGAGCCAGCGGCAAACACCTCCAGGAACTCCCCGCGGCCGCCGACACGCAGGCCTGGGAGGAGGCCTGCGCGTCGGCCACGGCGATGGGCCGCGGGTGTTTTTGCTCTGATTCCTCTCCAGGCCCGGGACAGTCGCCATCAGTGACTCACACATTCTGGCTCTTGGCTGACTTTGGGCCCTTTTCTTCTTAAACTTGTTTTTTCTTTTTTTCTTTTCTCTCTCTCTCTTTCTCTCTCCCCAATGAATTTCCTCTTGTTTTTCCAGATACAGTCCGCGGATGAAATAGCGCTGTTATTGTCTCAAAGTTTCCTGGACTTGTTCAAGGTCAGAAGCCAGTCGTTTAAGAGTAAGCAGGGGGAATTTATAAAAAGTTTGTCTGCGCACTGAGGGGAGGGGCAGTGATTTCAATGATGCAAGTGAAAACCCCAGACAATACAAAGCCTCTGGTTGTCAGGCAGGGACTGAAGAAACGTCTGCCGTCACTACCACAGCTGCCATTCAGCTGGAAGTGGATAATAGCCACGGTGCGCTTATGTTTGCTCCCTTTCTCGTCGCAGTGAATCCCCCTCTGGAATGAACTTTAGTGAGAGAAAGAGAGGGGAAAAAAAGCTGACAAACGTGCTGTCAGATGCATTCTAGTAATCATGGAACCTGAAACCAAATGGAAAAAGGAAGAAGAAGAAGAAGAAGAAGAAGAAGAAGAAGAAGCGGCAGCCAAGGAACCACAAAGCGACTAGACAGACATGTAAACTTCCCCCTTTCCCACACATAAAAAAAAAAAATAAATGAAAATCACACAGGCAAAAATGGCAAAAATGATATCATAGCTTACAGTCTTCTTTCATAGTCGTCATTTACGTATCAGAGTCCCCCCCCCCCCCCCCGGAAAAAAAAGGGAATTTATACAGTGTGAAGTGTGTGGGACATTCTCTTACCAGATGACTCAGTTCTATTCTTTGTGGTAAAAGGTGAGAATATCCTGAACAGTGTCAGATAGAAGAAACCGTCTGCGTATTATAGAACACAACACACACACACACACACACACACACACACATTTGGGTCAACAGAATTTGATTAATCACAGATTTGTTCGAAATTTTGCACCATTTGAAGTACAGCATCAACTATGACAGGTCCTCCATCATCATTGTTTTGGTTTATATTGTTTAGTATATATTTTGTTTATATTCAGCTTATTTGATTCAAAGTAGTGTGTTTATCAAACTGCTCTTTTTTTCTGTGTCAAATTATTATCACACAGAAAATCTCTGGCAAAGGTAGAATTATTCCAACACAGAAGAACTGTGAAGCTGCAACCGACAGGTATTTTCAATATCAATACGTCTGACAATTGTTTTCTTTAATAACCAAACTATTGCTTAGTGCATATTGTGTCAGATAATAGTGGCACACACTAGTGACATATTCCTGGAGCCCAAGTTATCAAATTCAAATCACTGTTTGTTGTCTGACCGTCAGTCAAAAATCCCAAATATGATCAGATTACAAACAGCAAACATTCATTCATTTGAGAAGCTGAAAAACCAGTGAATTATTGGCACTTTTTCTTAAAATAATACTTAAATGAACAATCATCATTTGCTGTCGGTCAACTAATCATTTAATCAACTAATCATTTCAGCTTCGGAGAACTGGTGGCCTCTGGGTATCTCTGGGGAAATCGTGAAACTGCCACATATACTCTGGGATCATTTGGGGTCCAACAAGTATTTTTTGGCCCCGGGGGCCCAGTAGTAGGTTAATCCACCCATGCTCAAAGTCATTTAAGACCACATCCCGTATCAGTTTCAGGTCAGAGGGGTTGTTTGTGAGTTTTCTGAACGTTCTCATCAAACATGAACATAATGTCATCTTCCCAGGAACAGAGGAATTACAGCTAATTGCAATCACGCCTCTGAGAACACAAAGCAGTATCTCTGGGCTACATCCTCTCAGTTTTCTGGGAGCTGGCTCTTGCAAAAAAGAAAGAAAAAAAAAACCCCGGTGAGTCAACATCCTCTCTCCTCTTGGAGAGAAACTGCAGCTTGCAGCATTCCTGAAGCCCAGACGCTCCCGCTCTGCAGCCCGAGCTTTCGGGAGGAGGCCATGCTGATTTCATTTTCTCTGACATGGTGGGAGACGAGATGATGTGCCGTACTCTCGTCTGTCTGTTTGTCTGCACTGACAGTTCAGTCAGTGCGGACGTGGTCGTTTTATTTGTTCAGCATCCTCCCCTGGAAAGAAAATATGACGTCCAGAACAGACTGATCCCCATCACTTCCTGTCTCTGGAGACAGGAAGAAGTTACTGTCGCCAGTCTCCTTCTTTCAACCTGAGAGTGGACGTCTACAGGCCTGCAAGATCCAGACTCTACACAAAAATATAGTTCTGGGCCTTTGTTTTAGTGGGACAAATCAATTGGTTGTGGAAAATAATCGAACTGAAATATTTAAATGCCCTGATTTCTTGGAAAAGTTTTTTTTCAAACTGGACACACAGTGTGTTATAAAGATATGACCCCATGACACTTCCTGCTATTGTATTTCAGGACTTTCTCTGTCTCTGTGTGCACACTCACAGCTGTCGGAGGTTTTATATAACAGAGGTTCAGTCCTGAACCCTTAGATGGATAGCTGATGCAACTATATATTAATATTTCACATTCATTCCATATTCCAACTATTCCCCAGAAAAATGTTTGTTGATTCAGGCATTTTTTTTTAACATTTTGTACTTTAGAATTATATGTATATATATATATATATATATATATATATATTAGGCTATTAGTACTCCATCTTTCCATAAATGGGTTACGAATCAGCTGTAAAATAACTAACTAAAACAAGCCATTCTAATGAGTGCCGACCAAAAAAACGAACAGACACACTAATCTTCACTATTGCTGTTTTTGCAAGTTTGATATTGGTCTATACGGCTTCCAGGAAATAGCCATATGCCCACGCTCCAGGACAGACACTGACAAAAGTTTTCTTCTGCGTACTTGTTTTTTTTCATGTAACCACACTAACTGTCAGGTCTTTAAATAGTTTACAAACCCATCTTTTGTCTGAGTGACAATTTTTAGATTGCTTAAGCGGTCTTGACTCGTCTCGGCCTCTGCTGATACCATCTCTCGTACACACTCGCTGCCCTCGTCTATATGCTGAAGAATTCCAACGAACGGCTAAGAGCCTAGATGGGAGCTTTTGGGGGAGGGGGGGTCCCCAGGTTCTTTCACGTTATAGAGTCAGGCAGTAGACTCACTGCCTGTTAGCTGGTTACCTTAGCTTGTCGACGTGTGGATGTTACTCCTGATTCCTCCTGCCTGCTGGACTTTGGAGAGACTCGCCGACGCAGTTTTGACCGAGTTACACCGCTTTTAGTGGATGTTAGTCTTGATCTCTGTTGTGCATTTTGATTTAAATACTTTTATCATCTCCATGTTATTACTTGTATCTGATACCATCCTGATACAACATATACACGAGCTGGTAGAGTTTTGTTTATTCACTGTATAAAAATACACAGGTAGCATCATTCCAAGTCTCACAGGAGGTTAAGTAAAAATAAGCTTTGATTTCACAAGTTGTCAGGTTTATGTAGCTTGCAGCTTAATACTTTGAAGGTTTTACTTCCACTCGATACTGGCATATTGTTAATGTGTCCTACACTGGTATCTGTTAATCAAGTTAGATTTCTTTTTAACCAGCTAACATTAGATACCCAACGTTACTGTATTTGTCGATTTAACCCCCTAATCCAGTGGCTTTGTAGCTGTTTGTGCTGTCTTAGGTGTTTGCACCCCTAGCTACTCCCAGTAATATCTAAGTAATTATTATAAATATTAGAGAAAAAAAAGTAAGATAGCATAGAATCATCATAACAGTTTACTCTAATATGGGCCCACTTATAGTAGACTGTAGGTTCCAGCAACCTAATTATTAATTTCAACAACAACTGAGTGGAAATCTGAATACTGACTGATAACAGTTTGACAAAACAGTTTTCCTAACCTTTTTTTTCTTTTTTAAATTTTATCTTTTCCGTGCGTGTGTTTGTTTGTCAGGGTGTGATTGAGGTTGGAAGTGACGGTACATCGACATGTAGTTCCTTATCTGACTTTGTGTTCTCAAGCGTCATAAAGCGTCATGAAAAAGGGGAACTGGTTTAATAACTGAATGTTCAGTTTGAGGCTTATCTGCACATACATGAGGTTAAATAATACATGGGCCATATCCTGGGGGGAAATAATCTCACATACCCCCAAAATTGAGACAATAACCTGCAAATCGTTATGTTTAATTCTGACCTAAGCCTCCAGGTGTCCAGCTTTATTCCAGATCTGTTGCAGTGCTGATGCTTTTGCCAGCGGGACAGAAAAATCAGATCGTTACTACAACACACAGTCACATGTGTGTTGCATTACCACTAGGCCTACAATGCACCATTTCAGGATGTTTCACTACCCACTAATATGTGGGGAAAAAAAACTTAAATAAAACAAATGAATCACTCGTTCACTCCTAAATTTATTCTAAGATCAGACACATGCAGCTGTTGTGTTTCCTGTTTTGGCATTGAAACTAAATGGTCATGTCTGCATGACATATGAGCAGCAAAGGGAAATAAAAGCATATTCAGTGACACAGACTTTCACACCTGTCACCCTCTTAAAGAGGAAAAAGTATGTAGTCCAACATAGTGTGTCTGGGTGGGTGATGGGTGAAGTAATTTAAGTTCTTTGTAACTTGAGATACACATGACGTTGAATAGGAAATGTTGTTGCAGTAGCTGAACATGATGTTCATTTTCCTTCTGGTGACAATTTGTTATCTTTGGAAACACCTTCACCTTCATTTACCTGCCCTAACCAAACACTCACCAAACTGTGATGTGCATCAGGCCATTGGACTTTACAACATCTTTGTTGACCCTGAGATTTAGGACTGATATTCAACAGGTCTCACATGACTGTCTCAGACCCTAAATATTTTAGAGGTATTCTGTAAGGCCCAATTTTAAATGCTTTCCCCACTAAATGAAGGGGCAGTTCAGCCATTTAGCATGGCGCCTTCATTGGGTAAAACGACTTTAAAAAAAAGAAGAAGAGAGAGAGAGTAGCCAAAAATTAGCAGAGGCTGAGATAGAGGCTGAGATAGGCTGAGATATTCTGACTTTTAATCACCATCAAGCTCCAAAAACACTGAATCATACAATTCCCATTATGCAGCTCTTAATGCAGCTTATTGTGCAGAATCTCTCAGAGTGCTGGTGTGAGACCAGAACTTCCAGGTTTCGTTCCAGAGGTAAGAAAACCTCATTCGAAGTCCTACTGACTGTTGTAAATACACCTCAGAGCCAAGCCTTTCTCAGCATTATGCCATGTTGGTCAGTTATATACAGCATTAACATAAAGATGGGAGTTTTTTTGGAACATAATCTAATATCATTAACTATTCACAATATGTATTTTTAGCTGCCCATAATGAGGATTTTTCCTGTAAGCTCCAAATGTTTATAAGCTAAATATTAAAATAAGTGTTGAGTCCAGCGGTGAGCAAATCGAGTGGTCATTGTTAGTTTAGAATGTCTGTAACTGCAGGACAGAAAGGATTGAACTCTATAAAAAGCAAAACATGCAAGTTCCCATAAGTCATAAGTAATCACTACGCTTTTTTGGCTAACCCTAGCCCTAACCTTAACCCTAACCGATCCCTAAGTACAGCCGTATCCTTATCCTAACTGTTCACCCTGACCCTAACCCTAACTCCTAAGTGTGACCCTAACCCAGACCCCCAAGCCCTAGTCCTAATTGTAACCCTAACCTCTAACTCAAAATTCCTATCCCAGAACCCAAACCCCTAGACTTAACCCTAACCCCTAAACTTAAACCACACATAACTGTGAATTTGACCATGACCATAACCAAACCTTAACCCCTCACCCTAACACTATCACTATCTCTAACCTACAACCTAACTGAACCCTAACCCTAACCTTAACATTAACTAAAACCTAATGCTAACCCCAAACCCTACCAATAACCCTATGTTAACCCTAACCCTAACCCCTAACCCCTAACCCTAACCCCTAACCCTACCAATAACCCTATCTTAACCCTAACCCTACCAATAACCCTATCTTAACCCTAACCCTAACCCTAACCCTACCAATAACCCTATCTTAACCCTAACCCTAACCTTAACATTAACTAAAATCTAATGCTAACCCCTAATCCTACCAATAACCCTATCTTAACCGTAACCCTAACCCTTAACCATACCAATAACCCTATCTTAACCCTAACCCTAACCCTAACCCTACCAATAACCCTATCTTAACCCTAACCTTAACCTTAATCCTACCAATAACCCTATCTTAACCCTAACCCTACCAATAACCCTATCTCAACCCTAACCCTAACCCTAACCCTACCAATAACCCTATCTTAACCCTAACCCTACCAATAACCCTATCTTAACCCTAACCCTAAGCCTAACCCTACCAATAACCCTATCTTAACCCTAACCCTAAGCCTAACCCTACCAATAACCCTATCTTAACCCTAACCCTAAGCCTAACCCTACCAATAACCCTATCTTAACCCTAACCGTAACCCCTAACCCTACCAATAACCCTATCTTAACCCTAACCCTACCAATAACCCTATCTTAACCCTAACCGTAGCCCCTAACCCTACCAATAACCCTATCTTAACCCTAACCCTACCAATAACCCTATCTTAACCCTAACCCTAACCCTAACCCTACCAATAACCCTATCTTAACCCTAACCCTAACCCTAACCCTACCAATAACCCTATCTTAACCCTAACCCTAACCCTAACCCTAACCCTAACCCTACCAATAACCCTATCTTAACCCTAACCCTACCAATAACCCTATCTTAACCCTAACCCTAACCCTAACCCTACCAATAACCCTATCTTAACCCTAACCCTAACCCTAACCCTAACCCTACCAATAACCCTATCTTAACCCTAACCCTAACCCTAACCCTACCAATAACCCTATCTTAACCCTAACCCTAACCCCTAACCCTACCAATAACCCTATCTTAACCCTAACCCTACCAATAACCCTATCTTAACCCTAACCCTAGCCCTAACCCTACCAATAACCCTATCTTAACCCTAACCCTAACCCTACCAATAACCCTATCTTAACCCTAACCGTAACCCCTAACCCTACCAATAACCCTATCTTAACCCTAACCCTAACCCTAACCCTACCAATAACCCTATCTTAACCTAACCCTAACCCTAACCTAACCCTACCAACCTAACCCTACCAATAACCTATCTTAACTAACCTAACCCCTAACCCTACCAATAACCCTATCTTAACCTAACCCTACCAATAACCCTATCTTAACCTAACCTAACCTAACCCCTAACCTAACCCTAACCTAACCTACCAATAACCTATCTTAACCTAACCTACCAATAACCCTATCTTAACCCTAACCCCTAACCTAACCCTACCAATAACCTATCTTAACCCTAACCCTACCAATAACCTATCTTAACCTAACCTAACCCTAACCCTACCAATAACCCTATCTTAACCCTAACCCTAACCCTACCAATAACCCTATCTTAACCCTAACCCTAACCCTACCAATAACCTATCTTAACCTAACCTACCAATAACCCTATCTTAACCCTAACCCTAACCCTACCAATAACCCTATCTTAACCCTAACCCTAACCCTAACCCTACCAATAACCCTATCTTAACCCTAACCTAACCTAACCTACCAATAACCCTATCTTAACCCTAACCCTAACCAACCCTAACCCTACCAATAACCCTATCTTAACCCTAACCTAACCTACCAATAACCTATCTTAACCTAACCCTAACCTTAACCCTACCAATAACCCTATCTTAACCCTAACCCTAACCTAACCCAATAACCCTATCTTAACCTAACCTAACCTAACCTAACCCTACCAATAACCCTATCTTAACCTAACCTAACCCCTAACCCTACCAATAACCCTATCTTAACCTAACCTAACCTAACCCTACCAATAACCCTATCTTAACCCTAACCCTACCAATAACCCTATCTTAACCCTAACCCTACCAATAACCTATCTAACCCTAACCCTATAACCCAACCTATCTTAACCTAACCCTAACCCTACCAATAACCCTATCTTAACCCTAACCCTAACCTAATAACCCCTATCTTAACCTAACCTAACCCTAACCCTACCAATAACCCTATCTTAACCCTAACCCGAACCCTAACAATAACCCTATCTTAACCTAACCTACCAATAACCCTATCTTAACCCTAACCGTAACCCCTAACCCTACCAATAACCCTATCTTAACCCTAACCCTAACCCTAACCCTACCAATAACCCTATCTTAACCCTAACCCTAACCCTAACCCTAACCCTAACCCTACCAATAACCCTATCTTAACCCTAACCCTACCAATAACCCTATCTTAACCCTAACCCTAACCCCTAACCCTACCAATAACCCTATCTTAACCCTAACCCCTAACCCTACCAATAACCCTATCTTAACCCTAACCCTAACCCTAACCCTACCAATAACCCTATCTTAACCCTAACCCTAACCCTAACCCTAACCCTAACCCTACCAATAACCCTATCTTAACCCTAACCGTAACCCCTAACCCTACCAATAACCCTATCTTAACCCTAACCCTAACCCTAACCTTAACATTAACTAAAATCTAATGCTAACCCCTAATCCCACCAATAACCCTATCTTAACCGTAACCCTACCAATAACCCTAACCCCTAACCCTAACCCTATCTTAACCCTAACCCTAACCCTACCAATAACCCTATCTTAACCCTAACCCTACCAATAACCCTATCTTAACCCTAACCCTAACCCTACCAATAACCCTATCTTAACCCTAACCCTAACCCGAACCCTACCAATAACCCTATCTTAACCCTAACCCTAACCTTAACACTACCAATAACCCTATCTTAACCCTAACCCTAACCCCTAACCCTACCAATAACCCTATCTTAACCCTAACCCTAACCCGAACCCTACCAATAACCCTATCTTAACCCTAACCCTAACCTTAACACTACCAATAACCCTATCTTAACCTAACCTAACCTAACCCTACCAATAACCCTATCTTAACCTAACCCTAACCCTACCAATAACCCTATCTTAACCTAACCTAACCTAACCTAACCTACCAATAACCCTATCTTAACCCTAACCCTAACCCTAACCCTACCAATAACCCTATCTTAACCCTAACCTAACCCTAACCCTAACCTAACCAATAACCCTATCTTAACCCTAACCCTAACCCTAACCTAACCCTAACCCTACCAATAACCCTATCTTAACCTAACCCTACCAATAACCCTATCTTAACCCTAACCCTACCAACCAACCTATCTTAACCCTATCTTAACCTAACCTAACCCTAACCCTACCAATAACCCTATCTTAACCAGAACCCTACCAATAACCCTATCTTAACCTAACCCTAACCTAACCTACCAATAACCCTATCTTAACCCTAACCCTAACCTAATCCTACCAATAACCTATCTTAACCTAACCTAACCTTAACCCTACCAATAACCCTATCTTAACCCTAACCCTAACCCTACCAATAACCCTATCTTAACCCTAACCCTAACCCTAACTCTACCAATAACCCTATCTTAACCCTAACCCTAACCCTAACCCTACCAATAACCCTATCTTAACCCTAACCCTAACCCTAACCCTACCAATAACCCTATCTTAACCCTAACCCTAACCCTAACCCTAACCCTACCAATAACCCTATCTTAACCCTAACCCTACCAATAACCCTATCTTAACCCTAACCCGAACCCTACCAATAACCCTATCTTAACCCTAACCCTAACCCCTAACCCTACCAATAACCCTATCTTAACCCTAACCCTAACCCTAACCCTACCAATAACCCTATCTTACCCCTAACCCTAACCCTACCAATAACCCTATCTTAACCCTAACCCTAACCTTAACATTAACTAAAATCTAATGCTAACCCCTAATCCTACCAATAACCCTATCTTAACCGTAACCCTACCAATAACCCTAACCCCTAACCCTAACCCTAACCCTAACCCTACCAATAACCCTATCTTAACCCTAACCCTAACCCTACCGATAACCCTATCTTAACCCTAACCCTAACCCTAACCCTACCAATAACCCTATCTTAACCCTAACCCTAACCCTAACCATATCTTAATCCCAACCCTAACCCCTGACCCTACCAATAACCCTATCTTAACCCTAACCCTACCAATAACCCTATCTTAACCCTAACCCTAACCTTAGCATTAACGATAACCTAATGCCAACCCCTAACCCCTCACCCTAACCCTACCAATAACCCTACCTTAACCCTAACCCTGACCCTAAAATTAACTATAACCTAATGCTAACCCCTAACCCCTAACCCTAACAATAACCCTACCTTAACCTTAATCCTAGCCCCAAACCCTAACCCAAACCCTGGGCTTAAATCCAACCCCAAACCCCTACTCCTAAATACTCACCCTACCCCTTTACCCTAAAATTAACCCTACCAAAACCCTTCACCCTAACCACTAACCTTAACTGTAACTCCATCGCCAAACCCCTGATTAAAACAGTGTTAAATGACATGCAAAATGTTTAACATACGCAGAAATCACACAAAGCGTTCCCGAAGGTGCTGTATTATTTAAAATGTGATATCATGTTTAACTAAAAGAAATGGAAAAAGTACTTTTGATGTGATGGTAAGTTTAAGGGATGTGGATGAAACCAAGTTACATTTGTTGCTTCTTCATGGGAGTTGTAGTTTTTTCTGTGCTCCCAAACCAAATGTTAGTCAACTTTGTTAAAATCACAAAGGGTTCAGTTTCTCATGGAAAGTGCTGAATTGTCTTGAAATATAGAGAAAGTAATCCTCAGGAACATTCTTTTGTTTTTCACAAAGTCAAATGAAAGAAATACCGAATGAGGGATTGTACTGAGTTACAGAAGCTGTAGTGAAAACAACAAACTTTGAGTTTGTAACTCAAGTTTTCTCGTAAAAATGTCAATCAAAGTAGAGACTTCTGGCACAGTTTCACCTTTACGTCAAAGATGCATGGAAATGGGAAAATGTCTGAAGAGGTCGAAACTCCAGAAGCATAAAGACCAACTTTGTTGTGGGACCAGTGCATTTTAGCTTGTGGCCTCAGTCAGAACCATCATACCGCACAATAAAGTTGTTCTTTGTAGTACAAGTTATCAGACTTGCAAATGTTTCCTCCCGAGCCACAGAAGTCATTTTATGACTGTTTTCTCAAGCCGAGTTGTTCACTTCAAGACCAGTAAACTGAGCTTCATGTGTGTAATTGATGTGCCCTTTAAAATGTACAAGAGATCAGTTCATCTTTCATTGAACTAAATTAAAAGAGTCCACCAGACCCATAATTCGCGTTTAGTGCAGTCTTGTCCAGCAATTGTTTCTATTAACATCTGTCAGAAGAGTTTTTATTAATCGTCATTCTGTCAGTTTTGTTCGACAGCTCTTCAGATCTCCCAGTTGCTTTTAGATGCAGCCCTGCAAAACAAAAAAATTCCGACAATAAAGTTAAACCGATCCCAAAGCAAAACCATAACTGGTTTTCTTTTGCAAAAGTGATGTGCATTAAAGCTCTCCATAGTTTTCTAGTTCACTAAAATACTGAATATTGAATATCCATGGCTAAAAAGGCAAAAAGTCAAATTTAAAGAAATCCCATTTTACTATTCACGTAGTCAGCTTATTTGCTTCCTAAGCACTGTGGGTGTTGTTTGATCAGATTTCATTGGCAGTGGCTGGTAACAAACAACCCCACAGCTGTTGTGAATTTTTATTTTAATGCTTAACCTGATGATTGGTGCGTGGAGATATGTGATATCGCTTTTCTCTTTCACTCATAATAAAAGGCGGATATGACAAATGCGTTTTCTGGGCATTTAAGGTATTATTTCATATGCAAGCTAACCTTTCTATATCTTAATGAATATTACGATATGCTCTTTCGATCTGTTAGGCCAATGTTGCAACTGAAAAAGAAAAAAAAATTTAACGGCCTGCATCTAGGCGTTGAAAAAATATGCAGCTGTGCAGCTCTTGCTATAGCTGTGCTGTCCATTAATAAACTGGTGGAAATTATGAGCAGCAGCTCCAGGAAAGATATGGTTAAAAGCCACAGAGAGACAATATAACCTCTGAAGCATGAGCTCGCTGCTGCTGGGAAACCAAATGCAGACTCTTTATCTCAGATAACGATTGGCAAAGAGCATACATCGCTTTGCGTGTATTTGAGTGTGCAGATACTGTAGTTGTTGAGGGGGACTGGTGTGGAGTTTCGCGAGTGAAGCTGATTCATCAGAGTCATTTTCCTCTTGTCATCCAAAACGCTGAACTTGTAGACGTTTCAAAAGCAATGGACAACCTTCACTTTTAGCTTCTGACCCTGAACCCTTCTTTAATTCACACCTGTCATCTCCTGAGGCAGGTGTCCGGTCAGGCGTGGCACTCGCTCTCTTCACTGCACCTTACCTGTTCCCAGAGCCTCGGTTAAACCCCCACTGAAAGATAAATATTGAGCTATTTACATGCATGTAATGCTCTCTCTCTCTCTCTCTCGCTCTCTCTCTGTCAACCTTGCAGTCAGTTGTATTCTCTTATCTTTATGGTGGGTTTCCGGCACATTCGTCAACTGCATCCTGTAACTTGACAGCCCACGCAATCTCCTATCAGTCACAACAGAGCAGACACAACTCAGATACAAGCCTCCCACAGTCTATGGCGCCCTAACCTTCCCTTTTTGAACGATATTTCTGCTTCAAACAGGTTCATAACTTGCATGAGAGTAAAATTTGGTGGTTTCGTCTGGTGTAAAAAAAAAAAAAAAAAAATTGTCAAGCACAAATGTCCAAATACTTCCTTTTTTTTTTTTTTTAAACCAACAAGAACATCTGCACTGATCCATTCATTAGACCAGAGGCACTAACGGCCCATCCGAGGCAGTGACGCTCGCCATGCTTGAGAAATAGCTTTCTTGGTCTGAGCCGTTTCGCCACAGAGGCTAAACTGTGTCCTACAGGCCCCTCTGCTTCCTCTTTTCAAAGCTCATACCTCATTACTGACAGGCGGTAACAGGACTGGACCAACAGGCACATGTTTTATTGCAGCTGTGTCCTGAAACGGCAAAATCCATTTACTTATCTTTTATTGATTCCAGATAAGTCGTCTGCTCACATTATATTCTCAATCTGGTTCCCTCAGGAGATATAGTAAACATGTTTTTCTTGTGTTGGGTCAATCAGCATGAAGCAGCAAAGAAAAGTATTCACAACAGGGTAGTTACCTGTTGTATGCTGTAGAAAAAAAAGAAAAAAATGGAGCAAAGAGAGTAAGCGCGCTAAATAATTGCATTCAATTTTACCATTTGCTTTTCATTTTGCCAGAGTTTTTTCATGTTCTTTTTAAGACGCCAGTACAACATGTGATGCTGTTCTTTATGTCCTTATGGAGCAAACAAACTTCTTCAAACTGTGGAAAAAAAACAAAACAAGAACCCAAAAACTGCTTGAGAAGCAGAAGCTGACCTCGATGTGAAGTTCCTCCTCAACCCGGCTGCTGCACAGACAGGACAAACACGCCACTTAGTCTTTGAGTCAACAGTGGTGTTTTTAGCAATGGGACGAGATTCAAACGTTTGCAGTGGCATTATTGACCCCCCCCCATCTTTACCTCCCACTGGGTTAATTGCTGAGCACCAACTGCGCCCTCCCTGTTTGGGGCCCTCTGTCTCTGTTAAATGGCCCTTTCACACATTGTTTTTAGTGTACCATCATCTTGACTAATTATCCCCTTGTTATGCATCCAGCCCATTCGATTCCAAGCCCACATTTCAAGCGTCTGCAAGCTTGCATAACAATCCCTCATGTCACCCCAACCTCCTCCTCCTCCTCCTCCTCCTCCTCCTCCTCCTCCTCACAACAGTCAGAGGAGAGAGCGAAGAAGAAGCAGATGAAAGAATGCCTGGCCCCGAACACATGGCCGCATACCATCGCTCACCATCATCAACACACTTGACGTGTCTGTGAATGAGCAGCAGAGGACAAAAGGGATCAATGCTGCAGAGCCAACAGAGAGAGAGTGACCACCATGACCTCATGGGTCAGCTGGGAGCCGGGAATGAAAAGACTCCAAGCAACCCCCGCCCAACATTCACAAACAGACACACACCCACACACACACACTCTTGGACTCCTGGACAACTGAAGCCGCCATGGGAATATGGAAGCGTGGAAGAAGAGGAACCAGCAGTCATCTGAAGGAGCTGAAAGAAAGCGGTTGTGTTTGGAATTCTGGGTCATGCCTTTCTCTGCACATTCCTTGCTAGACTTCCAACAATAAACTGCGTCAGAGCCGACACAACGGCCTCCATTCTGGATACCTTGCATCCCAAAAAAAAAAAAAAAAAAAGCCTCAAACCATCTCAAACCACACACTGACCTCCAAAACATGGGTGATAGGACTCTGAAATGGAGGAAAAGTTGAAGGATTACTAAATTTAACAGTACCACATGGAAAAACGAGTCACATCTCCGCAGGGGCAACAGACTGTGAGTGCACTCGAATTTGGGAGCTACGATTCCCACAGATAGCTGTGGCTTGTGGAACAAAACAGCTTTTCTTGCAAGTTTCTGCACAAAATAACACTCCGTATTTTATTTTTAGGAACTGTGATGTAGGCGGAGAAAAAATAAAAACAGAATCAATCTGAATTATCTAAAGCAGATATCAAACTTACAAAATGTTGCCTCGCGAAATCACATTCATAACATGGGTATTTATTCAGCTGTCAAAATAAAAGTCTTGCATGCAGTAAAAACTGAAAAAAATGCTTCAATCTGTACAGAAACCAAACATTTTGAAATAAATAAATAACTTAAAGAACAAAAAAAAAAATTATAAAAAAAGTTATGTACAGCTGTGAAACACTTGAAACTATTGAATGAAGCCAAATGTTCATTGGTCTACCCATTAAAACAAGGAGGGGTGCAGCTGTAGAGCCTTTACACTTTGGTCTCAACTTCTTCACTCTTTTGTCTTTAGGACTGTTTTCTCTGTTTTCTTTGGCAGTTTAGTTTGACAATCACCAGCGCTTTAAGTCTTTGGGTCAGTTCCATGAGACGTTTGAGCTCCGTTTGCTGCTCACAGTTTGCTCTCCTCCTCTTCCAGTGGCCGGTTTAGACCAGGGATAAATTTGAGGATGCGCCGTCGGAAGCTTTTCTGTTTGGGCTTCCTCTGCAGCGAGTTGAATCCTCCCTGCTTCTCCCCCAGAGCCGCCGCCCCTGAAGACGACGTGGATCCCCTCATGTAGCTTCGTGTGCTGGCGCTGCGGGTCAGCTGCGTCTTGGCTACCGTGAAGAGCTCGCTGGCCGGCCGGAGACGCTGCTGACGCTGTTCTTTCTTTCTTTCTGCGCCGCCATTGTCCAAGTCCGCGCTGCCGTCTGCCTGGTACAGGCAGGTCTGGTAGAGAGGATCATCCTCGGTGGCTGTGCTGAGGAAGCTGGCGCTGCTGTTGGTGCTGCCGGTGCCGAGGAGGGCTCTCTGAGCGGCAGGGCTGGGAACGCCAAGGCTGCCATACACACCCGCCGACTCCAGGGACTCATACACTGCAGCATCGCTCATCACTATCCCTGCAGGAAAGAAGGGTATAGAAATTTTGACATGTTTTAATCTTGTATTTTATACATCTGCAGACATGGAAACAAAGGAGAGGATTAACCTGAGAAAATAAACTCAACTGAATTAAAATGACAGGACACATAACATTCCAGATAACCTACCATGAACAAGCCTCTGCTCCTGCACCATCAACGAACGATATTCATCCCATTTCTCATGAAGAGTTTGCTAAAAACAAACAAAAAAAAAAAAAAAGATACACATTTGTTAAATGATTGAAAACCCATCATCAGCAGTATTTTAGCTAATTTATAACAGATGCACTGGCCCATAACTGAGGTGCATTGAATTAGTTGCTGTGTCAAGGGGAATATTCTCAAAAATCGCGACAGCATGTGACACAGAGAAACTCCCATCGACAAAGACCAGGAGGCTGAAACTAAGAGGAAGATGACGAGTGAAAGGTTGTTCCTGAATACCACAAACTGACGTGCTAACTAACATGATTATGATTTTATCAGTGGTTGTCAAGGTGCCCTAGATGGTCCTTTTACAGTCAGAGTTTCTGTTTTGCGTCTTTCAAAACATTAATAAGTCCACAACTATATGGTACTTAGTAAGGAATCACCATCTACCAACATGCACCAGCAGGTTAATCTTTAAAATGCTGGATGGGTATCTCTCAGAAAGCGGCTGTGCTGCAGTGGATTAGAGCGGGACAGCTGCTGTAATCTTGTGGGTAAAGCTCGCTCATTGGAGCCACTTCACAGGCCGTTCTCCTCTAACAGCCATGAGTTAAGAATGTGTGCAGCGCTTGGCGAGCCTGAAGGAGAAAACTGCTGATGCAACAGGTGGTGCTGCTTGGGGAGACAGGTGTGAAGGAAGGGGGAAGTGGTGTCTATATCTGGCATGTAAACATAATGCGTGTGTTGGTGTGTGTGTGTGTGGTTGCTGGACACACAACCAGGCTGACTCACTGCTGACAAACAGCAAAAGACAAAGAAAAAAACAAAAAACAAAAACCCCTTCTGCAGCAACACTAGAAAGATAAAGAGATAAAAACCCACCTTCAGATACTGTAGCCGGGCCTCCAGCTCTGCTTTTCGGATGGAGTCGCTGTAAACCGTCTCCAGTCTACAAATGAAAAACCAGAAGGCGAGCAGAACTAATAAGTGTAAGAGGAAACACTTATAAAAACTACACAGGCAGAAAATAGTGATCTAAAAAAAAAAAGAAAACAACCATATAAAAGGCTCCTTTCATAAGACAGTGGTGGAATGGATATGGTGTCAAATGGTTTATCTGAGAGAGAGGGGGGGATAAGGCACATTTAATTTCCTTCAGACTCTTTCTTGTGCTGCAAATTTTGTTTGAATCACATGGAGATATGAGAGAGAGGGGGGGATAAGGCACATTAACAATTTCCACTCAGACTCTTCAGTGCTGCAAATCCTTTGAATCACATGAGTGTGTGTGCGTTTGTATGTGTGTGTTTGTGTGTGTGTGTTTGTGTGTGTGTGTTTGTGTGTGTTTGTGTGTGTTTGTGTGTGTTTGTGTGTGTGTGTGTGTGTGTGTGTGTGTGCGCGCTTATGAAAACAGGCGACTTATGCAGCTCGTTTTCACTCTAACAGTTTATACCGGACCAGGTTGGTAGTATAATTTGATGATGTCAGTCTATAAAGTCTGGGCCCGTGCTGCCGCTCGCTTCTCCAGCAGCAGCTCACGGACGGGGGCCTGGCTAACTGTCCTTTTAATCTTTAACAAGCCAGGGAAGGAGCATGAGGAAGATTAAACAACCGCTCGGCCCAACTGACAGATATTGAATCTTAAAAAAAACTTTTTTTCAGAGGTCTTGAATATTTTTTTCTCTTTTAGTCTAATAAATGATGCAAAGTCACGAGAAAAGGTGATATATTCAATCTATTTACTCCGTCCAACCATTTAACAATTGTTTTCATTAGCGACTTATCTCTAATTTACTTTTGTGACTAACTGATTGGTCTATGAAATGTCAGAAATTATAAAAAAAAAAACCCAGAAACACCAAAACAAAATTGCTCGTCACAAATTTCTTTCACATTTGTCTTCTGTCCAACCAGTGATCTGAAACTCAAAGATATTAAGTTTGCTATGAGCCAAGCTGGAGCCAACAGACTATTCGGGTTTCTTCAGTTGAGCTGAACCAGTGGTCACCAAACTTCCTTTTAATGCTCAACTAAAAGCCCCTAGCCAATTATAACAATTTAACTTTTACTGACCATTAACAATCCTGGGGAAACTTGTAAGGTTTTATTGAGAGAACAATACCCTCATCTTTCTCTCGTGTTACTCAAAGAGTTACGCTTGATGAAAGTAGACTTTGAGACGTCTCCCTTGTAATTTACATGTCATGTACCCCCATGCGTCTGAATAAATCTTCTCTAACTTGAGTACTGACTGAGAATGTTTGTTAGCACCAGAACTTTAGAAGCTCTTGATCAGTTGCTTTGGGTTTTACACCTCCCAGTATGGGAACCACTGAGTTGAACAGGTAATCGAGTATCAGTTGCTGTCAGTTTTCTGTCTAATAGACTAATTGTTTCAGCACTAGAACAAGTTAAACAGGGTTATTAATGACTAAATAAATAAATAAATAAATAATTTGTTTGAAATTTAACATTTCAAAATATTTCTTGCTGTTGTTATCCTTGTTTTGTTTTGTTTTTTTACCTGAGTGTGTTGCCGCAGGCCCTGATCAGTTGAACGATCTCTTTGTGCCGAAATCCCTCCACGGATGCCTCGTTAACACTCGCGATGGTGTCCCCTGCACGCACACACACGCACAGACGCGCACACACGCACACACACAATGTGTGTTAACCAGCAGTCGCTTGGTCAAGATGCACTTCAATCCTCTGTGGCTTCAATTACTGCGAGCTGTAGCAGAATGAGGCTCGTTTGATTCCAAATGAAACCTTTACACATGTGCAAGGCAAATGTGGAGGGCCGTGCGCGCGCAGTCGTGGCACACGGCTTGTCACTGAAATGCAGTCACCCTCGTGTGAGAAGAAACAGTTCGTTTCAGTGTGTTAAAGCTGCACAGCGGGGCTGCAACTGATGGTTATTTTTATCATCGCTTAATCTGCCGACTATTTCCTCTTTGTGTTGCCGATTAAACAGCTGAAGACGGTGAAAAATAGCAGTTTCTAGAGCACAAGGTGACACCATTAAACAACTTGTTTTGTCTGACCAGCTTTCCAAACCCCAAAAATGTTCAATTTACTTTAAGGTAGGAGAAAAGAAAAGCAGCAAGTTCTGACATTTGGCAACATGCACCCATCAAATTTTTGTCAATTTTGCTTGAGATTAAAAGATTTCAAAACAGTGGAGGATTAAATTTCAATCGCCTAATTGTAGCAGCTCTACTCTACAGCATTTCCTCCTATTGTTTTATCTATGAAAGTTTCACTTCACAACTGATGGCCTTATTAGACATGGTGCATAGTCTCATGTGTGACAGCAGCCTGTTAGGTTTTTCATCTCAAAGCCCATTTTCCTCTTAAAAAAAAAACAAAAAAAAAACGACACCTACTCTGCTCCATGAGATGAAGTCATTGTTTTTTCGCAGCGAGACGCATGGAACAATGGGGCGAGCATGTGAGGAATTTAGGAAGTGAAACTGAAGTGACACACGTGGGTCAGTCGGACGGATGGACGGACGGACGGACGGATGGAAAAGGCAGCGGCAGTAGTGTCTCTTGTGACACACCGACGCAGACGTAAGGCGTGTGACTGAGTGGTCATGAGTTTGAAAGCCAGAGACAATTTTTATAGGAGCCGAGGGCCGCTGCAGTGCTCTTTAGCACGACATCGCGGAGATACTTTTTTCCTTTCTTCTCACGTTTACAAATATTTTCTTGTAAATGTTTCCTAACTGATCCTGTCCTGTTAGAGAAACAAAACTGTGCATGTTGCCTAATTAACACATTGCTTTTATCTTTACAGAATTAAATAAAAAGGGGGATCAAAAAGGGAGTCAAGACATGCCTGCCAAATAAAAACTACACATGCTTTGGAACTGGCATTTGAGAGGGTTGTCTTTGCTTTACTCCATCTGGCACACGGGTGAGAGGAGCTGGCAAGTGGACGCTGGCTGAAATAGCCGCTCACTAAGTTGTTTGTTGGCTGGAAAAATGAGTGGGCGCACAGTCATGTTTGTACTTCTCCAAAACAGGCGGCTGAAACTCATGGGTGAATTCTTTTGATGTGTGGTACACAAGTGTCGGCTGGTGAACACAAAACAAAAGGAGCTGGACCAAACCTCCTGTCACGCTCAAGTATTTTCCAGGTAATTTCAGGATTAGATACGGATACAAATTTGAAAAAAGGAGAAATATAAACACCGACTCACCCACTTTGAGTCCTGCTTGCTGGGCTGGGCTGTCACTGTGCACCTTGCACACAAACGTACACATCTCCACTGAGTTTTGGTCCTGATGGTGGAGGCCATAGGTCTGAAAGAGACAGAGCCACAAAAACTGAATAAAAAAAAAAAAAAAGGCTTCAGATATACTTCTTTTCCTCAGTTATTCTTGATGAATAGGAATTGTCTTGCAAAATGTGACTGATGTCAGTGGTTTTGAAATGATGTGGCCCTACAAACACTGCGACACTGATAAAGCCACCGAGCGACATGCTGAGGAAGCCATGACGGACAGTTGGGGAAACCAGATGGTATCGGCAAAAACGCCGCGATATGGCACTAGCATGCAAAGCGAGAGGTTATTTCTCATGTTTGTTTAAGCAAAACCTGCCACTGCTGTCACAAAACCTCATGAGGAAGCAGCACTTCACCTCAGCAAATGCTGAAAACTAGTTGTTGTAACTGTTTGAAATCTTTCATAAATACACCGGAAGACTCCGGTGATGGAAAGTAACTAAGTACATAAAGTATTTGTACTTTATTTCAGTACTTTCCCAGTTACGCTTCATTATACTGATCCTGCACTCCAAACCATTGTACTTTTTACTCCATTACATTTGTTCTAAACCTAAGGTTACTAGTTACTTTACAGATTAAGGTTTAATGTATAAAAATGTATTAAACAAGGCCTGAAACAAACAGTTTCTTCCTTGTCAATTAATCTTGTGATCAGTTTCTTAATTAATTGATGAATAATTGAGTCTATTAAACTTCTAATAATAGTGGAGTCTTGAAATGTTTTCTTTAGTGTGACGAATGGGTACAAAACCCAAAAATATTCTCTTTATAATGATATAAAACAGCAAAAAGCAGCAAAAGAGAAAACTGTTGATATTTAAAAGTAAAATTCTGACTAATCAATACTAAAACAGGTGCTGATTATACTAAGGTATAAGAATACTAATAATAATATTTAGGTGCTTCACATGAAGTAATACCTTGAATGCAGGAGTTTAGCTTGGAGTTAAGTATTTTTATATAGTAGTATTTAGTACTTTTTACTAAAGAAAATGATCTGAGTACTTCCTCTGCCACTGGAAGACTTTGTGATTTTGTTGTCTTGGCAATGGTGTTTGCTACTTCCACATTACAGCATTTGCATGATCTTTCCTGTTGCTGTCAGTTGCAGTATCTCTGCAGAAGGTCACCGAGAAGACCTGCCCTTTTCACACGACTAGCAGTCAGTCAATGTGAGTCCAAAACTCGGCAAACAGGTCCATAAGCAGGCCGACCGGGCGTAACGTAAAACGACACTCGAGTTATCAGGCTTTCCATCAGTAACCATCGACCATTCCTGCTAAAACGTGGATTCAACTTGGATGAATTTGTCTTATGGAAATTTTTCTTCAGCGATTCCGATCTGCCTGCGCCTGAGCTTGCCGCTGGTTCAACATGAGCTTCCTGCTCAGGCGGCCTGTAAGATAAACACAGAAACCATGCAAATATCGCCGAAATGCAAATATCACATTTACATGTCCGCTCCTCGGCTCAAACTGCAGTTTTCAACGTGACTGACACAGAGGGAGGAAAGAGCCGCAAGGGAAGACAAGACTCCAGGACCCGTTTCATGTTCTTTCTGCTGACCGTCAAACTGGCCCTCATGATCTCACTTCCTCCTGTCCACGGCCAGAAAGGAAGGGCGGCAACCTCGGACAAAAACCATAAATAGAACAATATGTCTTTTTCCGCAATTCAGCGTTTCACTTCCAGAATATTTTAACTGACCACCGGAGCATTATAATATCCACATTATTGTAAACAGACTCAGGCAATGATTTAATTAGCATTTAATCATTGCCTTGCAAACTATTTAAAGAATGAGGCCTGCACGACAGAGCCGACTTTGTACAGCGATGCTTCAGGGAGACTTGAGAGAGATCAGACAGATACCGAGGTCAAGTGTGCAAAGCTTCTGCCTGCTGACCGGGACAAGAGGAAAGCAGGTTTTACATGGGAAGCGTGTGAGCAAACCACACGGCTTAAAATACAGATGCTGGTGAAAAAAAAACAAAAAAAATCTATTCTTCTCTTGAATCATGGGACTAACATCAACGAGTTGTTTGACAGATGCATGACCTTTCACTCCCCCAAACCACAACCCACCGGCAAAGGGAAATGCTCAGATTTAGAGATTTAAAGGACAAGATGCGCATCCTTCAGGCACCCAAGTTTCATCTGTTGAGAGAGACGTGGCCAATCAGGGGTAAATCCTATTAAAAAGCACTTACAAGGCTCAAACTCCTCCCTCCCCTGCTGTTGATCCTCTTACCTGGATCTCGAAACCAAACGTCTCCTCTTCGTTTTTCTCCAGGACTACCACATTCCTGGGAAAGAGATTTTTAAAACATGTTTTAGGTGAACCAGCTCATTTAGGTTTATCTTGCAGGTGTCAAAACTTGTTTTATAACCATTAAAATTCCTCCTAGAATCCAAGTCTTCCTGTAAATTTAACGTGAGTTGTGGGATTAAACATCTGAGAAGGTTTTCTATAATCTCTGCACAGAGAAGAGTGTTCAGATAGAGCTACAACACAGAGACAATTAACCAATTGGTAAATCACTGGAAAAATATTATGATAATTTATTAAGGGCCAATAGTGATTGTCTTAATTAATTAATTAATTAATTAATTAATTAATTAATTAATCTGGAGATTATTTATTTTAGTCCACAGAACAGCAGCAAAGGGCAGCAAATGTAAATCATGAGGTCCAAAATGTCTTCAAAAGTCTTGGTTTGTTTGTTGTTATATCTACTAAGAAAGGCAAATATTCAGGCAAGCCTCCTCAGAAGCTGGAACCAGTGATTTTATTTTAATTTTTTTTTTACAGTTTTTGCTTAATTTTTTTTTTAATTATTATCAAAAAATTAGCTGATACATTTTCTGACCAATTGTTGAGGGTCTGAATTGATTAATCATTTAATTCACTTATCAAGCTAAAATGTCAAATATTTGTTGGCTGGATGAATTTCAAGGGCAATTAACTTTTGCTTGGACAAAACAAGACATCTAGAGACCTGTAGGATTGAACTGATTAATCAAGGAAACAACTGGCAGATCATTTGATAGTGAAAATACTCTAGGATATATCGCGAAATCCCCTTGAGAAAGAACCTAAAACCTAAATTTGTCTTAACAGAATTCAGATAAATACTATGGAATTTTACAGACCATTCATCAAAATTTTGGCCAATGGCAATTACGATACCTAAAGACTACAGACTAAGCACAAGACTCATTTATAAAAGGCATCATTGTCTGACTCACATTGTCTGTAAAATTCAAAAATACAAGATAAATATTAGAGAAATAAAAACATGACATTCTATATCCAACTCTGGATTCCTTAATTCCCTGTGCTTCCTCAGCTAAACTCTATCCCTGCTCGCTGCAGAGGATGTCAGTGTCCAGCAGCATCTGGACACAGACACCTCCCCGACGCCAGACGTCAGGACAAGGCCTCTCACGCAGGTGCAGCAAAACACATGAAAATCCATGACAAGCCCTCAAGAAGATCACACACAACAACGTCCGCCATCGTCAGAGATCAGTGTCTGAATGGAGGGACTCTCAATCCGAGATGAAGCTGCTCACGTGTAATCTTTTTTTTTTTTTTAAAGTGCAGCGTAAAGATAGAAGAAGAGAGGGGGATAGTGAGAGGAAGAGAGGGATGAAGGTCAAGGGTAAATTTCAGTGACTGATGAGAGAGAGATTGTACCTTTGAGGTTCTTGTGACTGCGTCAAGGGTTTCCACTTCTGCAGCCCACCACCCTGAAAGGAGAAAAGAAACGAAACAAGACATGGTGCGTGTCAGACACCTGCGTGAAGTTAACGCAAGATTACACATGAGGGGTAACCCCCCCCCATACATTTCCTGGACACACCCACTGTACACATCAGCGCATCGACCGGTCCATCGAGCGCCGGGGCCACACACACACGTGTATCTCGGTTTTTGTTTTTTATGCTTTTTTTAAAGCCACTGGGCCAATTTGCTGGTGTCAGAAAACATTGGCGCTGAAACCAGAAATACATGTCTGGCTGCCCTTTGTTTACTCAGAGCAGTCACAACATCAGAGGGAGGCCGCAGAGCACCTAATTTTAGCCTTTAATTCCGAACCAAATCAGCTGCCTCCAAGCACTCACACTGTTCTGGCCTTTTTTTTTTTTTTTTTTTTTTTTTTTTTTTTTAGGAGTTTCTAGGGCAGTTTGGTACAAATTCCAGCCTGTTAGAGGAAAAGATAAGACACACTGTAGTGGGGAACACTAGGGCCACAATAAGTGCATTGAGTGAGAGCCCAAGTCAACAGCAGGTCAGCACCCTGCCCTACCTGGCTGTATAAATAAGGAAGGTATCTGACCAGAAGGCTCCAGTAAATCACCTACAATCAATTCACCCCTGTTCCAACTCAATCATTTTCAAATGCTGCGCCCGTGAAAGGCTGCTTTGTGCTGGAGCCTCTCTGGGTAGTAAAATGTTGCTCTCTTTATGCCCCAACACTTACAGAATTGTCCCGTGCCCGTCTCAATGAATGCATTTATTCCCAAATAACCACAGAGCGCAACGGGGGTGGCTGGAGCAGGATTCTCCATCCCTGTGCGTACACAATGTGCTGTTGTAGCCCCTACACTCCAGCTACTGAAAACTTACAGTATATAGGGTTTGTGCAAAGGCTGTGCCTCTGCTTCTTAGAGTACACTGCTATGCATGTCTGTTTTAAAGTAGTTTCCAGCTGGGATGTCCCCGTTGTGCCAGAAACTCCAGAATTAAATAGAATTACAGATTTTAAACAATTGAGCTCTATGAGAGACACGTTAGGGAGGGAAATGCGTCTGTTTATCCTTCGGCCGTGCAAACGTTTAGCCAGTATTATGCAACATGAGCCACAGCTGGTGTCACTGCTGACCATCACAGGGGGAGGCTGTCAGTCCTGGAGGCTGCCCTCCAGTTGTGGCTCAATAAATCCACACTAAAACGTTGTTATCGGGTTGAAGAGATCTGGTTAAAATGATTGATTTGATGACCCTTGATTGATCAGTGCGCTCTTATTTTGAAATATAGACAACATGTGCAGAGTAGAGTGTCAAAACAACTTCAGTCAAAGAGCAATGTTTTCAGCAGAGGGAAGAAACTTCACCTTGCACTTGATTGGTTGGTTCCAGTTATTAATCTGCGCTTATGATGGAAAAACATTTCATTCATTTTAAAATTCAGCTGACAAATTTCCCAAAGCGATTTAGACCTGCTCTATATGAGAAGTACCCTGAGATAACCTCTGTAATGACTTAGCACTATGTAAATAAACTGAATTGAATTGTAAAAGGTTAAAGGGACCTAATAAAAGGAATGTTGCTCTTTTGACATAAATCTTTTAAAGTTGCAGCCTTTTGACTAAGTTTCGATCTCTTTTTTTGCACATGCCCTTTGTTGTACATTTGAAATTCCCAATAGACAGTGAAGTTTGACTTTGATATTTGTATTATCTTCTCTGACCACAACGTTTCACCGTCCCTCTGAGGACAGGAGATATGTATCTGAAAATCAGATCACGTTTTTGGCCTTGAGGATCATCATTTTAATTTGTATAACTCTGGTGACTCGACCCTGGAGAACCTGACACAGTGTTAAAAAAAAAAAAAATCCCTCTCAGTGTTTGGGTGGTCCACACTTGCCCCTAGTAGGCAACTACTGTTGACTTTCAGTCAGATGCCATGTGGAGATAAACTGTCCAGTTTATCTCCAGAGACTCCCAGACATTTTCAGATCAAGACACTGAAGCAACAACACATCTGGGCAGACTTTTTTTTTTTTTTTGCTGCTGGATACGAGTTGTTTAAACTGTTCAAGGGCGTTTTGGCCATTCTTGAAAAAATACTCCCTTCCTTCATAGGTGTGTCGGACTCATAAAAGTGCTTTATTTACTCTGTTTGGCTGAGCTGGTCCCTGGGTGTCACTTCAGGACAAGAATCCACAGCCCAAAACCAGAACTGCAGAAATTGGGACTGCGCATGATTCGAGGCTAATAAAGCAAACAAGAAAACTAAGTTACTCTTAAGTTGAAAAGCTTGACATTAAACAAATGTCAACTGCTTAAAAACTAGAAAGTAAAGCATTTATAAAACCACTCTTCCAGTGACTCGGATGAGAGTATTGCCAGCCTCAGTCTAGAGAACCCAATGAATGAGGACGCAAACTGGAAATAAAACCGAGCTGTTGTCCCTCCCAGGTCTTAATTCAATTCACAAACTCTGGACACGAAGTGTCGAAATGTACTTTTTTTTTTTCCTGGGATTTGTGTCGTTCTCTACCTTTCTGAAGTTCCTGGGCAGCGTCCCGCCGGAGTACGCCAGGGTCCTGTAGTCGTAGACCTCCGACGAGTTGGCCGGTAAATCCATAGTCCGGCAGCTGTCCGACTTTGACGAGGGGAAATAAATGTCGCCGTCTTGGGATGCGGGTCCGGTCTCCGGCCCGCTGGAGTTCACTTTCTTCAACCTCCTAAAAGTCATGTTGCGCTCATTAAGCGGGGCCGAGGAGATGTTGGGGATTTAAAAAGGGAACAAAATGAGGATAAGGATGAGAGTCGAGTGTCTTTCTGGCCTCCGGCCGAGCAGAGCCGAGCCCAGGAAGATGCTGACCGAGCTGTGAGCCTCAACGTGGAGTCGCAGACGATTTCACTTCGGTTGTTTCTCTTGAATAAACCGGGAGGCGGGGCCTCGCCGTGACGGACGCGGGCGTCGACCAATGGCGACGCGGACCCGCTTCCCTCTCTGCCGCCTTCGGGTGCGCCTCGGAGATTTGAACGCCGCGGAAAATTGTTGTTCGTTTGGGTTTCTTTTTTCTTTTTCGATTTTGGAAACGAGAACTTGAATCAAGAGTATAATAAAGGAGGTTCATTGTATCTGCTTTTATTTGTTAAACCCATTGTCAGTATAATTGATGACGGTATGAAACTCTTCTAGGGATCTATCATATTCATAAACCAAGAATGTGTAAACATTTCTGGATCCCTTGGTAATCTCCAAAATCATAAAGCTCAAAAAACTGCAACTCTAATAGAAAACACTGGGAAGTGCATTTGATTTCATCTCTTTTGTCATATTTTTTGTTTGTTTGTACGTATGTTATTCATTTTTATTTTGTTTGGATTTGACTTTGTTTGGGTGGCGTACTTTTCTATAAACACAACCAAAACACAACAATCAGCCAAACTACAGAACAAATACTAACATATGTTACATCACACACATGTCTCTCATTTATCTGTATTTTTAGTTCTGTGATCCATCTTATGTTGTCCCTGCTTCCAATTTGAAAAAGGCACAATATATTTGTAAAAAGTGTGTCTGCTCTAGTTTATAAAGATGCTAAAAGAAAGCTGAGAAAATCATAATAGGCATGTTATCAATGCAGAGCTTAGACGAGTAGTTGATTCATCAATTAGCCAATCAACTACTTTTGATAGGTGATTCATCCTTTTTATCATTTTTCAAGCAAAAAAGTGAAAAATACTTCACATATAGCAGAATCTACTGCTTATCTTTCTCATGTATAGTAGTAAATGGAACATCTTAGGGTTTTGAACCCATTGGTCGGACAAAACAGACATTTCATATTTCAGAATCGGGAATGAAAATAATCATTAGTTTCAGGGCCTAATTGCGATGTTCTTGCTTTGGTATTCCTCAGGTTTCAGTCATTTTAATAATTTCATAAGAAAAAACTTGAAATGTTTACTGGTGTCAGCCTCTTTAATGTGAAGATTTTTTGCTTTTCTCATTTGAAGATACCTCAACGACTTCACTGACGTGCAAGAATTTTGTGTGAGCTACTGTGTTTTTGATTTATTCTCATTAGTGATGTTATAATAAAAACTCAATATGTGGATAAAAGTTCCTCTTGTAGCTCCATATATTCGGCACACGATTCATCCTCTAGGGAGCAGACCCTGATTTTAAATCCTCGTTGAAGTTTCAGTGCCCCTCCCACCAAAAAACTTGGATCTTGCCTATTGTTGCTCCACTTGGATGTCTCACCTTCAATGTGCACATTGATGTCAGACTTTCACACCAGACAGCTGTTTTGAAATTCATCTGTACCATGACGTAGAAATTTGAAACTTCCTGGACATATACAAGGAGAATGGACCTTTGGTGATTAAGAGACATCTTCTGTCTAGCATTTACACTTTGCAAATGAAAAAAAATATATACATATTCATAGATTCTGGAGTTTTCAATGCGTGCGAAGACATTAGAAGAGTTAGAAAGAGATTATTGAACCTTTATTTGCTGAAAATTCAAACATGCCCTGGTGTAAGTTCACTGAAACTGAGCTGTCCTTTGGCACATATGTGACATAGCACATAAAATTGGTAGCTTACTTCATATGATAACAGTTGTGACCAGCAGCTGCTGGCAAAGTTTCCTAACATGTGCGATCAAGTCAGTTGTCATGATTTGTCCGACACCATTTGATTGCAGCATCTGTTGCTGGCAGACAAGCCGTTAATGTAAAGTTTAATATATTATCATCACATAGAAATGCTCAGCGGGAAAAAAATCTGAGAGGTTAGATGAGAACAACTAGATGCAGATTTAGAGATTAAGCGATTAAGTTGTAAAATGACAAATAAATTCTAAAAAAAAAAACAGGCAGAGAAGACAGTTATTTTTGAGTAACTGGACCTGACCATGTTGCAGCTTATCTATGGCCACTGACTAAAAAGTAGATGACGCCCCCTTGTGGTGGAAAAAACAACAACATAAGTGATGAAACGTTAGTTGCGTGTTGCGTGTGAGTTTTGAAAAAAAATGTCTAAAAAACTCTGAGGCCAAAATGATTTATTAAAATCAGTCTTTACACAGTGTGTTATTCCAGACATATTACATTTACATCCTCCAGATATACTAAAATGATATGATATATAAGCATTTAAATAAGGACTATATATGTTTTAACAAGTTTGAAACAGTGGTTTCAAATCCAACTCATCACAATTTATTAAGTTAGAATTGAACACATTTCAGCTTTCTGCACTAAACAAGTACAGCAGTCTTTCAGTCCTCACACACGCACACACTCACACACATACACACGCACACACACACACATACACACACACACACACACACACACACACACACACAAACCGGACACACACGGACCCACATACACACACAGGAACAGCAGAGTAGGCCGACTGCTGTGGCCCATGCAGCCCTTCTGGCAATGATTGTCCTATTACTGTTCCCCAAAACACTTTCAAGTATCTTCTGAAATGTATGAAAAAAAAAAATTACCTCAACCACAACCTGAAATGTAATCTCATCTATCCTTCACTCTTGACAAGGACATATTTCAATTTCAAAGCATCTTTACAGCCACAACAAAACAGCAATACTACATGGTCTATGTCCAAAGTGTGCACCGACATGGCGCTTTGTATATCTTCTTTCTAAGCCATAACCATAAAGAACAGATTGTAAAGGCACATGAAGCTGAATATTCTTCTTTTAGCATAATATTTGCTTTACTTTAAGTTCCTACAGAGCAGCACTTTCCACCGACTGTGAAGCATTGAGACAGAGGAAGCGAGGGTGTCGAGTGTTGATAAATTGAATAAATTTGGTCAAATTCATTTTGCCACAATGCAAACATATCTAACCACACAGTTTGTGCCATGCTTTGGTTATATGTTACAGGGATGCAGAATCTTTGAAGCCGTTATCCTTACTTTGTCTGTTATGATGCAATTATTCTACAGCATTACCATTCAAACTGTTTTTATATTAAAAAAAAAAAAGTGTCAGTCCTTTATTTTAAATGAACAAGTGCATGTAGTCCATCGGTTTTTACTTGTAGTTGAAAAAACCAGTTGATTTGGCCTGAGGAGCCATCAACATACTGGCTTGATTCTTGTGTGTGATGTGAATCTGAAAAAAGGGAATATAACATGCAAAATATACAGTAAATACTTTGGAATCTAATCAAACACTAACAGTATTGTGAACTGTAAAAAAAAAATAGCTTCAGTATTTAATATCTGATTAGCAGTAAAGCAGCATCATTTTTTGTTTTTGTGTGTGTGTGTGTGTGTGTGTGTGTGTGTGTGTGTGTGTGGTATTTACCGTGCATGGGGGCTGCATCCACGGCTCTCCATCTATCTGCATCGGTAATGCTTTCTTTGTCCTTGGAGGGAGGGGTCAACAAACGCATCAGTTACAAAAAAATAGATAAATAAAAAATCAATGACTCAAATGTGTAACTAAAATACCAAAGGGAAATCCCACATACATAAGTATTGTTATGCAAAGATCCAGCTAAGGATTATCCTCAGGTGGTGATCATAGTCAACTACAGGCTATTGTAAGCTGGACGAGTCTGGACACGTCTATGTGCCTGTTTTCTCACCTGATGGTGATTTGTGAAGTCTTGGCGAGCCTCACGGCGCTCTTCAGGCCCGTGAATATCTGTCCCATCTCCATGGCCCCTTCTAGGCCGACCACCTCTAATCGACAGTCACTGAGATCTGACGAGAACACACGGACAAACTGAACATCCAGTCCACATATGTTCGCAGTCATACAATTATTCTGCATGAGAGTGGGACTCAGATAAAGTGAGAAATATAAATAAATTACATACAAACATTGCTAGATGCATTTATGCTTATACTACAACTACAATTGTTACATATCAGAGTGGAAATAATTTTCAAGGGGCTATGTTCCACATTTTTATATCAACAAAGGATCACATGACTGCGGTGAATCACTTGCATTGGTCATTTGTTTGAAAACGTGGTTTCCAGCAGCAGCATGCAGCTGTTTTCAGTCAAAAAAAAAAACCCTCTCAAAAACTCAGTGTTCACTGCCTGCTGAGCAACAAACAGCAGACTGACACAGTTAAAGAGGAGCTGGTGAACACAGTGGATCATTTAGCAGCAACAGAACCTGATGATTCCCTCAGGAGTTGTCAGAGACTATAGCAGACCTACAAAGAGCATGAGTATCGGACTTGTATTCGCCAGGTGGACACAGACATGACTCCAAATTAATGATAATGTTGCATATATGTCTGTTGGATGTGTAAATAGGCAAATTTTCACTAATAAGCTGCCATGTAAACGTGAAAGATCTGAGTTCTGCTGCCCTCAAGGGTCCAGAAAAAGAAAAGTTACTGCAGGTTTAAAAACTGAAAACACAAAATTGTGTACATGAGCAGCAAAGAGCTGTATGTACATGCACAGCAGACACAGAACAACAGTATCATCTATTTTTGGTCATGTTTGTGTCTGCCTGATAAATGTGAGTCCGATATTTACTCTCCTTTCAGCTCCACCTTGGTGCTGGACTGGTAGTGTTGGTGGGTTTAGGCCCAGCTGCTAAAAAAAAAAAAACCTGCATGCTGCAGCTGGTAATAGGGTCAGTAAGAGCTGTTAAAACAAAACAATGAGCTAAAGAAGTTAAAAGGCTTCATATAGATGAGGGAAGCTGGAGTTTTGGGTCCATTAGTACATACAAGCACTTTAACATTTTGCACTTGATTCATTGTTAACATAAGAATACTGCAGTTTAAAACCATATTAATTTGCTATGTAACCTGGTTTTAGATCGCCATTCTGTGGAGCGGAAGACAGAGACAAACTACCTTGGGAGGTCATTTTCAGGATTTCCGGGTCAACGATCACCTCTGGCTCCTCCTGACTCGCCAGTCCCTTGGCGTCCCCTTTTTTGGTCTCGCCCCAAAGGTTGGAGCCACCGTGCATGCTGGGAATGTTGAGTACAGCGACCCCCTCCAGGGACAGGCCGCTGAGATCTAGTGGCGTACCACAGCACTGATGAAAGTGCAGCAAAGGGAAGAATAAGTATTTTCTATGTGCAGCAACTGTTCTTTCTTTGCAGAAACAGACAGAATTCACATTTGCAACACTTGCAACACAGGTGCTGTTTCCTCACCTCGATTGTTAGACTCTCGTTCAGTTTCTTGCAGGAAGCAGAGATTGTTTCTGAAGTGGCAAATTCGAAATACCACAGCTTGTTCTTTATCCTGCAGTCATAAAAAAAGGTGTCTTTAAGGTTTAAGTGATATTTGACTTTCACATTACATTTTCTCCTTTCAGCTTTCAAAGCTCTTTGGAAGGAGTTGTCAAGTCGCAACACTCACCGCCACAGACATCTGCTGTCAACACCTGCATCCTTTTTTTTTTCAGCTTTAAAAAAACAGTAATTGTACTCAGGAAAAAATACAGCGACCAAAGTAAAACTGAAGAAAAATAAATGAAATAGTATAGTATAATTTTAAACTGTGTTGTATATCATTACTATGAGCAGAATATTCTTTGCTGTTTGTTTGCTGCTCGTGAAGTTTGTGCCCTAGAAACTGAAAATGTTCCACCAAAATATAAAATCCGCACCTGCTGTTAAATTTCTGGGGGTGTTTCTCCCTCATTGTGTGAAACCGGTGTGCAATGGAGGCATCCTATCAACACAACACAAGTAGGTGATCATCCAGATAAAAATAAACTGAAAAATAAACACTTTATTTTGTGTGATGTATTTCTGAGAAACTCACAACTCCAATAGAGAAGTAGTTGTTGATGATTTCATATGGCACTGGGTCACCCTTCTCCTGATTCTCATCTGTGATGACCTGCACACTCCAGCGGTCCATCAGCACCTGAGAGCTGCCCTCAATGTCTTTAAGGATACGACTCAAATCCTCCCCGTCATATCCTGCAAAGGGAAAAAAACAACATCACTGAGCATCTTCATGTGTGAATAATATTTAAAAAAAAAAAAACACATGTGAAGAGCATCTGTTTTGATGTCACACAATTGGTCAAACAAACAGACACACACACACACACACACACACACACACACACACACACACACACACACACACACACACACACACTGCATAGAGCAGACGCAGCAAACCATTTCATTATTTTCATAATGAGAAAAACACTTTCTCACCTCCTCCCCATCGAAGACATCGTGCAAGATCATTTCCTGTCCCAAGAGGAAGTACAGCAACAGGTGGCCGTACCAGCAGATTGGCTTTGTCTAATTCCAAGGGAAATTGAAGTGCGTCACAATGATTTTCACCAGAACCTCATGGCATAGCAGCTGCCTTTTCATAGAGCCTGACCCCACCATCTCACCTATTGCATCAAGAATCCAGCCAACTGTGCCATCGCCCCCGCACACCAGGATCCTGTAATCCTGCAGGTTTCTGAAGAAGCTCAGTCTGAAAGGGACGAGATGACAAAGCACGATACAGAGCTGAAAGCAATATTTAAGACAAAGTGGTCTGAAATAATCTTAGGTCTGTGTATTTCAAAATAAAATTCATAAAATATCAATTTATTTCCATTTCACACTGACCATGATCTTTTGTATTGATCACTCACCCTGGTCCTGGTCCACCATTTGAAAGGTTGTATACCTGCCGTGGATTCAGCAAATACTGAAATTTACGCAGGACTCTGAAATTCATAAAACAAGGATAAACAATTTGCATGTATCAGACATGAATTTCTGCTTGAATGTTTTGGGGTTTTTTGACTCACCTTTCTCCCTGCTTGCCCCCACTTTTAGGGTTGACAAACACTAGAAGAGGATGAGTGTTTGGCACCGGGCTGATCTATAAAAAAATGATATAATAGTTCTGAAACAAACTATCAAATCACTAGCCTCATAGCATAATTGCCTAAGTCATATTTGAATGTTTTTGGAAAACAGGAAAAAACACAATCTTTAGCAAGCACATTGGTATTTTTTTACTGATATTGTAACAGAAAGTTCAATCAGATGTGTGAACAAGTTTGCAAAAAAAATAAGACACCACATCGATTGCATAACAAATAAAACTGACTTAGGCAGAATATGCCATGACTTAAAAAAAATAACAATGACAAAAAATAACTTGGGCAATTATGCTATGAGGCTAACGAAATATAAGCATAAATACTGGCTTTACTGTGTATTAAAGCAAGGAATCTGTCCATATTTAGCCTCAGTCTGTAAACAGCACTGATAAAAACCTTCACAAGGCAAGATAATACCTGAAGGACTTGCCCATCAGGAGTAGTATTGAGCTCGCTGTCATCCGTTGAACCCAAGCAGCCATTCTTCACATTGTTTGGTCTCTCCTTTAGGGAGGAAAACAAAAAGTATGAAGTTTTGCCCTTTCAGAAGAAGGAAAAATCTCTACACACTGTATTTGTCAAAATGCAGCAAAGGTGATAACGATTTACAAACAAGAAACAGACCTGGGCTGATGTTATGTTCTGCATTGGTGTGACAGGCATTATTTGTACTGTAAATGTGTTTTAGATGTGCCTATACCTTTGATGAATTAATTAGTAATTCTCTACCTTTATAACAGGATATATTGCCCATGGAGGCAGGATATGGTCTCTGAGCGGACCACAGGTACATTCTGTTGGCTCTTGGTCTGCACATTCATCGTGACGCTGTAGAACACAAACAGTGATTCATTACGTAAACTCCTTGCACAACGGCGATGACTGACAGAATCTAAATTTATCTTTTTACAAGATGTTTTTTCCGTTCTGTTGCGTTGGATGCTAACACTGGAAAGAGACCGGAGAGTTAGGAAAAATAAAAAGGAGGAAGCAAGTCTCACTAGAATGGATTTGAACCCAAAGGATCTTGGGTACATGGCCAACACTTAGGTCATTTAAACCAGAATGACGGATGACAAAAATGGTAATTCTCTCTTCACGGCACACAAACTATACAACTGTGTGTTCCTAAAAATCAGTCACGCATTAAGATGCTTACTCACCATCGAGTGGCACCAAACACAGTGTTTGCCCGTCAAGCCTTGGTAGCTCTTGATCTTCTTCTGGCATTTATCACACTTCCTGGAGTCACAGTTCCCACTCACCCAGTCATGTGTTGGAACCTGAAATGTGGGATGAATGTTTTAACATCTGCAGATGAAGTTTAATTTAGACTGGGGGTGTCACTGTAAGTTTTGTCACTGAGACATACCCCTGTTTCTTTCTTTGACTTTACATATGTTCTGGTGCAGGGGGCCGGGTTCTTGTTGGCACAGCGTCCGTGGACTGTGTATTTGCAGCCTGCAAGATAGTATGCACAAGCCAGTTGTCACACAATGTTCATCTAAATTTTTATGACCCTGTCTAATATAAAACTGACAGATGAGTTTTGATTTGAAAATGAGTCTGCAATTCTCAGTTTTTGTGAACAAAGTTTCAGTGATGAATGCCACTACAGTGTTGCCCTCTTCTGGCGAGTTCAGGTACGCACAGGTGCAGCACAGCCCTTGCTTCCTCAGACCCAGCAGCATGCTCTGGCACACGTTGCAGTAAACAGGCTTGTTGAAATGTTTCATCCTCCAAAGGTGCTGCCCATCCTTCTGGGTCACCTGTTTTTTCCGGGGAACAATCATTGAAGATGGCATTGCAAGAAAGTGCAGAACATCATGTTGCTGTGCTAACTCATTTTGAATAGTATTTTGAATAGTAAACTAAATGTCTGTAACTGAAGAAGCTTATATCAGATTCCTTTGTTTATAATTGGATCAAACTACACAAACCCTTTCATAAAAGTACTAAAGGCAAAGGCTTGCGTTTCACACCAACTCATGTCTAACCTTGCCTAAATGAGACTGCTGATTATGCAGTATGTAGTGGCTCTAAATATTTTTGCCATACTATGTACACTGTGGATATTCATATCAACACTGACTGCAACATCAAATTCTCAACACGAGATTATAAAGCTGCTTTCAATCTGTATACAGAGCAACCGGCGCTCTTATCCAAATTACACACTGAAGTGCCCCCCCCCCCCCCCACAGCGCATGGCAAATGTGAGGGGGCTGAATTCATGCACCCCAGGCTTCAAATGTCCACTGGTCGCTAGAAATAGCCTGAGGGGAAGTCCCTGGCATTGTTGTAGAGGCCTAACCCAGTGGGTCTAGTTCATGGTTTTAGACTGCCACAATGTGCTGCCAGAAATGCAGTCTACCAGTAAGAGGCTTTTACATTCTTGGCAACATATTAAAGTAACACCTAAAACAAAAAACTGACGTGTCTTTGATTTATGGAAAGCGTTTTTAAGTATACACCTAATACTGAAGTGATTTATTTCTTTAGTCAAATATAATACCTTGGTGTAAAGGTTCCCATTTTATGCAAGCACTGTTAAATGTGGGCACAGATTGTGCCGAGTAAATGGAAACACTAAAGCACTCTGCTTGCGTGCATGAGAAGAGATGACATTACCACACCCTCTAACACTGAGTAGGCAAAAGAGGCCCTTGTAGACGGGGAGGAGGCAAAGGACAGAGGAGCGGCACGCATGGCCAGGGTTTCGCAGGAGTGGTAAAAGTGGGTTTTACCACTCTGTGACACACCTGCTGTCAAAATGAATTACATCTGAGCTATGCCTCCAGAGACAATACCTGGTGAAAGGAGAAATATACTGCGTTAAAAGCACCTTCAGACCCAGCAAGACCAGCAGGGGAACATTGTTCATGCCCCCTTCCACCCACTCCTCCAGAGACACTGTGCCGCTGCTGTCAGCATCAATGGCTGTCATCATGTCCTTCAAAACCTGATGAAATGATATTTGGTTGTTATTATCCAATCATCACACATAGTCTCTATTACTTATAAAGGCCTTGTTTCCTTAAACTGGTCATGTGTGGCAATCTGTGAGTTTTATAAGTGCAGTGAGGCTTATCATTTTACCAACCCTAGCAAATGAGTAACAAGAGGCGCCATGTGCATATTGTCATAAAGGATATCTTCTGCAAACATACGTGCACTTACTATATTGTCTTGGCTTAAAGTACAGTGTGTGCAGGCTTTCATGTGTTTCCGGGATGTTTTCATTTCAGAGTAGAGCATTGTGGGACTTACCGGCCTCAACTCTGACACATCCCAGCCCAGGTATTCTGCAGCGTGCATCATCTGAGCAATAATCCTATCCACTTCCTGTTTAAAAAGCACCAAACGACTTGTTTAAGGATTGTGGACGGTATGTTACGTTACTTGACAATCATATCTTAAAAGATTTTTCTCAACAACTTACAGAGCTGTCGAGGACTCCATTGCCATCTCTGTCATAGAGAGTGAAAGCAACTAAAGAGAGAAGGGGAAATGAAACTGGAAGTGCTGGACTGGGTCATTGATGAAATTATTTTAGGGCAAAAAAAAAAAAAGGGGACAAATGACTCACACTCCAGCTTGTCTCTGGGCTGGCCATCCTCCAGCAGAGAGAAGTAACATGAAACATCCTTCAGAAAGACTTCCTCTACAGGAGAGAGGGAGGAGAGGGGGGGGCTATGAATACTTTAGCCAACATAGCTGCACAACCAATACAGCACAGGCATGTAGTGATAAATGAATGTATGCCAAATAGGCCATGGTGTAAATTGATAAGGGCTTGCTACAAAGTAGCATGGAGACAGTGTAGTTGTGTCAACACATAGTGTATGATCTCACTGGCACTGTCTTCTTGGGTGGGTTCAGAGTTTTGGAAGGAGAGAAAGAGTCTCTGGCAGAGGGCCACAGGGAAGTCCTCCACTTCTAAATAAGTCTTCAGGAACAGACGGAAGCCTTCTTCATTGATGCACTGGAAAAAAATGAATGGGAGGAGGCATATTTTGTTTACAGTGTTCTGTGACTTGTGAAACGAGATATCATAAGTGTCGGTGTATGTGTGTTTGTTGTGCATGTTAACGACTGCATTTTTCAAAGTCACCTCTTCTGAAAATAACGGAAGATAATCTTATAACTGACATATTAATTCTCAGAAAAAACACCCTCTTGTTCTGGGCTTGACAATTATCTAAGTGTATGCAGCAGGGGTTGAGAGGCTTTCGAAAGTCCAGGGTGTTTCTCAGAAACATTTAATCTATCATTTAGAGGTAAAAAAAAATGTATCCAAAATTGGAGTGGTTGAAGGATTTAAATGTGACAATGACATATTACAGAGAATCCAGCTCCTAATTCACAGTCTCAGTCTATCTCTCTGGCCTTGTGTCTGTGTTTCTCACATGATAATGTGCTGCCAGGCTAACAAGCGGTAGTCCCTCGATAATGGTGAACCACAAACCCATTTTTTGTTGACGTAATTCAATTTCCCTGGTTGATACCCAGCAGAGCTGCCCCAGTGATGAATAATGTCACTGCAAGGCAGCCAGTGGACAAAAAGGAAAAAAAACAAGGACCAAGGAAACAGCATCAGTATTCTGCACACACCAGCATTTGCAGCGAATAAAACTATTTTTTCTGTGTAATTTAAAAGCAATTATCTGGTACTTTATGACAGTATTTGTATTTTCCTCCCTTACAAAAATCAACATTTCCTTCTAGTTATCTAATTAAACTGCATGTAGCCAAATTGTCGGTTAGAAATGACTGCTTTTACTTCCTGGGCAAATTAGTTTGCAGTGTCAGCCACTGACGCACAGTGTTGGAGAGATCCTTTTCCGTCGCATTTGAACATATACTTCATGAGGCCAGCCAGCACTCTGTTCAGCAAGGCTTTGCTGCGTGGGCAGAACTAAGGAGGTAATTTATACGAATATGCTGAATACGCTGAATACACTGAAGATATTTCTCATGGACAGCTTAGTTATTTTGATTAATGGCTTTGAATTGAATTAATCAGCGTAGGACAATTAATAACTGCCCAATGTACATAAATCACATGCGCATTTCCTACTAATCTGCTCCGCTGAGAGCTATAAATCAGTTTGGTTATGTGCCTCGTAGCTGACATTGCAGGGAGTGAGTTTTGGGAAAGTGGCCCTGATGTCGAACAGCAGGACACGCCGTCCCCTCACCTCTCCGTGTCTGTGCCGGGCCAGACTGCCATCTGCATCAAATTCCCTCAGCACGTCTTTCACCTTCAAGCTGCAGTCTGGAAGACACACAGGTCACACAGGGCTACTCATGTATTCCCGCCAATGTAGGTTGCTCTCAAACACTGATTCACACATTTCTCTACTGAATCTAACCATTTTCAATTCTACAGTTCTGAAATATCAAATACAGATATGATTACACAATGAGAAGTAAATTATCTGAATCACAGCAAAATATATGCATGCTTTATGTGCAAAAAAAAAAAAAGAATGCTTCTTTTGGATATGAAAAACGATGAGCGAGTGTAAACGAGTGTATGTGTGGGTGGAAGTGTGTGTGTGGGGGGGTGTTAAGCACTGAGAAGGCTGCCTGCCCGCCCGCCCGCCCGCCTGCTTGTCTGTACTCACATTCTATGTACTGCTGTAGCTGGATAAAGTCGACAGGGTTCAGTTCCTTCACCTCTGGGTTTGTGGGGGTGGACATGGTGCCTGCTTCTGCACTACCTGCCTGCCTGTGCACAGGCGAGAGAAACAGTGAGACATAGATGCAGAGAAAAGAGAAGGTGGGAGCACAGTAGCCTGCTTCTTTGTTAAACATAAAAGCATGCCTGCAAGCAAAAGATAGCATCTTCCATTTCACACTGTACAAATCCATGACTGTAGACGAGGGAATTTGCACTCAACATCCAAACACAGAGTGGAGTAAATGCGAGAATACGTACAACCACGAAGATTGTCTGCTTTTAACGCTGCACACATGAAAACATCTTTTCCCTTTTGGTGAACAGAGGTGAACAGTCAATATGGCCGAACGTTTTTATATCTCATTGTGGCCTGTGTTCACAAGCCCAGAGTCTTTTCTCAGCACGTTCTGTATGTGGAGGCCAGTTTTTAGCAGTGACACACTAAGATTCGGCCTCAGTTCCAAACATAAATAATTTTGTCATGTTTATATACTGTGTTTATTTTATATCTCACACCGTCATTGACATGTGACTTGCAACTTTAAACTGGGCCAAAATTCTGCTAGAATTTATGTCAGGCTAAGGATACCCATGGTACTTCGACTCTAGGGATCCTCTGCACCCAAAATCTCTTTCCATACAGTCACTGGCCCATATAAGATCCATAAAGTACCAGATATGGAGAGCGTTTGATTTACTGTAGCAGGAGAGAGTACGATGAAGTGGAAAAATGCAGAGATACACAATAACATCTTGCAGAAATATCGAAAATGTTAAAATGGTTTCTCAGGGGACCTCCCCTTCAAACAAAAGGAAGAGTCCTAAATGTCACACGAGGCTTAAGAGGGAGTATAAATCTAAATCTGTCAGAGAAGGAGCTTGTTAGCACGATACAAATGTTGTTCTGAGGACGGAAGCATTACGTCTGGATGAACATTTGGTGGATTCATTACGAATAATTTCATCAGTAGCAAACATGCTGTTAAAACCTAATAAGAGGGAGATTCCCTAATGACTGGAATGGAAAAGAAAGAGATAAATGTGTAGTTCATTAATAATGGAAGAAATAGGAGGACCTAGTTAATGGAGGGGAGAAAGTTGCGTCTTGACATCCTGTTTTACATTGTAGATGCACGTCAGTAAAGTGGTGCAGTAAGAAATAAAGGCACTGATCAATGTAGGATTTACAGAAAGTCTAATGCAGCTGATAATCAATATGTAATATGAAATGTGATCCTTCCCAGTAAGTCCGGCATAATAATCACCGAGAAATAGCTCACATGCTTTTCTGCTCCACTAATGCATTCCTTAAAAGGTAAGAAGAACATTTAAAAGCTACTATTTCTGTTAAACCAAGGCCATGTGATATTTTTAAAGATAAACTCACAGACTCTCCTGTTTGCTCTTCTTAATGCTCTCATGTTTTTTGCTGTCACAGTCTTTCTCGGTCTGGTATCACCAGTATCTTGTGGTGATATACTACTGTATAAATTACATTTTAGAGTCAGTTTACTGATTTTATGAATCTTTGCTTGATAAACATTTACCTTTTATAATATGCTTTACCATTTACAATTATCCTGTCATCAGTTCCACAAAAGTAGGTTAGTCTCACTTTGAAGGACCTCTCCGGTGATTCAACACATTACACTTTAAATGACTGCAGCATATTTTGCATTCTAAAGTGTAGAGTATCAGATTTTTTAAAAAATTTGTATTAAACTTGGTGGAGTTGTGTAATCTATCACGTTAAACTGCATTAGGTCTTGTCTAAATTACCTGCATTACCATGCAATGCTGATGGGCCTCCAAAAACAATAAATGCACGACCACTTTACACTATACTGTTGGAGTGCACATGTCGAGAAGGATTAAATAGCCTGCTAATTGATTTTAAATACCATATGGAAATGAATGGCACCAGAAAGCTGGAACGGAGAGGAGGAAAGTAGGATTCAGAAACTCTACAGCGAGGTTTGGAAAATGGTCAGCAGTAATGGTGCATACTTAAGGGAACTAAAACTTGGGAAAAGACTGGTATGGTCCTTAATGGCCAGCCTGTTGGCTTAGAACCATTTATCCAGTAATAACTCAAGTAATTCCCCACTAAAAAATGTGATTATTATTGAAGGAACAAGAAGGGGAACGGGTTTATAAATAAAAAAGGATTAATATACTGAAACTGGTGTAACACTTTTCAAGGGATACACACACATACTCCAAACCCGACATCATGTCTTAAATCAAAAGCATCCAATCATCCACTACACAAATGCAAATCTGAAGGGGATAAAAGACATTGTGGTGGTTTTTGGTCCAAGCTGATGAGTAGGACCTCACTGTGAACGTGTTGTTTACACTGTTTATACCACAGGAGTTATCACACATGCAGTGCAGCCAATGAAGGTATCAGCGACGACTGCCTGCACTGAAAAAAAAAAAAAATCAGAGCACTTAAAGGACAAAGAACGTACTGAGAAAAAGAAATGAAATAATCTGATAAAACAACCACTCTTTACATGTGATTTGGATCCCTTCGCTCTCTTTAGACACTGAAAGGTTCACACTGTCCTCACTTAATTCCCTCAAAAGGTCAGCAGCGTTGCCTAGCAGTTCTGTTTATGCTGCCGATCAGGTGGGCCAGGTCTGTATCGACAGCAAGGCGACACATGAAGGAATCGTAAGGAGCCATCTGTTACTGATCTCCCGATTACAGCCCAAAAACTGTTTATTCCAAAAATATGCTCCTGACTCTGACTTCAAACACTAACACAGTCATAAATGAACTAAAAATAAGCATCTGGGGTTTATTTGCACATAAAAAACACGTCTTATTTTAGATAACTCATGGGTGTTGTTTTTCCTTTCCCTCTTTTATCCTGATGTCATGAGAAGCATCGTGTCTATTTTGTCTCCTTACCGACCAAGTACCATCATCATTACCGTCTGGTCGAACAAGATCTGGGGCCTATCTGAGTAATCTGATTCCTCACTTCCTGATTAGATAATGATTTGCATGCACAATGCAGATTTGGAATCAGGACTATTCTGAACATGGAGCACACTAAGAGGTATTCCCTGCACTTAGAGGGAAAACGATGGGCAGTGTCATATAACGAGTTGCCTCCTCTCTCTAACGGTTTTGAAAAACAATGGCACCATCTAAATGAGCTTACAGAAGCAAGTATGAATATTTCAGGAGGTTTCAGGAATGTCTGAGGCTTGGTAAGACTTAATACAGACCATGTGACCGACTGTTTCTGTCCTGGCTCTCAATAGGGCTGCATCGCTGGGCTAAACTTAAATGGTAGGTGCTCTATGATTGAACTGTTTATATTGCTTTATAGAAACATTTATGTGGAGGAGTCTCTGTTGTGTAGACATGAGGAAGATTTAGCTCTGCGCCAAGAAGAGTCACAAATCCATTATTCAGTGTGATTTACTTCGGTTCGTGCTAGTGACAGACAGTCTGAGGTATAATTCTGTTTGAAGAAAATGTCGCTCCATATAATCAGTACAGAATAAATGGTGCCGCACATGTTTTGAGCAAAACTGCTTCAGCCTTCTGAATCACTGCCACTAACAGGCTCTTTTGAAAAGCAGTATAGCACAATCTAGATGTTAGAGTGGTTCTTCAAGTGGCAACAACTTGTGAAAGCAACATCTACTCCCCTATAAACCTCTTAAAAAAACTGTCTGTCTAGAGCCAGACACTTGATTTTTACTTCTGAACACAACTGAAAAAAAAACCCAAAACAAAACTTCACAGCAAATCAACTGCCTTATAAAAATTCACACAGGGAATAATTGTAAGATTAGCGCGGACAGTTCACTTGGCGTATTTAACTATCAAACCCTGAATGTCTCAATGTAAAGCTGTCAACAACCACAAAACTCTCTCTTCAAGAATCAATTCAGGGTTTACCTGGGGATGACCTTTTTCCCATGGAGGCTGATGTTTGTTCGAGCTGTTGCAACAACCATGCCTCATGTAAAGGAAATCTGCTGTTTTGCAACACTTGCATGGTGCAAGCCATTGACTTTCTCATTCTGTGGTTGGAAAACACTGCGTAGAGTTTTTTTGTGGGTTTTTTTCAACAGAGGCTGAAGTCTACATCTGATGTTGGGCATTTTGGCTTTTTTTCCTCCTGAAACTACACACAATTCTGTTGAAGTATGCGCAGAACCCATCAGGTTATCAGAAGGGGGAGGACGGACAGGCTTGGTTACCGTGGAAAGTGTTTCCCTCCATCAGCTGCTTTCCGTCAGAGTGCTGCCACGGGTGACTAACAGGTAGGAGGAAGCACAGGCAGAGAGGGAGGCGGCCGGCTCAGGGAAGGGGGGAGCCCAGTCAGTAGCTGTGAGTCTTCCCCTCGCAGCTCCACCTCCTCCCACGCCATGAGCCTCGGTTGGCCTTCAAAGCTAAAGGCCATGCTCGAAATCACATTCTGCATGCAGATGCTACTGTGACTCATTGCATGAACAGGGGAATACTCCCTTACTATAAATGGACTGCTTGCTCATGGGGTCATTTCGCAGGCAGAGCAAGAACTTACATACTTAGTGGAACAACCAGGAAAAAACAAAACAAAACAAAAACACTTTTTCACATTTATGTATTCATAGAGATGTAGCCTGTAACCACTACTTCCCCTGGTTGTTGAATTTTCACTTTAGTTCAGTATAGTGCCAGGTTAGTACTGACACATATACTGAAGTTATTGGCTCTATTGTTCTAAGCACCCAGGCAGAAGCACAATACTTATGTGTCTTGGTTTTCAATGATGTTACACATAACATCGTCAAGAATCGGAAGGGGGGTTTCTTTGGGTAGATAAAATGGATCTGTTCAGTGTTGATTCATCAGCTGAATAAAACTATTGTGTTATGATGACGGCAAAATTTGAGCATGCTGGTAAAATGGGGTTTCCCCTTGACTACTACTGTCAGGTAACATTTGATGAATTGAGATTTGTGCAAAGCACAACAGAGCTCCAGTTACTAGGAACACTGGATAAACCAAGTGCAATAAGCACAGATTGTGAATCAGACAAAAAAAAAGCAAAAAGAACAAAACAAAAGACATTCACCACAGTATGAATCATAGATTTCTTGGAAAATGTAGGCGAGGCTTTGCTCACTCCCTAGCATCTCAGTGAGGACGGCTCATCACTGAATTCAGTCTTGAATGTGACTTACGTAACAGTCTTTTTTGTGGTGGCAGCCCTGCAGAACACCATGCTACGTTTGGAAAGAAAACCCAAAAAAAACCCTCGAACCTGCCCAGACTTGTGCGGGTGCATGCTGCCACACAATAGCCACACTGCTTTTCTGGTGAAAGTGTCTCACCTGATTCACCCATGGATCTTTCTACAACTGAAAATGAAACATTAAATGTCACATTTTTCAATGGTTTGATCGAAGGTGGCAAACACATACTATGCTCCACTATCAGGGTCAGTAATTCAGGGATCTGGGGTCTTCAGAATGAATTATTATATATATATATATATATATATATATATATATATATATGACTGTTTTTGCTAACGTCGATTATTTTCTAAATATAAATGGATGAGGTTGCACAAGGGCAAATTTTAATCCTTTCTGTTATGCCATGATCAAGTACAGTTTGCCTAAAAAGTCAAACGGGTTAAAATCATAGTTGTTATTACAGGATTCAGGCAAACTCGGCTGTGAAGGAAGTGATGGCTAAATGAAAAATATGACTGTCGTATTTAGAGAAGTGAAATGGTATGTTAACAAAAGCCATTAATGCCATTTCTCAGATCAGACTAGATATGCCGTATAGCAGAAAGCCAACTTTTATAAACTAAACCACAACCAGCTAAATTCTAGCTCATTTACAGCCTCTAGCCTCTGGTGTAAACATTAGACAATGGCACAATTGACCTGGCTACAGTATTGATTGTCTGCGCCTGAAAACTCAAATGACACAAATGTTACACCATAGACTCTCCAGCTATGAAATTATCTTATTGAAGTGAACACACACCATAGCGTCACCTGGAAAAAAGAAGTGGTGCAGAAACTAAGAGTTTGGGCAAAAAAAAAAAAAAAAAAGGAAAAGAAAAACAAAGACTTAAGTAACTATCAAGACTCTCCTGCATGCTTTGTTTTTTCCAGTTACCATGAGGACTAAGAGTCACACTCACCACTTGCAGTCAAATGACAGTGAATGTAGAACTTTGAGTAAACACTGATTCCACCGCAGTGGCAGTGCCCACCAGAGCCCACCTTCATCTACTTTACACCGTGGAGGAATTTGCTATCCCTGGATCAACAAAAAGACAGTGGAGAAAAAAGAAGAAGAAAAGACCCTCTGGCTGGGATGTTAAATGTCTACTTTGATTGCGGTTTCACTGCCACCACACGCGTGGTGGTGTGGCACTCAAAACCCTGTAACACACCTAATCTCAGGTCGGGGTCACTCAGATGAGATCCCAGCAAACAGGGGGCAACTACAGTACACAGCTGGTTGCACTGGCGTTGTATTACATTGTACCATGCGATGGCAAGTCTGACTGAATCATTTTAACATTACCCCAACGTATCTTAGGACCTCACACCCCAAATAGTCTTCCCCGAAAGTTCACCAGTCTCTGCTCCTGACAGGCGAATTACTGGAATCTCTAAATAGCCCAGACTCGGGGAAGGGTTCCCCCATGAAGCTGGCAACTTAAGAAGCCCCAACAGCCTACACACTGCAAAAACACGCCTGAAATGCCTTTTCTTCGTTTTATTCTAATGAGGATCAAAAACAAAGGCTGAGGACTGTGCATTGAAATGCAGCAGGTCTACCCCGGTCGGTTGTTGTTCGGCTGAGCGAATTACTCTGATATTAACACATGATCATCTACAGCATTCGCCCTTTAAAAAAGAAAGAAAGAAAAGAAAGGAAAAAGATTCGCATGCATGAGCTAAAAGCCGCCAGATGCATCCCCTTGTATTATAAACCAGTTAGTAGAAGCAGCGCAAACACAACGTGCAACAAACACCCCCCCCTTCCACACACACACACACACACACACACACACACAGACACACACACGCACACACACAGACACACGCACACGCGTTTTTTCATGTGTCGTTCATCTGCTGCAGAAATCAGTCCGGAGCTAAAGAGAAACTTCAGTCAACGCGTCGAGTCCGGACCTCTTACTGTTTGTTTTCTGACAGAGTCATTTACCTTTCCGTCGCCATTCCGTCCAGGAACTTTTCTTTCTTTTTTTTTTTTACGGCTTCAGCAAAACAACCGGTCCAAAAAAAAAAAAAAAAAAAAAAAAAATAGAAAAATATATATATGTCTTAAAAAGAATCCCGCTTTCCGATGCGAAGCGAAGCGGCCGTTAACTTTAAACGGAGGCAGGAGGTCGCCGCGGCGGAGGCGGTGAACTAGTGCAGGGCAGCGACTGAGCGAGCGGATCCCTCCTGTCAGGCACCGCCTCAGCTGCTCTGCGCCCTCTGCTAGACCAATGCACACCCGTCACATCGGCGTGCATCCATCTGCAAACTTGTCAAAGCACTGCTCATTAAAATTATGCAGGTGTAAGCTGTCGTTATGCAATTGTCACTCCGCTCCCTCGGAAAGGAAATCGATTGCAGTGTACACCAGAGGCTCATCTTTCAGAGTAACGCTCTCTGCAAAAAACTAACAATCGCATTGGGTTTGTTTTCGTGGTTTATATGGGTCTCTGGTGCAGGTAGCAACCGCATCTTTTAGTGAAGTAAAAGCAGAAAGACTGCGTTACCGGTAAAAGTCTTACATTTAAGATTCTTCTCGAGTAAAAGTGCAAGTGTCTGCATAAAAAAAAAAAAAATGCATCAAAAAGTACCAAAAGTACTCAATATGCAGAATGACTCATTTAAGAATGAAACAGTATTTTATTGTCCATAGGTACATGACTTTAATGTTGAGCTGAAATGAAATTATCAAATAAATTTAGTGGAGTGAACGTTGCGATAATTGCCTCTGAACTGTTCCCTTTAGTAGAAGTATGAAGCAGCATATAATTGAAGTACTCAAGAAAAGTGCTTTAAAAAAAACTACAGTTATAGAGTAAATGTACATTGTTATTTTCATGACTGTTAGTCATTTACTGAATTATGCAGTTGTTGAGCTCTTTAACTATAGTTATAGGTATATTATAATGTTTATAGGTAGCTGCCATAACTACAGACAAAAAGAAATGTGTGGCTTTAAAAAAAAAAAATAGTTATCCACTTAGTAATGTTGGTTTTGGTTGTTTTCATTAGTCAGTCAACCAGTAACTTAAAGTGAGTACCGTTGCTATGGTCACCGCCCCTTTTAACTTGCATTGCTCATTGATTTAGAGGTTGTTTGAAACTGGGTATTTTGTTGCAGATGTAATTAGTACATTTGACTAAAGTACTGCACTTAGGTACAGATTTGAGGTAGTTATACTGAACCTCCACAGCTACTAAGCCATTTTATTAGCTTTGATCAGATTATTGCTTAAAAAAACAGCTAGCAAAGGATAATTTGTGAAGTTCTACTGTATGTGGTGGTAATTGTCGCAATATTAAGGTCTATTTTTCAATATATAGAGCAACTTTGTGGGTTTGTATTTTGTTAGCATGTGGCATGTTATTGCCCCATGTTATTTTAAAATAATATGCCCTAGCTTAGCCTATGTGACATAATGCCACAAAGAAAGTCAATCTTTACCTGTAACAGTGTTAGCTACAACATTTTGTAGCCTAGTAGCGAATACATATAATTCAGTATAGGACTACAAGTGGTGGAAAGTAACTGAGCACATTTACGCTCGTACTGTACTTAAGTATAATTTGGAAATATTTTTACTTTCCTTGCTATTTCCATTTCATGCTGCTTTATAATTCGACTTCACTGCATTCAACGGGAGATGAGTTATTTTACTACCTGAATTTTTATGTGCACATGATAAAATATGATGCAATGTTACAAAATGTTTATGATTAAACTGCCCTAAAGGACCTAAAATAGTTAACACAAGATCCACCATGACTAAGGTAAATGCTGACTACACATGAAAACATTAGCATTAATAGATAATAATGAAACTCTAACAGGGGCCACTACTCTACATTTAGTTGTACTTTTGATACATTAAGTACATAGTTAATAATACATAATTTTACCTAAGTAACAGTTATAATGCAGGACTCATTTGTAACGGTGTATTATTACTGTTACTGCAACTTATTCTATAGGATGCGAGTGCATCCTCCACAACAGCATAAAGACCTGAAGTATTTGTGCTGTACATTTCTAAATCATTATGTTGTTTGTATAAACGTTTTTAGGTTATTTTATAAATTGAAATACAGTATATTCCTAAACGTGTCTGTAACATGTTGGCCTGTATGAGAACTGCTGTAGCCCTACCACATCGCATAATGTTGAGTGCAGACAATAATGGAGCCACAGCATTTGGCAAAGCACGTGATTTCACATTCCACTAACCACAATGGCGAGGGATTAGTCTTCCACAATGAGGACAAGGTTGGCAAGACAGGGTAGCAGACATGGAAAACATGTGGGTGTATGGGTTAGACAGGGAAAAAGGAGTGACTTCAGGTCAGAGCAGTCAGACCTTCCTTCCCGAGAGTTTACGGTTAAACTTTTGTCATTATTTCCTTAATCTGGCACGACAGCATTTCGCATCCCACATCTCGTCCTCACTTCCTTGATTGCTTAAAAGCAGCAGTCATGTTATCTTGACTGAAGTCTTTAAATCATGTATTCAGTTGATGTGCCCTTGAGGAAAGAAGCTCCCTACAGATCTCTGATGACATGGTGTGGTTAAAAAAAGGAACTGCATTTTTAAAAAAAAAAATATATATAAAAAGGTTTGCTAAATTTAAAATCGCTGTTTCCCAGTGAAAAAATGTATTCTTTTGGGATTAAGTTTGACATTTTATTACTTTCTTGTCTGTACAGCACAGTACATAACAGACACAAAACAAATAAAAACATTGATAGGGAAAATAATTAAGGGCACAATTCAAACTCATTTGTTTACTGCACTTGTGTGGAGTTTTCTATCGGAAATCTGCGGTTTTGTTTGTCCTACTACAGCAATAAGTGAATAATAGTGAAACATTTTACCTCTCAAAAGCCATAAGGGTGACTTCACAAATATGTTTACAATCTCCAAGCTGTGGTTCTTCGTGAAATGTCCGTGTATAGAGGTTTGCTGCCTGAAGAATGAGAAGATCAATCTCTATTCTTCAGGATCGACTAATATGTCAAGTGAACCATTATGATTTGTCAAATAAAACTCATTATACATAGGTATATCCTAAATGTTAAACTTTCAATTTAACAATTCAACTGGACCCAACAGACTATATATACACAACTGAGGCAACAAAGAAAACACAAAATCAGTTTTTCTTCCTGCGGTGAACTTCAAATGCACCGAAAAAGGCAGCTTTTCCATACATCAAATGGTAACATCTTCAACCATGTTTGTGTAAAAGGCAACACAATAAATAAAACAAATGGCACAGAAGGTTTGGACAATCTAAGCTGAGAAGCACAATGTCTTGTGAAATATTCACAGGAAACTAAATACTAAAAGGCAAGCACGCGAAAAAAAAAAAATCTTCCGAGTCAACATCCCAGCAGACGATAACACAGGCTGATTAAAGAGAACTGAGATAAACAAAAATCACAATCTAATTACAGTAATGGGAATAAGAGAATGACATTTATAATTCAATATAGTATTTGTATTTACAAGCATTTATACAACTGAGGACATTAAATGGGGGTTCAAGCTTATTACTATATCAGGACATGGAGCAGAACAATGAGATCATATAATGCACTAAATATAAACCTTGTAAACATCACATCTCACCTTTTATCTTAGATATCAGTCAGATTAAGTTTCTATTTGCCAGGTTCATAATGTATTTGTCCTTACTTTAAGGCATAGGTATGAAGCTTAGGAGTTAGCCTCTCAAGATTTTATTTTAAATAAGCCAGATTTATTCAGAAGGTTTCTATCTAGCGAGGAAAACCTACTGGTCACAGCAAACCCCCAGGCAAAACGTCCCCACTTGTCTCTGGAACAGCTCAGCTAGCTGTGCAGTTATAAGATCTCCTCCACGCCGTGAGCAAAGATCATTACCAGGCCGGGCTCCAGGATCATGTCCTCCCCCATATGCTGATTCTCACAGGCCATCACCACCACCGCCTGCTTGCCAGGGATACGCTTGGCAACGTAGTTCTCATAGTAGCGCCTGTTCATCTGCCGTACCTCGAGAGTGGCCAGTCCCTGCGGCCAGTTACGCTCATGAGCATTCTCGATCAGGTCATTCACAATTGAGAGGGGACAGCCGCTGTCGATGAGGGAGCGTTTGATGACTGCCTGGAGCACCGCATCAGGAGTGGAGATCATGCCCCCCCAGCGCGTCACCCGGGCAGGCTGCATCGAGTTTACCCACCTGACGATAACATTGAAAGGGAAAACCAAAAGAAACTTAGGGACTGAGCTGCAGCTCCCCTGACAAAGTTCATCTTAGATTTAAAAAAAAAAAAAAAAAAAAAAAATCACAAGAGGGAGAAGAAGGAATTTCACTTACTCCAAGATCTCATTGTATTCAATGCTCTCCTCAAGGTTTTGCAGATTAGGGTTGGCACTGCGGATTGCTCTCATGTAGGCTTTCAGCAGCTGAATGTCTCGTTTCTGGAAATTAAAGGCCAACATTTTCAGTGACTGATTTCCCAAGATCTCCCAAAGCCAAATAAGAGTTTCTAAGTGATCACTTTAGCAGCCACCTTGAAAAGCCACGCAAATAACCTATTTCTATCAATTTCTTTCAATCTGTTAATCTGTCCCTAACACTTTTACTGGATTTACCAACAAATCCTAGTTATCAATTCTTTCAGATAGTGCAGAATCCAATTTGGCTATTATGGATAAAGATTGTAATAGCAGTAGATATTAGAGCTTATTAGGGCCTTTGTAAAGTGGCATACTAAGGTATTGGGGGTTTACTGGTCTCATGTCTGAATGACAACACAAACAGCATTAGACCATATAAAATTGTGTTCAACTAAGGTACTGAAAATAATGAAATAAAATTTTCACAATATAATGCCAAAACTCACAAAACATTTTAGTGACCAAATCAGCGTGCATTATAGTAACTATTAAGTAGGAAGCTCTGTAATTATAAAGTGGTTGTATACTTCTTGTTCTTCCTAAACCTGTTCTGCAAAATTTATCAGGACTAAGTCCATTAAGTACTTTGTAGTCAATACATTAACGTGCAAGCATGTGTTCTTACTTGTTCCCCCAACTGGTGTTTATGCTCTGCCACAGTTTTTTCCAGCTCTGAAATCTTTGTCTGTTGCTGCTGGACGACACTTCTCAAGTGTTTGATGCAGTTGTGGTTTGGCAGCTCATCTTTGGGCATCTCAAGGCTGCAAGAGTGGGGGAAATGGAATAAACATTTTTGCAAATCATTAGTTATAATGTATTACAGCATAAATATTTGATGATGATAATTATTACTAAGATTATTCTTCACTTTTATAGTTTCTAAGTTCTGTCACTTAGGACAGAATTTAGGAACTGGTAAAATGGGTGAAGAGGAATCCCTAATCAATATACCCAACAGTTACAGTGAAGTGTGCCTTTTCTGCCACATGGAAACTACTCACCCACAACCCTCCTCACAGTTGACAGGCCTTTTGGGGTTGTGCTCACAGTCTTTGAGGTGTGACTGCAGCTGGTCCAGCCGCAGTGTGGCTGTGCAGCCAAAGCTTGCATTGTCACAGCTGATTTGGAGTTTGGACAGCATGTTGCGCATGATGCGGGGCACAGGCCGGAGGTGCGCTAGCGTCACTACTGTGCGGTCGACAGGACAAATCTGCTGCTGGGCAAACCACTGTGTTATACATGCATTGCAGAAGGCATGCTCACAGTGTGGAGCCTGAGATGGAAATGAGAACACAGAAAATTTGTTTAAACAAATTTGAAAAACTCAGAAAAAAATTAAGGGTGGATGATCTTTCAGACAGGGACTTGCCTGCACTGGTTCTTCTAACACTCCACTACATATAGGGCACAGCAGGTCTTCATCCACCTCCCCTTGGAACCTCGTTACGTCATACCCCATGGTACATCACTGGGACCTACAACCTCCTGAGAAACACACAACCAAGCAAATTAGGTTTTCATAGAACTTAGATGCAAAAGATATACAAAAAAATAAATAAATAAAATAAAATATAAATATAAATATATATATATTTAAAAAAAAAAAAGATTAAGCCAACCTCACTCACAAAAGGTCTCAAATGCTTCCATTCAGCTCTTGATGTATTGCTGGTGCGTCACATCTGGCAGAAATAATCTGTCTGGCAAAAGAGACAGACACTCCCTGCAAAAAACGATGATAATATTCACGTCGAATTATTTATCAAAAACCTACTGGCTGGATAATGGTTAGATCGGGCTTGTGCTGCATAATTTAACACCACAAATATTACACTGATGCAGCTTATCTATAGACACATCTGAATGGCTGGGGATTTGTGATGTTCAAGATTCATCATCACTATGAGACACAAGCTATACTCTTTACTAAGATTCCTCTATTAAAAAAGCAAACAAACAAACAAAAAAAAGAACAGAAATCTGCTGCCCAACCTACACATTTTTTTTCATATTTAATAAGTAAAAGTTGTAAAGGCACAATGACTCCAGAAATCTGAGCACACATCCACATTTATAGACTTCCGTGAGCCAAAGAGCGACGTCCTTGATCCCGAACGCTGCCTGGTTTTTCAGGCGTTTTCAGGCGTTATCCTTTACATGTGAAGCTGCAGCAGCTACCTCCCACATCTGAATTGAGGATCCCGTTGTCCCAGCTGACTGGTGGCTGACCCAATTTCAGTGGAAGCAGCACATACCGGTCTGGAGGCGATTTACAGATCCCTTTACACCCCCCTCTTCCCTGTCGCACACAGCATGCCTTGCACCCAAGCTAACCCTCCATGGTAACGCTATAGCTACGTGTATGATCTTATTTCCCTACACCAGACCGCAATGCCTTTGGATTTATAGCGAGCTTATCTGGTGTCATCTTGAATAAACAGCCCAGTCTTTGATTTCCGGTATCAATATAGCTTGCTCGTCATGAACTAAATGGGGCTAACGCTTGCTATCTAGCTGGTCTGTTAGCGTCTACGATCCCGTTGGTTTCCTCTGGATATTAGCCACCGAGCTAACCAGACAGAGCTCAGTCTGGGCAAACTACAGAGAGAAATTGCTGTTTACAGCCAGCAACATAGGAAGAAAAGATCGCAACCGACTGATATACTTACTTGATCATGGAGTAAAACTGATCCCAATCACGATGTTTATGTATTTTCGGACGTCCAACTGTAACTAGTAGCTCGCTAGCCACGTCCTGTGCTACATCCTACGCTTCTGCGTCGTCCCTACGCAGGCGGGCGGGGACGTCATGACGTATGTGGAGAGCTTTGGCTCGGTCCGTAGACTCCGCCAGGATCTATCAGCTGTAAAAGTACTTGTACTTTACTTGAGTATTTCCATTTTCTTTTTTTGCTAATTTATCATTTATACTCCGACCACATTGCATTTCAGACTGAAGTATTTAATTTTTACTCGACTACATTTGTCGGACATACTGTATAGCTCCTGGTCACTTTTGCAGGTTTAGATTTTACACACAAAACATATGATCGGTTTATACAATATAATATGTTGCAAATTAAACTACCTAAAATATATAAAGCACCTAATTGTAGCTTTTCTTCCAGTAACCACAAGACGAAAATACAAAATAATCATTAACACATCCATTAATATATAATAATATTAACACTGACACCTTTCTCATTGATACCGGGAACTCTTGCAGAATATTTCGTTGACTATACTTATGTACTTTTCTTTTTAATATTTTGGATGCAGAACTTTTACTTGTAAGAGTATTTTTTTTACAGTATCTCTTTTTTGTAGTATCTCTGCTTTTTAATAATTTAATCATTTAAGTAAAAGAACTGAATACGTCTTCCACCACTGCTCTTAACAAACCATGTTTTTGTCTTCACACTTAAGTCTGGCCCCAGGCACTTGTAGTGTTACCACAGCAAACCCACAACTGGTTACAGCAATATTTACTTTTCTTTCTTGTTCAGGCAATTGAGTATTTGTTTTCTTTTGCTACTTAGTATTTTGTAAGCCTATGTCATCTTGTTACCTAGTTTAAAACTTGAATTAAAGTACAAATTAAACTGATGTACTCCATAATCATTTTCAGGCTTATTAAAGTATGGTTCAGTGCTTTGTTTTTACAAATATCACAAGGTATATTAACAATAAAGAATTGCACTTAGAATTCCAACTGTCCCTGGATAAATAATCTTGAGAATTATGATCCTGCTGATTAAAACCTAAGAGTTGTGATCTGAAACAAAGCCTTGAGCACAGTTAAATGATAAACTGCTGCCAAAAACAACCCAATCAAGTTTTCTTTGCATCATCAACTCTATCAGTTCATTTGTGTCAAGATGAAACAACTTAAGACATGAAAGGTGAAATCCTTTCTTTTTGGGACACTTTCATATTCAAATGAAGACTCAAGACTTTTTTTTATTTAGATCAAGATGTTTAATCTTTCTTATTTATTGTGTTAGGTTTAATTTAGCTCCCAGCTATTCGATTGTTCCAGTGAGTTCAACATAACAAATTCAAGATAAAAACGTGACCTGAAACATTAATTGACTGACAAGGACAAAAACAAAAACAGAAAACACTCCAGACTCTGTAAATATTTAGCAATAGCACTTTATTGAACACAAACAACCCTAAGCCACAATACTGAATGACAAGACCAATTGGCTGCAGCAAACATTTTATAAAATAGATTCAGGTTTAATGTCACTAAATTGTTTTTTTTTTTTCTTTTAACGTCAGAAAGACAGATGCAGGTTTTTCCAAAACAGTGAATGATCCTTTACATATTTAACATTTTTGTAACAAATTATCATTCACATGTTCACACGAAGGAATAACAAGGCAAAGTGCTTTCAGGATTGCATTGTCGAAAAAAAAAAACAAAGAAAAATGAATGGCTTGAGGTTTAGGTGAGACGGTGGGGTGGGTGATGGGGGGAGTAAGGAGTAGAGTCCTAGAGTAGGCATGGGTTGGGGGTGGGGGTGGGGGCTGGTCAGAAAACCTCAAACCTTTCACCTTGTCCTGTACCCCTTGTAGTCAAACTGAATGTAAAATGTCGGGGCAGTGTGGAGACAGAAGACTATGTAGCGGAAATTTGGTTCGGAGCGGACAGATGGATTCGAAGGCATACGGCTCGAGGGGCTCAAACTCGCCCTCGTACAGAATTACAAATCCACCCTACTATCTTCCTTGTGACAACCTGTGGTACCTATGGTATCATTGCAACTGCAGGGTAATTGATGGCTGAACCAGAATGAAGCTGTAAACGTTGAAATAGTGTATGCTAGGCGGTGGGGGGGGCTAGACAGGGAAGTATACGCACAAGAGGAAACCAAAGAAATACACGGTGTTAAAAAAAAAGCCAATGCATGGTTATTTATTTTCTAAAAGATGAATCCTCTGACCATTCGCCACTGAATGTTAAAGGGGAGAGACTATCATCATAATCTGCATCATAACATTGTCTGGCTTCACATTCCAGTGGTATTTTGTCGTATAAATGCTTCTCATAAATATTTTTTTTCAACGTCAAATAGACATATACACATACAGCACAACCAAGCACACTTTTTTTTTTCTTATGTATAACTACCATTGCTTATGATAAATCTGTATTCCCCTACTGTGATACCTTTTTTTTTTCTTTCCAAAGTCAGAACAGGTGGAGAGACAAACAATACTCAAGGCTGCAAAACAAGGAGGTAGGAGAAATGCTACTGAAAAAACACAGCAAGTGATGCTAACATGATCGTTCACTTAAATAATCGAGAGATACACCAGGTGCCGGCTCGACTTCTTGAACCACGCTATTCGCCAACGGCTGCTATCCCAGTCAGCGTTTCAGGAGCGGCGTAAAACAACCGTGACGTCAGATCATCACCTCTTCATTTTGTTAAAATATTGTGGGACTTTGACTTGACCATCAAATCATGATGTCTGAGAAAAATCTCCAAAATTACACCCGCAAGCTATTCCTGATAGCTCCTAGCGCTGTCTGGGGTAGCAGCTGTTTTACTAACTGAAGAAATCTCAGATGGCCTATGTCGGCCTTACCAAAAAAAAAAAAAAAAAAAAAAAAAAAAAAATCAAAAAAATTAAAATAAAACAAAAAATTAAAATTAAAAAAAAAATTAAAATTAAAAAATAATTTTTTTTTTGAAATCGTGTCTTAACCCTACATTCCCAGACTGGTCGTGTTTTTAAAATTGGCTAATTTCAACAGAGTAACTTCATTGGTCCTGTTGTCATCACAGGTCTAGAGACCACACTGCTGGTGATGGCATTGACTCCTTTACACACAGTAGAGTAGTATATTTGCAGATTTGTAAATGAGGTAATCAGCGTTAGGCTAAATAGGGAACCCTGTCATTGACACACACGCCCCACTTCATTCACCAGCATGAGCAAAAAAAAAAAAAAAAGAAAGAAAGAAAGATTATTTCCTCAATCAGCGGGACAGGACTGTGGGAAATGAAATCAACTTTGGAATGTTGGGTGGACGAGCCAACCTTTTTCTTTTTTTTTTTATAATTAATGGTTTTGTTTTTTTTCGCGAAGGTGCACTGTGAAACTATTTGATTGTAACTCATCACATGCCCTGATTCGGAGTCCTTTTACTCATGATAAGGGCTCCTTTGTATTTCCCCAGATAAGCCACTCAAAGTAAAAACAGGCAACCCATTATCTATCATCTTTTTTTCGTCTTTTTTTTTTTTTTTTTTTTCAAATTTGCAATGAATTAAGGCTGCCTCAGCGGCAGATCGATGCCTGCTTTAAGTCCAGTTGCGAGAGGATTGTTAATAGCTTGTGAGTTGCAATGAGGTGGCAACGTCTACAGTGAAGCGGACTAAACATAAAAAACATGAAAAGGGACAACTACCACTACTAAAAATGTCACAGAACATGCAGTATACATCCTTTCCAACAGTAGGCTATTCCTAATAGCACATTCAAGGGGGCTCCTAATGGGAAAAAAAAAAAATTCTCTGATATGGCTCTGCTTTAGAGTAATCAAGCTTGGTGTGAGACTACTTCCATCACGGGCTCACGGAAGGAGCAACTCGATAAGGTGCTCCATCAGAAGATTGCTGCCTTAATTCACCTGCACAAATATTTTTGTGTCATTCAGTTCACGGGTTGAACAGTAAAACACTGGAGAGTGTTTTTGAACATTTGTTTTCCTTCGTGTAAATACATTTTTTTTTTCTCCCCCACCCACCCCCTCCCAAAAAGACACATCTTCTGCTGGTGAAAACAAACGGCACTTTCAAGGGGAATGTTTCTCTAAAACCACAATCACAGGACCTCCAAGTAACAAATTCTGAAAACACATAGGCTATACAGTAGATATAAATCTCATGAGTATCTTAACTGTACAAGCTTTAGGCTACACGCTGAAAAGGGAGGGACACGGAAGAACCCTTAATGCTTAACATTGAAAAACAAATATAAGGCATTTCATATTTCCTTTTATCCGCATATGTCACTGACAGCAGGTCTAAATATTTTGAGAAAACATTTCATTCAAGGAGGAAGAGGATGCATATACACATCTACACATGCAAATGAACATGTCTATCGGCTATAAACCAGAAAGTCCAAACTACAATACCATCAAAGTCCATCCGTAAAAAGGAATAAAGAAAAAAAAATAAAAATCCACCTACTCAAATCAATCGCTCAACTTGTGCACGGTTCTGTTCTCTGAGCAGGCAGCGCTTAAAGTCGGATATCGATCACAGTTTTAAGAATGGAATATCACACACTCCACTATCAAATGCCACCTCTCTGCATCACAAACAAGAGGACCACTTCGAAATCCTTCATTTGCTACAGACGAGTGACTTTTGGTGTTAACGAAAAGGGCATATTAAATAATAAATATTTTTTCCCAACTGAGGAAGAAATGATAAACAAAAGGTTATTGCACTTTTTTTTTAATCTTTTGTCTATTTCAAACGAGGTCAGCTTGAGAGAAGATGATTCATGCCTTGATGTCGTAGTAATACAACAAATGTTACGTCACTTCTATAGTATGATCACACTGTTATTTAACACTGCACACAGCTACTACTGCAACCCCTACTCCAACCCTACTACCCTAAAAAATAAAAACACAAAACAATCTCCACAATCGATTTGCAACACAGTCACAACAGCTCGCCTAGACTTGATCTCGAATGCAGGTACTGCATCATTTTTCACGACTTGGGTTTTTTGTATAGTGAAGTCACGCGATCGGTCGATGGATACCAAGAGAGTTGAGAGGGACAATCAGAAGCAGCTCTGAAAATCCAGACGACGATGACCTTTCTACAGTTAATGTGTTCACTGACAATCAAACCTCATGTTCTCTGCACTCAAGAGGAATCTGATGCCCCCCCCCCCACATCATTGCCTAAATTTTGGTCTGTAGGCGCCTTCTCTCCTGGGTGTTGGGAGAGCCAACTGAGCCCCAAGGTGCCTTTCTTTGGATTTGTGCTTTCGTACAACTTGATCTCCATCCGTGCCCAAAAAAATAAAATAAAATAAAATTTTTTTAAAAAATTGCATCGGTTGTGTGCAATCTTTTATGCCGCCCAAAGGGACATATCAGTCACTGGAAACGCGTCATGAAATCCAGACCACTACAGAAGGGAATAGGCGTTTTGAGTTAACTCAGATCACAAAGGGTTGAGATAATCATGCTCAGAGGGTGTATGAGCCTATCCACTGTAGTCATGTATGTTCAGTGTCATTTCTCTTTTTTCCCATTATAAGGCTTCTGGGAAATACAAATGGAAGACCGTACCTTTCGGTAGTAACAAATAAAAGGCACCATGCCACCACTGTGCTCAATATTACACAGGTTCTATGGGTGGGGGTGGGGATGGGGATGGGGATGGGGGATCAATAACCAAGTTTTCAGGCAGGGAAAGTGGTCAAACTAGCATTAGTCATACAGTAAAATTGTATTGTTTTGACTTAAAGAGGTAAAGTTTTATAGCTACCTTCATTTCCTACCTTAAATTACACTGTACCCATCACCCTATATGACTTGCACCATATAACAGACTCATCTGTTGGTTGTAATGAAGAGAAACATGTTCAAACAGGGTAACTATGCTCCTCTGTTCTTAGAAGAAGAAGAAAAAAAGGGGGGGGTACTTGTGCATGTTTAGGTTTGACATGCATATATCGAGAAGTTACTCTCACACACACGCGCACACTACTACGAGAGAGAAGTCTACATGACTGGCATCGGGAAAAGCAAGAAGAAAATCACAGGAGGATCAAATGTCAGCGTCATCACACAAAAGATCACTGATGAGGTAAAACTGCAGGTCCAATAAAAAGTACAAGGTGCAGGTGGCTGCCCCCTTTTTGTAAGGTAGGAAACATGAAACATCTGCCGACACTTAACACCTTCGCGAAGATACATCTCTGATTTAGGCTGGTTTAAGCAGAACTACACTACCCACGACAAGATGGATCACAATTTTTTTTTTTAAACTCTTTGTTACAAGCGTTTTTCATGAGATTTTCCTTTTTCCCATCTGAATTCTTTTTGGTTGTTTTTTTTTTTTTTTTTTGAGGTACACCACTTTTTTTTTGTTTTTAAATCCCCAGTGTCACTTGGCTCTAGATATGAGAGAAGCCAGAGTTGATTGTTTACGAGTGAATTCTGAATTCATTCATTCATTCACAGTGGCAAATATGGCGATATCCTAACCTCTCACAACAATCTCTGCACCATGGCAACCTTGAGCTATGTGCTACCTCAATTTTTATTTGTGTGCTTCTCGACACCCATAGATGTCTGTAAGACCAAGATTTGCCAAAACCTCTTTATTTTTCTTTTTCTTTTTTAAAATAGCAATCCAACCAAGTAGCATAACTCTACAGGCGATGCAACTTATCAGGTACTGTCAGGTATCATTTCCTTTTTTTTTTTTTTTTTTTTTTTTTAAGCTTTTAAGGCAAAAGGCTCAACAGTGGATCAGAGAGTTGAATTGAAATTTGCCATTTACTTCAAGTAAGAACCAAGACATCCATGGAGGCAAATCAATTCTATACTGTTTATACCATGCTTTTTTTTGGACATCAAAAACTTTTTTTTTTCTTGGTAACATACACACCATAACCCACCCAACACATAACCTAGGGATTGCTTTGCCAATACCAAAGGGACTAACTATATTCTCCAAAAAAAGTCCAATTATAAAATAGACTTCTATTAACACCAATTTTTTTTTTGTTTTTTACAGAATACTTGCATTTCAGTACTAATGTCCCATGCAAATATTTATATACTTTTTCTTTGACTAATATAATAATTGGCGAAAAGACATGCAGATCCAAACACAAAACTAATAATAATCCTGCCTACTTCTGAATAAGTTACTGACCAAGTAAATATGATTTATGTCTAAAGGCAAATAAAGGTTTCTATGGCACTAAATGGGTGTAGCTTAGGTGCATTTTTGTCAAATATAGGCTATTTTTTTTTTTACGAGTATGTGTGATCGCATCTACTGTAGACCTTTTTGTCCCTCTTGTTTTACTGTACTGTAAGGCAATCTCAATGGAATGGATGAACATGAATGTTAGATTCATCGGATCTCGTCCTCAGTTTACCTTGTAGGCTACACTCCACACAAATATGTATATAGAGAAAGGAGAGTGATATTACACAACAGCAGGCCTATACTCCAACAATAATGCCTAAAAAAAAACAAACCAAAACAAAAAACAAAAACCTACCCAGACCCTCAATGCAGGAAGACTACTACACATACTTTATAATATGTAGAGAATTAGGTTATTACATGCTACCTCTATAATCATATCTATGCAAGACAAATGAAGAGTAACAGTTTAAAGTAGGGAGAAAGCAAATTGTCCTGCTCTAAACTGACCCTACATTCATTTCAGTCAGAAAATTCATGGCTCAGATTTGATGGTCAGACTGTAAACTGCTTCAACATATGCATAAATCCATTGCTGCTTTACTAAGAGAGGGGTCCCCCCCACACACGTTTTGGCAAACAGGCCTTATTTTGTGACCAAAGATTATAACATCTAACCCGCATTTCAATCTTCCATTGGCATTTATGCTATGATTTTTTTTCTGAATTGGCCTAAATGGATGGCAGTGCAATATTTGTGCTGCACACTATTACACAAACGCGCTATTGCTACAATTGGACCTTTCATTGCTTTCTGACTCCAGATATATTGTATATGCTCTGTTTGTTTTTAATTGATAACTATATATCAAAAATTGAGATCTAGCTCCATGCATAATCACTCACTTATCACTGGTATACATACAAATTAAAAAAAAAGGAAAAGTCAGTGGGCAGTGGAGACTGTCCCGAAGTGCTTAGAGACACTTTTTTTTTTTTAAATAATGCATTGTTAGAGTACAATTTTGTTGCAGCCTTTGCTTGTCCTTTTTGCAACCCTACCTTCCTGTATTCAGCAGCAACACACATGCATGTAAACATAAGTACATACATTACATCTGCTCTTTTGCACACTTAGAACCTGAATGTACTAAAGTGCGTGCTTGACTATCTAATTAAGTGCTGTGGGATTAGGGTTAAAAAGGGAATTAAATTATGGAACACCCCATTAAAAAAAATGTAGACATAATCATCCTGCTGAGATCTGATTGGATTCATAAATTCTGCCTGCTGCTTCAGCACAAATCCTGAGATTACCAAAAAAAATAAAAATAAAAATGTACCTATTCCTAATATTAACTATAACTGTTCTCTTGAAAATCATAAATTTATCAAGATACTAACAGCCGGGGGATGTGGGTAGGGGTGGGGGTCACTAATTAGTTCCATTTCATCTCAGTCACTTATGGAGGTCAATTGAAATGCCAACTACAGATCTAAGACACTAAACTCTGAGAAAATTACTGCTCTGAAATGGACTTAATGTCAGTTTTAGTAAGTCAAGCAAAATACAATAACATGAAAAGACTTTTCACGGGAAGGGGAAGGTGGTGGTGGTGGGGGTTTAACAACATAGCCTAGTCTAGGTCCTCATCTCTCATCCAGTCAACTAATGTGTGCAATTGTGCCACTTCATTACCAGTGGATATGAAGTTATCGCGCCAATGAAAACAATCTTACTCAGTGTAACTTAACCACCAAACAGATGGTTTTGAAAAAGAAAAAAAAAAAAAAAGACGACGACAAAGTAGCATAGCTATAACATCTAAAAAACACAAACAGCTCTAGTGGTCCGATACAATCATCTTTAGTATGCTTAGTACCAGAAATGGGATGAGGAGACAACAAAAAAGAAAAAGAAAAAAAAAGAAGAAAAAAAAAAAAAAAAAAGCAAATATTTGGATTTCTGCTATTCCTGAAATCTAAACAACAGGTATTGGCCTAAGCAAAGATCCCTCTTCTTTTTGCCTCTTAGCCCTATTTGCTTCTATAAGGGATATCAACCCCCTTGTCATTGATAGTGCCATGACATATTGAGGACATGTCAGGCAATGTTTATTTTTTCACCCTACTAGATACTAACGGTGCAACTGTGGTTCAATGTCGTTGCTATTGAACAAAGTGGAAAGCTTAAAAAAAGAAAAAAGAAAAAAAAAAGAAAAAGAATCGGTCTCAGGGCTTGTGACACTCTGTCATTACGCAATACAACTGAAATGATGTGTTACGGAAGGCATGGGTCAAAAGGCATTTCATGAGATGCCATAAAAGGCAAGTCCAGTGCATTTGTGTTGACACTGGTGGTAAAATGCCCGGGCACACACAGAGCCATTCGTTTAGTCTTTAGGTAATTTTTTGAGAAATAATAATAAAGGAGAAAAACAAACAAACAAAAAAACCCCAAACACATTCCAGGGAAACAAAAGCCCTTGTGACAGTGATTGTCTATTCAATAACGATAAACGAACAAAAATAAAAAGGCCAAAAGAAAAATATTGCTTGAAAAACTGCCCAATAAAAATAGCAGACAATACTCTTTATCTTTCAGTTCTAATAATGGATCAGAGTTGACCACCGAGAAGTTGAGATATAAGCTATAAGATGTTTAAGACTAGTTCACCAGCTCCGAGAAAAATACTCCTTTTTAGCGAGAGCTTGTTAGAAAAAAGAAAGAAAGAGAAGGGAAAAAAAAAAAAAGAAAAAAGACGATGCTGATGGCCGGTTCAACTTCAGAAAACACAAACAAAAATGTCATTAGTGCCTAAAAAAAAAAACAAAAACAAAAAAACAACTGATTGCTCTCTTTCGATAATTAGGCCATTCGAATTCTGAAATCTTTCAAAAAAACAAAAAAAAACCAAGAAAAAAACACTGTTAAAGAGATGGTAAATAAATTGAAATGGCTTGTTCATTTATGTGCTCAGATATATGATGCTTTGATGAGGTGTTGTTGGCAGATATTACTAGTAAAGCCTTCATCTAGAAATAAACAAGGCCTCAGTCAGTCACTATCCTACAGTAGTTCTCTAGTCCTACAAAAAGAGAACGTTAGGCCTACGGACCCTGGGTGAAGATGAAGCAGCTGCTAAACGAGTTGACGAGGTATATCAAGATCTATTGTCTTTCTCTATACAGTACAGTTCATCTCAAATAAATAATTTATAGCCATAGTAGTGTTGATCAACTTTGGTCATAACTTATATGCTTAGAAACATTCTAGCTTAACAAACACTTATTTAGCATCTTTAAAACATGAAGTCAGCATTAGGAACAGGTTGATGTTACGATGCTGACTTCGAGCATGACTCTCCTTTGGAAGGAGACACACTAAATGTATAATTCAGCAGCATTACCAAATTATCTTAAAATGCCAAACAATTCTAGGCTGTACCTTTAAAGTACACTATGGAATTACCATCTTTGTGACCCTTTTCCAATTTTTTTTCGGATTGTACTGTAGTACACAAGCATTGCACTCTTAAGCAAAATTTAGATTTTTTTTCCCTTGTGTGGTTCCTTCATAAAAATCTAGGCTAACAGACAATTAAAAACCAAAGAGAGAGAGAGAGAGAGAGAGAGAGAGAAATAATAACCAAAAAACAAACAAAGAAACTCTTTGATCATTCTTTTGGGAAGGCTGTATGTTCCTCTACAAGGTCACCACATCTGATTAAACATGATATGACTTTTTTATACTGAGTGATATGAAGAGAAAGACAGTCGAGGACACAAAGATTCCATGCTCTTAGATGTCGGCTATATAATTATGTCAACATGGTTTTAAAGGGTTAAATGATTTAGAGATGGCCAGATTGCTAGTGTTTGTTTTGGACGCCACACTTCATCTTGAGTGACCTTGTAGAGCAATCTGCCTCTATGTATTAAGCACTACTAGGAGATGGAGGAATGGGATCTAATTGCATATTAGGTTTGACTGCACCTCAAGAGAAGACCAAACACTCACGCACACACAGACGCACAAACACATACATACACAGAGAACAGACATGTGGGTGGGTGCTCTCCTGGTCCTCCGGGCCATGTTAAAGGGAGTCGCCCCCTGGTGGTGATGATGGTGACAGCAGCTGACTGAGAGGGTGTGGGTGTGGGGGAGGCGGGTGGTGGGGGTGTGGGTGGGGGCACATGACCTCACTCAGACAGACACCCGTCCAGGCCAACTGGTGCACCGTGACGGTCTTTGACGTAGCCGTTGTGGAGGCCGTTGCTGGGCAGGGGGGCGCAGGCGGCGGTGATGCCGCAGTGCTTCAGCAAGTTGAGACCCGGGGAGGGGGAGACGGTGGGAGAGGAGCAGGAGCAGGAGGAAGGGTCCCGCTGGGGGAAAGGCTTCATGGTAGAGAGGATCAGAGCCAGGCAGTCGGCCACGTCCTTGTTGGGAGCACATGCCAAAGCTGGGGTGTGGCCTGATTGACAACGACACATTCGCATTAGTGCATGCATACTGCTAGAGCATCACAGGAGTCACATTAGGTAAACTTTTAAAGCTGCTCCAACTGATGGATCAAGTGACTATGTGTAATGTCAAAAGGTGTCGCAAGTACTGATGAATCCACAGAGAATAATCATCCAACTCTGCTCTCTCAATCAGGTTTACAGTGTTTTAGTGCTTTTATTTTTAACTTATTGATTTGGTTTTACAGCCTGAAACTCCTGCTTTGGTTCACTCCCTTCCTTCTCATTATTGTTGTGTTAAGAAGGAGTATAAGTGGTAGCCGTAGCAGCAGCAGCAGGAAGCAGCTGCTTTCATCAAAAAAAGCTCTAAAAACCTAATGTACGATATCTGCATTACACCAAACCACAGGCAGAAAGTTAGTGACCAACTGGGGAACACAGTGAGCTTTTAGCAGCTAAATTTCATCAGGAGTTGGTACAACGAAAACAGAGCTGAGAGTGAAAACTGGAATTAGACTACAATATATCAATGTTGTTTTTACAGCTTGTAAGTTGCTTCCAAGAAGCCCAAAATAAATAGATAAATTAAAAAAAAATAAAAATAAAAATCTGCTGATGCAGGTTTTAATAAATCATGAAGAGGCTTTTGCATATTTAACCCATTTATCACAAATGAGAGGCTACCGAGCAGCACCACTCTTACAAGCTCAAGAGTCAGAAAATCTAACTCACAAACATCAAGAAAACATGAATATTGTTAAAAATTGTTAAAATACATTTAGTTGTTTCTTGCAACAGACTTCTACAAGTCTCCAAGCACATGAACTCAAACCCTCAGATGACTCTTTAAAACCTGTGCTTTCAACACAATGCTAACATAAATTTGACAGAAGATTTGTATTAAACAGGATGTCTATTCCAATCAAGTTTCAGGTTGGCAGGAAGACAGGAAAACATTTTCAAAAATCAAAAGTAGTTTTTTCTGTGAAAAAATGATTGGCCAAAAAAAAAATCAAAAACAAAAAAACCCAACAAACAAACATAATTAAAAGTAATTTAGCCAAAAAAAAAAAATGTATGTGATTCTCTAAATCTTGCATGATCTAATGTACCACTTCAGCTCGTTCAGCCCGACTACAGATAAAGTACTGATGGAGTTAAGGGGTGCCTCACCTTCCTCATCCACAGCCAGCACAGTGGCTCCTCTACTCAGCAGTGCCTGCACCACCGTAGCCAGGCCATTACGTGCTGCAAGATGGAGGGGCCTGGGGGAGAGGAGGGGGAGTCTGAGAGACAGCTGGCAGACCTACGATCACCGACTAATTTAACGGTAATATCAGAACTTGTGACGCAAAAATTAAACAAATGATCCGGCCTCAAAGCACTGGTTATACATTGGTGTTGTCTGAACAAACATTTATAACAGATAAAAGACAGCACATTTTCTGTAGAGGATTTACAATATTTATAAACTATTATGAAAATGACAAACAGAGAAATAACACTAGGACAAACATGGCCTATGTTTCAAGGACATCAGCCTGAAAGTGCTTTTGTAAAAATGTAGACACAAAAGCCTTCACAAAGCCTTTTTTATCCCCTCATTTGCTGTTAGCTTAAAATGTTACAAGGTTCTCACATTTGCAGAGCACTGTTGGTGGCATTAATGAGTGTAGGACTGTGGATCTCTCCCAGAATCAGCAGGGCACACATCTCATGAGCCTGAGGGACAAATCAGAACGGCGTGTGAAAACAATGCATGTGCTTCTGACTGTGGTAGCTGCTCAGCATTCACAGAAAGTGCAGCTCATTTCACCGAGGTGTTTTTGGTTTTTTTTAAAGAAAGATAAAAATATTACTTTTTAAAAGAGAAAAAGCATTTGTTTAAGCACCCTGATTCATTCTAATAGGCCTGGTGGAAATGCTCAGCACACTAGAGCTGAGCTTTTGGATCTTGTGAATAAGTGTGGCATGTACCTTGCTGCAGGCCAGGTGCAGGGCAGTATTCCTGTTCTCATCAAGCAGTGTCAGGTCGGCCTTAGCCCGGTGAAGGAGGATGGCTGGGAAACACAGCGAGACAAAGATGTTTATTTCCTGCGACCACAGATGTTCCAGTCTGACAATTATATAGAGGAGATGCACAAAAGACCTACTCAAGCCTAGATTGTGAGATACAGCCATGTACTGTTAAAAACAACTCTTTCTTCATAATACCACAAAAATGACGGGGGGCACTCACCCACAGTGCCACTGTGTCCCTTGTCAGCAGCTACCATGAGAGCAGAACGTCCGCTTTTGTCCACCGCATTGATCTCTGCGCCATGGCGAAGCACCAGCTGAAGTCCTGCAACATCCTCAGCAAATGCGGCAGCGTGTAGTGGGGTCCTACAGCCGCACACAGAGACACGCTTACTGTATGATCAGTGGTACAGCCTTAAGGGGCTGTGGCAGACTTTAACTACAAAGCTCAGGGACTTGAGGACTGATTATATAAGATAGAAGATACAGGTAAAGGAAACAAAAATATCTTTATAACAATGAGAAATACATCTTACCTATACCTCTTAAATTAAATGATTTCTTTCTGAATCAAAAATATTCCAAAAATAATCTAGTTTTTTGCTTTGAAGCCTCACCTTCCTTTGGCATCTCTGGTGTTAATCATGTGGACCCCAGCGGATTCCAGCAGCCTCTCTGCAGCGCCGCTGTGGCCATTCATCCTACAAGCAAGACAGCCACGTTAATGAAATGCAGATTTCATCTTAACCTGCCTAATGTTGTTTTTTTTTAAGTTAATTTTGACACTGAGACACAAGATAAGCACTTATGCCAAGTTAATACTCACAGAGCACAGTGCAGGGGGGTGAAAGGGTTTCCCTCTTCGTGGATAAATGTTTTAAATTCAAGTAAAACCTCCAAACAGTCTTCATGCCCTGCAAACAAACACACTCAGCATTAAAGTTGACAGATGTTACAGTGATTAACTGTAACATTTAGGTTCAGGGATTAGGCATTTTCAGATCGATCGGACTGAGCAAACCTTTGTAAGCAGCCCAGTGTAATGGGGTGTATTGTTTGTTGTCCAGCAGTTTATCTTGAGGGTCTGTTGCCACGGCAGCCTGCACCAGACTGGCCAGGATCTCTGTGTGGCCTCTAGACGCGGCATAGTGCAGCGGTGTCCTACCCTGGGTGTCCCGACACAGTGCAGAAGCCTTGTGCTCCAGAAGGGCTGTCACACAGTCATCGTGGCCCAACACCGCCTGAACGAAGAGCAGCGAGGCGTGACAAGACAAAAAACATTGATTTTAAACACGGGCAAAAACTTTTGATTATAACCTCTTTATTTTATAGAAGATATATAATTCATATTCTTTTGTTTTGTATTATACTGCTGGATCACAGTTATATTAATTAGATCTAGGTTACTTTCCTGGATTACCAGAATAAAGAGGTTAATCAATGAATATCTTAATTGAAATGAGCTTAACCTGTGACTAAAATCAGTCCCTGTCCGGGACAACGGACACCTAGTGCGCCTTGGCAACTGTTGCTCTGATCCCTAAGACACCCGAACAGATGGTGCTATTAGGAATTTAAAGAAGCTTTAGTCATCATTTGTCCGTGTTAATATTTTACTGTTTCCTGACTGGGTGACGTGGCAATTCTGGTAGATACAGCTTTTCATTCGGGCGGGGTTTTAACACAACTTTCCAGTTTAACAAAATGACCTAAACTACTATATTTGGAAGTGAAAAAAAGGGACATTTATGTTGTCTATTTTAATTGTCATTTGTGTTGTAAATGTTTACTTCCACTGTACAAACAGACCCTTGCACTCCACCCACCAATTAGACTTTTGAGTATAGTATATAGCCACATGCAGTGTTTGACTCACCCCTCTGTGCAAAGCTGTGCTGCCTCTCTTGTCCTTGGCATCAGGCAAGGCACCCTTCTCCAACAGGAAGTGGACGCAGTCAGTGTGACCTCCGAGAACAGCCAGCATCAGAGGGGTCCTGAAGGTGACAAATGACAATTTAGAATTGTATTTTCAGCGTAGGCCCACTGGTCAAATTAGCTTTCGGCATTTCAATGTTTTTTCAAAGTTAAAAATTCAAACAGAAGCCAAAACACAAAAAACAACAACTCACTGGCCAAATTTGTCTGCAACGTTGGTGAGATCCCCCTCCTCCCCATAATCAATCATCATACGCAGGCAGTCTGAGTGACCGTTGGCAGCTGGTAGGAAACAAATTTCAAGAGAAAGATTTTTAAAAATTATATACGTAAATTATTTTTAACACAAAACTGACTCTATATTCGGTATGGTAACGATCAGAAACATGTGGAATAACTACAGAATAGTCCTGAACAGAGCAGTATACCTGAAACATGAATCGGAGTCCACATGAGGCGGTTGTCATTGAGGAGACAGGAGGCCCCCTGAGCCAACAGCACCTCCACACAGCGGGCGTAGCCTTTCTGGGCGGCCAGGTAGAGCACGGAACGGCCGGCAGCGTCCTGCATGTCCACGTAAGCCGCGGTCTCGGTCAGCACACGCAGCGCCTGCCAGTGGCCTTTATCAGCCTGACCGGTCACAAAAGGTCGGTCACAACTTGGCATGTGGTCAAGATTAAGAGGCCGATTATGACCGGCATGGACACAGTGAGTTAAAGGGTGAAATACTTACAGCGAGATGCAGCGGACTGACTGGGATACTACTCTCTATATCTCCTAGTGCATTAAAGGACATCTCCAGGAGCTAAAAAGGAATAAAGATGTATGCTAGATTTAATTTACTAAGGAAAGACGAGGAGGTTACAGTGATGTATCGTAAATATAACATTTTGTAGAAATTACTCAAGTTAAGAAATCCTCAAAACTATAAAGCATTTGGAAATGAGTCCCATTATTTTAGAGCCCAGGGTTATGTCATCAAAGTAACTAAGTAAGCTACTAAGTCCAGAATCCAAAGATATAATGTAGATAACTACTTTATAGTTACTTATAATGTAGGACATGGAAAAGCAGCAAATTCTCACAGAAGCAGAGACCAGACAGATTTTTTGGGGAGTTTTTTGGGGGCATTTTTGCTTGAAAAAAAAAACAAAACAAAACAAAAAAAAACCAACAACAAACAATAAAAACAATGCCTGAAACAATCGATTTGTAAAATGGTTGCCAATAATTTTAAGTCGAATAAATAACTGAGTAATTGACCAGTAGAGCTACAACTCTAATTTAACATGCAAGATTGATGTATGTGCTAGGTTATGTTATGAAGGGATCTCAGAAGTGAACAGAGGAACACACCAGCTCCAGGTTCTGTTTGTTGCCATGGTAAGCTGCATAGTGAACAGCACTGTAACCCTTTGAGTTGACCATCGATGGATCAGCACCATTGTCCAAAAGATGCTCCAAGCAGCTATCACAAAAATGAGACAGGAAAAAGCAGAGAGGGGAATAAGAAGAGCAGCACATGGGTCTTGGGACACGGATGTTTTCAACTTTTTGTCAGTGTATTGAATTTTTAAGCTTTGGCATGGGCATATGCAGGAGAGGCAGGACAAGAATAAATAAAACTCACAAGTATGACTCCTTCGCCTCATCTTCATCGTTCTGATGGTTTCCAGAAAAATGACGATCAACCCTGGGAGAAATTAAAAATAAATAAAATAAATTAAAAAATCTTTAACTCAATGAACTTTCTTAAGGTCAGTATCACTTACAAATCCCTGCAAAACTGTTTATCCCTAGGTGTTTTCTTTAGACATTTACGTTGCTAAATAACAAACTTTTGGTTTTTTTTCATATGATTTGACTATGAACCAGACATTCAGAACATTAATTTAAACTTCTTGAACTCAATAAATATGAGTTATGAGACAAAACACAAAAAGGCTGACACATGAGAAACAAGAAAGCTTTTCTTTGTGCACCAACTGCGAATTTCAAAATCCTCCAGCCAATTCAGTTTGGAAAACAACGACTGACTTTCTGCCAGACCTGAGCGGAATTCGGTGGCTTTGTTGCTTTCACATATTTCGGGGGGGGGGGGGGGGCATGGGAGGGGGGAGTTTTCCAACCTGCTGAAGGCTTGGGAGGCGGCAGAGTAGTGCAGGGGAGTACAGCCTGTCTGGTCAGGCTCGTTGACCTCAGCGCCAGCGCTCACCAGGGTCACAGTGCACTGGTACCTCCCATTAGCAGCCGCATAGTGCAACGGTGTCCTGTTGGTATGATGTGACAGAATACAGTCACTAAAAATAGTTCTTTGTAAAATAAAATACATTTAAAATGAATTTATCTAACAAGGACAATGGGGGGGGGCACTCACCTTCCCATTATGTCCCTCTTGTTTAAGTCAGTACCGCTACTTAAGAGCAAGTTCAGACATTCAACATTTCTGCAGAGAGAGGGGACCGTGACAGGAAATTAAGTCGGAGCAACAGACGACATGTGATAGCGTGACATTTCGGGTCAATTTAATATTCCGGTGCCACAGCAGATTGTGCGACTTACCCTCCGGAGGCAGCAGCGTGTAGACAGGTCCTCCCAAAGTTGTCAGGGGTGTTTATGTCAAACCCAGCTGATAGTACGTGCTCCTTACTCATAGATGAAACTATACTATACAGCTGACCTGCAGGGTGATGAAGAAATAGCAGATGTTAACAGCTATGTCAATCCTGGGGTGCCAATAATTCCAACTGGGACTGCAGATACAGAGGATTACGTAATCAGAGCACACACATTCATGAGACAAACCTGAGGAGAGTAACTTGCGACAACAGTCTGAAAACCCGTACAGCACAGCTAAGTGCAAGGGGAACATTCCATGGATCCCACGTCTTGGAAAGAAAAATAGACACAGTACAAAATGTTAGAAACCAAATAACCCGTATTAAAAACATGATCTGCTTAAACTAGTGGGGTGTGTTATTAGTTGAATAAATGATGAAACACTGCTACCCTCCTTGCTGGCACCAGATACACGGGTGTATTAAACTAATTATTAATATTTTGTGTTTATGAACAACGCAAGTTAACTGTCGCATATAAGATGTTACGCCACTAGCTTAATGCCCGGATGCTGTAAACCAGCAAGGGAAGTGGGACCAAAGACATCTCATAAAACCAGAGGGGTTTGGCAGGGTTTAGATCATAAATATTAAAATAATGTGGTATGTAGGTTTGCATATAACTACTTGACCGGGGCAGTGCGTAACCAGAGACATGTGAATGTTAACCTGCAAAGACAGAAGGCTGGTGGTGCTAGCACTGCCAACATTAGCCACACTTGGAAAACAAATATGAAATTGTTTACCTCCAGGCACTGTGATCCTACTTAATTACCAATTGAACTGTGCTCAATTTTGACTGTTTTCTGGGCGTTTTCTTCCCTATTTTATCCTTGTCAACTATGCTAAATTTATACTGACAGAGAAATGAGTCATCGGGAACATCCCTAGCTTATAATCCAAGTGTGTTATAGTATGAGGCACATACATTAATGCTTCTTGTATTAAAGGCTATGCTTGAATCTGTTTTAACAACCTCATGGCACCATTATTCTCAGTAATGCCACTTCAAGCTTCTCAAATACCTGGCCGTGTCTGCGCCGTTGGTCATTAGAGTGCTGATCAGCAGTTCATGGCCGTACTTAGCAGCAACGTGGAGGGGAGTATTGCCATACTTGTCCACACAATCAATTTCCCCACCTGATGGACAGAAAGGAAGACAGAGTCATTTGTGGAACATTAGAAAGAGGCGAAAAGCCTGCACCGACATATTCTCACAGATCACCCAAACAACCACAGTCCCCGTTACCATTTTGGATGAGGATCTGAGAGCGTGTGAAGCGTCCGTGAATGGCTGCCATGTGCAGGGGGCTCTTCCCTTCTTTGCTCTGTAAAAAAAACCAGAATATAAATTATAAAATCATATCATTACATCTTAAATGTAGTACAGAGATCAGTACGATAGATTACAGTAACAATCTGCAAGTATAGGAGAGTTTTTTTTTTCAGAGCAGGCTTCAGAAAACTGCAGCGATAGAGGATGATGCTGACTCAACAACTGTCATCCCCATCTCATTTTAAATTTAGGACTGAAGTGTGACAAAAATTATCATCCCGCACATCACGTTTTTACATTTTTCTTGCAGTGCAAGCAGGAGCTGTTTCCACTCTTACCGGCATGTCCTCATTTAAATTAACATTCACCCGAGGTCACAGGTCTCACTTTAGCACAAATATGATTTGAACAAAAATAGAAAACTACACTATTGGATTTTTTTTTGAGAGAATTTTGTAAGAATTGTGTAAGATGGCATCATTTTTATGGCCTATATATTTTGGAGTGATTAGTTCTATAGAAACCTTATATTAATATGACTTTTTTTTCCCCTCATGTGCTCCCTTTCCACACACACTGGGACAATGTAGTCACTGTTTGCAGCTAAATATGTGCATGAGAAACTCTCCACCCATGCAAATTTATAAATAAAGTGTTTCTATAGGCAGGTATAAAAGGTGCATTATCTTTCTTTCTCCACTACCCACATATGGGGATTTAATTACATCAGTCATTGGCTACAATACAAACACATACTTTTCCTTAAATCTCTACTTTGAAATCTGGTTTAGAAAACAATCTATGTATAAATGACCTTCAGCTTAGAAAATAGCCTGACAAAAACAGAAAAAAAATGTATTCCATTAACACATTTGTACTTTGAAGTGAACCGAAGATACACCCCATTTAATATCACCATGTTACATGATTATCAATATATAATTACAGCCAATTGTAAAGTTATTTCCATCTGAGACCCTTTAGCCTAGTTCCTACCTGCTGGTTGACATCTGCCCCATTGTTGACCAGCAACTCCAGACAAAGGGCACCATTGGTGGAGACGGCAGCCAGGTGCAGAGGGGTGTAGCCGCACTTGTTGGGCTGGTTAACATTAGCTCCATGGTTCACCAGCTCTGTAGCCACAGCCTCCTGCCCCATGTAGCAAGCCACATGGAGCGCAGTGTTTCCGAAGCCATTGGGCTCATCAATCTGATGGTAAAACACAAAGGTGGTGCAAGGTCAGACTCTGACTAAAAGCCCTGAGAGGAAGGATTCCGGGAAGTCGTAAGAGTCCTTTAAACAGATTTCAGCTGCCCGTGATAAATGACTGTTGGTAATACAGTCTGACATTTAATAAAACAAACAAACAAACAATTGGGCAGAGCAACCTGGCCAATTTAAAAATCAATATTTTTTTTTGGGGGGGGGGGCTCTTGAATGCAAATTCACTCACCTCTGCCCCCATTCTCAGTAGAAACTTTACAATTTCAATGTGACCACTTGCAGCAGCAGCGTGGAGAGGTGTGTAGCCCTGCTTATCCTTGCAGCTCTTGTCTGCACTGCGGGACACCAGCAACTTCACAACCTCCACATGCCCTATGCGAAACACACACACACACACACACACACACACACACACACACACAAAAAGGAGAAAACATGTCAGCATTCTAGACTGTGACTTAAGGACTCACGGATGTTGTTGCTTTCTATTTGAGTAAAAGCGGCTCTAACAATAGGAGCTGTTAACAATGAAAATGTGCGCTGCGAAGGTTGTGAAAATGAAACTCACGTACCCAGGTAAGCAGCACAATGGATAGGCTGTCTCTCCTTCTTATCGATGGCACTGAGGTTGGCCCCTTTGTTCAGCAACAGCTTCACCATCTGTCAGATGGGTAAATTCATAAAATTGTTGAGGAACTTCTCCAAAGGGATTTTTACTTTTTTATATAATAAAATAATAAAAATAAAATCTCACCTCCTGGAACCCGCTCTGAGCCGAGTGGTGCAAGGCAGTTCTGCCCGTGCGGTCCGCCATGTTCAGGTTGCTCAGCTGGGTTAGCAGGGCCTCGGCGCAGCGCGTGGCTCGGTTGGCAGCGGCCACATGCAGCGGCGTCTGCCAGAACTTGTCTCGTGCGTTCGCCTCTGCCCCACGCCTCAGCAGCAGACTCACTGCCCTCTGGGGAGAGGAAGGCAATTACAAGAGCTTAAAGCATACATCATATCTACAGTTTGCTGCGCTTCCTGCAGCCAGTGCAATATTTTTGGCACATAAGTCAAAATTAGTTGTATGATCACTGTGGGTAAATGCATAATAGAATTACGAGGGTGATCTCATCTGAATGAGAGATAATTAGACTTTCTAAGGATGTGAATTTATTGCCTACTTCGTTCCTGGAAGCAGCTGCCCTGTGCAATGGGGTCAACCATACATGGTCTTTAGCATTTACACTGGCACCTGGAAGACAAAGAACAAAACAAAACAAAATTAGTTCACATAAAAAGAAATATCTCTCTTTTTTTTTTTTTAAACAGGAGTCACATTGATGTTGCAAGTTAAGATAAATACTGCTGCACAGTGATTTTACAGTGGGGGCATCAGTCTTGGAGACAACAAAGGATAAAGTGTGCACCGTAGTCCTGTGACACAGTGGAGGCCAAACTGTTAACACACACAGCCGGATATCGGCAAAAGCATGCAGCTCACTTACCTGATTCAATGAGGAGGTCCATTATATGGACGTCACCCACACAGGCAGCAGCATGAAGCGGCGTACGGCGCTCTTGATCCTGCGGGGGGAAAACACACTTAAGTCGAGGGGGTGGGGGGCGAAATTACGTTTGATGCTCATGTTTAACCAAAGATTTCACGGGCCCGAGTCCTGCATGACACAAACCCGTTCTGCACTGTGACTAAACGTACTCAAATGCAACACACATACCAGTGCATTGACATCCTCCTTTTTGTGCAATAATAGTTGAACTTCTTCAGCATTACGATTGAAGATGGCCTGGACCAGAGGAGGCTGCAAAACAGAGAGACACCGGTTAAGTTGTCGGCGCGATAACGGTGCATAAAATTAACGTTAACGTTGATCCGATAGCGGCGGTTTCGGATGCGACCGTCGCACTGTGCGATTCCTCCGAGCGCGGAAACCTCCGTTAAAAGAAAAACGCCTCGAACCCTTCGGCGAAAGGCTCCATTAAAGCTATCGCGAAGTTAAATGTGGTATTTGACGCGTTTGCTGGAAAGAAGCTGGCCGTGATTTTTGTTTTCCCATCCAGCACATACTCGGCGCCCTGGCCGAGGCCTAAAGGCCCCTTTTTTTCCTCGCCACTTACGTCAGCTAGCCAAACGGCTGTAGCTTAGCTCCCCCTGCTACGGAGCTGGCTCCGACCCGGAGCCCGGGGCCTAGACGAGAGCGGCGGCGGCGGCGTTCGCGTTAACGCACGGCCGCTTAGCATCGCCCTTCGCGGGGAGGGGGGGAGGAGAGGATCGCGCCGCCGCGGAGCCGACGTCGACTCCCGCGAACATGCATCACCGAAAAAGCCAAATCATAAAAAAAAAAAAACGGGTCCGTCGGCGAATGAGACGTGATGTACTGCGCACAAGACTGGGGTCTTCCCCAGCAAATAGACTGCGCCACAGCGCAAACACGGAGCGCCTTCTCTCGCCGTACCTGGTCTGCAATGTTGAGTACTCCCATCTCCCAAACTCAGCCAGGACGGAGCTCCTTCATGAGGATAAAACTTCGAGGTATATTGCGGTGCGCTACTGTATCCACCTTTTCAGACTACACCCATAGCTGGTTGCAAACAGAAATGCGGTCTCGGTCTGTCACTGTTGTTGTCTGTATCCAGTGTCTGGTCTGACGACGCTGGCTCCGGCCGTGCTGGTCCGCCTACAGGCGTGGCGGTCCGCCGTCGGCCTCTCGGGGGCCAACGGCGACACCCGGCGGCGGAGGGCGGCACTTGCCGTCGCCTCTCACGGCCCCTCGGTGCGCGGGAGGAGAGGGGGTGAAGATGAGGAGGTTTGAGACGTATTGGTGACTGTCGATATGAGTTATGTTGCTGTTATTGAGAAGATTATTTAAGTTAAAAAAAAACAATTAAACGCTATAGATTGCACAGTACAACAATAGCTGTTTCTATATGATTTAAATAGTGGTAAATTTGTTAGAAATTTGGACCACTGAGTCTTTTTTTGCTCATTTCTTAGTAAAGTTGCATTTGTTTTATTCGCTACCGTTTCTTTGCTGTGTTACAATGCAATAATAATACTGAAATAGTAATCCGTGATAGGAATACCGTAAGGTTGCAACGACCGGTTACTTTCATTAACTTTCCAATATATGTGACAGTTATTTTCTTTGATAATCGCTCTATCGTTGAGTGTATAAAATGTTTAGTTAGATTCCAATGAATTTTGGCTGAAGCCAGACAATAACGTATTCATTTTCAAGTAGCATTTGTTGTGTGACCATCCAAAGATGGTGAGTTCATTATCAAATAAAAGTGGGAGAATAGCAAAAATTCAGATTCAAGAAACTTGTACCAGTAGATTTTTGACATTTTTCTTAAAAAAAAAAGACTTAAGCAATTGATCTTTTATCAAAGTTGTTGGCAATTAATTTCTCAGTCAGTCAACTAACCATTTATTTGACTGATGATTTCAGCTCTAGACTTCTCGTTAGTTTCTGGGTGTCTTGGGAAATCATGAAATACAGAGAGTGTCAATAGGGGCCCAACTAAATATTTTTGGCCTCAGGGCCTACTAGGAGATTAATAGAGCCGTGTGTCAGAAACTGTGAGGTCTTTAAGGGATACTAATTCACAAAGTTAATACATTTCCTGTAAATTTATTCAACAGGGTTCATCATAGAAGGCTTGAGAATATAAACTTGACTCAAGGTCTACTTATTAGCTTTTTGTTGCAACACTTCCAACTGCATCCCATGGCCTTGACGGACTTTGCACTGTTGCTCCGTGTTCATGGGACTGGATCAGTTTTCTTCCCGTTATTTTTATTTAATTTTTTTTTACTAACTGTAGGCTACAGTCTACAGACACTAATGCCATTTAGGTCTATGAAGTTCTGACTCCGACCTGAATGTTTACAATAAAAATTTGAGACATTTGGTGCAATCATGCGTAATCCCCATGCACGATTACACCACTAAAAAAATCCCTCATTTAGAAAAAATATTGCTTAACCAGATAAGATAAACAGTAAACTCACTCATACATTTTTTTAAACATTCATTGAAAATATACACTCAGAAAACGATCGTTTTCTTTTTCGCATATGTCTCAAACCCCAGAAATTAAAGAGAAATAAAAAAGTTTCTTTTTTAAGCTGTGAACCTCCACAACAGTAGGGGGCAGCATTTCACCGCAGAGCCGTTGCGCCAAACCGACGATAAACGGGCAGAAGAAAGGAACAGTTTGTCCCACCGGCGTTTTTTTTTAGCGGCAGAAGGTCGTTGGTGACCGGGCGACGTTTAACAAAACTCAGACGCAAAAATCGCCCAGATAGTTTAACTTTACAGTAAGTTTGGGGCTCGACGCGCGGAGTGATGTGATAGTCGCCGAAAAAGACAGAGGGACGCGGCCGTACGTCGCGTTTGTTCGGGCTCGTTATGAAACCGTGTTAGCTAACGTTGGCTAACGTTAGCAGTCGACCGCCGTAACCAACGTCAGCTACGCTGACGGCTCCGAAGGCGGCCGTCGACGCGGTTCGAGTGGAGGCGGTCATCTAGTTTTTGGTCTTTCTTTCTTTCTCGGGAGTCAGAAGCAAGGCTACCTGTAATTTTATCAACCTGGACTGAAGCGGCGGGTGTGGACTGGAACAGTGAACCCGCGACGCCCGCGGTCTTAGAAGAGACCCCCGGGCTCAGCTTCTCAGAACCAGGACCTCTGTTCCTCGTACCCGAGTGGCTGTTTGGATGGCAGCCGCGGCCGGTGCCCGGCGGTTACCCATGGGTGTGCGGACGTTCAGTGACTTTCTCCAGATCGCCACTGCGGGCTCCCCTCGCTCCTGTCGCACGGCGGTGCAGAGGGGATGCCTGCGGCAGAGCATCAGGTGAGCCGGAGCTTATTATGACGGTGACACACAGGCCGGTACAATTGTACAGTTGTGTGCAAAGGTTAATTTACTCCTGGGGTGATAGCAAGGTCAGAAAACATTGCTTCCTCTGACTGCGACTACAAATGCATTTTCAGTATCGGTCAGTATTGACGAAACAGTACTAGATATTGGTAAGTACAATTAACTGACCCTTCCCTGAAGTGTAGGTGTCAGCTACTTGAATATGTCTTCTTCTTGTGGGATTTTTGTAGGAAAAGAAGTAAACACAAACCCCGAATCAGACTAACAATACAATAACTCGCCTTTTTTTCCCCAAATGTTAAGCAGTTTTACTTTTTATGTCATGCAATTAGATAGTAGGAAAAACTGTACTTTTGGTTCGTCAATTAGTAAAAAGAAAGTGAAACTAAAAGGAAAAGATGTTGCCCTCTGCTACAGGACAATGGATCGGAAGCCGATCTCAAAATCCACCATTAACTACTTCAGGAAGCACAGGCTGAGGCTTTTAGATTGGCCCTCACAGTCCACTGACTTCAACATTGCTGGAAATCTATGGACAGATCTTATGTGTGCAAAACAGAACTAAAAATATCTTAGAACTTGAGGTGATTTGTATGAAGAGTGGGTGAAAAATCCCCAGCTCAAGAATAGAAATACTCTCAGCTATAAATAGTTTGCAAACTGTAAAATCAGAAAGCAGATGTTAACTTTGGACAAATACAGTATTGCTTATATCAGCTGATATAGACAGTATATTGTTGTATGGAGTTGTTCCTCGGCTAGGGTTATATAATCATATGGTTTATGATAATATATGTATCTTTTTAAGTCATACAAATTAGATGTGTAATGATAGCAATGACATATTGATGTGTTGATGTATTTACCTTATTGCTACATACAACGGCAACAAACATTGCTGTAAGGCTCCAAAAAGGTGAAGATTCAAATATTAAAGTCTTTCATGATATCCATTAAAAAAAAAAAAACAGAAATCTCATTGCCCACTTCCTAATAAAGTGATGCTGATTAACAAAACACAGGGAATTCAAATTTACAAAATAAAACCACTAATAAAAAAAGTGTAAAACTGTGGAAGAAAAAATCCAAATAGCAGTCTGGAAGAGGTTTGGATATAAAAGACTTGGTGCACATGGTAACAATTAAGCGTTTTAAGAACAAATGATCACAAAAGGCAAAAAAACAAGTAAAACCAAAAACTTATTTCATCACAATTTATCAAGCTGAGTACAAAGAGTGTAAGAGAGTGGTTGGGGGAGAACAATGGCTTATTTTGAAGTCTAAACAAGCAAACATACTTGTTTTATGAATGTTGTTGCAAAATTATCCTGCAGTATTGTGAAATTGATTTAAGGCAGTATTTCCCATCCCTGTCCCCACTAAGTAATGATTCTTTTATTTTTTTTTCTTCTATTCACACGTTAGCCAGTGGTCAAAACATTTGTCCGGATTCCACATGTTAACTACTAGAAAACACATTGCTAAGTGGTGCAACAAGCTTGCATGGGTGTTACAATACAAAGCTTTATTTTGCTGTTCACATAAGAGGCCCAGCTCAGAAATGACCAGCACACACAACACAGAGACCTTCCATTACCTCCAGATCCAGTGTATGATGTGCACTCAATGACTTCAGTAGCTGGAAACTGGAATGTAGTGGGCCTTTTTATGGTTGTTGTTGTGTACTATGCCTGTGATAGGTTGCACTCTTTCCAGAATGTGGCTCATGGGGCATGTTCTCTTTCAGACACTTGTCATCCTGCGGCATTCTGATGACAAGAACCCCTAGAGTGCTCTGCCTTCAAGATTGGGACACAATGGCAGCTGTTCCTCAGAGCAGAAACTTCATCAGCCTCACCAACAAAAGGAAGGAGTACTCCGAGCGTAGGATACTCGGGTAATTTTCCAGTGTGAGAGTAATAACAGAGTGTTTTTTTTGTTTGTTTGTTTTTTAATTACATAACTTTGAAATACTTGCTGTTCTTAGGTATTCTATGCAGGAAATGTATGATGTAGTGGCCAATGTTGACGATTACAAGCACTTTGTGCCCTGGTGTAAGAAGTCCCAGACCATCATGAGAAGGGCAGGCCACTCCAAAGCCCAGCTTGAAGTGGGATTCCCCCCAGTGGTGGAGAGATACACATCTATGATCACTAGTGTCCGACCTCATCTAGTCAAAGTAAGCACCAGAAGCTACAGCGAGTCTGTCAGTCCTGTGACTGACAATGTATCTGATTTAATGGCAAATGTATTTGATATTACCGACATATAGATATCATAACAGTTTAAATGTTTAAATGTCAGCATCTATCTGAAAACAAAGCCAGCTGGGACACAAACACAAAGTTTAGTTGAAGCAAAAAGTTTTTGTGTTGGTAACAAGCACCAGTTTCTTAAAATTCCTGTTTCTGATCAGAGACTTTCTCTTTTTGGGTGACTTCAGGCGGTGTGTACAGATGGAAAGTTGTTCAATCACCTGGAGACAATATGGCGCTTTAGTCCTGGCATTCCTGGTTACCCTCGCACCTGCACCGTAGATTTTTCTGTAAGTAGCTTCCTGCTTTGTCGAGTATCAGACCCTCTTGAGCTGAGAAAGATTGATACCACCCTCAGGTTTTAAGGAACTTTTGAGCCACAGGCAGCAGACGCGTAGCTTAGCATAAAGAATAGAAGTAGAGGGAAACCCAAGCCTGGCTCTGTATATGTCCTCTGTTTCTGTCAGACAGTGCCAAAGCTAGCTTTCAGGGGTTGTAGCTTCATTTTAAATGAATAGACATGGAAATGGGTCTTTGAGCGAACTCTTGACAAAAAAGCAAAAAGACATTTATTTATTTTTAAAATTTATTTAATCATTCATTCATATACAATACATATCATATCCACCCTCTATTGTTGCCATATGTTATAACTCTTCTACTCTCTCTGGCATTCACTGAATAGATTATTATTTTTGTGTCTTGTACAGATATCCTTCGAGTTCCGCTCCTTGCTGCACTCCCAGTTAGCCACCATGTTCTTCGATGAGGTTGTAAAGCAAAACGTTGCTGCGTTTGAGCGGCGAGCTTGTAAGATATACGGCCCAGAGACTCGTATCCCGCGGGAGCTGATGTTTCACGAGGTGCATCAGACGTGATCCCTGCAGCTGTGTGTCCTCGTCCGGCCTTAATCCATAGCCAACCTTTATTCTCTTTTCCACATACAAAAAAGCCTGCATGATGCTGCATAATCGGTCCCCCTCCCCACAGCTACATAGACATCATAGTGGCTCCTGAAGATGTTAGACATCCAGCTCTTGTAAGCATTTTTTTTGGAATATTATTAATTCTTCTTATTCCAGCCTCAACAAATCTTTGTTTATCTCCCTCGTCATTGTGTTAAATATCCACTTTCTGTCTACCTCCACTAAAGGGACCCTTGTTTAGCAGAAGGAACCCACCATCGCTCTTGCGCCATGGCAGTTACAAGCTGTATTTATGTAAACACTCAGTAAATCATTGCAACATCATGTTACCAATGGTAGAGAGTCGACTATTATTTTAACTGAATAGCACAGTGACACTGAAGAAAACACCCATTTATATACATTTTTATAAAAAGGCACAGAGGCCCATTGATCCAGTCACAGTTTGCTGTGACTTCAAAGTCGCAACTTGTCCCGCTGACACTTAATCAAGTTGAACTGTGTCCAATTTTTAGTTTAATTTCAGCACTTTAATCTGCTGATTATACTGTATTATGGGAAAAAATACTCTCTGCTGTTACTTTTACCACTTACTTTTATTTCAAATGGTAGTTTTAATATATTGTTTGACATATAGTAGTGAACTCGATACAAAATGGTATTTCATTTCATCCTTTTTAATTTATTCATCAGTGGTTATTTACAAATCTTTATTGTTTTATCAGGATTCAAATCCGATGTGCCAATCTTTGGGTGTTGAGTGTGTTGTCGCTGTGTGTTGTGACAGTGTCATTGAAGTGCAAAATTTTTGCGAAGGGGGGAAAAGGCCATTTCTTCTTTAGTTAGCCCTGGCCTCTGTTAAGCTTTAGGTTTGGGGAATTTAGCTTTAAACTGGCTGCTTATGTGCTGTGAGGATTTTTTTTTGGAGGGGGGGCATTGACATCACTTTTAAGAAATGAATTATTTTACAGCCCACAACTACTAGTAGTTATTCAATATGTGTGTGTGTGTGTGGGGGGGCAGTTTAACTTAGCACAGAAAAGAGTCACTGTATGAATCCATGGACAAGCTGGAGAGTAATTTGAAATATTGTAAATGGGATTACAACAAAAATGTCAATGATCATGTAACTCTGTTTCATAAATATATGGTTTGGTTTTCTTAAAGATTAGACATTAAGATGGTATTTCTGAAAGCCATTCAGATAATCACATTAAGTGCCACTTTTAATCATGGCAAACTTATTGATAGTAATCTAAATAGGGCAGTTATAACAACACAGATGATTACTGCAGTGAAAACAAAGAAATTTGTAACGGATGTCATAAAAGTTTCCCATCTCTGCTGTCTGTTCTGTGGTCCATCTTCTGAATGTTCTCGGGAGGATTTTACTCCTGTCGTGTACATTGTTAATATGAAATACGCTGCTGGGCTGTAAAATAAATCATTTATCACTGTCTATTGATTTCAAGCTCATTTTTGAAAGGTTTAGCTTTTATTTATATTCAATATGAGTCAACTATAGAAACGATTCTAGCGTTTGTGTCGCATTGTAAGGGCGTGACTGCATTTAGTTGGCATTCATATTTCATATCGAAGAAGCCCATTGCTCTTTTCCACAGTAAAGGGATCACAAAGTTAAGTGATTGATCTGCTCAGGTTGGCACAGATCACCGGAATAAGTTGTTCACCGTGTGACCTTCCTCGTAATTGGCTGCTCATTTTGCTCCGAGTCTCATATTACAACAGAACTGAACTAAGGTTCAGTGTTTTCAAAGTTGATGTGTATTTATTTTCTGTTTAAAAACATGATTTGGAAATGAAGGGATATTAAATCATCACTGCATGAAGAATGTTAAATTCAAGTGGGCCTCTGAATCGCTGTTACATTTAAAAAAAAAAAAAAAAAAAAATCAAACCTATTAAAAAAGACTTTGAAATGCCAATTTTGAATGATATATTTTTGTGAAATAAATTAGGTCAAGTCTATTTTATACCATATTGTCATGCTATAATTTGATTAGGTTTGATGTTACATCATCTCCACCCTGTTTTTTTTTTTTTTTGCTGCTAGAGATGTGTTCAATACACTGCGTACAGACCGAATTTCATGCCATGTTTCATTATTGTTGGTGCCAATACTCTGTAAATCAGACACAAAGGAAAATATTCTGAGAGAACAGAAGAAATATTTTAGAGTATTACATTAGCCCTCCTCTGCCACAGTATGCTCACACGTTGTCAAATTACAGCTGCATGAATGACCCTCTAACAGTGGTGGACCAGTGTGCACATTACTGTCACTGACTGAGGAGTCGCTAGATAGAAAATCTTGACATCATTTAGCGGATCTATCACGTGTCATGTTGCAAGCTAAAATGTATCTTTGTAAATACCATGGGTGTATTTTAAAGCTTTGTTATTTAAATTAAAATAAGAGGGAATAACATTCTTGTGCCCTGTTTTTTGTTTTTTTTTTGTAAGTCATTTGCAAGTAGCTCAGAAGAACCTGATTCCTGTGTGAACATGTTCTTCAGTGACTTTCGTCCAGCAGCATTTAGATGACATTTGGTGCCTTTTCAGACGGAGTCTTTAATGTCACGGTAGATGCTCCAGCATTGCCTGACCTTGTTGCTATATAGTGCACATTGACACGGGGGGCATGGGTACAGTGACAGAGCGCTGGACGCGGTTCTCCTGAAGGCAGCTGACAGGAAAGAAACAGGAGTGGGCTGATGGTATGTGGGCCAGTTATTTATAAACAGCACATTGGAGAGGTGAGTATTTGGACCATCTTCCTCCTTGATCCTGTCGTTGCATTTATTATGTAGAAGTTGGACCATGGCAGAATAACCTTGCCGCAGAAAAAAGGTGAGAACTGAAGGAGCATGATTTTAAAATTGAATTTAAGCCCGTGCAGCAGTGATCCAGAGGAAATGGTTTGACCAAACATACTTATTTTTGTCTCTGGGTGTTTTCAAAATGCAACCATCCAATGTGGTGTCTAAAAAGACAAGTAATCCAAGGTGCACAGTGAGGATTTGCTCATTAACAGTATATAGGTTGTAATGTTAACCTCGTGTTGCAGGTATGACAGGAATTCTCCTAAGAGCCAGAGAAGATGAGCTCATCCATCAACTGAGTCGACATGACACTGACATAACCTTTTTTTTTTTGGTGGTTGTGTGTGCAGCTCAGCATATCCTCACTGAGAAAAACCAGGCAATTGCAACTGCATCAGTGAGACCAGAAAGGTCTTTTTCACAGGAGACATTTTGACTTGCCATGTTGAAAAAAAAGTAAAGGTGCACAGTACCAGTAAAAAAAAAATGGCTAAAAATTGACTTTAGCCATTATTCTTTTATGTCCAGCTGTGCTTTTCGAACTGTAACCCATCAAAAGCTCCTGTGAAAAAAGGCCCATGACCTGCATTATTTTTTGCACAAAATTTTCTAAAAACAACAAAAAATTAGACCAAAGTGTTATTAAAAACTTTTATTTTTCATTTTTTGTTGGGTTTTCCAATATTTGCTTTTTAAGCTTTTCCTGCCCTTTTGACCCATCCAGCCCCATCCCCCAAAGCGTTTCTCTGATGAATCCACCTGCAATGACTCTTCCCAGTTATCGTGTACAACCTTTATGCCTCTCTACGATCAAAATAACCAACTGCTGAACAACCGACCGTGTGGCAGAACATTACGATAAAACACAACACACACACCCTGACCAAGCCAGAAGGGAGACGGTAGCGGAGTCGAGCGATTCAAACACTGAAGCGGACTACTGACTATGGCGAGAGTTGTTTGGGTGGGGGGGGGGAAGAAAAAAAAAAAAAAACAATGCAAGAGCTTAAACTACACAGAAATGGAGTGTTGACGAACCCAGAGCTTAAGAGCAAGCTTGAAACATTCAATTGAAACACCTGAAATACAGCACCAGCGAAGTCTGTAGAGCTAGGCAAGAGACTGTGTATATACAAGATAGCTGCAGTTTCTTTTTTTTTGTTCGTTGTCAAAGATTTTCAGTGACCAGTGAGACTGAACATAACAGCGAGACTGGGCACCACTACACTGTGGGTACACTATGGTAATCATTGTGGTTATTACAAGCAAGTGATTGAGCTCATACATTCAAGCTATATATATATATACCTATGTACACAAAGTATAAATAATACCACAAAATGAGAACCCAAAGATTATAGTTTTGTACATATTCAACACCAAGGGAAAAAAAAAAACAAACTCTGTAAAAAGGGACACAATCATCCTTTTATTTGGGGGGGGGGGGTCTACTGCTACAAAATTAGGAAATCCAATCAAGCAAGTGCTCATTTTGGAGTAGTTGATGTTTAAAGCGCTCTCCTGTGGGGATAAAGCAACAAACATACACTCAAATAAGACAGGACTGACAAAGTCCACCGTTCCCACTTTTTTTTTTTTTGTTCAAGCTTGCTCTTAAGGATTCACTGCAGGCGGCCAATTACAACACCCTTTGCTCAAATCTTTATTATTACGGTTACTGTACATTATTTTTGATTCTCCACCATTCAGAAGATCATTTGAGCAGAGACCCATTAAAAACAGGGAAGCGTGGTAATGAAAATAGACAAGTTATTTTGATCATAGAGGTAATACAGGTCATCATTAAAGAAAAAAAACAAATAACCCAAAAACTACAAGTTGGAGAAAAAAGGGAGACCAAAGATTTAAAGGGGCAGTATCTTTTAACTGATTTTCATAGTTTTGATTGTTTATCTTGAACAGCTTGCTGATTTTACAAGCCAGGACCTTTTTTTTTTTTTCTTCTTCCCCTTTTCCCTTTCTCTAAACTGGAGTGTTCATAAATGGGAGTGAAACGCATTGATATCCTGGGTGGGATGACATCTGGGAACATTGCATAGAAGAAAAACTAAGCTGAGAGTCTTAATGGGGGAAGAGGTCATTAGCTGGGGGGGGGGGGTCATCTATAACAAAATCACTGCATTAGCCAAAAGCAGCAAAGGTTGAGTCAGGTATTTAACTTTAGATACAAAGGAAGTATAATTCACTCCCACAATTCCCTTTGAATGCCACTGCCTATTCATAGTTCAGACCGAGTGCTTCGTGACAAACACGCAGGCACTGTAAAGGGGAAAATCTCAGCCATGCTAGCAGACTTATTATAGTACTGAGTTTGAGCCTACTACGGGTTACATGTATGTGTGTCTGAAACTTTCACCTCACATGGTCCTTATGTGGAGACATGATGGGGGAAACTCAGTGATGAACTTAACACACTTAAACACTAATGGTGTGACATTTTTAAAAAGGCCCTTCTTTTTTGAAATGACATTAAAAGCGTACTGTCTCTTTGAATCCCATTGAATCCCTGGGGTTGGAAATGACAGGGGGTCAACTTATGTCTGCCTTTTGATATTTTCCACCTCCTCCCACCCTTTATACTAACCCCCCTGCTCCTCTCAGGTGGTTCTTCAACCTGACTTGGCTCCCACCAGTGTCATCAGTCCATCCGAGCTCATGGACTTGGGGCGCTCCAAGGGGAAGCCCAAGGCTCTACTCCACACCAGCTGAGCTAGAACGCCGAGGGCTCGGGACACGCCAAAGAGCACAGTGTAGTAGTTCATCTCGGTCATTCCGTAATACTGCAGGCGGGGGGAAAAAAAGGGGCACATTAGGATCTGTATTTTCTGCTATAAAGATGACAAAACTCATTAAAAGCCCCTGCCTGTGTCTCACCTGCAGCAGCACGCCACTATGAGCGTCTACATTGGGCCAGGGGTTCTTGGCCTTGCCCTGCTCCAGGAGCACATTGGGCACGATCTTGTAAAGCTGGGCAACCAACTTGAACATGGGGTCGTTGGGCAGATGCTTCAGGGCAAATTCACGCTGGCAAGTGTAACGGGGGTCAGTCTTCCTAAGGACAGCGTGGCCATAGCCTGGCACCACCTACAGCCAAAAGAGAGGGCAAATTTTGTACCGCGCCAAGATCCCACAACCCATTCAACTACTATTTGTAATGTTCGCATAGCATTTTTTTTTAAACTAGTTAAGGCTTAACTCTCCTACTTATATTCTACATGCACTTCCTAAAAGTCCTAAAAATTCATGGCAGTATGGCACATGACCCCTGACATCTAGTATTACAACTCATAAGCCTTGTATGGTTTATCCTTTAAGTACCAGATGTGGTTTCAAACATGAATTCATACTAATAACGACAACTGGATGTGACGATGTTGTGACGTTACCCTGCCAGACTTAAGTGTGTTCCAGATGTAGTCCCTCATCCTCTCATCGGAGACCTCTCCTCCCAGCTCCTTCTGCAGTGCAGTCAGCCACACCAGCACCTCCTGTGAAGAGTTATTATTATGTTTTGTAGTTGTTATACAAAATTATAATTCAAATTTAACACTTAATAAGCATGATTATGATATTTTTCCTTGATGTTATCAGAGCTAGTTTTGCTTTTCAGTAAAGTGTGTAATTTTAGATGTTGGCATTGTCTCTGAAAGAAGTCCCAGGTCATTTTACTACAAAACTCTGGCAATTCGTCAGAATCATCAGTATGTGATTTAGAATTAAATGAAAGCCAAACAGTCATTTTCAACACTTATTAACAGCAGAGTCTTGGGTGCTGAAAAATAGTGTTAAATAGGCAGCTGAATAATACAATTAGAACTGATTGTCTAATGACAAAATCGATGGCAAACTTTTAATGAAGGTGCAATTGAGAATCTTGATAGCTTTTGAGCTCACTGCAGCAGTGGTCAGCCTCCCCCAGGCAATTGCAAAAAAGCTGTGAAGATTAACAGTCATTCGATTCCAAAATTAGTTTTACAGTTCCAAACTGAGAGAGCCTTTGTGTCATTACTTTTCTCCTCAGTGTTGTTCATGTGCCACTGTTATTTCGGGAGAAAAAAAAATTTAACTGAGCTGTCATCACATCTAACAAGAGCCAACATATTAATCTAATAGGCCCTTATACATCAGATATTTTAACTCATGATTGTAGGAAAAGCATAGGTTGTGTGTCCCAGTAAGTCCTGACAGTGTGACTGTAAGGCCAGCAGACATAATACCAGGACCCTAAAACTGAAAAAGCTGAGTGGAATTCAGCTAATATGAGATTTATTGGTAGCATCTTTGACGTGTCAAAATGAATTTAAGATGCCAAAATCCCCCACTTTACATCAAACCCTGAAGCCAGATGAACTGCATTTTCTAAATGTGAAAACGAAGTGAAAACGGTGACGTGCTTTGTACAGACCTGATTGGCCAGACCATGCAGAGGACCAGCCAGACCATTCATGGCGGCGCTGAAGGACAGGTAGGGGTCAGATAGGGCACTACCCACCAGGTGGCTCGTGTGGGCACTGACATTGCCTCCTTCATGGTCACTGTAACATTATAAAAAAAAAAAACAAAAAAAAACAAAAAACAATTTTAAATCAAACATGTTGACTCAGCAAAGCAGCCTCAGATTAAATTTTGTCAGGGTTTATACTGGCATCCATTATATTTCATAAATTTTTGTTGGATACTGCTATCCAGTCCGTGACTGAAATGTGAGGAGTAGCCATTTATCTACCCTCTGTGTCTGAACATTGTATTTTTGCACCCCTCCATTTCTGAATGTTTAATAAATTCACCAGTCGGGACTGTGACACTCTAGTGCCTTTACTCTGATAATGTGTCATTTTGATTACACATCTCCTGCTTGGTGCAGGGATTTAATGACTACACAAACTACCAGTTTTGTAAAATAATAAATCATGTAGTTATTGTGGGGTGCGGCAGTTGAGGTTTTATCATAGAAATGACAGCATTAATGAGGATGCTAGTGAAAACTATTTAAAATGCTCAGACTTGGCATGGATAAACCACTGTGCACTCATGTAAGGAGCCTCTAGCTAATACTGTACAACAAAAAATCTCATTAAATGTCAGATGTTCTAATCCACAATATTTTTACATTACATTTTGACATTACCTGATTGTTTTAGTATCAACTGTTACATTAGCCTGAAACTGGGCCATTAATTCAATTAAACTGTTTAAACAGAATATTTTCTTCCACTTATTTTCTCCTTTTACTTTTGAAATTTTAGGTATTACAAATCTTACAAATCTTGTGTTAACATCTTACAACAGTGCTGGAACTAAGTGTTCTCACTCCAACACATCATCCTTAGGATTCTTTTTGACATGAAAATCCTTGAGTAAAATCAATATTATCTTAGTCCTTGGGCACAAAAAAATAAAAAAATAAAAATCAATCCATCTATTTGCAATGCATCCAGTTTTTTTTTTCTTTTTTTTTTCCTCCTAAACACTCTTCAAAGCCTGACATTTCATCTACTTTAAAACTGCATAACTTTTATCAAATGTGACTGACGCAGAATGGAGCATAAATTATTTCAGAATCAATGCTAGTATATAATCTATAAGGGAGTTTTTCAGTTTTCACCTGTGAATGGTGAGGTATAGCCTCATCAGCTCAGTGAACTGGGGCTCAGAGTAGCCCAGCATGTTGGTGAAGTTGTGGGACCAGTCCAGGTTGGAGTCGATGGCTCCAATGCTGCTGCCCTCGCGATACAGGTTGCGATAGATCTTGGCAGCAATGCAGGGCAGCTTGGCAATCAGGTCCATGGAGTCTTCATAGATGAACTATAAGAGGAAATGCAAAAAAAAGTAGGAAGAGTCCATGAAACCAGATAGTTCTACAGCAATGCTAGCAGTTCAGTGAGACTGTGATACTCTTGGATTCATGTAAATTGGATCAAATATATGAGGACATTTTTTGTATTGATTTAATCCAGCTAAATGACAAGATAATTCACTACGAACCAACAGATAAAAATTTCCATCCCTGTTGTCAAGCTGTGAGTGTGATTTCAGATGGCAAGAAATATTTGTTAACTCACCTCCCAGTACTTGGACTTGTGGACACCCTCAGAATAAGCCCGTGCAAAGCTGCTCTCACTGTTCAGAGCTGTGATGGCAGCACTAAACTGAGACATGGGGTGCAGGTTTGTGGGGAAATTATCCAACATGGTGACAACATGGGAGGGAAGTGCTGCCCTCTTCGCCCACTCTTTGGACACCCAGTTCACCTGAGGGAAGTGAAGAACACAATATGAGCGAGTGACCTGAAAGACTTGCTTTTCTGCTCTTTCCATATGACCTTTACAAGCTGTTGACAAGGTGTGCCACAGACACATAAACAAAGTTAGCGCAGTTACTTTACTTTCAAGCCAAATACTATGTAAAATCACTGAAGCAAGGAAGTAGAGCAGAAACTTTGTTAATGAGCAAAAAAGATGGCCCTAACTGATCCTCCTTAGCGGACTTCTCTGAGTCAATGGAAGATGTATTAAAAGGCTTAATATCGGATAAAAAGGGTAAATGTGTCAAAAGTTTCAGTGAAAATTTGCAGTCAGCTACAAATCTGAAGACCGGTTTGTTAGTTTTTCCTTATATCACTCTTCCAGGAGATAGTCGGCAGCAATAAAATGACTGCATCTTGTTACACAGTCATAAAACAATCTCTAGTTTATGCAAGATGGCTTTCTGGAGTCATACATAACTGAAGTAGTCATTTAAAGTGCTTACGGTGGCATACATCTTGTGATCCACCTTCCAGTTGAGAGGTGAAAAGTCTTGTTAATCCTCACATATTATCAAGTCCCTAAACTGATCTGTGGCAAAAGTCCCCCTTATCTGACATTTGTTAATCTCCAGGAATATTCAGTTTGATCATGCTGAAACACGTGGGAACTTCCGGAAAATTTGAAATAAATAAATAAATAAATAAAAAATTTTAAAAATCTGACTAAACAGCGTCTGAGATACCAGCACTGAGAGATGGATTGGAAAGATGAATGACTGCCCATCCCCCCATTTATAACTGTAAAGCACAATAAACATAGCAGGTCCAGCGCTCCCCCACTCACCTGCTCCTCAGTGGGCACCTGCCCTGTCACCAGCAGCCAGAAGAGGCCCTCAGGCAGCGGCTCCTCACCTCCTGGAGCTTTGGGCAGCAGCTTCTGACACTCTGGAATGCTGTAGCCGCGGAAACGGATGCCCTGTTTATCGACGGAGAGAGGGAAAAAGAGAGGAAACTAAGTGTTGGCTGCACTAACCAAATTCAAAGCCAAATTCTCCTGAAATGTATCATCAAGTGAGTGTTAGCAAGCTGCCAAAAAGAGCTCCAGTTCTACCAATGAATATGGATGATTCAGTATAACACTCCATGTGGTGGCCTGCTAACAAGATATATGAAAACAAAGCCCTTCTGCCACTGAAAGCTCTCAGCTTCGGTAAGAAAGCAATCAAGGTAAGTGCCTATGAAGCAGGCTGGTCTCCAAGGGAACAGGAGAGTTCAATTTATAGCCACTGTTGAAAAATCTATTTCTCAGAGCTCAGTTGTAGACATTTTATGTAATGGTGACACTGTTTCCATATTACCTCAGACCTAGTTTGGAAGTTTTTTTGTTACTGATCTGTTGACATATATACCAATGTAAGCATATCTTTTATAAGCTAACACTGGGTGATGTATCAAGCCTGTGGATTAATTGGCCTGGCTCTAATACTGACCTCCTCAGGATCCAAAACAGAGGTCTCGTACACCAGACCCTTCATCCCCCTCATACCTCCATAGACCTGTAGATGTAAACATAAAAAAACACAAGGACATAGAGACATTACATAATGAAAAATGGCTTATTAGGAATACAACCACAGCAACGCAACACACAAAAGTCTACTGCCTTTTCAGCTCAACAGTTATAATTAGCCGACAAGTACATACTTAAACCCGATTTAACTTCATGTCCGTAATACTATGCACTGGAATAAGAGAATGCATTTGAATACTGATACCTACTTTTACATGAAAAGGACAGGCCACAGATAAATGATTACTTGCTGTCTGAAAGTCAAACAGACCCAGTGACCCAGGAAATTCTTCTAAAATTACAATGGCTAACAGCCATAGGTTAGAGGTGAAGTGAGATATACAGAAGAGGATGACGCAATTTTTGAAGTGGGGTAAAGCGTGTGTGCATGCATGTGCGCATGTGAGCATATGCAGCAGTCGTGCAAATCTGAAATTAGCTGTGTGCAGTGTGAAGTGCAGGTTCAAGTGACTCAGCTAAAATGTCTCTATTGGCAGGAAGCAGTTCATATTGTGACCTCTGAGGGAGATGACCGAGCAGTGATACCTGACTGTAAATACTGCCAGACAGGCCTAGACGGATTAGGCGAGGCCATCCTGCCACATCTAATCTGCATCATGGCTGATGGCCCACATGCTTATTTCTAAATATAATGGATCACAAGAGTCCGGCTTTGTTTTTAAATGGTTTGTGGTTCTCACTTTATTCTGATCCGTTAACACATGTAAACGTTCCTGTTTATTTTGTCCGGCATCTCAAGAGTTACTCACCATGTCAACAGTAATCTGTCCTATGTTGGTTTTGCCATACTGTTGTTTAAAGTTCTTGATCCTGGTCTGTTCTTTAGGAATAAGGTCTGCCAGGACATCCTTCAGATTCTGTAAAAACCACAACATTTAATCAGTGATACTCTGGATCAAATATCTAGTCTCAGAATAAAACACATCCCTCTTATATGAACTGGGGTTAAATAAACAGACTTTATACAAACACTTCAGAAAAAACAGATGGTCAGCATGTTCTATTAATACTCAGGAGAACACAGTGCCATTTCCAGTTACTGCACACAAATGACCTACTTTACACCTCAACATAAAAAACGTGGGAAACATAAACGGCAGGCAGACGACCCTGTGTGAACTGAGCATACTTACTGTTGATGAAGCGCTGGCGTTTCTGGCAGCCACAAGGAAGTAGGTGGCATTCTGTGGAGCAGATAAAGAAATAATTAAATTTTGAGTAATGCTACTATGATAAAACCATAATATGAATTAAAGGTCAGAGCTGCATTTCTATGCTACCAAAACCCCTTTAACCCCCTCACCTAGGAACTCCCTATCTCAGAAAATTCCTTTAGAAAAAATCCTTAAAAAACATCAAACTCGACCGTGTTTGCAAAAATCCTATGGCTCTACTCCAAATACCTTTTGTAGGTATTCATTTTTCAAGTTTGGTTCCCAGAGCTACATTTCATCATTTTTGGGATTCTTTCTATGTGCATTCGGATCCTCACCGATTTAAGACATTTTTACTGTATATTGTCCCATGAAGGGTTATTTCAATTTCCCAGAACCCTTTTAAATATTCATTGCAGATATGAAGAAATCTGAAGGTACTATATACGCTGCTTCATCTCTGAAATTTTTTTTTAGGGAAAAAAGCCGTCTCTTGTACTTTTCACTGACTCTAATTTCATACGCATTGGTCTTACATATTCTTTAAAAGAATATGAAAGAAATTTATACCTGATTTTTTGAAAACATCCGTGACATCAACTGGAAAAACAACTGAATACTGGCTGAGTTTTCACTGAATGACCCAAGACTGTTGTGACTTCCCAGTTGTTTGCAAGTGAAATGACCTTCCAACCGTATCTACACGGAGCACTGCTGTACTTTTGTTATTGGTTCTCCAGTTCAAAGTATTCATGAACAGAATAAACCAATTTAGACTTTAAAATCAATTATCCTTCACCAATTTCTCAATAGTGAGAAAGTCAAAATTTTCAATCTCATTTAATTACAGGTGTTTCTGACCATTTTTCACCGAGTTGAGACTGACCATTTCAGTAAGTGATTGCCATTATTCAAGGATGTTAATTATTAAGACATCATTCATTTTATTACCATAGCCTCCATTCCTCCAAGCACCGTAAAAAAAGAAAAAGAAAAAAGAAAAAAGAAGTGTAACTTGTCTTGTCTCCATTTTTATCCCTGTTGTAACGAGTTGGCTGGGGGTTAATTTCGACACGATCATCCTAAATTTACACTGAAATAAACTGAGACGATGTGGTTCGGCAGATAACTACCAACAGCTACAAGACGTAACCACTGATGAGGACTATTGCTGGACATTCTTCACCTGACGCATGGGGATTACCCCCCCCCCAAAAAAAATCAGTTCATTCACAAACTGAAGGCTTGTAATTGACTGCCAACAATGTGAACATGGTCTGAGTCATACAAATATTGCTCTACTTCTGTCAAACAAACATCACATTGGGTGCCAAATGTCAATATCTGCAATTGATTAATGTACTGATGTGGTTTCAAGTTCTCCATTATTCTTTTATCTACACTATTAACATTTACGACCGCAAGACACAACAATAAATACACTTTTAAGAGTTTGTTTAATTTTTAATTTATTTCTAGGTTCGAACCCAGAGTGAGTCATCCTAACTTGTCACAACTTTTAAATTTATTGATCATTGATGATTAATGGGAAATTCAAAGGGGTTGACTGTTGCTTAACACCTAAATGTCATTTCCTGACATGAAGAGAGGCCTTAATGGAACTAAGTGGCTTGTATTAACATACATTTTTAACTGCATTTCTATAAGCTCACTCAAATAAGTCCCAAACAGTCTGAAAATTAGAGCCACTCTTAGTCGATTACATGGCCAAAAGAAAAATAATCAGCACCTATTTTAATAATTTATTAATCATTATCACATTTTTTGTATTAATGATTTAAGCTTCTGTTCAGACAAACCAGGACAATTGATGAATACGAGCCCCAGACTGTTGTGAGAGGCCTTTTTCAGTGTTTCGATGTTTTACAAAGCACATGTTCAATTGAGTAAAATACTCATCAGATTAAGGGATAATGAAAATAAATTATTTGTAATTGGAAATATACAGGTGATTAATGCCGAATTAACAATGCTTCCTTTTAGCTTGACTTTCATGAAAGGCTGGCAGGTTTTTCACCAAATGAACTATAAAAAAAAAAGAAAAAGATGAAGAAACAAAACCTGTTTATATAGTTAATGATGCACAGGCTTTTAAGCCTTATACTGTTGTTGGAACAGAAACAAGACAAGGGGATGTAGGATGGATTAAAAAGTGACTGCTCCTGGTTATGAAAGTGTTTGGATAGTAATCTTGTTGGAGGCTCAGTGACAGTAGTGAGAAGCCAAGGCTGCTGCTAACTACTGTAACAGGACTCCTCTGCCAGTTTATCAAAATCATCAATGGATGCGTGGGGGAGTCTGGGGGACAGGTGACAGCTGGCTCTGCTCCCAGTGGGATCTTTTCCCCACAACCACAACTAGTTGCAGTGGGTAAAAGGCCGATGAGGCTCATCGAAACAAAAGGTAGGATCTTGCGTCACCACACACACACACACTACACAGCTGAGGGGGAGATTATGTAACAGCTCAGGGTCTTAAATATAGAGTGCCAGTTTCCCTCAGTCACTCCCAACTTCCATCGGTCTGGGAGAAAGGTTAAAGCAGCTACACTGCGCAGAAAGGGTAAAAGAGTCAAACCAGAGGCTGTGCTTAAAGAAACACCTGAAATATTTACTTTCCTAGTGACTTAACATTCTCTTAAATTAACAAAACTTAATACAATCTGGCAGGAAGAAAAAAAAAAAAAAACAGTTTTGTGTCTGTTAATGACACTCAATGGCTATATGGGAAAACGTCTAAAAAATTTTTCCCTGCACATCTGAGAATCAATTTTTAACATTTAAATACTTGAATACAGTGAATACTAGAGATATTAAAATCAGTTCTCTTCTTAAAACCTGAAATTATCAGAACATCATGGGACATCCACATTTATACTGTGCTCACTCTCAACATGTGAATCACATGATTTTCAAAAATAGCTCAGAAACAACAACATTTTACGGACAAAGAATGTTATACAAGTACAGAAAAACATCATACTAATGAATCTCCTGAACAAAGATTACAACTGATAAGAGAGGAAGGTTGAATGAGACACAGGTTAGCTGCACATAGTCCTAATTATGAGGACTGATAGCAGGGACGCAATCTCTCTTGATTTGTACAGAGCTCAATAAAGGAATCATTTATTAATTGATAATTTGCTGTGGAGGAGAAACATTTTGTGATAAGTACTTAGTTGTTTGTGACACAAGCTGATACAAGGGTCATTATGTATGACTTGTCTAGGCTGAGAGGTCAGTGGAGTAAGACAGTAGGTTACAGTCACTAGAAGGCTCTTTATTTTATTTCTGATTTGCAGCCAAAGCATACAAACCCATACCAACCAGCTAACCTTTTAAGCAGCTCCTAGTTGCTAATCAAACGCTGAACATATTAACATATACAATCAAAAAGGATATATAATCAAACTGATGTCAGATACCTGAATCCACACTTAAGCTTTTGGTTCTAGTGTCTAATCCGCGTGATATATCAACTTTTATATTTAGGGGAACATAAAACGTGATTTGAGGACCCCATTAAATTTGTCTGTCTTCAGGAGAACTGGCCAAAATCTAAACGTGAAGGTCAACGGTGGTGGTGAGAATACGCGAAGTTAAAGTTGAGTTTTAAAGCAAATTCCAGTGACTATAACCGGTCAAAATTACTTATTCCTTACCTTTCGGATAAGAAAGAAAACGGGTAAGTTAACACGGCCTGGTCATTGCGGGTTAAAGAAACATGTCCAGGCGGTGACAATACCAGGCCAGTATCAAGAGCAACGGTACTTAAGCTAACGTTAGCTAAAAAGACAAGTTCAAAAATAGCACAGCCCAAACGTAATGGTATAGTTATGTATAAAAACGGGGAGTAAAGAGGACTCTTAATATCCCAAACACAGTTTTTACCAGTTATTAGCCGCACTCTCGCCCTCTAGCATTTCACAATGTGGTTGACAAGGCTAAGCTGGCTAACGTTAACTAGCCCGCCGCTCCGTTGTTAGCCGTTAGCTCCCAAAGTTAACGTCCGCGGCTTCGACTGAGAAAGCGGCGTCGAAGCCGCGTCTGGTCCCCTTACCTTCGAATTGAGCAGTTTAGGCGCTAGCCTGCCGACGGTCAGGAAGGACATAGTGTCTGTGTAAAAGTGCTATTTCCACTTGTTCTTTACAGCTAAGGAAGCCGCTGCCACTGCACCGCAGAGCTGGTTGAAGGTGCCCCTACAAAAAGCAGAAGGTTGAAGAGGGATTCGGGCCCGCAAGTAGCGGCGCCGTTGATTGGACGACACGCCGATCGCTACGATGGCGTAGTTGGACCCGATTGGCTGGAGCGCGTCGGGGAGCGCGCCGATTGGACGGAGGCGCCCCTTCGGTATGTGACGACAGCCGACGATCAGGTTCTGTTCAAGCTTCTGCACTGAGCAAAATCAAAAGTAGTGTGCAAGCTCTGCAGAACCCGCTTCACGAAGAGCCTGGTCCAAAGTCGTCCCTTTTACTGATCTTTATCAAGTTTAAGAGCAGGTCATCACTCTGCGTAGGTTTGATTTAAAAGAGGATCTTGCATGTGGCTCCAGTTCAGCGGACTCTGAGCTATGACCCTGAAAATGAAAAAGTCTCACTAATATCAAAATTTGGCATCAAGATGGATGAGGAGCATGGTGTATGCATTAGTTTTAGATAGTCGTTCCCAAAAGACTCAGTGTGTATATATTATTTATATTTGTAGGGGCATTCATCACCAGAATAAATTATTCAATGTTAATCAGTGTTTGCAGATACTATTAAACAATCCCAGTCAGACGTGGAAAAAATCTGTTATCAGTGGCCCTGATCTTTGTATCAATTTAGAGCAATGATAACAGATAATATTTGCTGTGAATGCCATGGCGGTACTTTTGCAGAGATCAAGGTCAGTATTTACTAAGAGCTAGCACATGATGGGTTTTATTAAACCCCCTCAGATGGCTCTTTTAGGCTACAGCCAGGATGATTAGCAAAGAGCCAAAATAAATTTTGCTGTAAGACAAGGTGTTCAAACTTTATTGTCAAGGATTAATGGAGAAAAAAAGGAGTAGCAGGTTATCTAGAGTCAAGAGCATTCATTTTTTTCTTTTTTTTAAATCAACTGCATGCGGTTTACCAATATGTTTCGGTTGATTGTTTGATGTTCAAACCCACTGCCTCTGTGGACTGTAACGTAATTGTTTGATAGTTTGTCCAAAGAAAGAATTTTTAATTTTGCAATACACAAGAAATGATTAGAATGCCAAGATGTATAAAAACAGAAACATACTGTACTTACTAAGACAGTACACAGACAGACCAACATAGAATTTCTTGCAATATTTCTTGAATTGGAGCTTATGGTGCAAATAGTTTCTGTTGCATACTCATTCTTATAATAATGCTAATAAAACCAGTGAATAAAGTCCAAAAAAATGCATTTGGCACATTTAGAATGATGCATATGCTTCATATAACTTTACTTAAGCCGGGAACACACTGTACAAAAGACCCAAAATATCTCAGATATTAAAATAACATCTTGAAGATTGTGGAGAGTCTCGCCAGGCTGGTGACCAGTGGGGCCGGTTTGCATGCTAATCTTCGAGTTTAGGATTAAAACCTCTTGTATCAGAGTTGTCCCAGTTGTTTTGATTTCATAGGAGTGGCATCTGCATAAATCTAATGTGGTCCTGCAGTCTGAGCTGGTCTATTTAAATATCAATAGCATGGAAGCATGGAAGTGCTTGGGCATTTTGTGCAGTCATTAAATGTGTTGAGGTTGAATCCTCTCATAGCATCGGGAAGGATTTCGAAGTCTTCCCGTGTGTTCCCGTCTCTCTGCAGATTTTGCACTTTAGACCCTGATGGGCGATATTTAAAACCTGCAAAAAAAACTGGAGATGCAGTGTAAACTAATCCACATCATGCAGCCATTACGACATGCATGTTTTAAAATCTTTGTAAACGTTTGGCAGAATCAGTAGCCTTCTAAGTCCATAACATCTCAAAGTGAATTTTGTAAACAAACAGGTTTTCAAACATACAATGTAACAGAAACAATTGTGTGCAACAAGGTATACAGTACATTAATTTTTTCCAGACGTCGTAGGAGGTGATCTGATGTGTTTGGTCCCCGCTCCTGTGCTCTTGTGTCTGGTGATCTGACCCAAGGTTATGCATAAAGATGGCATAAAGTCCTAAGAGAGTCCTTTTCTGAAGAAGGAAAAAGGGAAACTCTAGGCTCAGTCATCTTCCTCCTCTTCATCCTCTACGGGATCTAGGAAAATGCTGTGCTTCAAGCAGCTCTGGAGGTAGTTCACCACTGTCCGCTGGAAGTGCTGGATGCTGCGGGGCTCTCTAAGGACGTGACCCTCGTCCGGGTACAGCTGCAGTGAGTAGTTGGCCTCCACCCTCACCAGTCGACTCAGGAGCTCGGCGCTGTGCTGGAAGTGAACTCTCGCTTTTGGCCAAAACACACACATACACACACACATACATTGAAAATAGGAAAAAATAAACCTAAAAATGAACTCTAAAACTCAGCAGAATTAAAAAAAATAAAATCTCACCATCTGCAGTTCCGTGTACAATAAGGAAATTCTCATCTTTCAGCTTGTTAACTTCCTCCAGCAAAGAGGCCGTCTGAAAAGATATGTGATTGCAATACATGTGCTTTATTGGGTGCACCTCTCTAGATAAAACTAATGCAGTCTAACACAATGGCCGTACAATAAACCCAACCATCATAAAAGTTTTAATGTTCAGTTTTAGTTGACACTTAATCTTGGAGGCTGTGGATTGTGGTGCAGTTGAACTGTATTGCATTATACTGAGTGTTGTTTCTATTATTTAGTGTGCCCTCACTGGTATAAATGGGATGTTAGAAACACAACCGGTAACACCTATAACGTGAATAAGGCAATACAATTCCACTGCACCACAAACCAAAGCTGCGAAAATGACTATACGTTGTGCTGACACATCTCTAGAATGGTTTTAACAACAACTGTACATTACAACCATCGTGAAGACAGGCGTTATTGGTGGACTGCTGCATTAGACTGCATTAGCCTTGGGTAATAAACTTTGTAAGTGAGTGTAAATCCCCAACCAATATTATTAAATTACTAAAACCATTTACGCCTGAAAAGATGAAGTCAGAGCGTTAGCTGTGGAGCCTCACCGAGTAGGCGTGCTCCTCCTTTGCTGGAAGGCCTAGATATCTCTCCGAGAATGCAGCACCTGAAAAGCAGTGGAGTAATTTTTACTCTCACACATGAACCATGTCTCTGTTTCACCACAATTTCCTCATTGTATGAACAGATGAAGACAGGACTGCAACTCACTGTAAAGCCTGAAGTCAGTTATTGGTGCCACAGCTGCCGTGCACTGAAAGAGCTTTTCTGTTGCAGCTAGCATCTTGAGAGTTAAATAACCGCCAAATGCCTGTATGGGGAACAGAAAAGTGCTAAAAAAGAGAGCATGTGATAACTTTAACAGCTTTGAAAGAAAGTAAACCAGTCTACAATTTTTTTAAAAAAAGGCTGTAACCTTTCCATAGAGAGCCATCCGATGATCATCAATGTATGGCAGTTGCATCAACAACCTGTGGAAACACCGTAAAACACATTATGAACTCAAAGCTTTATTCTCACATGACAACCAAACAGCCTTGTGTAGTTGCATAACTGCACTGACTCTACAACTCCCAGATAATCTTTGACTCGGAGTGAGCCGAGCTTGCGCGGATCCACGGCGGTGGTCTTCTGCCCACGGCCGACCCCGCTCCTGCCATCCACCCAGGCCAAGGCCACATTCTGCATGCTGGAGAGGACCTGAGGCCAGTCGAGGGCAAACTCCTCCGTCACTGACTGGCTGCCAGGTACGCCGTCTCTGAGCAATAAGACGGACAGGATCAGCTCGCGCCGTGACAGTTGCCGGGCTCGGGAAAGAGTGGAGAGGTTGCGTAACCACTGGCCCCGGTTGTCAAGCGTGCTTGTGCAGTTTTTACTTACACAATGATGAGGAGAGGGTGCAGGTTGGCCTCATAACCCTGGGGTAGAGATAGTTTCAGGTGGAGATCTAAGGAAAGCAAACAGGTTTGACCAAGGTCAACTGTTCTACCTTTAAGAGCCTCTGCCTGAAATACATCAGAACCTCTGAAGCACAGAAAGATGATCCTAAAAAAGTTAATCCTTAATTTGAATTTGGTTACTACTTAACTATATTTATCCCTTCTAGCCTGAGATACTTGCAGCTGCAGGAAGGCTCCACTGTCAGTGCTGAATCTAGTCTGACTGCTTGAGTGAGGCATTGAAGGTACTGTGGGAATGAACTTGTGTGGACATAGCCATTTTATTTAGTTGCTTAACAACATGAGAGCCAAAACAAACTAACAAACAAAAAATATGTATATAGTCAGTGGTTTCTTTGTTGTACCATGGTTTTCTGCAGGGAGTATCCTGAACAGAGTCTCAGGGAGCCTCTTGTCCTCCAGGGCTTTAGACAGTGGGCTGTTATCCTCCAAGACGACGTATCCTACGAGATTTAAAACACCTCTGTGTTATATTTTTCATCATAAACTTCAAAGACAGACACTGTAGCCCCTCAGATTGTGGATCAAATCTTCATCATCTCCATAAAACGGGTCTAACTGAGAGCCACAGACAGAGGGCAGTGTTCACAAGCATAAAATGAACAAATCTACAGTATAATCTTGTCTACTTGTATATATTGTCCTCTGCAGGCTGTCATAGGACACTGCAGAAAGCCTATAGTATGTGTGTGTTTGTGTGTGTGTGTGCATGTGTGTGTGTGTGTGTGTGTGTGTGTGTGTGTGTGTGTGTTAGTATATATAACACTCACTGGAGGGGTCCTTTGTAGTGTGAACTGTCACCTTAGGGATTCCAGGGCCTGGAGGATTTTTATCAAAAGACAAAATTGTAAAAACCAACTCTACACAGCATGATACATTTCATATACATATAATTGAATGAATGTATGTATGTATATATGTATGTATGTATGTATGTCTGTCTGTCTGTGCGTGTGCGTATCTCATTTACCTAAGCAGTAGAGAGTGAAGTGGGTTTGATTAGGGCTGAATTCAGATTTAAAGAAGCGACATCCATCTATGAGGTCGCAGGAGATGCAGCGGCGCTGAAACACTCCATCCAAGTCCACACTGGGAAATAAAAGAACTGGGGTTAGTGACCACACTTGACAAGGCCGGGACAATCTGCAGCAGTCTGATTTGCTCCGGGGGGAAGGTTCAACTGATTGCTAAGATATTAAGAAAAAGTGACAGTGTCTGGAGACTAACTACTCAGGCGGCTGACTTTTCAGAAACAAATGGGGTCCAGTAAGGTCGGACATAAAAGCCGTTAAACAGATTGCCCTGTTAGGTGGTGTCAAGTCTTTGAATGTCCTTCTCCACCCCACTGCTTGCAAATTTCATACAGGATTAATCACGTACTGAGTTCGAAATGAGCCATCCTCCCTCCTCCATAACACTGAAGCCAGAAGCTATGTCAGCTAATAAATAGATATGAACCCAAGGAGGTAGATGAGGGAACAGACAAGTGTGTTTATCACAGTTGGGACTATACACCTCAACAGCACAGAAAGACCTTGTCTTGGGTGTTGTTTTTTTTTTTGTTTTGTTATAAATGTGACAAATTCAGCAGGTGGCCTGAGGCATTAACAGTGCACAATAATAAAGATTTATATATCAACAAATTACTGTGCAGTTACTTTTGATTACCTCTGATTGCTTTTTTTAGGTTTGCCAGTGGTGCAACTCTGGGGACGGCAATAATCAGGTGGCATGTTGGATCATTAGTCCGCCACTCTGGTCCAGACTGAATTATCTTTATCTCATCATCTATGCAGGGATTGCCATCATCCGGTGATTTGTTCATTCACGTCATTTTTAACTTTTCTAATACACTGGTTTATGACCAAATCCCAACCAAATTAACCATTTTCCCATGAGCCTCAGCTGTATTTTGTGTTTAGTGCTCATTAGCAAATTTTACCATGCTAAACTAAGATGGTTAACGAGGGTAAACATTATTTCTGCTAAACATCAACATGTTTGCATCATTGTTGAGAGTCAGTACAAATCTTACGTTTGTTTTAAGTTATATAAAGACATGCCAGCATAGCTACATGCAACATGATAAAGGTCTAGATTAACATCTGAATGAATGAAGCGAGTGGCTCTGAAAAAAACACAACCAATGAGAAAACGGAAAACTCCACAGCCCACAAGACATCTTAACTTGGTGTACATATCTGTTTATAGCGTTATATAAGAATCTGTATTCGCCGGAGGTTAGGCCATTTTTCACAGGGAAGCGTGCTTACCTGTAAAGGTGTCTGCTCTGTCTGGATTCCTCTGTGCTCAGAAAATAGCTGAAGAAGAGAAAAAAAATGAACCACAGACACAGCGGGTTACTTAAGACTGCTGAGGAACTGCGGATCACCTTTGGGGTGTATTAACTTCATTCCTCATTATTCTGGATATCAATTATTCATGGCAAGAAGCTATCTATACATATTTACATACTTCAGCATGTTTAAAAGATCAGCTTTGTATTCCCTTCAATATGTGAGTCAGCGTTAGTGCTGATTTAAAACATTGCAGTATAGTAGTGTTGACCATGACCCTTCTATAGAAATTTAATTAGAGTATTGCGAGACAGAATGACTTGTCTGGAGGAAAAGAGCAGTGTCAACCCTTGGGCTTTGGGACCAAAACAACTGTCTAGATCTTCTATTGACTTTTCTTGATTGCCTGTGATGCTCGCACCTCAGTCGATCTGTTCATCGGGGGGCTTCTTTTTCCCCAAGCAGGATAAAGAGAGATTTAAGAAATAATCTGCCACGGTCAAGTGTAAGCAGTCCTTTTACCCTCCTCCGTTGCAATATATTTCCACAAGCGAAGTTAGAGTTAAATCCTTTTCCTTTGGCTTTTTAAACTGAGATCAAGGCTAAATGTTAAAATTGCATTAAGTCTGGCAAAGGAAATTTTTCTCCAGCAGGCGACATATCTAGAATTTCCTCTCCACTTACAGCGAGAGATGATCATTTTAATGATGGGCGCTATTCTATTCCCCCCCCCCCCCCCCCGGCACCCCCACCCCCGGATATTCATAGTAAGTAGCTGCGAGCTCAAAGACGCGCTGAAGGGTTTTCAAACCCCGGCTCCACACGCTGGTGGCTCTCACACACATTTTCCCGGCCTTCTCGTCTAGGGCGCAGAGCGAGTTGACGTCCCAGCTCCCCGATGTCAAGAAGCGGGGGGGGATAGACGGGATGGCAGGCTGCGTCACAAAGGGGAACAGAGACGAAGAGGAATGTAGAGGCAGGCGGATATACAGAATAAAAATAGGCGCAGCGATACAGTGTGTGTCAGAGCATGAAGATAAGTTCATAAAATTGAATTAGATGATGGTGGCTACAGGGAGGGTTTGGGAAAAAGTACTTTTTGATGATTTTGTTTATTTTGATGTTGGGACTAAAGCCAGAAAGACACAGGGGAGAGAAACTCTGGATTTGATCCTGAGCCACTAATGGTTTTACATGAGCCCAAAGGTGTGGGACTTGACTACCCAACAACTATAAACCACATGCTCTTTAAAGCAAATTTTGCATGATTCTTTAATGAGAAGCTGCTCAAAAATTTGTAAAACTGAGATGAACAGGTTTCTATCGGAAATGTAAAGGGAAAAAGACCACTGCAGTGAAACAACTCCCATATTTAAGATGGTGTTTTGGTAACTGTAATTTGGGGGAAAATAAAATAAATTGCTTTTCTGATGAGAGAGATGGAGGGGATTGTGGGGAAAAAACAGATCTGGAATCACACACATCGTTGAAATGTTTACAGCCACTATCCTCAGTTATTCAAGGATGTGACACGAAGGAGTAAAACTTAACGGCCCTAAAACTGACCTGGGCTGAAAGGCTGGCGATGTGGCGAAACTCTCCGCGAGCGCCCTGCTTAGCCGGCAGGATCGTATAAAACACAGAGCCATCTGCCGAAAACAGAGGCACGTCCTGTTGGAGAAAAGCACCAAGTCAGAAAAAAGCTGATAAAGAGGTTAAAACAGACTTTGTGAAGCGGGAGCAATACTTGCCTGTCGTTGGTTTTGCATTATGTCCATGGCCATTTTATATTTCTATGGATTGAAAATCATAAAACATAGGGAAATGTATTAGTCATACCATTTAAAATTTACTTAAATCTTCAATTTAAAGCTCATTTAAACAGCATTGTATAAATAAAGCTTCCTTTGTTTATTATTTATTAAATATAGCATTCATAAATAACTGGCGAAGGGTAAACTGAAATCCGAGCACCGCACAAGAGGGGAACAAGCAATAAAATACTGCAGTACATCACTGAAAATTCTTCTAATGCAGCAAATGACCTTAAATATTAATCCAGCCAGTAGTGATTCCAGAGCCTAAGGAAAATCAATTCTAGCTCCCCACACTGTGTAAAAGAGGCAAAAATTCTATTAAAGCTGTATATTGCAGCGAGGGCTGTTCAGATTACTAATGTGTCACGACTGATGACTGCTCACCTCCGAGCACGCCCCCGTGGTGGCCTCGCACACGCAGAGCACTGATTGGTTCTGTGCGCGGTTCAGCCAACGAACCGCCAGCCGGGTGCTGCTGATCCAGGTCACCATGGAGATGTAGCTGTCTCTGAAGTGGCAATGCAGAAAATGATGCACGGAGTAAAGATTGGAAAGCGGTGCAAAGGAATGGGGGGGGGGGGTTAGGCATGTAAGAATTTCTGAAAGGTGGTTTCTCAAGTTTTAAAGGCTTATTCTGCTTTTGTATTCATGAAGATGTACTACCTGGCCCTGAGGGAGTCAGGAGGCATCATCTCCAGAGTGTGAGCCGGACCATAAAGATTCACCACAAACAGACTGACTGATGGGATACTTGAGCCGGCCTTTGATCATAAGAAAAAGAAAAAAAAATTCAGAAAAAAAAATCAGTAATAAAAACACAGTTGATTCTTTTAGTAAATCTTTTTTTTTTGCCACACTAGCGCCCAAGGCAATGTTAGTCTGCTTGTCCATCACTTTGGTGCAGACTGAAATGTCTCAACATGTATTAGATGGATGGCCAGGGAGTTTGGTACAGATATTCATAGTGACAAGCAGATTAGTAAATATTATTTTGGTGAACCTCTGATTTTTTTCCCTAGGGTTAACAGCAGGTCAAATATTTTACTTATCTAGTGGAATATACCAACATCTACTTGTTTGGTTGGTGCCAGATTTTGTACAGAGACTCATGGCTAACAGGCAATGCATCTTAAACACTTTGGTGAACCCTATGACTTTTCCTGTATCATCATCAGGAGCTTGACAGTTGCATTTTTGGATAAAATGTTTCCACTCCTATTTAATGGATTGCCATGAAATTTTGCGGGGACATTCACGTCCGCCTCCCTGTGAACTGTAATCACTTCGGAGATTCCCTGAGCCATCGTCAGGTCAAAATGTCAATTTTGTCCAATTCATTACCAAATACCTGCAAAATAGTGACACAGTCAGCCTCTGCTTTACATTTCTTTTTCCATTTTAATTAGCAATTACGAAAAGATGGTAAACACGGTAAACATTACGCCCAACCTAAGCATGTTAGCACTGTCAGCCGTGAGCGAGTTTGCATGCTGATATGAGCATTCGGATAAAAGCACCACCCTGCAGCCTCATTACAGAGCCCCTGGTGTGACTGTGGACTATCAGTCGTGTTTTAACCAGTTTTCACCTTTGGGTAGGGGAACACCACATTGGAAGGGTAGAGACCACCCAGGAAGTGAGGTATTTCCATCACAGGTGTGGCAGAGTTGTTGATGCTGAGGTATGCCAGCCGGGCCCCGTCCATAGACCACCAGTGGGCAACATATGTCAAGAGTATCTCCTCTGTTTTTAAAAGACAGCAAATAGTTTTTCAATGTCAAACTCAAACCCTATTACTTTTTTTTTCGTGATTATAGGTGGCTTGGTTTTGCAGATTTGCATGCAAAGCTGGAAGACACCCTACCCTCATAGGTCCAGTCGGAGAGCCCATTCACCACATTCTGCTCCTGGTCGCTGGTTGTGAGACGCAGGGGTTCGCTCGTCACGGTCGGTTTGTAGTAGATGTCCCCGTCGAACACGTAGGCCTGGCGTGAGCGGCAGAGACAGACAGAGCCAAATCCATTATCAGGGCCCAGTGCGGTTGCAGGCCTCGTCGCACGGACTGAGCAACGTACGCCGTTCAAGAGTGAATGAATCATCGCAGGCAGCACACACACACACGCACATGGGCCAGAGCCAATGCATCTTTACTTGCCAGTTAATGCGCCGCAGATGACCACTGACATAGCAGCAAAAGCCAATTACATTACAGGGACGGTGGATGAATTATATTGTGAGGGGAAAGCGAACCCATTATGGCAGCGCATTCACTGTAGTAACCTCTGCGCTGGGCGTCTTGTCATAATGACAAAGACGCAGTTTCATTGATGTTATCTTTATGAAAATGATGTTGAAAGACGGCCATTCACACGCCGACAATAATATCATAGATTGCAAAGGGTTGAGAAAATCTCCATATCATATTGACAGGCATAGTTGATGCAAATGACAGCACATTGATCAAGTAAATGAGTAAGTGCCTTGGCTCACCAGCTGGTTCCCCTGGGGCCCCCAGGAAGCATACTGCAGCACTGCCTTCTCCCTCTCCAAAGGGTTAAGCTCCAGCACATCCCTGGAACACACACATAAACACACACACACACACACACATAAACATACACACACACACACACACACACACACACACACACACACACACACACAAAACAAAACCTCAAACATAAGCCCTCCATTAGGGACGACTGCCCTGGTTTAAAGCCTTCAGAGGTCCATCCATGCCCAGGCCTTGAGAGAGAGATGCTGTACTGCGAGGACAAATGAGCAAGATGCAAAGAGAGGGAGAACAAAAACAGAGAATGGGGCTGGTTCATGCAAGAGTGCGAGAATATATATACATATTTATTTTCCATATTTCAAGCCGCACTTTTTGCTCCCTCTGGACAGGCAGACATTTTCCTCCAAGGCACATTCAGGCAACAATCAAAACTGAAGGTCTTCCTGAAATCTTTTCCAGAACCACTCATCAGAAGTTCCAGGGATCATCGGCAGAGTTTTGTTTTTTTTCCACTGATATAATACGGAATATGGATCTCAGGCATTGAAATCTGGAGTACAGTACAAACTGTTACATTTGGACATGGAACCAGGAAGGAACACTGATGAATGAATGCATGTCTGACAGAAATGTGAGGTTCTGATTCGATGGTACACGCTTTAGGGGACTTTTTTTTTTTTTTTTTTTTAATCTGCAGGTCCGCTTGCATTTGGTAATGCTCATGCCCAGTGCAGCCCATGCATTAGCATTCAGGATTCCACCTACCCATTAGCCACACTGTAGATAGCATAGGAGGCTGTGAAGGACTGAGAGAACACCTGAAAGAGGTAAAGGATATCATGCACACAGGTGTGCCACACTTAGATGACAACACATACAATTCAGTGCTCACACATGCTCATCCACATGTATAAATAAAGTTAAATGCAAATGAGACACAGGTTTCAAGAGGACACTGCTGAGGCTGATCTTACAATTGAGCAACAAGCAACAGGAAGGTGTGTTCGCATTCTTCAAATTCTTAATACTACATCAAATGGCTTATTATTTTTACAATAATGGGCATCATTCTTTAAGCATCTGAGCATGTTGTCATTTTTAGTAGACCCAGTGTTTTTTTATGCTTTGATTGTTACTGAGTCAATCAAGGCTTAGTACTATAGACTTAATTTATATGAGTCATTAAACCGCTGGCAGCAATTTCATCCATATTACATCATCACTGTGATCACAACTGAATAGCTGGCACTTGGATCACAGGGATCTTCACTTAAGACTGAGTAGAAGAGACAACACCAGGGAAAAGACAATGTAAAAAAAAAATAAAAATACAGAAACCAAGACAGACGATCTCATTAAGTAGCATCATTACAGCTAATATCCTTCCCACTGAGATCTATTGTGGCTGGCAACTCTGTCGCAACCCTGACACAAGGATCAGCAGTTCGATGAATAATTAAATTAACACGCTGAGCAGGACTAAGGATCTAGAATCAATGAATGTGAGTGTTTGTGAGTGTGTGTGTGTGTGTGTGTGTGTGTGTGTGTGTGTGTATCAACCACAATTGATCACAGCATTAACAGATACGATCTATGAATTATATTGATTTCTAGCTTTTTTTTTTCCTTCTTTTTTTTTCAAGCAAAGGGTTGGAAGCAGGCTATTTGCCAAGTGGTCTCTGAAAGCCTGAGCCTCCTGGAAAACCAGTACCTGAAGAAATTAAATGTCACATCCTCTATACAGCACACTTAGCAGTGAAATTGGATTCCTCTTCTCTGTAGTTTGTCTGTTGTTGGAAAATGCATTGATGGGCTGACACGGGGGGTAAAGCTGCAGGGGTAACGGAGGGGAAATAAATTCTGAGGCCATCTAAATGAAATTGAAATCTGATTGCGGCATAGAGTCGGAGCATGAGTTACAACAGGGTCTACAGGGAAAGAGCTGTGCCTTGACAGAAACTAACTAGAACAGGAAGGGGAAGAAACAAATTGGTCAAATGCTAAAGAGGAAAAGTGTGTGTGTGTGTGTGTGTGTGTGTGTGTGTATGTGTTCGTGTGTGTGGGGGGGGTGATAGGGGGCGATAGGGGGAGAGAAACAAAAGAAGGAAGGGAGGAGAGGATGCAGAGAGGGCAGAGGAACTGGCTGGCAGTCGGGGTTCGCAGATTCTTGTCGCACAGCAGGGGGGGCTGAGCTTGACTCGCAGGGAGTGTTTCTCTCCGGGATTGAAGGGGGTTGGAATCGCCAGGATCGTCATGTTCAATCAGGTGTTTATGGTTTGTTAAGGAACCCAGGAGATTCTGCTCATGATTTAACATCATGGAGCTGGTGGCAGAGGCTGTATGTTATTGTGTGTTTTTTGTGCGTCCGTGTGATAAACAGAGAGAGTGAGAGCATCCGTCTTGGGGAGGAAGAGTGAACTCTAATGTGGCTGCCAGCACCATGTCATAAATCCTCAAGATTGCTCCTCTCATCACCCCTCCTCCCCCCATATACCCTACCCGCCCCCTCCTTAACCCACTCTGCCAAAACCTTGGGGGGGGGGGGGGGCACAACACACAGAAGAACACTCAGAAGATAGCGTGGGATACCATGACAAAGAGAACGTATACAGATTACAACAACCTTTGCATGAGAACAGATGCTGGGATCTGTTCTTCACCACAGAGATAACAGCATCCTTCCTCTTCAATATTGTTCCAGCCTCAAAAGCACGTCTTAGCAGCCCCACTATGCGCTGCCTTTGATACCAGCATCCATCAGCGTTTGCTGCAGAGTGCAGACACAATTCCCCTGGCATTTTATTTGTCCCTAAACTGCACTGTCTTGGCAGGGGCTGATCCATTTGACTCATGCTCATCAGTCCCAAAAAACCCTCCATCTCCACTAACCTATCTCGGCATTACTCTTTAAAAAAAAAAAAATAGGTCTTCCTTTTTTTTTTCTTTTCTCCTCTCGCGAACACAAACAAAAGCCCGGCTTGATTCAAACAGGGCTCAGAAGAGAAAATGTTTTCCTGTAGAAAATCTGCTCTCTCTTGTTCCTATGTGGCCAAAACCCTAACTCACATCTATGTACACCTCTTATCAAAATCCATTTATTTTTACCCGGCGGGCACGAAACCCTCCCTGAAGCCTTCAGAGCTAATACAAAATCCAGAGAAGCCTTTTAACTTCACACACAGCCTTCTCGTCCATTTCCCTCCAATGCATCTCTCTCTTTTTTAGCGTCTTTGCCTTGTTTTGATAACCATTCTGAGTCATTTCAGCTAGGCAGCGTATCTAAGGGCAAATGGTGCATACGCCCCCGGTCACAAGTGGCTTTCCCCACTGCTTTTCTCTCTCACTCTCAGCCGATCTCAGCAGCGTGTCGCTCCTCTCCAGAACGGCAAAGCGGGGTGCCTGGCGCAAACTGCCTCAGTCAGCACAAATCCCCCCCACAAAAATAGACAGACAAAAGTGAGATTGAAGAAGATGAAGCGGGAGGAAGTAAAAGAGGGACCTAGAAAGAAGGGGAGAACGGAGGAGTAGCTCCCGCGGACACAAAAAAAATTTTCACATACGTTTATCCATTTCTAAATATACAAATGATTCCAGGTGGCGTGCCCATCGCCTCTGATTTCCTCGAGTGTGTGTGCACGCTGAGCATACAGAAGAGAGCAGACAATTCCTGCTGATATCAAAGGAAGTATGCTAATGACGTGGTATGAATCAACCAAAGCAACCCACAAACTCGGGCAAAGATCTGAGCCCTCTCTCTACAGAGACATCTGAAAAATGTTTGAATGTATGTTAACCACTCAATAATTTAGTCAGGATGCACTGTGATGAATGCTGTAACACAGCAACAGGCTCCTTCGCTGCCCCCCCCCCAAAACACACACAGAAAATATGATATGCAGTGATCAGAGCAAAAGCAGGTCTCCCTCAGGAGAAAACCCAGAGAGATGGAGAGACCCAACGAACGAAATGAACGAAATCTGTATTCAGATTTTTTTTAACAGAAGTCCTAGGAAAATGTGCTGAGGGGCCTTCATTTCCCCCGTAATTCTGTTTTCCTCCTTCGCCGATTAGTCGCACGTTACACAACTCTCCTGCCCTTTGAGGACAGAGTCAACAATTTGTTAATGTTACGGGTATTTACAGAGTGAGATGGCTGGTGGTGGTGGTTGGTGTGGTGGTGTGTGTGTAGGGGGGGGCTGAGATATGTGATGCTAAAGTAAAAGGGAGCAAAAGATCTGTGTTTTGTCTACGCTTATCTGAAACCACCTGCGATTGTGGTTCTTGTCAGCTCATTAAAATTCCCCACCAAACCGGCAGGGCGATTTCATTACCGCAGCTCTAACTTCACCTCTTCATCTCCTTGATCCCCCCACCCCACCCTTCCCTCCTTCCCCTTGACAACCACTCCACACTGATCATTCACCCTAAGCTCCCCTCAACCCCCTGCACCTTCCACCATCAGCCAGTTTAAATATTCAGCTCCCCTTATGTTATCCCAGTCATTTGGCGGGCGGTGTTATGGAGCTACAGACTGCTGCAGTAGCAGAAATCAGAACACAGACACAGTCACACACATGCATACTCACTCACACACACACACACACACACACACACACACACACTGGTCTTTCTATAACTGTGAGGACATTCATTGGTATAATATATTCCCTTTTCCTGTGTCCTCACAACGATGGTTTCAAACCAATATGTCAACACAACCACAGAAAGACATGTATGTTTTTGTACACACACACACACACACACACACATTCTCCTTTGTGTTTCGCTTCTCTCTGTTGCTTCTGTGGAGCTCTGATTAAGATGCATGTCACCGTTGTTTCGCAGCCACCAGTGGCCTGCCAGACATGTGTAGGCTTGTGAGCAGTTGATATTGGTGCATAATTTATGGCCCTGGATTTTTCAATTTTTTTTTTTTTGGACTGTGCTTTCTGCACCATATCTGCATCAATTTGGCTGTAAAAGAAAACTTACCAGTTGAATGTTATATGCCAAGAGGACAAACATCTTGTCTGCAGACACATGGAATTTAGTAGTGGTCAGATCCTGTAGAAAAAAGAACAAAGGACAATTAGACAACACTTCATCGAGAACTTCCAGTTGGTCTCCTGTGGAGAAAGTAGGCTGGAATACTCGATATAGCCGATCAGTGGTTTTCTTTCTTTTTATCCACCTGCAGATATATTGGATTCATTATTGACAAAGTGTCTTAATGTTCTCCCATGACCTGTGGAGCTCCCCAAGGGTCAATCGTGGGCCCCTTCCCTTTACAGGCTCCCTTTAAAGCATGTTATCTGCCAGTTTGTTGCACTCTCTTATCACTGCTATGCTGATGATGTCTACCTTTATCTTTGAAATCTACATCTATATTTATCTACATTTAAATTACATCCTTTAGACTTGATTGGATTGTGTGACTTAGTGATTAGTGATTTTAATAGAAAGAGAAGAAAGAAGCATTTTGATGTTGATGACTGTGTCTGAAGGTGCCCTGTGGAGATGTGTGCCTGGACGTCTAGATGTTTCCTTTAGTTACTCACAGCAAAACTGAAGTTCTTGCCTTTGCCCCAACATGGGCAATGGCGGACCATCTCAAGTCAGTTATTCAGACCCCAATTTTTGTGCACAGGCCAAAATATGATATACCCCTAATAGAAATGTCACTACTCTCTAACTCTTTTTATTACAGTCATAACCCTGGTCCTATTCAAAAAGTAACTCGATAACTTTTACAACCTTAAAGTCTGGACCAAATTACCATGGTGCAAATATGTTGGAAGAATATGGGGGGAGGCAAAAAAAGGGGACTATAAGGTCTGTAGTAGCACCTTTTGTGTGGAAAACAATCTGGAGCCTTAGCCACAAGCCTGAACAGATTCTGTGTCAACAGCTGTCAAAGTGATATTGGGAGCCTAAAATGCTTTGCACAGATAGAGTGAGGAAACATAGAGTTTCCATATAACAACAGTGGTGGCTTTACTACACCACACTTTGACCTCCTGTCAAATATATATCTTTTGATATATGAGATCAAAATCCTTCTTTCAAAGTGTTACACAATTTGGCTCTGTGATTTATCGTATCAGTGAGTCCCTGATCTCATATACGTCCATCGGCAAAGGCTGGCTCGCCTAAATTATGAAACGGTCTCCCTCTGGCTGTTAGATCAGCAGTTTGTGAAGCAATATAAACGCCACATTTTCCACTGTTGTCACTGTTCCCAAAACTGAACGGCACTCGCCTACCAAGCAATGCATTAAAATTACAACATTTGGCATCCTGGTATTCAAAGCTGTTTTGCCTTCTCAGTGACGCAGAGGGAAACAAGGCAGAACCTTGACCTTATGAGTCAGTAGTTCTGAATATTAGAAGCTCCAGGTTATGTGTTGCTAAATTCCCATAGTGGACCGAGCTTTGTTGTATGTTAATCAAACCTCAGTACTTGTTTATTCTCCAAGGTATTTTCTTAAAGCTTCCCAGCTTTGATTTGTTCTTATTCTGTGACCATTTTTTCTTGGTTTTGGTTTAAATATTTACTGAGATGCCTTTCATCTTCTTCTTTTTTGACTATGAAGCAATAATAAAACCAGGCTGAATACATACATGAATCTTAATCTGAAAGTCTAATGCTATATTTAACAAAATTATCTCAGCATTTTTTTTTCTTCAGGGAGGACCCATGTACCTCTCGGTGTTCGTGTGGGAAAATAGCTTTTTCTGGGATTTTCTACAGACGCAGGGACGACAAACCACATCACAACACCAAAGAGAGACTTCCTCTCAACCTGACAACACAACCCTGCTTTAAGCTCCTCGGCAATGACCCATATAAGTCTGTCAGTGTCGTGAAGAGGCGGTGTTCGAAATGATGCCCTTGCTTGGAAAAATTCTCTTTGAAGGCACATGTTGAGGGCTCACAGAGCAGCCAGACTGGGGGAGAAATGAGCTGATACTGTCACTCTGCCTCTTTATTTTGTCTCATCTGTGGGATTTGGAACAGCGGGAGTCCACAGCCTCTCATTCTCTCAATATAGAAGCACCCCCCCCCCCTTATGTTGGCCAACTTCGTCCAGCCGTATGTGGATATATGAGCCAATCAATGCTGGAACCTGTCCATTGTCCTCATAAGATGTATTGCTGTAACTCACCAGGGAACTGTTGTCCAGCAGAGTCGTGGTTAGGTTTCCGCCGAGGCTGAACGACAGGACGTGTCCCTCTCGGGTGCGGAGGGCCACTTCGTTTTCTGACAGGGTTTGAGACAGTTCAGTGATAGAAGGTCCAGCGTTATCATTGAATCCACAGAGTTAGAAAAGGTTGTTATGTCTGAAACCCCGTGGCTCAATTTCAGGTGAGAACATTGATGGGGTGGTCTGTGAGTCGGAACACGGATCCTTACCATTCAGCCACGCTACACTGGGATCGTGAACTTTGAACTCCTCCCTTTCCAGATCCTCCATGGTAAGATGGGAACGGAGTAACAAGTGAGATTCATCTTCAAGGGCGGAGAGAATGAGTAAGTTAGATCATCAGGAAGAAGCAAAGCCTGAGCATGTTCTTTCGATCTGGCCCATATTTCTGCTTCAGCCTCCGGATTATGGGAAATAATCTTGCTTTATATCGGATGTTTAAACGTCCTTTAAATATAGCCTGGCATTAAGACCGGAGGCAGCAGGAAAGAGCTAGCCTGGCTCCGTCCAACGACAGCAAAATCCACCTGCCAGCACCTACAAAGCTCACTAATTAACTCATTACTTTTACAAAAAAACGCTGGAGTGGAAAGACATCAGCATTGCTGTTCGCTGGGAGGGGTTATAATCTCTCTGAGGCTATTTCGTGGTTGCCTAGCAACTGCTCAGAGCCAAGAAAAAGTGAGATTACAGCACTCAATGAAACGGGGCATTGTCGTTTTCACGCCGCACTTTTTGTACGGATAAAACAAACAAGGTATAAAGTGTTCATTTGTGATCTTTAGTGGTGCTAGTGGTGTATTTTGCTCCCTTTGGAGCCAGGCTAGCTGTTTCCAGTCTTTGTTGCTACGCTAAGCTAACCAGCTAAAGCTGCTGGCATCGTTCCTCTCTTCAAATTAACTCTCCGACATAAACATCCAAATTTCCAAGAATGTCAAACTACTCCTTTAATTCCCCAACAATACAACTCTATTCATCTTTGTTGATTTTACCCCCCTCCGGCTCTTCACACCCTTTTTATTTCCCGTTTTTCCACGTTCTTACCAGGCGTGAGGAGGATGACGGAGAGAATGACCAGGGACATAACGGCCAGGATCACCACCATGGCGATTCCAATGCCTTTCCAGTTCCGCGGGGGACCATCTGAACTCCCCAGGTCCTGTTATTAAAGCAGAAAACACACACACACACACACACAAACACACAAACAGAATGATGAATGTGAGCACAGTCGAGGAGGAGGACATTAGTGCTGCTTCATTTCCATAGTCTCACAGAAATTCCTCCCTGACAGGCAAATCAGTAGAGTGAGCCTCACAGGGGATTTGGACCAGTCCTCAGCATCATGGAGAACTCGCTGAATTACACTCATTTACCATATGAGAACTGCATAAAATTGTTGCTTTTGAAAGATCAGATTTTAATTGCAGCAGCAATAAAAATCTGCAGACATGGCAACCGCCATCATTTTTCTTCACCATCGCCTCATTTCACTTGTCACTAGTGGGCCGTGGGATAGTGCTAAAGCAGAAGGGGTTGGGTGAAGTACTCACGAAATGTGTGGTGTCTGAATCTACGGTGAGCTTTTATGGATAAATCTGTTACTTATTTAATCTGCAGAAAGATGCTTCGTTGGATCAGGATTTATTCCACGGCTCTGGATGAAGATGTTAACGAGGCAGTAAAAAAAGGGACAAGAATATGACACCATATAACGATACACTGAGTTATGGACGAAGCTACGGCTGCCAAGGGAGTAAAACTTCACGTTTCGGCTCAAGTCCTCGTATACCCTCAGCACGCGATCAGGGGGAACTGATGGAATGAGCCGGCATCATTATCAGTCACCATTAAACACAACTGCCGCGACGTCGCCAGGGGCTTCGCTCCGCTCCCTCATTATGAGTGGCTGGCATGGCCGGAGCCACATGCCCGGCGGAGTGCGAGGGTTCAATCACCAAGCAGCCATAAAAACCCAGCCTTCGTTAGGGCTCCTCGCCCCCCTTTTGGCCTAACCATGTCAGAGCCTCGCTGGTCCCGATCACCTTCCTCCGGGGCCCTTAGGGAAGCAGACAGCGGAAAGAGGGAGTCTTCTTGGTTCACTGGTCGACAGATTGCCGCCCCTCCGTGCTGCCTGGGTGACACCAGCTGTCCCCGAGTCTGTGCTATTGGCCGCGCTCGCATTAAAAACCACCACCTTGCACTTCCTCTCTACATACACACACATATACCAGCACACAACACATACACTTCTCTACCCCCCTAGACTATTGGACTATCTTAAGGGCCCCTGGCACTTGGGGTATTAAAGTGCAGAAAATTTTTCCATGTACTTACATAACTAAAGTCTAAATGTATTAAAAACCAGTTTCAGAAAAGTGAAACAGTGAATTCTGCAGAAAATGGAAGAGCCCAACCAGAAACAATGGGATTTCTTATATAATCTTATTTTACTGCTACATGTGTCATTTATTTTAAAAATAAACTCTCGATGCTCATTTTTATCACTTTTAAAAATTCACCTCGTATTTACTTTATACACGAGACGCTTGGAAGACATAGAAGTTCTGCTTTTACCTCGATCGGTTGCCAGTGCAGGACTCCTGCCAAGGTCTCATCTTTAATAGATATCGTTTGCTTCTGTATCATTACATCTTCAAATTAAAACCACAACCAGTTGTACCTGCAGGGATAACTTTTAAGCGATACCTAAACTCTCAGTGTGGGCTAGAGCTACAGTGATTGAATGCCGAGGCTGTGTACGTCCTGGCCTCTTTAACACTGCATCTTTTATCTCATTCTCCTGCCCTCTTAGCCCCCCAATCTCACGGTAAACCACTATAATCCTTCTATCAGATAAAAAAAAAAAAACCTTACGTAGTCTATGACTGCTGTGGTAGAGTACAGTGAATAGTGCCTCTTACTGCATCTTCAGCTCTTTCTGATTGACTGAACTGGTAAAATTTTTGAAAAAAAAAAAAAAGGTAAATTGAATCTCATCATACACACCCAGGGTATATGTTGTGTAAAACTGCGAACCATGAATAGCAGTGTTCATGTATCATGGTTACGTATAAAACATTATTATAAAGAATTAAATATTGATTCTGGGATCTCATAGTAGAAAGACACATTTTCAAATTAAATTCCTCCACATGACTGGTTCCACTGCACAGTATAATCATTTCCAAGTCGTCCCCTCTAATTACTGCGCGCAACATGAGAGCTGAGCATCCCCCCTAATGGGATGCACAGCTCCCATCATTCCCCTGAGCCCAGACATTAGACCATACTTCCAATTATGGTTGCGTCATTGTTAAGACTGAAGAAGGGAGAACAAGGACTTTTGTCACACTTGCAAATGAGGCGCAGATGCGCCGAGCCGAAACCCCTGAGGCGAACACTGGCGAGGTTGCTGGTCCCGATGCACGAGGGACTCCAAATGCAGCACCATCCACTGGAAACAGGTGAATGGATGATGAGCCAGGGTCTGTGCGACGGGCCGAGCATATCTCACCCTGCACCATGATGGACATGCGTACCTCAAGTGATCAATCTGAAGATATCTCAGCGCAGGTTTTTATGCTGAGCCAGATCAAAAATGAATCGCAACATAGCCCTTCCTCAGCGAGGCTCCTGTTTAATTCAGCCTTCCCGGCCCCATTGGGAGCAGAAGCCTTGAGGAGGTGTCAGTCAAACACCAAAGGGTGCGAGAATGCAAATCAAAGTTCTTTGGGTTTATGTATAAGCTTACTGATGGTAGCCCCCTCTGAGAGTTTTTTTTGTTTTTTTTGTCAAACCATGCAGCACTGCATTAGTGAAAAAGAGAGCTCTAAAATTTGCCAGCAAGGCTGAGAGAATTTTCTCCAAGTCAAAAGAGCAAATCAATAAGGTGTACAGTTGTACAGGGTCCAGAGGGAAACAATTAACAGCGGGAATACAGCTGTAAAGAAGACTTTGAGATAAGTGTTGAGTGGTGGTTCTCGCAGAGCACGGCCCCTCCAGGTGGAATACCAAGACCTATTCTGACCTTTCAATCTAAACATCACACTTACAAGACTGCAACCATGTATTTAAACTGTACACGAACAGAGTCCAACTAACTGGCTCATTTTTTTTCTCTCAGAGCTCTGTGCACAAAATCAAACGATTCCAACTGTATTGATTGCATTTGCGCACTAAAAATGCAAGCCACACAAAACACAATTACTCAGGCACCATGGCTGGGTTGTGTAGAATCCAGGCAGTGCTAGGAATTCATAAATTAGGCTCAGGAGACCCCCTTAACTCCATCTTCTGCGTCTTTGAGGCATGGAGAACCCAACGATAAATCACACATAGAGGAAAGAGGAAACCAACGCAGGTTGTTGTTGGGGATTCTGGTTCTGGATTTGCATACCCCCCTGCCCACCTTTAACATTAGGAAATGATGTTCATTAATCACATGACACTGGCAGGGGCATCAATGAAATAAGTGCCACCAAAAAAATTGGGGGGTGGGGGTGTCTATTGGCAGACACGTACAGCCCTCAATATAACCCTTATGCTCCTGATTTTAATGATTCCCTCTAATTGCTCGCAAGACAGAGCTGTAGATTAGCAAGTAACCCACGTATGTATTACCTTGTCAATATTTCTCACTGCCTCATTTGAAATGAAGGTCGTCATTAGAGCAGGCTGTAACTCTTTGGCATGGTTGGAATAAATGGTAACTAAGCAGCTGTAGTAATGAGATACTACAGCTCGGTATCGATTCATATCTGGGCTATCTTTCATCACATCCACGGGAATTTATGTTGCTCCTACTTACTGCAGCAGCATTTCTCCCTTTTGTATTGCGTATGTTAAAAAAAGCAGTAGGTGGTATATATACCATATGGGGCTAACTGGGCAGAATTTTTTTTTTTTTTTTTTGGCCTCGAGGCTATCACCAGACGATGCAGCCCGAGCTTCAGCGAAATAAAGGACCTGCCTCTTTAGCCTGTGCTGCTGCGAGGGTGCCCTGCTGCCTTATCCTTTTCATTCTCCCCCACGCATAAGAAAATTACAGTACAAAAGGGTCCTGTGTGAGATAGCTTGTCCTCAGCGTGTCCAGCCACTCACAGTGACCTGCCTCAAGAAAAACAGGCAACATCCTTACAACACGTGTGGGAGAGCTGTGGGTAACATGATACGGAGTTACAGTAAAATATGAGAAATAATACACTACTTTTCGCTGGGCCGAGACTTTACAGAAACACTGTATCTGCAGATAATAAGCTTATAATATGCTCATGGCATAAACTGTATGAATTCAGTGTGTCTAATATGTCTGTGAATGAAAATTAAAACAATAATGCCTTTTTAAAAACGTATTAAATCGCTGGTATTTTTCTGTTAACTGAACCAGAACCTTATGTGGCATGGAATGTTGATATTGCTTCTGTTGTCAGATACAACAATAACAGGCATAGACATTCTCTGCAATGCAATGCACTTTGCACCTATTATGTGGCATGTCAAAAAATGAGCCATATGAGCCAAGTAGAATACCACTTAATTCCCTAAATCCCTGCATCTTTTCATGAGCAGAGACACGTGGCAATCTGTGGTCAAGTGAAGCAGCAATAAATTAAGACAAAAAGTATTAACAATGAGCAAATGTGATTTTTCCCTCATTAATGTTTTTTTCTGTGTAAAACATGTTGCTTGGAGACAGTGACATGAGATGTTTGCGACATTTGCAGGTAATGGAGTGTCTGTAAGCCCTGCAGCATTGTGTGGCCCTTTCAAGAAGAAAAATAATGCTGCAGGATTATTACTAGAGACGCCTCCGGGACAGGTTTCACTAAGATTTTTATCACATTAGCATGCGAGTATAAGAATTGAAGGTTAGTGTGTCAATTATTGTCAGATGTTACCATCTACATACCAATCAGGCACAATTTATCTGATAACTTTAGCTGCTCGATCAGGTCTCTTGAACACTTTCTCCACCAGGGCAGCTGTGCACTAATGATTTCATGATTGAAACTCTTTCCCATGAAGGTTGACAGTTTGATAACATCTGTTAATTACTTGACTTGGCAGGGTTTTAAACTGTATTACTGCCCCGTAGACAAACAGAAGCACTACAGCCAAAATCCTAGACAATGTCTAAATATGCATGAGTAAGTTTTAGTCAAAGGAGGGAACACTGTATGTTAGTTATGCATAGATATTAGTCATGTATAACTAGTCTATCAGCAGTAGATCTTGCAGTAATGTTACAGTATATTAAATCGTTGATAATTAGATTAGAATACTACACAAATTAAGCCATTAATCACATTAATAATCTTGGGTAAAATCTACCTACTTTACCGTAATTTGTCTTTCCTGTAATAATACAAAAATGTGTGGTCACAAGTTAGTTCTGGCATTAAAACGGGGGTGAAATGCCTCTTGAAGAAGACACACGGGAACCTAAATGCATGTTACAATTCAATAGGAATGGTATATTAAATAATAACAGATATTTGACTGGTAATAGTGCAATTAAGAAACAGAAGATGTTGGTTCATAGTCTTTGTTCAATGCCAATACACCTACACAGCAGAGGGATAATCAATCATACAGTGCAGGCTGTGGGTCTGAGCCCCTTTGTCACTGTGGAGGTCCAGACTGTGGTGGTGGTGGGGGGGGGGTTAGTCGGCTGGGATACAAATTCTAACGTCTCAATATTAGGGGGGGATGAGAACTGTAACTGATGCAGATGCCGTGCTATAAAAGTCTGGATGGGACAAATTAGGCGGTAAGAGTGAGGACGTCGGGTTTACTACACGAGCCCGCATCGCAGTTCAAAGGGAGTCAGTGTGTCCAGCGGGGGGGGGGGGTTGAATGGGCGAACGGCTAAAACACTGATCGATAGTCACCGTATTGTTGAGCATGCATGAGGAATTCCCCTGCTGCACGACCGAGCGCTCAGACCCCCCCCCCACGACTGACGAGACGCACGTGCGCGCGCTCGCGTGCACACACACACACGCGCGCACACATGCACACACACACACACACACACTGGCTCTCAATCCGACGAGAACTAAGTAGCGTTAAAACAATAAAGAAAAAAAAGAAAGAAACGCGCACGCACGCGCACGCGCACACACGTACACATACCAGCTCCGTGGTCATGTTCTGCTGAGTTGTGGCGATCATCGTAAATCCCGCAACAAGCCCCGATGCCCGTGTAGCCTCAGAAGCCGCCGAGCCGCTGCACTGTTGTCTTGCGGAGCTTTTTCTGCATGCCCTGCTTCTTTCAAGTTTGTCCTCGCTGGGCTGGTGGTCTCTCTCTCTCTCTCTCTCTCCCTCTCCCTCTCTGCTCGAATCACTCGTTCATTCATTCGCCTGTTTCCATCCTGCTTATAAGCTATTGATTGGCTCAGAAAATTAATCATGACAGGGTGTTGGGGTGTGTGGATATACCAGGAGACTTCAGCTGCTTCAGCATTCCCAAAAAATGGGGTAATTCTAAATAAATAAATAAATAAAAATTCAGTGAAAGATAATCTGCCACTTTTATCCATTAACACTTATATTTTGTTGCCATGATTGAATAGACATATAAAATATTTTAATTCTATTATATAACAAATAATCTCATTATCGAGTAGTGTATATAAGTATATATTATAGTAATACACTTGAGTATGTTATTGAGGAGTAATGCTGCAGTGCCTCACTTCTAAAGAGTCTGTGCAGACATGCTGTCAGAACTTACCCCACAGATACTCTTATATGATGATAATTAAACAAGAGTTATTGGTGCCTCTTCGGAGCTGCATATGCAGGGCTACCTTGGCTCCCATCCACTAACGGGCTTAACTCTCTGAGGGGCACTGGGGCAAAATTATGTTGCTGAGCCCCCATTGACCACCTGGATGGAAGTTTCCTTATTTTCCCAGGGACCCAGGAAACCACCAGTCTGCTGCTGCAGAGCTGAAATGATCAGCAAGATTGTTTAGACATATGTGAGAAAATTAACCAGCCAGGATTTTCATGTATTATTATAAACTTAAGTGATTTTTTTAAAAGCAAAAACACACTAATTCCAGCTTCAAACGTGAATATTAGTTAGTTTCCCTTGTTTTCTATGCAAGCAATCAACATTTTTTGGCTTTTGAGTGTTATTTAGACAAAAAAGGGAACTTAAAATTGGCCTCCAGGGAATACTGACAGGCAATTTTAGCAGTTCACTGATATTTTATACCCTTGACAGTCAATGTATTGACTGATTAAAGAAAATAATGATAAGATATATTTTTAATGAAAATAATTGCAGCATTACAAAATCCCTATAGTAATATTACTACCTTTGGCTGAGGTTTTCTGGTTGTTAATTAACTGACACAGGAAAAAAAACCAAAAGCCATATGATAAAACACAATTCTACAATAAATGAGCACAATAAAATAATTACGGTCATAACATAAAAAGAGATTCTGACATAATTACTCTACAATACCCGGGGCCACAAGATGGAAAATGGAAGACTTTTATTAGTCGATATTGTACTTTAGTGGTGCAAATTTCTAACACATTTGTGACCTTCATGCTCTCGTGGTCGTTATTTTTCCACTAACGTACCCAAAACAAGTATCCATTCATTCACTAGTACTGACTTTATTTTTGAAAGTTCGAAACCGGAAGTGTAGCTTTTTTCTTGATTCCTCTCTTTCTGCTCTCTGTTTGTTTGCTCATTTGACTGTTGGGTATTTTATCATACTGTATTTTTTTCTAAACTGGAATTTAACGCCCGGTTCTGCACTCTTTGCTTTGTTTTAGTGGTAGTAATGATAGGGACGGTGAGGGTCGCGGGGGGTTTTATTTTGAAAGTACGCGGTAGGGCGTCGTTCCTCTTCCTTGTTTACGCCGGCTCGGGGCTCGTCGCTCATTGGCTGGAGGCGAAATTTGAAATACAACGCGCTTAACGAAACTGTGGCTGCGGAAGGATGTGGGCGAGCGTACGACGAGCTAGGAGCTAAAACAAAAAAAAAAAGGGACAGAAGAGGAAAAAGTACCCCAGTAAACCACCACCGATAGGGGTAAAACTCCGTTTGTTTCTCCGGGGCAGAAGCGGTAGGTAACTATTGCCAGCTAATGTTTGCTAACGCGGCCGATCGAACAGCAGTTAGCGTTAGCAGCCAACGTCTGACCCAACGGAACCGCCGCGTTATTCTTCAGTGGTGCAGTTTAGTTCGGTGTGTGTTATGTTATCTACTAGAAGAGAAACGCAGGAGACAGATTCTAACGGAATAACTGATGTGGCAAACGACGAATAGAGGTTGAATGTTTAACCTGTGGGTATAATTAAGCTTTGGGGGTATTTTTCATGCAATGATTTCGTTGCCATAAAGTTTAAGGATAAGGTCTTAACATTTTACCGTCTTTACTTGAAAAGCAGCCACACACCAACTCGATATACGTTACCGTGCAAAGGTTTAATGCTCTATATTATGCCATGAATAGGTATTTTCTATCTATGAACTTCATACAAAGTGCAGTAGACAAAAGAGGAAAAACCCAAATCAAAACAGTACTTGGTGTGATCACCCTTTGCCCTTCAAACGGCACCAGTTCTCCTGATATAGATTGTAAAACCACCTGGCAGGTATATCGTTACAAATATCTTGGAGGATTTACCACAGTTCTTCTGTGGATTCAGTCTGTCTCTGTGTCTTCTGTCTCTTCACGTGATCCCAGACTAACTCCATGGTGCTGAGATTAGGGCTCTGTGGGGGCCAGGCCATCTGTTGCAGGCCCCCTTGTCTTTCATGTTGTGGAGGATAGGTTCTTTATGACTCTGGCTGTATGTTTGGGGTTGTTGTCTCATACTGTAGGATGAATTTGGGAGCAATCAGCCTCCCTGTTGGTATAGCGTGATGGATGAGAATCTAAAACATCTAAAGTGACTAAAACATTTGCACAGTACTGTATATTAACCATAAGCCCTTTTTCCCCTATGAATTCAATGTATTTAACTTATAATGCATCTCTTTCAAAGGTCTTAATTTATTGAACAACATGGAGACTGCTGTATTGAGCCTCCAGAGCTTATATGACAACCTGCGGACACAAGTTGACCTCCTCAACGAGAACCTTGAACCCAGTGAGTAGTCTGTGGTTACTGGTTTTATCTTTACTGTCTATCATCTGGCACAGATGCCAAAGATCCTGTTACATGACTATTACATGATCTTTTTTTCCCCAGGCTTCATTCAGATGGTACAAAACTTTGATGACTGCCGTCGCAAATGGCAGCGGGCGGAGCAGGATCTGGGGTCCTGCAAAGAGGTTCTAACCAAAACAGAGACAGAGAGGGGAGCCTTGGAGGTCAAACTGAAACATGCCCGCAACCAAGTAGACGTGGAGATCCGGCGCAGGCAAAAGGCTGAGGCTGACTGCGAGAAGTTGGTATGTTGGATCGAATGGCGACCCTTTTTTGCTGATATGTTCGTTTAGTCTACTGTTCCTATCCCACCTGGTTCAAGTTGTTTCTCATATGTTCACTGCTTGTATCTCTATATTACAGGATCGTCAGATTCAGTTGATTCGTGACCTACTGACCAGCGAGGGATCCTCCAACAGCATCCAGCTGAGTGCAGAGCAGCGCTCAGCTCTGGCCTTCCTGAACACAAACTGTCAGGCAGCAGCCAGCCTGAATATCAGCCGAAAGTAAGAAACTTAAGAAATTCAAAAATAGATGATGTTTACAGTTCTCTCATTATTTAGTTTCTCTATCTGGCCATGAGGAGCCTCTGTTATTTTTTTTTATTCTTAAACCTTCCATATCAGTGGTGTGTCTGCTGGTTTAGCTGTTGTTTGTGCCACATGGTAAAAGACAGAGTATAGACAGAGTACATACTCAGATGCAATATAACTCTGTATTCACAAGTTAACATTAAACTAGGGAAGACATTTTGCATATCTATTATCATCTCCATCTATTTATCACATGAAAGCCCTATACTGACACACTTTCAAATGCATATATATTTCGATTTTTTTGAAAGGACTGGATTACAAATGGATCAAATCCAAAAAATGTTTTGTGGGGAGGCAAAGGCTTTGGAGTTGACAACCTAAATATTAGATGTGGGAAATGCTGCTGACTAGCTGAACACATTTTCTGTTCCTTCCGCTAGACTGAAGACGATAGATGAGTCTGGCTCTATCCTGTCAGATATCAGCTATGACAAAACAGATGACTCCATTGTAAGTACTTTACTTTGAGAGCATCGTCTAAAGTTAAAGTAAATTTTAACGTGCTGTAAAATAACCTCCTTTTAATTCTGAATTTGATTCTGATGTGCTTGATCTGTGACAGGATTGGGACTCCTCCAATGTGAGGACGGTGCGACTTAAGAAACGAGAAAAAAGGGTATGTTAAGTACATGTGGACTGTGTCTCCTTAGAACTTTGGTTTTGAATGGCTTCATTTATAGGTATAGATGTCATGTCTGCTATTTTTGATTTCAGCGCTCCTCGAGAAATCATGTGGACGGTCCTCCGGTTGCCTCCAAAAGGTCTCGATCAACAGGCAGGACTTCAGAAATGGTAGGGGCTTTTGCTGCTGTCTGGATCATATCACTGTTTTTTATCCCTGAAATGTCTGATGTTATTACACAGGACCACAATCGCTCCAATTATATAATTAATTATTGTTGTATGTGGTTATTCTTATGATTTTTCCTTTTTAATTCTTATTATTTATGACAGGGAAATGAGACAATTGTGACAAAGACCACAGTGACTGTCCCTGCAAATGGAGGGCCTGTCGAAGCTGTTTCTACCATTGAGACAGTTCCATACTGGACACGCAGCAGGAGAAAGACCGGTAAGGCGTGTAGTATACTGCAAAATGTTTCCTTCTTCATACATGGCTAAACTAATGATAGATGGCTCAGTTGACCTTTTTAATTCTCATCCATTTAACTCAGTTCTCCAGACAAAATTAAAAATGTATTTTTAGAGCCAAGAGAGCCTGTTTCTTTCAGCCTGATTGGGACAATTATATCAAATTTTTTGCAGTTGAAAATCAGTGTGTAAACCTTGTCGTCATTCTGCCCTCAATTATCTACTAAATCTTAGATGATATCCCTTAAAATATTCATTTTATTGTAAAGTAAAGGCAACATGATTCATTTGAAGCTATTTCTCACATGTCAGATAATCATTCACCAAATCAACATATTGTAACTCTGTTTTAACTCTGTGATGTTGTAATTATAACAATTTTTTTTTTCTTCAAATTATTATTTACAAAAATTGTCTTGTTATTTTAATGGATGTCTTAAGTCTGAATATGCAGCAGTAGCGAATCGGCTTTTTTTTTTTTTTTTTAAATCAGTTAATTTATTTTCCATACCTGCAGAATGGTCAAAGTGCTGCAGACATTTATTTGCTATCTCCCCGTTTCAGCTGCCTTGGAGTGGGACTCTGAATCTGTCAGGTCTGAGGATGTCTTCAAGCAGCCTGTCAACCCTGAGGGAGAGATGAAAGTCCAGCCCAGCACCCCGCAGGGCAATGGAGGTGTCCGTCTTCACGAGTTTGTCTCCAAAACTGTAAGGCCACATGTGTCAGAGAATTGAAGAGTGAATGAATTTGACTAGAAAAACACATTTTCTTTTAGGAATAACAATCAATTTACTTTCAGATATTTAATTATACATATATTTTTTTAGCCAAAGTGCATTTGTTATTGTCTGTATAGAAATGTATTGGCTAAATTATTTATCGATTTTCAAACTGCTGCCGTTACTTATGTATGCAGCTCTGATCATGCAATGTTTTTACTTATTTTATTCATGAAAAAATTAAGTTTTAATTTGTGGTTTTACCTGAACGTATCCATAGCTGTTGATCAGCCTCTTAAGTCCTGTCTGTTGTCTTTCGTAGGTCATCAAGCCTGAATCCTGCGTCCCCTGTGGAAAGAGGATCAAGTTTGGCAAGATTTCACTGAAGTGCCGTGACTGCAGGGTGGTCTCACACCCCGAGTGCCGTGAGCGTTGCCCTCTGCCGTGCATCCCATCTCTGGGTGCCACGCCGGTCAAAATTGGGGAGGTGTGTGAGAACATGGGTCATGATTGATTTCTCACTTGATGTGCAGGCCCATGCACAAGTTTTTTTCTATCTTTCTTTGAAATATTATCACAGTGCAGACAGTTCACCCAATTTCTCATTTATTGCCAGGGCGTGCTTGCTGACTACGTCCCCGACACGTCGCCCATGATTCCCCCTCTCGTGGTCCACTGTATCAGTGAGATTGAGCGAAGAGGTCTGCGTGAGGTGAGCAGTGTTTTTGTTTTTTTATTAAATTTCCTAATAATACCCAAAAGTGTGAAAGAATGTAAAGCCTACTGTCCCAGTAGTAATTTTTAATGTCCTTCCCTCAAACTGGGAGAGAGGTGTAACAAAGATTATACAGTTTGTTCTCGGGAGATTAATTTCATAACTGGGCTGTGGAAGGCCTTCCAATCTGCTGATGGTTGTATGACTCTGCTGCTGTTTCTCTTTCTGTTGTTTGATGTTTTTCTTCTGTTTTACTTTCTCACTTTCATTCTGTGGCATTTCTTGTTTTGTTAGACAAAGGTATGACGGTGAAAGAAATACCTTACAATATTTTCTAAAATTTTGATAATAACCATTCAGATTAATTGATCATGAAAATAAACATTAGTTGTAGCCCTAGTTGGTCAGGGGTAAGTGGTAAGTTCCTTGAAGAAAATTAAACAATTAATACTGAATAACTGGATTCCTTCCCCCTCAGACTGGGCTGTACCGTCTGTCTGGCGCCGATCGTACGGTGAAGGAGCTGAAGGAGAAGTTTCTCCGCAGCAAAACCGTTCCCCTGCTGAGCAAGGTGGACGACATCCATGCCATCACCGGCCTCCTCAAGGACTTCCTGAGGAACCTCAAGGAGCCCCTGCTCACCTTCCGCCTGAACCGCCCCTTCATGGAGGCAGCCGGTATATGTTGAGTGAGAGAGAGAGAGAGAGAGAGACTGGTGTTAGAAAACACGCTTGTGTTAGTGAGAGCGGTTTCCGATCAGAGAACTCTGTAGCAAAAAGCGCTGGAAGACGAAATAACAGCAGTTTATAGCAGAACTTGAAATAACTACAGCTTTGTGTAACTTCTTAATGGACAGCGGAAATGTACCCAACAGACCCATTAAATGTAGAAGTCTCAGAAGTGTTTCTACTTTTCTTTTCTTTTTTTTTTTTCTTTCTTTTTGCCAGTCTTTTCTGAGCACTGATGGAAATCTCGGGTGAGAAGTTGCCTTGAACAAAAAAAAAAAAAAGATTAATCTTTCAGTTCGTTAGCTTTCTAAGTAATTGTTTTTTACTCAGGTCTGAATCATTTTCTCTCAAGTTGTTAAAAAATCAACACAAGCTCCCATTGCTCTGTCTCTGCTGACAACATCGTGTTCTCTTTTCTCCCTCAGAGGTTTATGACGATGGCAACAGCATAGCTCTGATGTACCAAACCATTAGTGACCTGCCACAGCCCAACAGGGACACATTGGCCTTCTTGGTCCTTCATCTTCAGAGGTTGGCAGCTTCTCTTCTCTAAATAACACAGTAACATGTCCCAGCACAGCTGATTAAAAAACATTTACTCTGCTTTGATGCCGCGCATGTCCTGGCTGTAAATTAAGTGTTGGGATTTGCTGATATTCATAGATTCATAGAATGCTTTAGTCTCTATGTAACAGTCCCTTTTTTAATTTTGCTGCATCCTCTGAATTTAATTGGGTTAAATTGCTTCAGGCAAAACCTTGCTTAGAATTTTATTAACTGCACAGCTCTCTCTCCCTTTTTTAAAAATATAACAGCAGCTTTTTTTTTTTTTTTTTTTTTTTTTTTTTAAGTAGAAATTCAGTTATCTTGTTTTAATCTAAAACATACTGCAGATTGTGTCTACTTGACGTCATATACATCAAATACACTTAGCTGATAAAATCTTTCAGAGTTGCTGACAGCTCGGACACTAAGATGGACATCAGTAACCTGGCTCGAGTTTTTGGTCCGACGATCGTGGGTCATGCACTTTCCAACCCAGACCCGATGACAATCCTGCAGGACACCAAACGACAGCCAAAGGTAGGCCCGAATGATCTGGCATGTTTGTTTTATATAATGTTTCTTTGGTTTTTAGTCACAAAATTCCCCCTATGTACAAAACCTTCAAGTTATAGTCTGGGGCTATTCATCGCAGGTTGATTGGCGACACTGTGGTTACCGTGGTACATCACTTGGTGTTTTGAAATTCTGCAGAAAGCAAACACTCCTTGAGCAGCTGCTTTGTTTATAATTCAGTCAAACAAACTCATATTGTATTTAATCAGGTCAGTGACTGACATTTTCCATCATGCCATGAGCAACTGCAAATCAAATTTCATGCTGGGCTACCTGTAATATTCAAAAATGACCCATTGTGAAAAAAACTCAGGAAAGGATGAATGTCCTCTTTCGTAGATAACTTGTTAATGAACAATCACCTGTTATCATTATTGGCTTCACCATTAAAAGCCACCCAGTGTTTTGCTAATGGTAGCTTTAATTTCAACTAACTAATGCAAATAGCAAGGCTGAAATCAGTTGGATAGGACACACTCATTGTTTCCCTTTGAGTCCCTTGTATTTGAGGAGGCAACATGACTCCCAGCACAGGAACAACTCCGCCACCAACAACGGAAACTAATAGATAGAGGAAATTTATAAATATGAAAAAGTATTGAATGGCTACAGCAGGAAAAAAATGCCGACTGTGGAATGAAAAACTTGATGTATAAATTAAATTTTCTTTTGTTCGAAATGTTAACCACTAGGCAAAACTCAATTCTTGAAGTCAGGATGGGTTTTTAATATTTTAAAAAAGTATTAAAGGATGGTTTTATTGTGATTAATAATCATGATTAGAATAAGTAGAAGAATTTTTTAAATTTTGTAAACCATTTTAAAGTGGGAGACTGAGCTCCCACAGCTAGAGACCACCAAAGATCTCTTTGCTAAATGATATTACACTCCAGAAAATCATCTCAACACCATAAACTTGTTTTTCTTAATCATTCCTCTCTTGCTCAAGGCAATTTCTGTAGCTAGTGCGGCAATTTTGGAAGAGGATGAGGCAACACGCTGAAATAGCCCTGATCTTTTGCATCTTCGGTCTTCCATTTCCTGTCCAGGTCGTGGAGCGTCTGCTGGCTCTGCCAGTGGACTATTGGGGCCAGTTTGTGATGGCTGAAAACCCGCAGCCCAACTTGGACCACTTGATCATCGAGAACGCAAACTGCTATGCCACCCCTGAGAGAGGTAAGGGCTCACTAAACCCTGTGCGTTAGTCCACAGTCGATTGTTTGTGTAGGCGAAGCTGTCCACTGGTTGACTATTCATCGTAATGTTTGCACCGTTGCAGTGAGCATGCTGGGACCTCTGACCACTCCAGAGCACCAGCTCAATAAAACCCCCTCCTCCAGCTCCTTGTCTCAGCGCATGAAGTCCACTCTGACACCCAGGTAAACACACAAGCTCCTCCCAATATGCTTTAACAGTGTTTTTTACAATCAATGATCTAATGATTAATTAGCACTAGAATGACTGTTGTGTTCTCCTTTTATTCAAATATTTAGTAAAGCTATAAATTACTTCTTTGATCTAGAGAAATACTGACTTCTTTGAACATCTTTCATGTAATTGAATCTATTTCATGATATCTCATCGTCCCTCTGTGACTCTGTTTTATTGACTGCAACTCCCAGCGCCATTAAATGTCATGTGCCCTCCTCGTTGCAGGTTTGGGAGCAAGAGCAAATCGACAGTCGGACTCTCTCGCCAAGGAAAATTCTTTGCATCGCCGCTCCTCAAATAATCCGCTGCAGCTACACGTAACCTTTTACTTTTACCGCAGTAATACATCATGCATAAAATAACAAGGTACTGCCTTTGTAACAACTGTAAACTACTCTTAGTCTTCCTCTGTGTACTTATCATTTTAATATTTCATATTGGCAAGAGTTGTATTTTGCTCATTTTATGTGTTTTGTAAAAGGATTTTTTTTTAAACCAAATTGTAGGTTTTGGTAACTATGCACACTTGTCTTTTGGAGGATGCTTTTGCTAAATGTTTAACACGTCATTCTTATGTTCCATCTTAACGAATGAGAATGAACTGTATGTTTACTCCTTTTTTGAGATGTGTGCTCATAGATGAAAATATGTACCGTATATGCACAGTTTTATTGTGGCCTGCTCCTAAATCTAATCATTTCTCAATGGTTTTTCAACTCATGTGTCACTCAGAGGTTGAAGAGCTCGTTCTTTGGCATTTCAGTCTAGGTTGTAAATGAATGTGCGACTGCTCGTAACTCTATCTTCTAGTTTGGATATTTGTATTTCATTTATATTACTGTTAAGTTTTGATTTTTTTTTTTTTCATTCTCCAGTGATATGTTCTATAAATGTTTGTAATCATACAGTCCCCATCCTTATCATACTTTTACTACTAATCGTAGTTACAGGACCTCAGTGGAAAGATTTTCTTGATCTTCTATCTTGTGAAATGGGACGAAATTTTGTAGTCTTGCTGCCATTCTGTTTTTACAGTGTATATTGCACTGCCAATGATCATCAGGAACATTGTTCACTGGTTTATGTCACATGCCCTAATCTCTGTCAGTGTTTGAATCTCTGTGTAATGTTTGTGCCATGGGAGGTTGCTTGGGAGTCCTCCTGTGTAAAAAGGCAATTACTTTGTTAGATTAACATTTTCATTTGACGTGGCATTATTTGATCAACTAATACCCCAAAGTTTGTACACAAATACACTCTTTAAAATTCATGTTAATTATAAAACACATTTCAGAAATTTTCATAAATGTCTCCTGTCCTTTCTCTTAAAAATTCTTAGTGCTGCTTAACCTACTGAGTCTTAATACCCTGAGTTAGAGGGTGGTTATTACAAACTTAAATCTCCTGTTGTGTGGGGTTCCACTTTGACTGACTGGAAAAACTGTGGTTTCCCATTCATAAGTATGACTCAAATGTTGAAACGCAACCACAATATATACGCGAATGTAGCATTAAGCTCTAGATACCTTCACGCCTTGAGTGTTTGAGGCTCATGTTTTGACGTGTACAAGTGAAGGTGTGGGACAGCTTCCCAGTCATTCAAGTGTGATTCTAACAACCTCCAGATCACTAAAAATCTTAAGACATGTTTAAAAGGTGAAAATAAAGATTTTTATTCCTGATAAAAATCCATGTATTTAACTCTTAAACTTGACATATCACAAAGATACCTTACACAGAAATCTTCTACATAAAGGCCAGTTTGAGACAAATACATTTATTTTACAGTATAGCTACAAAGTGACTGCAAAGGTAGATTACAACAACACTCAAATACAAAAATATTCCTAGTTTTGTTCAGGAAATTCAATGGCTCGAGTGTGCACACATGTGTGAGGAAACTATTGGTCCGACAGTTGAGAAAATGTTCATCAACGTCAAAATTTGGGCCATGGCCAGAGAAGGGGAGTGTTCCTGATGTAGCTCTGGAAGGCCGGGTCGGACCCCCACTTCTTCATGGCCTGCCTCTCCAGGATGGGGATACCGCTGACGAAACGCAGCAGGAACCAGACGAAGAGCGGCGACGCCACGCTCAGGTACTGCGAGCCCCGCATCACCGATGAAGCTGAGAGCCACAGGCCCGACCACTGCAGAATCTCACCGAAATAGTTGGGATGTCTGCTGTAGGCCCAGAGTCCGCTCTGGATGAACTTCCCCTGGAGGTGCGAGAGTAAATTGGGCAAGCACAGCTGTTACACCCAGTGAATGAGGGATTAAGTGCAGATTGGGACAGCGCAACACGAGCTCTCTTAACTTACAGAGTTATCTGGGTCACGCTTGAAAAGCCATTTCTGCTGGTCAGCAACGGCCTCAGCGGCGAAGCCGAGGCCCCAAACGGTCCAGCCGATGTAGTCCCTCGCTCCCAGAGGCACATCCCGCCTCTCGCTGTTCAGCATGAGGGTAGGCAGGAGGGTCATAAATACCCACACAGCTGAGAGAACAGGGGAAAAAAATTATCATCTTCAACCAGGCTTGCCTTAACACTTCCATGAAATAAATGCATTTAATTTAGTGTAACCAGCAGCCCCTATATAGAAGAAATGCGTTTAGAGAGGTAGAGACTGGATGGTGATTTATGCAGGGAAGCCCTCACTCCAGCTGGCTGCCAAGTTGGTCAAGGACTATGGTAACGAGGGGAAGGTCTTTACATCACTTCCAGGTACCTTGAATGGTCCAGTATACAAAGAAAGTCCCTGGGCTGTCTCTGACATTGTTGAATCTGCGATCGTGACCGTCCTTCAGGATCCGCATGAAGAGGAATGTCCCGAGCCTGCAACAAAGAGCGTGGTTAGGACCCATTCACATTAACCAAGGCATTATTCATTAACCTGACTTTAAAATTTTTCATTCATTAGTCCGTCCTCTGACCTTGCCCAAGACCCTCTGTGACTGAACCCAGACAAACCTGGGTGGGTTTTAACTTAAGGGGATATAATCTTGGCCCGCCTCCATCGCAGTTTTATTGAACTGCGCAGGGGTGTCACTTCGTATAATACTGATTGTGGGGGGGGCTACCTGAGTCCCCATGCTGTCACCAAGCCAGTCTGCACCTTCTGACGGATGTGATCGGCTCCTCCCCAGATACGACTCAGGTGGGCGAGTAGAATAAATGTGCCAGATCCTGCACAAAGAAAAAAAAAAAAAAAAAAGAGAGACAAGCTGCAGACTCAGGGAGGAAGGGACATGGACTCTTCTTGTTGAAAAGCAAGGCGTGTTCAATAAATCTTTTACCCAGGATACTGCAAACAATTGGTTCCAAAGGTCAAGGGTAAGAACCACTGGGAGCGCAGAGCCGAGTGGGGAACCAGAGGAAGGACGAGTCAGGGAGAAGTGTCAAGTGATTCATTTGGGAGAGCATAAAGAAAGCGGTCGCCGGTGTCGACAGGTAAGCTACGCTGTTCCGCAGGTGACCAACTGTCTGCGTTTTAGCCTGCTTGGCACCTCGTCCTGATGGATGTCATTTATTTGCAAATCCAAAACTGAGTCGTCTGAGTCGTCATGCCCAACTGTCTGTCACCTAAATAAGACTAATAGGCTGAACGGCTCCAAGGGCTGTGCCTAACAGTGGTATTCATTATCGATTAGTCTTCTGGTTATTTGCTGAAATAACCAATTAATTGTTGGGTCTAAGAGACGTCATCGAATGGTGATGTTCAGTTTTCTACCGCCCAATGAGACTCTTTTTATGTGTGTTTGTGCGTGTGTGAGACCAGCACTCAAACACCTGAATTGATTCAGTTTACAATCATGTAAGACCACAATTAAAAAAAAAAGTTAGATAATAATAAGCTTGGAAAAAAATGACATTATAGACTATCAGAACTGTGTGATAAATTTTTCGGTAAATGATCTACTCAATTGTTTTGGCTCTAGAGGGCACAAATAAATTAAGAACTGAATGAATGCGTGCAGAAATCCCTCTGTTAACCCTTTGCTGCCATCACTATAGCCGTTCAGGCAGTTTGAGCTAAACTTTGAAATAGTTTTTATCCAATTCAAGTCAGACCAGGCCACAAAAAATTAAAAAAAAATTAAAAAAATTCCAGTATGATTTTCTCAGTTACTTGGAAACAGTGTTGTCACCAGTGGAGGGACATTTTGCGACTGGGGCCCCACGAATCGGCCCCCTTTTCTGATTCTTACAGAGGGGGCCCCGGGGCGGCTCTCTACGCCCCTGCTGACCGGAGTTAAGCCGACTCTTAATCTGAAGGAGGAGCTCCGGGGCTGTTTCACAACACGGCTGCGTTAGATAACACGGCTTCTATAACGAGGATCGCCCAACTTCGAAAAGCCTTTAATTTAACTTATATCACAACCCTCAGAGCTGAACCGAGTCTAACCGAACGACCCGCGGGCCGTTTAATCAATTTAGCCGTGAATTCGCTCTTCGGCCGGGTCGAGTTCACGCCACTTATCTCAAAGTAACAAAACCCCCCCGCTGCAAAAAGAGAAAAAGAGAAAAAGACCCCGACAACTCCGAGCGCATGACCGCAGAAACACAGAGCAAAGCCCCGTTAGCTTTTACCCGCCAGGTCGTAGAACTTCTCGGTCCTGAGAGCCGCGGCCGCGGCCCAGCCGGCCCACTGGATGCCCAGGTCGGTCACGGCGCACTTCACCAGGACGCTGCCCATGATGAGGTCCTGCAGCTCGGCCAGCAGCCAGGCGATCTGCCGGGCCGTCATCGGGCCCGCCCCTTCCCTACGCGCCCGGAGAAATGCGAGCGGCCCGGGGTAAAGTTCGCGACCGCCGCCGCGCTACGACTCGGGGAGCGGCTCGGGTCCCGCGGGGAACTCTGGGCGTTGTAGTCGTGAGTGAATGTAACGGAATACATTTACTCAAGTACAGCGTCGTACCACTTGTACTTCACTCGTGCTATAGAGAGCTGCTGCGTTTTTACTGCCTCGCACTTGCGGGAAAACTCAAAGCAAATATTGACCCTTTACCAGGCGAAGTATCAACACTGTAAAACAGACCGCGCCATTGTTAATTAAGTGAAATTATCCTTAGAGGGGTCAGAAGTATATATAAAAAATACTTTTTAAGTTTCATTATCATCTTCTTCTTCTTCTTCTTCTTCTTCTTATTATTATTATTGTTACCGATTCATTGACGTGTAAATACCATATTACTGTTGTGGTTGGCCAGCTAATTTTATGTTTATTTTATATACTAAGTTGTGGTGTAATCTGTAACCATGTTTCATGTTTAATGAGACTTTCGTGTTTTAAATGTAAAATCTTGAAAAATAACATTAACTATGGCTGTCAATTTAGTGTAGTGTTAGATTTACGTGTTACTACTACTACTACTACTGCTACACCTACAATAATATTTATTATAGTAATATCTGATGGAGGACAAGGTGCAGGTGTGTTGTTGTAAAAATGCTTCTATCAAGGTGCAGCATGAAAGCCAATTATTGGTTGTTCTTAAGGTAATCTCTACAAAATTGACTTTGCTTTCAGTGGAAATGCATTTGATCCACAGCATCTTCATCTTATACCCGACAACTGTGGTGTTACAGGCCAGTCCTGTGCCGTGTATCCTCCCCTCTCTGTTTCCCTTCACCATCAGGAATAAACTCAAACAAGGAAAAACATGGCAGAGAGCACGAGTCCAAAAGGCAACTCCGGTGACTTCGCTAAAAAAGTCCAAAGGCAGCTGAGCAGAGGCAAAGAAAAGGTAACAGTCTGCAGGATCTTGTTTTCCCAGTGTAACAAGAGGGGAAAAAGATATTACTTCTTAATTGCTGTTGCTTTGAGACGTTTGTCTTTTTCTGCAGGTGCTGCAGAGGCTGGGGAAGACTGTGGAGAGCAGAGACGACCAGTTTGAATTCTGTCATCAGCAGTTTAATGACCAGCAGGTAATCATCCTCCTGCTTAATGAGAAAAGTATGGAGTTACTTTCCTGTGTTTTTTATAGAAAGACATAGAGGGTCAAGCCCATTCTTTGATTTTCAGTCCAAAAGCAAACAACTCTCAACATGTTTGTGTGTGTAACTGGGATCGACTTTTAGCCAGTGAACCTGGCATCGTAAAAGTCATAAACATGAAAACCGTCAGTCATGCACACCTTTTGTCTATTTGCAGATTGACGGGAACCGGATATACAAGGACCTGAGGAACTACATTAATGCAGTCAGAGGTGAAACATGCTTTTTGGTTTTTTTTGGCCTTGAGATGCTGTAGATTCGTGTCCCTTTTAGTCCTCGTATTTAACAGCTTTGCATCTTATAGACATGCGCGAGGCGTCGAGGCGCCTTTCCCAGTCTCTGTTTGATGTGTACGAAAACGACTGGGCCGGAGAGGAAGTCTTGGGAGCTATTGTAGAGGTTAGAACCAGTCTGATCATTAGCACTAATACAAAGTCTCTCACTGCGCCGCTGCACAGTTTTGTTTTACAAGAACAAAAGCGTCAAGATTCATGCATCACCAGGGGACCCAAAACCTCCTTTTTTCCCTCTGTTCCTACATAATTAATGTGATATTTATGCTGCGCCATCTAATAAGGGGGAGGATCTCCTGTGGAATGACTACGAGGTGAAGCTATTAGACCAGGCCGTGCGCACCATGGAGTCCTACGTGGGCCAATTCCCAGATGTCAGGGTAAGGCAGGAGGAACTGAACGTGCAGGCAAACACAACTGAGTACACAGACAGACAAAAGTCCTGAGAGCAAACACACATAAAAATAAATAGATAAATAAATGAATGAATAAATAAGACAACACAGACACTCAAGCACTTCACACAGAGACGTGCAAACACAGATAATAGATCGGCATCGCCCTGACTTTCTTCAACCCACAGGAGAAAGTGGCCAAGAGGGGGAGGAAACTGGTCGACTACGACTCTGCCCGTCACCACCTGGAGGCACTGCAGGCTGCCAAGAAGAGGGATGACATCAAGATAAGCAAGGTCATTAAAGATGACACACATATCTGTCATAGAAATGTGTATTGGTTTTCACTGTGTGTTTCAGCCCTCATGTGTCCAAAAATATATACATTAATGTCAGGTTTTTTTTTTTATTATTCTGCAGGCAACGGAAGAAATGAATTTTGCCAAAAGCGTATATGAAGGCATCAACAATGAGCTAAAAGAAGAGCTGCCTGTGATCTATGACAGGTCTGAAGAATTTTTTTATGACCGTGTGATTTGTGTGGATTTATAGGATTTCTGTATAGTGTGTCAATATTTATATATTTTTCTCCCTTTAGCCGTATCGGATGCTATGTAGCTGTCTTTTCATCCCTGTCAAATTTAAGAGACATCTTCTATAAGGAAATGCACACGGTGGGTTCTGATCTGCGTTGGCTGAGCAGCCGCATTCAGTTGGCAACACAATATTCTCTCTCATGAAATAGTTTTGTTTTTTTTTTCTTTTCTGACTATCCGCCTCCTCCTCTAGTTCAATCTTGATCTACAGAATGTGATGAAGGAGCTGCAGGCTCAGCATCCGGACAAAGTGTTTTCTGTGAAGGGAATCCAGCGGTAACTTTTTTTTTTTTTATTTAAGCTTTGAATTTTGAAGTTATTTTGTTTGTCAAATCACAGGATTAGTTCACCGCAAAATGATACTTACCTACTCATGATGGTTTGGACTCAAATAAAAAAAAAACAAAACCTAACAAACACAATTAAAAATCCCCAAAGTCTTTTCTTAGCCTTTTCTAAAAATAGTTTAATTCCAATAATCCAGATTTTCAATATTTAGTGTTTTTTCATCCTGTATTTTTCTAACTGACAGTGCTTTTGGTTGCTATAGAGCCCACATCACTGAGTCCTCACTGATAAAACTTCCTTATGAACTCTTACTTTGGGATGAAAATCATTTTATGGGGTGATGTCTCAATTGTAGAAACACTCCTTGTCCTTGTGTTTTTTTCTGATATTATCTCGTTAAATCTTGCAGCTACGGCTCCCTGAGGAGACGAACCCTGATGTCCCCTAAGGCCTGGAAAAGCAGCTTCTCTGAGTTTCACAAGAGCTACAGTCCTGCATTGGGCTCAAGGTTTAGTTTCAGGTCCCCGGACAAGCCTAGCCGCAGCACTCTGTCCAGAGGGAGCAGCTCTCAGCTAGCGCCAGCCCTGGGGAGCCCCGCCTCCGAGTCCAGGAACCTGGACCCAGAACTGAGCCACAGCGAGCCCTACAGCCCTCCCGCACAGGAGGACGCTGCCGCGGGGACGGGCGGAAACGAGACCAAGTCAGGAGATGACAGTAATCAGGTGGAAGAGGTGCAGGGCGTGAAAGGAGAGGAGCCCAAACCAGAGCCTCCCGCAGTAGCTGATGATAAGGGAGAGGGGGAAAAAGGTCTAGACAGGGAGAGCAGCTCTGAACTGAACAACTCCAGTGATTCAGAGAGCCTGGAGCTCCAGCTATCTGCCGCAGACAATGGCCCGCTGCACATTGAGGAAAAAGAAGACGTCCCAGTGAGCCTCAACACTCCTAAGTCGAACGGACTGGGAAACAGTAACATTTCTGAGTTTGACAGTAAAGACCTAGACGTACCTCACAAGGTTTGTCCTCCGGTTAGCACACAGAGGGAGCATGGTGCTTTCCTCTGTCTATCATTGTTTTGTGTCATGACTCTCCTACAGTGTTTTCCATCTCTTTGTGTCCCATCTAGGGCGCTGCTGCAGAAAAACAGACAACCCTGGACTCCAAAAGCACAGTGGTTTAAAGTCTTCACTCTTTGACATGAGGTTTGTGTGTTTTTAAGGCATACGATCTTGATCATATTATCATTCCTCTTTTCTCTCTGTCTGCTGTTTCTGTGTTTGACTGAGCTGTTTGTTTGTTGTTTGTTTTTTGTTTTTTTATGAATCTGTGTTTGCCAGAGCAGAATAGCACAGAGGAGACTGACGTCAACAGCTGCACCAGAAAAAAAAAAACGTGGAGACAGCTGCACTGAAATGTCCAACTGGTGTCAGGAAACACGCTCTGTGCACTGACTCATCGCTATTAGTTTAATTATTTATCTTTTATTGAAATCAGCTGTAAATACAGTACACCGTGTCTTTGGGTTGGGCTTTCATACTTTTGCAACATCCTGAATTCATCTTAAATATGCTTTCAAAAGCATACCCAAGCACTGCATTATATTCTGCGCAAAATCTGTGCATTTTAAAATCTGAGTATTTATTTTTTATGTCTAGTGTTGCAAACACAATGTACAATCATGAATTGTGCCATGGCCTCAGATTACTCAGGAATAGACGTCAACTCCACGCTCGTGTTGCCTTTAACCTAAAGACTGAAACTAAACAGAGGTATCAGTGATTTTCTTGTATTTACTTTTTACTTTGTTAGAATATCATTTTTTTAATCCATCTTTCCTGGCAGGGATTCATATTTTTAACTTTATTTTAGATTTTAGTTTGAATTGTATGAATTATATGATCCTTGCTGCTCTACTCACTTGGAATCTGTTAATTATGTGTACACTGTGAAAATTAATCATTATCACTTATGTTTTTTTTTTGTCTTCCATTTATTTCTCAGTAGTTTGTTATATTATAATTAGATCATAAATATACATATCTAGAGCTGCAATGAACAGTAAAAAAAGAATAAAAAATGCTTTTAATTAAAACAGCAGCTGTGTCTGGTTGCTTGTCTGCAGATTAATAGTGATGAGGACGAAAATGTGCGACGTCTCACTCTGCCCAGATTTTGATGCTCTACAAACATCAGCAACATAACTTGCATTAAAGGAAAAGTTGAGAGATAAGACTTTCTGCTGCAAATATCTGTTTTTACAACGGTTCAAGGTTTATTTCAACCAAGTTACAAAAAAGAAATTGAGAGTATAATGATTAATTATTTGAGAAGAGTTTGGCTAAGATGTGTCAGTATTTACTGGATAAATTTGATAATACACAGTGTGTGATTTTGCTTATGACTCAGTCATTGTGAGAATGAGACACTAGACATATTGTGGCCACTTGACCGCAATGACTTATTTCTTAATTTTTAAAAGGCTCTTTATTATGGTAATAAGACACATGAGCACTGCTTGCTGATTTTTCTGATTTCATAGGGGACAGTGCAATCCAAGCTTTTCTGTAACATATGAACTCAGACATAGTGATAAAAACACCAGACCACAGACATTTTTAAATGATAGCACCCAAATCTGTTAACTGCTGAGGAATTTGGATGATTGTTGCTCTGTGACATGAACTCTGTATTAGTTATCACACAGTCAACGTAATTGTGTAAGAGTGCCGAGTGCGGGTGGACTGGAAAAAATATTTCTTTTTGTTTTGTCTTTTGCTAAATCAGAAATGAGGGAGAGCACCCTTTAATTATTATGACGGAAAGGCTTCCGCAGACTTTTCTCCAGTATTTTGAGAGAATATGAGATGTACAGCTGAATATGACTAATGCTTTTTTACTTCTATGAAAAGAGACAGGCCACTCCACTTATTTTACTCAGAAAGATCAGATAAAATCATCTTGAGGAATATGACTCGGCCACTGCATATATCTGGCTCTGAAGGGAACGTTGTCGGTTCTGAGAAAATAACCCATATAAGGCTATCAGGGTATCGTGGTTTGGGTGTGGAGACCACATGTTTTGAACAGTAAGCCTGCGCTACAAACTCGGGGCATGGGGCGGGAAATACACCAGCATTTATCAGGCGGGAAGGAGTTTGTGAGGTGTTCCAAACCTTACGGACTAAAGCTGGTTTGTGCCACTTGGCAACGGTTTCCACTCCATTTTAATTTGCTGCTTTTTACCCACCAGTTTAAAAGGCTTTTTGTGGCAAATGAACAAAACAGCACATGTACCAACAGCTCTGTTAACAATTATTAACTAATGAATGCGTGTAACACGTGACTTGTTGTGAATCCAAATGGTACTGCGCTGTCTCTTCCAGTGGTTAGAGGCGGTGAAAGCCAGACATTCACTGCTTCAGCTCCCCAAATCTGAATGTTCTTAGTCTTCTGTGATATTAAACTAAATATTCTCATTGTTTTGGACAGTTGATTGGACAACAACAGAAATCTGAATATGTCAACTTTGGGCTTTGTAAATAAGCTTTCACTTTTTTTAACTTTTTTATGACATTTGTTAAACAAAGTTGGTCCTTCATTATTTTTAATATATATATATTACTTAAGGTAGCATACTGCTAATTACAGTTTTGCTTAACCAAATTGTTACTAACTAATATTGTACTTGCACAGAAGATCTGGTTGCAAAGTACCTGATGGAGGTATCAGGATACATAATCAGGGGGTTGTATGTGTGTCTAGTGCCATGAAGACTGTTATTTTACCTCAGTATATATTCAGTTCATCAGGTCTGGATCTCCAAAAGTATCTAAAGTATTACACGAGTTGTTTTTACCTAACTTACAGTGATAATTATTTCAATGCTACGTGTGCATCTTTACAGCAGTAAACAAAAACTCCATCGACGCCAATGTCTGTTGTGCCCCTAAAGGAAGCAGATTGGAGAGAAAACGAGAGGCAGTAGTACTTAAGTCAAAATGCAAAACAATCATCAATAAAAAGTTGTTAAACTTCACCAAACTGCAGCAGCAAGTCCCTAAAATGGCTGCATGCAGCAGAAATCAGGGGTAACACCCACAGGCCGACAAGTACTGTGGTACTCTGGACTGTGGTACGGAGGGGAGGAAGGGCAAAAGGCCCCCCCCCAACAGCCCCCAGCAGTCAGTCTTGTGTGGGGGCACCGGATCAGGGGATGGGGGGGAGCGCCGAGGGCACGAGGTCACCAGCTGAGCTGGTCACGCAGTCAAAGCAGCCCCCCAGTTGCGATTTCACATCATGCAATGCTGCAATGTTATAAATTTTAAATCACACAACAACAAAGCAAATGGCGGCGAGTCTCTCAAACGTCCACATGCGGCAGAAATGGGGAGGAATGTCCGCAGGGCGACAAGTACTGGGCCTAATGCATCTTATTGAGTCCCAAAACTCCCAATACGCCTGTCTTTGGTGTATGGGCTGCTTTTTAGGATTTATGGGGAGTCGTGCGTGCAGTTAGTCTGTACGAGAGCTGAATGCAAAACAAACCCAAACCAAAACAAAGAAAAAAGTAAAGAAATGTTACGCAAGTTAAACTTGCGTTAAGTTAAACCGGACTCTCAAAAGTCCGGATGCAGCAGACGTCGGGAGCAATATCCACAGGCCGCCAAGTACTGACAAGCTAAACCTCATCACACAGTACTCACACAGTACCTTTTAAATCATTATTAATATTATCTTTACACTATTTAGGGTCATAACACTTTCGGCTACGTGGCTGGCGGTTAGTTTTGTTGGTGTCTTATTTTATAGCGTGAGCATGTGGCTATTAACCTGTACCGAGCTAGCAAACGTAGCAGTAGATAGGATTACTGTGTTCTTTTTTGGCCAGCACCAGCGTGTGTATTTAAGGGGGGTTGGGGGCCCATGATATTTGCCCATGGGGCCCTCAACGAGTTAATGCCATCGTGGAAACTAGCAGCCCTCCCGTCTCTGGACTACACTGTTCCACTCTTTTATCCTATCTTATTTTTTTTTTTTTTTTATTTTAAAGCTGAGCAGTGACCGAGCTCGCTCCATAGACGATCTTCGCCGCGGGGGGAGGGAGAGGAAAGGGAGGGGTCGGAAGCGGAGGGAGCGTGCGCTGCGTGACTCACGGGTGCTGCGGGGACAGAAGAGAAAAGGAAAAAATCAGAAAAGAGGCGAAAACCAGCGGCCGCGCTTCACCGACGCGCTTCCCGGACGCCTGGACGGACTCACACGGGCCTTTAGGCGCCAGACTGCGGTTCGGCGGTGCGCGTCGGTCCGCCCCGACCCGGAGAAAGTCAGTCCAGGGGCTTTAAAAGTTGGATCGCCTCGCTCCGCCATCCGCGCCCAGGTAAGACCGCACGGAGCGGCCGTGATGAAAGATGTCCGATGAATCCGGGCAGTTGTTCCCTGGGGTTTTTTGTTTTGTTTGTTTTGTTTGTTTCTTTGTTTGTTTTTTGGGTTTTTTTTTTTCTCCCCCTCCACAGAAGTCACTCTGTCAAACGAGCCGAAAGTTGCTGAGAGCTTTAGGGCGAAGAAGTTGGGTTGTGTTTTGTTTTGTTTTGTTTTGTTCTTTTCTTAACTTGAAAGCTCAGGGTTTTTTTTTCAGGACCGGTTATTTTAGTTTGGGTTGTTGTTGTTGTTTAACTGACAAGAAGACGAAGAGTCAGCTGAGACATGATGTGTGTCGGTTATAGTTAAAGGGGGGGGGCAGCTTTTACCATGCCAGAGTAAAACATGTGATTTGATGAGACATGGTTCGTAAATTTCAGGGGCTGCGACTAACGCCTACTTTTCAAAATCGAGTAATCGATTATTTGCCTGCTCATCGATTAATCTGCCGAATATTTTCTCGATGGATCGATGATGCGCAGACTGTACGAAGAATGTCTCTTCAGATTCCCCATGGACCGAGATAATCTGTTTTCAAAGATTTTACTTTCGCGTATGACAAAGAATAGCGTCAAATCATCAGGTTTTAAGGAGCTAGAATCAGTGAGTCTGGCATTTTTGCTTTAAACTAGAATTATTATTGATTATCGGAACAGCTCTTGATTCATTCTCAACTAATCAATTAATCAATTAATTTTTGCTGCCCCAGAATACGTAGCAGCAGAAGTGCCAGTGAAATGTGTCTCTTTTTTCTTCAGCTTAATTTGTGTGTTTCTCACAGGTCGGCAGAGACTGAAGAAGCAACCATGAACAGTAAGTGAACATTTGATAAGTCTTGTATTTTTTATCGTATTTGTTTATTTTTATTTCTTGTATTCTTGGCACTGCTGCACTGTGCAACGCAACTGATATCAACACCGGGATCGACGACCGGACCCAAGATGCACAGTGGCCCTGAAAGCCCCGGGTCCATTCATTAACTGGTGGCGCTGTTGCTGAATTAAAATGCAGTATCAGTGAAGATTGACTCACCGTTGTAAACCTAGTCTTGTAGAGGTCCAATTCTGAATTTCTTTCTTTTTTTTGTAGTTTAAAAGCATTATTATTTTAGTTAGTATTGTGCTCATGTGTATTTATCTATTTCTAGTAATTGACATTAGGAAAACCTTGGGTAAAGTATCATATCATTGATTGAATCCAGCACAGGAGTGTAAAATAAGAGAAGATTTAACTTTATTTATCCCACGGTGGGAAAACCACATCGTTTCAGCAGCAGCAGGACGTAGACGAGGGTGGGTACCGAGCGCATGTAAGAGAGGGGAAAAAAAAACGTACGCCATCAGTGTATTTGTTGTACATAATGCGTGTCATTGCGTGTTGTTTACAATGGTGTTTGAGGAGTGACTGCTGGGTTGAGCTGGTTGTACAGTCTGGCAGCAGCAGGAGGAAGAGATCTGCGGTATCACTTCTTTAAACGTCGTGGGTGGAGCAGCCGGTTGCTGAAGAGCTTGAGCAGCCCATCGCTGTCTGAGTCTCATGCATTGTGGTCGGGGGCGGCTGGAGACATCCTCCCTTTAAGGATAAAAGCTTGGCCGACATCCTTCTCTCCATCCTCCCCCATCAACCTCCACCATGTCCAGGGGGCATCCAGGGACAGACCTGGCCCTCTCGATCAGTTTATTCAGTCTCTTCCTGTCTGCTGTGGAGATACTGCGGCTCCGACAGACCACAAATCGCCGACTCCACCACAGAGTCATTAAAAGTGTGACGGAGTGCCCCCTAGACCCCAAAAGACCCGAGTCTCCTCAGCAATTGGGGTTTGCTCTGGCCTTCCTTGTATAACACACTAATATCATCCGACAAGTCCAGTTTATTCTTTTAAGCGCACACCCAGGTATTTTCACAATTTCTTTACAGTCACAGTGTCCAAATCCTAAATGCTCACTGGTGTTGGTGGGCTGGTGTTTGGTCCCTGTGGAAATCTGTCACCAGCCCTTTGGTTTTATCTGGTGTTTGATTGGAGGCGTCTCCACTGACACCAGCCCCCACAGTCCAGAGTTTAGTCTCCTGCACTCCTCCTCAGCCCCATCAGTCACGAAGTCCACAATGGCAGGAGTCGTCGGAGGACCTCTTCAGACAACAGTCTGTTGAGTACTGGGTAAAGTCCGTGGAGTGGAGGATAAATAGGAAAAGGGGCCAGGACCATCCCTTGTGTCAGACTCACAGTCACTTTAACCTCATAACCTCATGTCCAGGATCCTGGTGGTGAGACGCTGATCCACCCCCACATAAACAGTTCTTCTGCCCCGGCAGTTAAGGGTTGTATGGTGTTAAACACACTGAAAAACACTTTTCCAAGTTGAGGAGGGATCTGTGGAGAAGGTGGACGACAGCATCGTCTTTCGACACCAGTGATTTGGGTTTGGAACGTGGGTGGGGCAGGTGCCGGGCCGGATCTGTTAATGAAAGCCTTCAGGTCATATGCCGACTGTCAGCCTCCTACAGACTGTCTACTTGGTTCCCTGTACCCAGACATGGTTTTGGCCTCTCCAGATTCTACTCACATAGTTCTGCTGCAGCTGATCCTTATTTTACAGTGGCAACTAACATTTATTTTCACTGTCTAATCATTGATTAATACTGAAAATAGTGAAAAAAAGAAAAGAAAAAAAGAACCAAAAAGCCCATCACAATTACCCAAAGCCCAAGGTGATGTTAGCTTAAAAAAAACAACGACCCCTCCCCCCCAAAACCTTTTAAATGATTTAACAACAAAATGACCAATGTTCAACTAATCAGTTCCTTGAATTCTCATATCAGCTCTATAGTATTGGTTGCTTCCTGGGTGCCAGGGAGAAAATAATGACATTGCCATGTATAGTGGCTGTCAATAGAGGACCAGCATCGAATTTTTTGCCCCTACAACCTGTCCTGTGAGGTATTTGTACTCCAGCAGATAAACCATCATGAAAATAATCGTTAGTATCAGCCCTATTTAAAAACACGAAAAGTGAAAAAATGCCTGTTATCATGTCCTAGGGCCCAAGGTGGTGTCCTCAAATGTCTCTTTAATCCAACCTACCACAGCTGAAAACCTGAGAAAATTCATTTAACCATAGGGTGGGACAGAGAAAAATTGCAAGTTCTCACATTTTAGAGCTTCGAACCAAAGAATGTTTGGCATTTTTGCATTTTTTTTCTTATTTTGCTTAATTGTTGATTCATTTGCTTGCTCTCAGTCGACTAATGGACAGATCATTGCAGCTCTGGTAATACTCCTGTACTTGTGCTTTAGTAAATATTCAGCTTGCACACTTAAATTTAACACAAGTGATTATCGTGTGGTTTTATTATTACTTTTACTAAAATAAAATGTCTCATTACTTCATCTACCACTGGTGTGTTCTCTGATTAAGTCATTGCATCACAGTGGATTTGGAAATGAATCAGTGGTTGACAGTTGTTTTTGGGTTGTTTTTTTTTTGTTTTTGTTTTTGTTTTTTCTCTCCTCAGTTCTAGCCCATAATAATCAGATTACCGCGTCATAACACTTAATATTCCCTTCTCAGCTAGCAGCTATGCACTGTTGTGGTTATGCAAGTTGCTTGGAGCAGATTGTTTGCCTGAGATAGAGCCCTGCGACGCTGTGAACAGGCTTTCTTATCTTTCAGGTTCAGATATGGTGCCTGTAACAACAGAGTCCCTGTATATGACCACAACTGAGTGTAAGTGCATCGTTTTTTTTTTTCTTTAGACCTCTTTTAAGAATATCAATGACCTGGCCTTAAATGCCGTAGCTGATAACACAACCTTATAGTCTGTGCTGATTTTTTTTTTTTTCTTTATCCAGCATCAAAAATGGGGCCTTTAACATCACTTCCCACTCGGGCAGACACCACCATGATTCAGGGTAACTCCTACACCTTTTTTTTGTTTTGTTTTTATGTTTTCTATAACCAGCACTTAAAGCCGATCTCCTACTGGACCCACACACAAAGCTGTGAGACAGAGCACAGTTTACTTCCTCTCGGTAGAAAAAGATTCCCATGAACTTTTTTAACCTGTCTGTTACCAATCACCAGTGGTTTAAAAAAGAAATATATTTCTTTTCTCAGTGGTAACAACAGCTGTCCCATCCAGTCCAGACTCGGCGGTTATTGCAGGTAACTGCTCCTATTCCATCCTGAACTTTTTTTTTCCCGTTGCATCGTGAGGCCATAAATTTCTTCCAACAGCATTTTAAAATGAATTTCTGCCCTTTTTTTTTTTTTTTTTTTTGCAGTGGTCATTGTTCTCATTGTGGTGACGGTTGCTGCTTTGGCCTTCCTGCTCTTCCGTTACCTGTGCCACAATAAAGGAGATTACAGGACAACGGGGGAGCTTGCTCCGGGAGAGGACCCCGACGAGGAGTACAACCAGGCTGCCAGCGAAAAGAAGGAGTACTTCATATGAGCATGGTTGATGACCTACAGATAGTGAGTGGGGCTTGAGAAAGAAACAGTCTGTGGAGGCCTGAGAAGAAATAGGACTCATTTTAGTTTCGTTTTTTTTTTGAAGTGTGTGTGTTTGTGTTTGTGTCTGTGTTTTGAAGGAAGGCCGCTACGCTTGCTGCATACTGGTTAGTAAAATACCTTGTTTAAGATTTTGTTTTGAAAAAAGAAAGAAAGAAAGCAACCAACCAACCAACCAACCAACCACACAAGTGCACAAGCCAAAAAACCAAAGACGAAATTATTATTTTAAGAGTGAATATATTGACTGATGTGGAGCAGGTGACAGACGACAGGCGTCCGCAGATTAGCCGAGCCGGGCCTTAAACAGCTGGTGTTTTTTTTTTTTTTTAAACGTCTACAGTCACAGTTACATGATCGGTAAATACCCCCAGCTATTAAAATGTCACATTAGCTTGTATGTTGCACCATTTATCAGCTGTTTGTTTTCTCTTTTAGTCTCTGCAATACATTGTTTCCTACAGACATACTATATTTTGCCCCAAACAAATCTTGTACAAGACATGTTCCGATGCTATTGAGGACTGTTACTTTTTTTTATTGATTTGCTTTTAAAAAGTTTTTTTTGATGCAGTTCTTTAAAAAAGCTAGTCAAAAACAATGTCCTGCTTTAAGTGAAGGACGGCAAACAATTTGTTGCATTTGATTTTGTTTTAACTGGCTTTTTTTGTATAGTTCCTTTAAAAAAATGTTATTGGTTACTTCCATATTTGAGATAAATATGGAAGGCAGTGAAATAAAACTTGTTTTTGGAGTAGCGTCATCTTACATTGATGTTTAATGTATTTTAAAAAAGGCAATGTCATAGTCACCTACACTGCCACACCACATTCTGACTGAATCGATGATAAATGCAAAAGAACGCGTTCATCATAAATGAGTTTGTTAGACACACCCAGCTACATCCAGTATAATCCCATACAAATGTCCTGCACAAAATCCCACTATTTTAAAGCGTATGAATATGATAAACTACATAAAAGGTTTGATTAATTTTGGGCTGGATTGAACAGCAACAGATGCAGTTAAGTAGAGGCAATAAATTGCTGCCTCAGTGTCAGGTGGCTGGTTTTACTGGAAGTAGAGTTCCATATTTTTTGACTCAATACCACAATATTTTGGGTGTGACTATGGGTCTTTCTATACTGTGAGTTTTACCGACCATAGGTGGGAGATATTGATTTTCTGACAAAAAAAACTTACTTGATGGTGGGGTTGAAGGCCAAGCAAGCAGAGGACCCACCCAGACGATCAAAAAAGTCGATAAAACTTTAAAATTACCTGTGATGCCCTCCGGCGACCTCAATTCAATAGCCCAGATTCCAGATGTGATCCAGCCCAGTATCCCCCGTCCCAATACATTGTTCAGGTGGATGAAATTAAAATGACGAACATGCGACGTTTCAAATTTCCAAAATAACCTTTATTCTAAACTTACATTTTAAATTTTAAGTTTAGTATAAAAAAGTTAAGTGCACCTAAGTTCATTTTTTTTCAAAGTATTCCATCTCCGACATGTCTCAGCAAACTGTAGTGACACTCATCTCCTTTAGTAATCTTAAAAGATAGAATGTGTACCAAAGTCCATCACATCACTTTAGTACATACATCTATTTTACAAAATATTGTCAAGAGAATCCCTGAACTATAAATGTCCATAATCCTTCAACAGAGAGTGATCCATTTGCTGGCTGTGGTTGGCATAGCATCTACTGGTCAGCTGTAGTGTACAGTACTTCATATTGCTGGGACAAAGCCACCATTATGCTGCTAAACAATTATAGCAGAAATGGGAAAAAAAGAGGAAACATTTGTTTGAATACTTTTTTTTTTTTTTTTTTTTTAAGTTTTGATAGCTGCGGCCTCTTCCCCTAGCAAAAAAAAACAAACAAACAAAAAAACCCGAAACAACTGCTGTGATGAGAATAAAACGCACACAGAGCCATTTTTAAAAACACTCGAGTGACAACGTTGGTCACGTACGGTGCAGCAGCTTCGTGTTTGATCCGCATGGAGGTGGAACTCGACGGAACAACGGAAGCCGATTTTTTCAGACAGCTGGTCTTTCTGACTTAAGTGATGCTGAAATCATCGAAAGCCCCCCCCCCCGCCCGAGGCCCCAGCTGTTAAAACTTGATACCGTATGTCGGATACCCAGTGCCACATTGACGCATACCAGACACCAAAATGAAGAACACCTACAAATATCAGTTGATGGTATCCATACAGATTTCTACCTAGTGTCATTATATCGTATTTAAATTTGCATGATAACATATTGTGTAAATATTCTAAAGAGGTTTAATTAGCAGCACAAAAATGTCTTGAAACTTAATAATAATGCTGACAGTGATAAAGCCTCATTGGAGGAAAAAAAAAAGGTGGCATAAACGCTTTCAATCTACCCAACAACACAACATAATCTCCACATTATTTTTTTATAATGGAATAGACCTGCTGAAGATGAAGAAGCATTTTAAAAATCTAAAAGAATGTTGAAGAATCTCACAGCTTTTCTTTAAAAAGGCATGAAACTGGAAAAAAAGTAGCCCCTTGTCTGCAACGTCTTAGATTTGCTTAGCAGTGCATCTCAGAAAAAAAGGTTTTAATCAAATTTGTACATAGCAAAGGTGCAAAAGTATGCAACAATTTAAAAGATGCAAGAGACCCACATAAAGTGACATTAACACATTAATGATTGCAGTCATGACAGATCGAGGGTTCTTGGTACCGACAATCTCATGACTGCTCATTTGATGATATGTTTGCTTTTAAATTGTGACGTTTTAAAGTTTTCACGTCCCAACCAAACACCATAGTGCATCGGAGACCAGATCTTTGGTACAACCAGCTCATTGGTTATACTAACAAATGTATTAGCCTAACTACTAGTTTAAATCACTTGGATGTGGAAAAGTTGTGAAGGAAGAAATTAAACATTGGGATATTTCATTAAGTCTCCTCAACCTTAGAAAATACTGCTTAGAAATGAATGCTGTCACAAAGGAGACATCCCTCTATTGTGAATAAAATGTTCTGTAGCGAATAAAGTGTGGTTCATGATCCCTAATCATACTTTGCGAAAGAGAAACAACCTGTATAATAAACATTTAGTGTATAAACTCTGGGTATCCGACTGTGAAACAGAAAAAGGAGACAAAAAAAGAGCTAAAATGTTACACCAACCACCCCTTCCCATTCAACTTACTATTTGGATTTACTTTAAATTTCTTTCCTTTAAGTTTACTGAAGTTAATTTGCTTTAAATTAGGGCTATCCCCAGTGCTCTTTGGCACTTGACTATGTTCATCTACAAGTTGCCCAACAAGGTACAGTAATTCACTTTGGATATTGCATGGAATCTTTTTATTTAATTACTTGCTGTAATTCAATTTTAATTCATTTACAGGTGATTTAAACATAACCATCCATCAGATGGGCTGTTCACTGTGCAACAGATTTACTGTGGTATTTTGATACTGTGCAAAAGACAAGACAATTCTAACTAAAAGCATCCAAGATGCAAATTTTCTTTTTTTTTTTGTATAGCTGAGATGCAATTTCTCTTGATCATAATCATACTGGTATTTACATGGAACTATTACACATCTAATAATTTAACTACACTAAAAGTTTTCAAAAAAGACAAGTGGAGATTTACTTTTTTTTTTTTTGCGCTTTAACTGCAACTTTGTAACTGCGTTTCACTTTCACCATAAAGCGGCTAAACTAAATAATGCGGGTCGGGTATTTCAACATTTCATTTATGTAGCTTTACAGGTATACAAGAACATCTCGATGTAATTTGCGATCCATTTGATCAAGGAGGAGACCAGGTCTCTTTGAACAAACACCTGGAAGAGGTCCAATCTGGAATGACCAAAGAGGTTTGACCCGATGACGAATTATGGCATGAATTCTACGACATTAAAAATTTTGCATTTGATCCTCTCCAGGCAGTGGCATTTATCGTTTGATCACTAGGTCACAAGTGGAGTACTGTACCTTTCATGAGGGCTCTAAAATATTACATTCCGTTAGGTGATATCAGTATTGTGGCATGGCCAAGCAGCCTGAAGAGGGTGGCTTATGAGATGGGGGGTAGAACTGGGGCGTCATTTGGGACGGGGATGGGGGGACACGGTTTAGGCATGATGGAGGAGTTGAGAAGTTGCTGTTACCAGATGGTATAACCTCCACTGGAACCACCCAGGAAGTAGTTACTCTTGCGCTGTGACATTAAAACGTTGGCACCCTGCATGGCAGCCAGCTGAGCTGCATTGGGGGGGTGCCCAGGAGGTGGGGGCTGGAGAAGGGGAGAAACAAGCACAAAAATATGAGGTGTAAGACAAGATGACAATGCATTTCAGCAACATCCTAACTGCGATATGATATATCTCCTTTAAAAATCAATGAACTTGGCGGATACTGACTGGGATGGAGACGCTGCTGCCGGCCGTGAAGCGAGCGCCAGCATCGAAGCCGCCTTCCACCATCACTGCTGAACCAGGCGGGTAAACGGCTCCCATGGGATAGTAGGCCATGGGGACGTTCTGGCTCACCGGTCCGACGGCCATGGGCGGCTGCATGGGCATAAACACCTGAGCACCAGGGTAGGGAGAGGACATCTGAGGCATCTGACCAGGCACCTGAGGTGGAAGCACATATCTGGGCTGGTATATCTGCGGACACAGAGATGGACAGGTTAGAATGGTTCCTATGTGTAATAATTTTATTACTGTATGGTTTATACATGCAATAGTTACCTCAGAATATGCAGGTGGTGTGTCTGTGTAGGGAGGTGCCTGAGGAGACATTTGCATAGCAGGAGGGTATACAGGTGCAGTGCTCTGCTGAGGGTACACAGCCTGCTGTGGATATGAACCTGCAAAACAGCATTTTACTTTTTTAAGCAAATAGTTTTCATCCCTCAGTCTTAACAGTCACTGACACAGAAATCCCAGAGAGACCTTTGCAATGGTGTTTTGTGTCAAAAGGGTTGTGACATTTCAGCGGTAAACAACATCATTTTTACTGTCAGGACACAGCAAACAAAGAATATCACGTTGTATTTCAAAAGAATTGATTTATGATTATATGTTATCAATCCATGTGTGATTATTTTTGGCCTTTCTGCCTACAAAAATACATAATTATCATATTAGTATCTGATTAATTAGAACAAGCAATTAATCAACTCATTGATGCCTTTCTGTTTTCTTAATAGCCATATTTCATTTAAACTGTGTTTTTATACGGTTCGGATTAACAATTTGGAAGTTTCGACAGTTAAAAGAAATATAGGATTCGGATAAATTATTCACATTTGAGTAGCTGGCAACCAAAAAAAAAATTCTGCTAAAAAAAAACATTTATTAAAATTATTAATCGATTATCAAAATAGTTGCAGATTAATTTCCCTTCCGCACGAAGCTGTACGTTCAAATTAGTTATATATAGCACCAAAAAGCCTATATATACACGTTAACATATGTATACAAACAGGAGTATCGACAAATCACATGATACAGGCTTTAATGTCCGTGCTTGGCTCGTACAAAACAAGAGCAGACGGTTTTTATCTTTGCCTTTAAAAATCGCCTGTATTCGGTGATGCTAGCCGAATGAATAATGTGTGACCTGACCAACGACGGTACGAGGATAAAAAGGTGACAGTAAATCCGCACGTCGGATATTAACGGCTCCGGTATTCGATGCTACACCAGATGCCCAAGTTGAACATGAATGTGCTCCATGCTAACCGGAGAGCGTCGCTTTATTGTCATGTACGTAGCTAAACGTGAAGCCCGCTCCCCTCAGATGGCCATAACGACGGGCTCCTCATCTTTTTGCTATAGCGTCAGCGTCGCACGGCGGACAGCTGACTAATCGCCCAAACGAGGTCCGGAGAAATACCTTTGTTGTTCATTGTTGAGGTGCGATCCGGAGGCTGAGGGATATCGGATTAAAAAGGGGAGACTCTGCGTATCTAGCCACGGCCTTATAAACAGGTTACGGCTGCTTTCGCGAATCCACTTCCTTGTTTTTCCAGGTTCTTGTTGTGGTGACGTCACTCGCTCGCCGTCCGTGGGTTCGTGCGGCGCGCGCAGCGTTTCCCGGAGAGCCGCCCGCGCTCGCGCTCGCCCCCTAGAGGCGGAGAGGAGAAAACGACGGAGGCGAAGCGTGTGTCTGCGTGTGTTAGCGTGTGTGTTAGCGTGTGTTAGCGTGTGTTAGCGTGTGTGTGTTTGGGGTGAAGTTGAGGTGAACCGTCGTCTCATTCGCGAAGAAAAAAAACTTAAAAGAAGGAAAGAAACGGAAGCTTTATCTCGTTTTTCCGTTATAACGTCTCACAGTACCGGGAAAACGGTACCGTAGTCACGGGAAGATGTAGACTAACGGGACAGGAAGTGGAACTCGCCCGATAATCACCAGGTTTTTTGAGATTCCTACAGTAACTGAAGCAATAAATGGTAGTTCTCGGGGCAGCCAGTAGTATAAAGCAAACATGAGGTGCGCCAAGCTACATCGGCGTGTTTTATTTTCGAATATGTGAAAGAATAAAGGCTTTAAAACGGGGATTAAGCTGAAGCCCACGGTGTAACGAAACGAATCCGCGACATTACAGTGTACTTCCTGTTTCAAGTTTAAATCTGATGTCTGCTATTCGAGGATACAACCGGATCATTGTATTAACCAAGAGCTTCGTTACAAAAGGATGTGAAGAAATAGAACAAATGTAAAAAAAAAACAAGCAAACATACACAAAAAGTCCTGTCAGGTTAGGGGGCCCCAAAAATCCCCTGTATTTTATCCCTGTCAGTTAATTCAACAGCTGAGTGTTAATCATTTACTTTGAGATGTAAGGGATTGTATGCAAACAAAGTAGGCAGGTGAAATTCAGTATTTGCAACAGCTGATTGCGTATAGGGTTGCAGGTATTATCGATAAATATGATTTTTTTTTCTTGATTAACTAATTAATCCTTTAATCAGTAAAGCACCAGGAAACAGTTAAGTGCCCATTGTATTTTCCCACAGCCCAGGGTGATGTCCTCCAATTTTTGGCTATTGTTGTTTGATAAATGACATAAATGATTAATTATCAAAAAATGTGCCGATTTTATCTTCTGACAATCAGCTAATTAGTTGATAAACTAAATATTGCAGCTATAGTCTCATATGTGTCACAGCAGGTGCACCCAAATGTTACAGTATGAAAGTGACTAATTCGTTCATTATATAGTTTCAGATCAGAAAATATCAAATAATTCTTTACTGACAAAAAAAACTGTCAAAAAGTAATAGGTGAATTTTATATAGTGTGTGTACAATCTAATCATTTATCAGGGTTATTTCCCCTCACTTTTATTTTTTTAAGCAAATTCAGGCTCTGAGTACTAACAGTTGAAATATATTCATCCAATCAGAAATAAATACAGAGCCCACATTCACTCTCAACCAAGTTAACAAAACACAAAAAATCATACTAGGTGTGACACTATCACACGTCCAGTCTCGGTGTCTGTTTGGCAGAACGAAGACCAGCACAGAGGGGGATCATGACCGGGGCTATTTCATTCACTTTTCAATATACAAAAAACAAAATATATTATAATATATAAATATAGTATAATATATAATAAAATATATAATAAGGATAACCCTCTCCATATTACATGAATATATATATAGTTCTGCAAATATAATATGAGCGGCTGGTTTTGTGTGTGTACGTGGAAGGGGGGTGGTGGGGTGGTTGGTGTTTCTCCTGAGTTGTTTCAGTACAAACCCACGGAGGTAAAACAGGTCATTCCTAACGCAAACACACTGTCGCCCAGACAAAGAGCAGCGTCGGCGAAGCGCTGGCGTTTCCATCCGCTGCCTCTCCGCTCCATCCGGGTGCGGCCCCTTTAAGAGAACCACGGCACCTCTCAAGTCGCGGCGGACATTTTTCAATGCAAGATTTTTTTTCTTGCATAAATTATGTTCATGACGTAGTGCAAAAAAAGGGCCAATTTGGTCCGACTTTGCAGCTTCAAAATAGGATTTTTGGCGAGACACCTCGAGGGGATATTTTCTTTTCTCCCCCCCCCCCCGATTCATCCAAACTGAGGGCACCGTCATTAAATATTAAGAGAGGAGACCCCCCCCCCCAACATTGCAAACGCTCCTTATCAATGCAAATGCCCTCTTTTGTGTGCAGTCACAGCGCCTGTCTGGGAGCTGAGATGAATTTTTAATTATGTGTGACTGAAACTAACTGTGACAAGGAGCCTTTTTTTTTTTTAGAGAGAGCCGGGGATTACGGGGGAATAAGCTGCGTTCACGCGGTAAGTTGGACGTAAAAAACCGCGACCGGTCACTGTTGTAGCCTCGCTCTTCGCGCACGGGCGGCGGAAAGGGAGAAAAAATGGCGAGGAAGAAGGGAAATGAGTTTTTGGTTAATATGCAATGTTCGTAATTAGCATAATTTATATATTTATGATAAGGAGAGGGAAATACATAATATTCGGTCTCCAGGCACGGGTCGAGATGGTTTTCCTGTCGCCTGCGCTCGGTGGTTGGTGCTCGTCTCCCCCCCCCCCCAATATATCCTAAAAAAAAAAAAGTGGCCGACGCGTCGAGACTTTTATTGGCCGGGATGGGGGTGGGGAGCCCCCCCCCCCCCACACACACACACACACACACACACACACACACTCACACACCCGCCGAAGTTGTTTTATTTGACGGATCCCGGCCGGGGGGCATTGCAGCGGGATCTTTTCTCGTTTTCCAGCCGCGATGCATTTGCGGCCGTTCGGCGTCCGACGCCGGCGCGTTTCGCACCGTCTTGTTCTTTCTCTCTTTTTTTCTCTTCTCCCCCTGCAGCCCGAGTGCAACACGGTGCGGCCTGTTTGTATAGGCCCCTTCCGAAATAGTGTGGTCCTGCGAGGACAGAAATAGCCATGAAAAAAAAAACAAACAAACAAAAAAAACAAAACAGTCCAAACAGTCCTGTGCACATGAGTCTATTTTAACCAGCATTTGCTCCTAAAGTTTGGATACTGTGGGCTTACGGGGGTCTCGGGCATGAAACTTTATCCGTTTTTTACTCCTGAAATGGCTGCAGATCATATTAGAGGGAGTAAGTTTAAGTTATTAGGCAGAGAAGTGGAGGATAAGTCTTAAAGTTCTGTTGTTGTTGCTGTTGTTGTTGTTGTTGCTGTTTAATGTTTGTTTGCTCAGAATGCCAGGAGGACAGTGACTGTGGTGGTGGACGCCAGCCATGAGCTCCCAGGACCTCCCTGCCAAAGATGCCCCACTCACCGTCAACGAGCAGGTAACGCTCACACCTGCCCGAGCACTGAGAAGACCCCTGCCCCTGCCCCTGCCCCTGCCCCCGCGCCCCCATCCCTCTCTCCTCCCGCCATACTGAGCTTAGCCGAAACCCTTATAACTCATGTCGTCTCCTAAGTTCTTTGCTGATGTTTGCTCCCGCCACCCTCCACGTGCCGACGTACCACATCATGATGGAATGATTAACTTCCACGCAGATGTTCATTGATATCAGGAACCCCTCCCCCCGCCTCCCCTTCTTTTTTGTGTGTGTTTTTTTTTAAATCGCATAATATCTCCTGCCACTCTATGCTTGTGAGGGTTTTTTGCCCGTGTCTTTTAAAACTGCCATGCTTAATAATAAACTGTGTAAACTGCCCCTCCCTCTCTCTAGTAACATTCTGTGTAGACATAGTCAGCAAACATAAGCAATGGTCTTCACGGATGCACAGATGGGGAGCTTGAAGGAGGCATTGCTTGAGCTGCTTGTTGGCTGATGGCACTTATCATTGTTTTGGTGTACTTGTGCTCTTTTTCATTTGTTCTTTTTTTTCTTTCCTTTTTTTTGGGGTCATTGTGTCCTAATATGTGCTCGGCTTCTCTGTTCTCCTTAGCCATTCACTGTCTGACTGCAGAAGTCTTTTTTCAGCCATTTAAATCCTGCACTTTGAAATTCCCTGCCAAAGACAACCAGGTATGCATCCTCCTCTCTCTTCCTGCATTGTCTCTCTATCTCTCTCTGCACTTTGTCCTCCTCCCCCGGGGTTGTCTCACTGCATCACCTAGGTCTTTTCATAATTGCACACCATAAGTCACAGGTTAAGCCAAAATCAGATTTGCTACATTTGGTTAGCTGACAAATTGATATGGTGGAGAAGTACTAAATTTAGGTTTTGTGACCCTTCAGCCAACTAGATGAAGTGAGACTTTTATCACATTAATGTAATATTAAATTATAATAAAAAATCTGAACAAAATAAGTTCCGTAGAGTAGACAGCATTGGAATCATCTATGATTTTTTTTCTCCTGATCACCGCGCAGGTCATTGTGATGTCCGGCCATGAGACTATTCGCGTACTAGAGGTCGAAGTTGATGCACCTCCGCCATCATCGGGAAACGATGGGAAGAGCGAGGGCAAAGCCGAGGAGGGAGCGGCTCGGGCCGTGGGGCAAACCGAGGGTGGCGGCGGCGCTGCACAGGAGGCCCCCGCTGTGCCCCAGAGCACTGGCGGAATAGGTAAAATCGTGTTCTCGGTAGACGACGAAGGAATTGCAGACAACTTATTTTTCATGTGTACGCAGCACGGTTGCACTGAAATGGCAGCGGCAGCTGTGAGAAGCCACCCTCAAATGTCAGTAAGAATCAAACCCCGGCTGTGCTCCCGCAGTGCTGGGCGAGCAGCAGGTGGTGTCTGTCGAGGCCCCGACCCCCTCCATCCAGACGCTGACTCCCGCTGTTCCCATCAGTGTGTCGCTGCCACAGCCGCAGGCCGCCATGCCCATCACTGTACAAGGCTGTCCGCAGGTACGACTGTGATTTTACACGATGAGAACAGTTTCCATCTTCCTTTTTAGTCATCGTAGGGAAAATATTGGGCTCAGTAGTTCTTGATCTAAAAACAGGGGTCATAATTTAAGAAGGCTTTCGGAAACACTGGCCTTGAAAGAGCAGAAAATGCCTTTTGAAATGAAAAAGTGAGGAGTGCAAAATTTTCGCCCTGTTGACACCTATCAATTCTTGTCCATGCATCAGAGGGATTAATGTCACTATTGTCACCCACAGGCTACTGTAGGTGATTTACTGAAGTCATTGACTGAGGCTCTGGTGCCTTGTGACGATGAAAAATAGAACAAATTTGATCTCAAACACCTGAACGCAAAGCCTGGGGCTGTAGAAATCGTTGCCATAACATATTCCAGTAATTGGGGAAAATTCAGACTAATGTGTACCACTGCAAGAACAAAAAAATCAAACACCCAATGCGATTAAAAAAAAAAAAAAGAAATTTAATAGAGCAGTTGAGGAAAAAATGGATAATTTGGGTCCAAAGGCGATGAAAAAATGTATTACTACAACTGTTTAGTAAATTTCCCCCTGTAAAACACAAGAATGACAGTAAAAACAAATAAAAGAATATATAGTATAAGTATATAAATGTAAAAGTAACATGGGAGAAAAAACAATAATCATCCCAATCACAAATGCTGATTGAAAGCAAATGACTTTGACTTCACGACATCAGGTGCTGACCCAAGAGAGTCTGGCCACGTTGATGACGGGTATGATGGCCCAGACAGGGTCGCTGGGCCAGCCCCTGCTCATCCCTCTGAGTATGGCGGGCTCCATCGGCGGCCAGGGCAGTCTGGCTGTCCTCACCCTCCCCACCACCAACGTAGCCACTCTCCCCGGTCTCGCAGCCGCTAACCCGGCCGGGAACCTCCTCAAGCTGCCTTTCGCCGGCCTCCAAGGTAAGATAAAGAAAACTACCGTACATGTTTTTAGTCCCTTTCCTCATTATAAACATCATTTTGGTATCGCATTTCGTAACCTTGAATAATTCCTCCAGCTGCGACGGTCTTGAACTCAGTCCAGCCCCAGCTGCAGACGAACGTGCAGACGGCGTTCCAGCCCCCGGCCACCCCCGTGCATCCGGTCCAGGCCGCCGTGCAGCAGGTGACATCTCAGCAGGGGACCGACACCCAAGTTTCTGCCGCTCAGGTGACAGCGGCAGCCCAGGCGACTTCAGCATCCGCTGCCCCGACCACCACAGTCTCTCAGTCCAACATATCCGTGGCGGCGCTGCAGACGGCGGGACTTTCCATCAACCCTGCTATTGTAAGGATGCCACTGCAGTGATGTACCAGTACTCTCAGCTCTTTGTACTCAACACCTGGCTCATGAGTCATGTAAATTTGTCTCCTCGTGCTCCGTGTGCATGTTGTGTTGTTTTTTCATCTCAGATCAACGCCGCTTCCTTGGGAGCGCAGCCCCAGTTTCTCAGCTCCCTCGCATCCACTCCCATCATCACCAGTGCCATGTCCAATATGGCTGGCATCACCAGCCAGATCATCACAAATGCCCAGGGACAGGTGGGTGCAGCAAAATGCTGCTGTTGAAACTGCTGCTTGGTTTCTGTTCTATTCTGTTCGGTTTCTGTTTTGATTTGACACTCTCTGTCTAGTCCATCTGCCCTTGCTCTCTCTATTTTGGACTTTCAAAGGGAAGTTGCCTTAAATATGTTGATAAGTTTGAAAAAAAAAAGTACTTGGGTCTGTTGTAGTGTGTCTACGGCCAAAAAAAAAAATTAGACTGCTTGACTTTGACTAAATTGAGAAAATGAAAAAAGTGAAAGAAAGAGTAATCTACAGACAGTCTGCGCCCCTTAAAAAGTGCCAATTACATTTTTTGCAAGTTTTCATATTGATGCGTACTTGATTGGTAATCACACCCTCTTCAAAGATAATCGTCATGATGTGATGATGATGTGTTTCTATTTTGGGGAATAAAGGCTCCAGCCTCCAGTTAACATCAGTCGGCAGTGCTATTTGAAGTCAGTGGAGCATAAGTCAATTTCTTTAAAAAACGATATGTCCCCTTAAACTCTTCCAGTTCTAAATCTTGCCGTTATTGCAGCTCATTGCAGTGTGTAGTGCTTCGTATTTAATCTTGAAAGACACCATCTTTATTCCAAGCGAACTGCTAATAGGACAGTCTTATTCCCCAGAAGCAAAAACACATGTTCAATGACCTAAAAGCAAAAGCCAGCACAGAGGGTTACGTTCAATTATTGGTACGTGTTTGTCTGTAATTCAAACAATATCCACAGGTGATAGGAACCCTCCCGCTGTTGGTGAACCCGGCCTCCCTGGCCGGAGGGGCCACGACTCCCACCCTCCCCCTCCAGGGTCTCCAGGTCCAGACCGTCACCCCACAGCTGCTTCTCAACACCCAGGGCCAGATCATCGCCGCTGTGGGGAACGGACCTGCCGCAGTGGCCACCTCTGCCGCAGTTCTGCCCAAAGCTGCTGCTCCTCCGACACTTACCAAGCCCAACACACAGGTAAACATTACTGCATTATTACTGCATATACACTCGAAAGGTGAAACAGACCAAAACACACAAAAAGATCTTTGAATAGACTTAACTCTTCCTGAAGTTTTTTTTTTTAAATGTTATTACATTTTTTCCATTTGTGTTATTACAGGTTACGTCTAACATCATTATCTATTTGTCCCCTCCCAGGCTTCGGTAACTACCGTCACTCAGTCACCAGTTGTAATTGCGCCGCAGCCGTCGGTGCTGAAGACCGCCACCACACTCTCCTCCGCGGTTCCCATCACCTGCGGGGACATAACGAAAGTGGGCCAGCTTGTCAGCAGTATGTACACCTTCTTCTCCCGTCCAGACATAGATCCGTTTTTGTTTTCTTGTGTGTTTGTTTGTTTGCTTGTTTTTTCAAAGGCAGATATTTTTAACCGGACTCTTCGCAATTGCAGAACCCCAGCAGGTAGTCAGCAGCGAGGAAGGCATCAATCTGGAGGAAATTCGAGAGTTCGCCAAGAATTTCAAGATCCGCCGGCTGTCCCTGGGGCTCACTCAGACGCAAGTGGGGCAGGCTCTGACTGCAACCGAGGGTCCAGCCTACAGCCAGTCTGCCATTTGCAGGTAAATCACTCCCCTGTTCGTGTTGCTTTGAATTAAGAAGTGTATAGAAAAAAAAACCCACCACAAATACATTTATCTTTACAACACTTCAGTGATTCATCAATGACAGGGTATTTACAGTGCATTTGAAATGTGTACACATGGACCTCATTTGCATACACATGTATAGCTATTCTAATACTGCTGCAGCATGGTTGCAGTTAAGTCAAACGTCTCCTCATCTGCTCCTGTTATGTTGGTTCAGTCTTGCTCAGTGGAGCGGGTATAACAAAGTGACATACAATATGTCTGATAATTGAATAAGACCGAAGTAATAAAATCCTAAATGCATCAATGCGCATATGTTCAGGTAACTTCATTCTAACAATAAATAATATTTTTATTGCTTTGGCTACCTTCTGCATAAAAATAAGGTTTGTTAGTATAGATTTTAAGAATTCTGATTCATGGTTCCTATTTCCCTAAATCAACATGATTTTAAATTAATTGTTTGACATTTTGGGATGTATGTTTTTTTACTGTTTGGCAGAGAGTTAGATGCAAAGACCACTCCTAATGTCTGCTTATTAAATATAAAACAACAGCCAGCAACCATTTATCATAGCTTAGCAGAAAGGCTTGAAATGGGGGGGGGGGCAGCCAGCCTGGCCCTGTCAAGGGGTGAGGAAAAGAAAAATTTGCTTATCAGCACCTAGTTTTCCATTTTTTGTTTGGATTAAAGGAACAAGAAAAAATGTGTTAATTAGTAAACCTTGGAGGTGCTGATAGGTGGATTTTGTTCCCTTCACACAGAGCCAAGGCCAGCTCCTTCCCTTGTTTCCAGTCTTTATGCTGAGGTAAGCTAACCCAGTGCCGGCTGTAACTTCATATTTAATGAACAGATATAAGAGCCGTATTGATCCTCTCACCAAATCGCAGCAAAGGAACCAAGCATATTTCCCAAAATGTCAAACTTTTCCTTTAAACCCATCAACGTGGATGTGACTAGGGTCATGTAACTATAACAGTCAATAACATTTTCACTGCTTAGGCCCCATTCTACAGAAGAAATATAATATAGTATAAATCTTAAGAATTCTTCAAATGGTTCATGATGTTAAAGGGGCATTTTAATATGAACAATAGAGATCAATAAAGTCATCATTATATGGAGGTCAGTAAGTAAATTAGGTAAAAAGATGAATTTTTTTCAGCAGGCTGGTTAGAGCGTGGACTAGTACGCAAAACGTCTAATCTACTTCCCTGCAAACTGGATCCATCAAATTGAGAAATGGTGCATGTAGTGTTTGCTCTTGAAACACCACAGATTTGAACTTTCTTTTGCACCACAGGTTCGAAAAGCTGGATATCACCCCCAAGAGTGCCCAGAAGTTGAAGCCAGTGTTGGAGAAGTGGCTGGCAGAGGCCGAGCACTGGAACCAGAAAGGCCAGCAGAACCTGATGGAGTTTGTCGGCGGGGAACCCTCCAAAAAACGGAAGCGGCGCACCAGTTTCACGCCGCAGGCGATAGAGGTCCTTAACTCTTACTTCGAGAAGAATGCGCTGCCGACGGGCCAGGAGATCACTGAGATCGCGAGGGAGCTAAACTATGACCGGGAGGTCGTGCGGGTGTGGTTCTGCAACCGGCGACAGACGCTGAAAAACACGAGCAAGATCAATGTCTTCCAGGTTCAGTAGCGACCTCTTTCCTGGAAACCCGAACATTTAATACGACGAGACAGATGTAGACAGTGCTGTAAATACGATTTAAGCTCCATAAAACCTGAGAGAATATGAACTTTTTGAGAAAATGAAGGAGTCTTCTGTAAGAGTACTTAAAACGACTTATAATTATGTTTTTAAAACTGTATATGTGTACACTAATTCTGTGTGGTGGGTTCTAAGTCAAACTGCATGGTCCGTTCATCATATACAGTGATAATAACATGTCATATTTAAAAAAACAAAACAAAACAAACATTTGATGAACTTTTATACAAGTGGTTTTATATGTGACCCCTCCTGCGTTGTTCAAATTGGTCAAGCATTAAGAAACATTGACTTTAATCACTCTGGCACGATTGACTGATGTCGTGCTGATATTTGAATAACAACGTGCTTTTTCAGAACTTCTGCTCCTCATTAACTTTATATCCGTGTGGTATTTGCACTGCATGAGCCGCTCTGCAAACATAAATGAGATCCCGAGGAGCTTCAGTTCGACTGTAGGCCGCAGAGAGTCAATGACCTATAATGTTGTTTTCTCCAGGATTTGTCGTCCAGGGACTGTCAAAAAATCACTTTGCCCTTTACGGACTCCTGAACCCCGCAACTAGTGTTTTTTGGGGACAATCATCATTTTGATATTTGTTATATTTGAGAGTCACAAAGACGAGTTTGAAATTTCCTCCTTGAATGACTTTGATGATTTTATTCCGCAGTATGAGATGGGTGTTCGTAGAGAAAGATTTTTCTGACGCTCCCTGGACAACACATCAAAATAAAGCGGTAGCTTAGGCTATGGCTCGCGATACCAGCCCATTTTATTTTTTTCTAAAGGTTGTTTTTATTTGTGAATTTGCTGATTGTGGAAATACATATGCTCTATGTGTGGGTGATACATTTGTGAGTGAATTCACCACTGTCTGTCCTCTTTGTGTTTCCTCTGTTCACTGTTGTGACTCTTCCCTTGATGGCCTGGCAGTGCTTCTCGGACATTTCTCTGAGTATATTTCCAAAAATATAATGGAGTTTAATTGGCCTATTATGATGTCAATTTGAAAAAGTCTCACACTGCCTGGAAACAGTAGTGCCAGATATTATTTTTTGTCTTAGATACTGTTAAGAAGCCTAATTTCAATCAAATTAATTAACTGAATTTTTAAAGAAGAGTAAGAAGACAAAGGAGCCAGGAAATGAGTTTTTGTGGTTTTAATGGGTTATGACATTCAATCTGAATGCGTTACAAGTGTGTTTGCATGTGCGAAGTGGAGTAATTATATTTAGGAATGATACAGTGGCGGTTTTCTTTATCTTTGCCAATTCCTCGAGAATTCTTTGCACTTTAGTGACAGCTGGGAAAGTTGAAGTGTTACAAATGGTTTATGTACAGTGCAAGGTTTTGGTTATGTTTGTCAAAGAATTTAATTTTCATGTTTTTAGAATTTTAAAAGTGAACAGAGAGAAGCTTTGCTTGGCAAAATGTAGCAGTACTGGCAAAATTGCAATCATCAGCTTGATAAGCAACATCTACCAGTAAGATTAATGTACTTATTATGCAGATAAAATGTAAAATAATGCAGATTAAATATAAAAGCTAATACGCATTAATTACATCTTTAAAAGATTTTCTTTGAGTTTGTGAATGATATGTTGAATGGTGCAGTTTATGTTCCACCTCATATATGCCTTTTGAATATCAGTAGGCTTATATGGCAGTGGACATACAGTATGCCTTACCATAAAAATGATATTACAAAAGTTTTGCTTTTAACATGTGTTTTACCTTCATGTTCGATATGGGAAGACAATATATATAATATTGTTTATTATACTAAGATATCAATAGAGAAAAAGAAGATCTAAATCAGTATAAGATATCAGTTTCTAATATTCTGACTCTGCAGAGCACACAAAAACTTCAGGTCTTAGTGAAACAAGGGAAAAACTAATGTTGAATGCTTTTTGTCATTTTCTGTCAAAATCAAATAAACCCTGTCTTTATTAATCACTTCTTATTGTCGTGTTGATATAGTTTGAGTTTTTTTTGCGTAGTTTATAGTGACCAACAGCTTGGACAAAAACATGGGACCTTTTTGCAAATAAAATATACCTTTTAATCACGCCTGGATTAACCTCTTGCCAACCTGCTATTGACCCCCGATGTACATGACAGTTTCATTATTAATAGTAATTACATTGAAACATCACAGTGAAAAAAATCAATATACTGAAATTGCTTTTTTGTCTGACCAGCAGTTAAAAACCCAAAAAAGTTGAGTTTACTATCAAGGAAAAGAGAAAAACGGGTAAGCCGACCTCATGCGTTAGCGGCCATCAACGGTAGGTGGCGGTGATGAGTTCCAAGGTTCGTTCGCTCGTAACAACAACAACAACACGACGAAGAAGATAAACCGGAAATTACGTCATCTCCTTTTTCCTGACGGAGCTAGATAAACAAAACAAAAGCAAGACATTACATTACATATATTTAGGGACCTGGGATAATTTTCGATGCAGTTCTGTTTATAGATATGTCTTCCAGTTATAAATCATGCCCGTGATTCCCCGATAACGGAGGTTGATAAGGGTTAGCATCCTACTGGATAAGTTCGCCCGGGGGCTAGGTCGCTAGCTAAGTGTTTAGCTTGACATGTTTATTTTAGAGCTGGGTCGAAGGAGCGCGACATGATGGCACGAAACTGTGGCGGTGTTAGCAAGTAGCCACGCTTGTTTTCACTTGAAGGTAAGCTCGGTGTCTTTAGTTGGATTACGTTAGTGAATTAAAAAAAAAATAGTAAACTCTAAAAAATATTGCAGCTTATCAGACAAGTTATTTAGATCTCAGCAAGTTTTGCGGTCGCGTTAAACGTGAGTGTACACTCACCGTTAACTCACCGTTAACCTCGGAGCCTCTGCGCTGCTCCGTGATAACCTGTTACTGCCAATTACACGCTCTGTTAATTTGATCCCTCTGCCTTGTTTTTTTTTTCTCTTTCTTGTGGGAACTTTCCTTGATCTAACGTTCAGATTTCGTCCATATTTCAACGGGATTTTGCTGTCGGAGCCCTGCTCGACCACAATAAACTTCTTATTTCACTTTCTCCACTAAGGATCGGAAGGTTGTGGGACGCAGGTATAAAACTTGGCTTAAGTTTTAACCAGAACTTCACTCCGTAAGATCCACACATCGCCACCACCATGGCATGGGCTCTGAAGTTGCCTCTTACGGATGAAGTGATCGAGTCCGGACTGGTCCAGGACTTTGATGCCAGTCTGTCGGGCATTGGCCAGGAGCTCGGTGCTGGGGCGTACAGCATGAGGTACAGTATGAGCTTTGGGGGGTTGAGTCTTTTATCTCATGTTTTATGATATCGTTGCTACCTAAATATGTTATCTGATTTGTGACTTTATTGTATGTACCATATGTGCCGTGTTTTATTTGAGAACTCAATTTTTGATATAAACAGTGACAGTAAATGAACTGTCAAAGGGGATGCCTCCTTCAGTTGTCAATGTCTAAAGTTAGTGAAACTTTATCACCTGCTTGAGCTTGAATATCAGTAGCCTGTTTTCACTTGTCACACAGCTTTCAACAGTGTGATTTTTATCAGAGCTTCGACAGTTTGTTTGGTTAACCGAATAGTTGATTGACAGAAAACTGAAAACTATTTTGATATGTCATTAGTTGTGTAAGTAATTTTTAGAACAAAAAAATGCCAAATTAAAATTATTTTCAGTTGCTCAGATTTCGAAATGTATTGCTTTTCGGTCTTAATAGTGTAGAAAAGGTAATATATTTGGTTTTGGACTGTTTTGTCAGACAAAACAAAGCATTTGATGACATTACCTTGATCTTTATGAAACTGTAACGGGCATTTTTTAAAACTGTTTTCTGTTTATTTATAGACCAAACAACTCATCAATTAATTGAAAAATAAATGGAAAATTAATCAATAGTAACATTAATGGTTAGTTTAAGCCCCAGATTTTATGACTAATCGTAATTTGTAGTTTGTTTCCCATGTTCTTTATTTTCAGACAGTTGTTTGCTAAATCTAACTGTAAATCCAATTGTGTAACGAGTTGGGGATTTTAAATGAGGGTGTTTGGAATTTAAAAAAATACTTTACTGTACAAATCAGCTGTTAATGTGCAGTGTTTCAAACTTTCTCTCATCTTGGCATTGTGTCCACACCAGTGTGCAGTTTGAGCAAAGATATCTCTCTACACTTCGAATTTTTGCTTGTTTGCAAGTCCTGTACTGAAAGAGAGCAGGAGGGCAAATTACTCACCACATGCTTAGAGAATTGCAAAGCAGTTAATTGCTTGGCAACAATAATATGAAGAGTATTCTTCATACTCTTTGATAAAATCTGATTTGAGAACTAGACTTTCCTATCACCATGTAGCAAAGCCCCGAATCAATGAGCATTATTATCTGCACACAGTTTTGTCGTATTTCATTTGTGGTGAGGTCTTATTCAAGAGTTTAAAGTCCAGATAGATATTTACGATGTTTCTGCTCAGTTTTTCATGAGGGAAATGATGTGAAATCCATTTAAGTTTTCCTTACTCAAGCACTCTGCTCCTCTGGAGAATGATCACTCCCCTTAGTGCCCGTCTCTGGCTGGTTAAATGGTCTGTTATATGATATTGTACGAGCTGCAAAGTGCCGTCTTGTTCCCCCGAAATTCTTTTGTTGAGAGGAGCAATGCAATACTGACTGGATACCTAGGTATTTAGTGATGTTGCCCAAACTACCTCCATTATAGTTAATGAACTGCAAAGCTGGCGAACACAATAACCTGGCATTCAGCCTCAAGTGTTGTCTGGTGATGGTAGGGAGTGCTCGACCCGCCTTATGATTTAACATTATTTTTCATCATTAGGTTTAATATAATCAGATTTAACAGCTAATATTAATATTTATTTTCTGTGGGCCTATTTTATGAAAAGGTAATAATGAATATATATCTCATTGTGAGGTATTCAGGTGTAGACAGCTTACTGACAGTATTGTCCCTTTTTGCCTCCATCCTCCAGTGATGTACTCGCCCTCCCCATCTTCAAGCAGGAGGAGTCCAACCTGCCTCCGGACACTGAGAACAAGATCCTACCCTTCCAGTATGTTCTGTGTGCAGCTACCTCGCCAGCCGTTAAACTGCATGATGAAACACTCACCTACCTCAACCAAGGTCAGCGTCGGGATCCCGGGTCCCACTTTGCGTTAATTTATTGAGTCAGAAGCTACTGAAAGCCAAATGCATTTGACTTTGACCAATAAATTCTAGTTTTTTTTTTCTATCACCTGGATGACTTTAAAATCTTCATAGAGAAATTTAATAGCAGGAATTAGATCAATTTGGAAATATATTGCAGTTTGGTCTGCAAGGGTATGTTTTTGATGAACTAGCAAAGATAGTGATACATTCTTTTTCTGGTAGTTCAGCCTGTTGTCAGTTTATATCCGTTTTACATTGAGAAGGTGAAAGGCATTCTCCTTTGTTACACAGATATTGTGCTCTATCATGATTATCTGGCAGCATATGCGGTATCACGGGATTGGCTTTATGGTGATGCCATCGTTTCTGTGGGCAATACACTTTATCTTGATACTGTTGTTGTGTGAGTTATTCTGTGACTTCTCCCATGGTAATAAACAAGCAAACAAAGATAAGCCAATTTTGATTAATGTGACTGTAAAAGTTAGATATTAACTGTGAATGTTTAGTGTCTTGTGAGAGCCTGGTAAGAACTGGGAATCCATTGATTCACTATGTTGACTTGTTGTTACAGGGCAGTCGTATGAAATTAGAATGCTTGACAATCGGAAGATTGGGGAACTTCCGGAAATCACTGGGAAAATGGTGAAGGTAAGATTCCGGCATGCAGGGCTGACACATGTACTGATCGGATATATTTGCGCAGGTCAGTGTCTTCCAGGCGAAAAAAAGTATAGAGGTGCTTGAGAAGCATGTACATCTCCCCGGAATCCTTTTGTAAAACCGAATTCATCTGAATTTCAGAGTATTATTCGTGTGGTGTTCCATGACCGACGACTTCAATACACAGAGCACCAGCAGCTGGAAGGCTGGCGCTGGAACCGGCCCGGGGATCGCATCCTTGACCTGGGTGAGCACTGAACAAAAAAAACTTGCTGTTCTACTGGGAGGCTCCGGACAGTTCTGGTTCTTCTCTCTTATATTGGATTTGTGTGGAGATAATGTTGCTGTGCAGCCTTGTATGTATAGGAACTGATTGAGATTTTTTTGAAAATAAAATCAATATGGGGTATTGACTTTTCAACTAAACATCATGCAGGAAATGGTGGTGGTGGTGGTGATGATATTTTGGAGAAGATGGTGTTCATTAAGAGCTCTATTGATAACAGCCTGTTTTGCATTGATCCATTGCAGATATCCCCATGTCAGTCGGCATAATCGACCCCAGGGCTAACCCTACTCAGCTTAACACTGTGGAGTTCCTTTGGGACCCATCAAAAAGAACCTCAGTTTTTATCCAGGTAGCATGACGAACAACATTGTTGTTTCCCTGACCCGCTTTAATTCATGAAAAGCAATGGCAGTAATCTCAGGCAATTTACAGCACTTTTGCAGTCTAGCACTAAGCTTCTTAATAATGAGTGTACTTATCTATTCTGTTTGGCAAAATGGCAAGAAAACTGAATGTTATTCTGCAGGCAGTAATTACTAATACAAGAGTTTTGCAAAGATGCGTATGTTTATTGATCCCACAGATGTACGTTTTATTTTATGCCATCGTTCCCATATAGATTTCAATTTCATATTCCTTTTTATTTTTTTAGGTTCACTGTATCAGCACAGAATTCACCATGCGGAAGCACGGAGGGGAGAAAGGTGTGCCTTTCCGTATCCAGATCGACACGTTTAAAGAGAATGAGAATGGAGAGTACACAGAACACCTCCACTCCGCCTCCTGCCAGGTCAAAGTCTTCAAGGTGAAAAAAAGAAAGAAAAAGGAAAAAAAAAAAAAACAAAACTTAATGTACTGAAATGCAAAAATTTGTTGTTTTGATAGCTGGTAGTGTTCATTACCATTAATGAGACCCCACACATTTCAGCCCAAAGGTGCAGACAGAAAGCAGAAGACAGATCGGGAGAAGATGGAGAAGAGGGCACCGCAGGAAAAGGAAAAGTACCAGCCATCCTATGAAACCACAATCCTGACAGAGGTGAGAATTATACTGAAAGAGACAAATCAGTGATATGATGAAGAAAAGGGTCATCAAAGTGAAATGAAAATGAAATGTTGCAACAAAAAAGGCTAATGAAGTGAGGAACATATTATTTCCAAAAATTGGAAAATTGGGAAAAGAAACAAAATTGTTGTGTGTTGACACCGATTCCAACTAGAGCTGCAACTATTTTCATCATCAATTCATTGTCAGTTTTTCAAACTGATTTTTTTAGTCTGGGAAATGTCAAAAAAATTGTGCAAAAAATGCTCTTTATAGTTCCCTGAGGCCCAAGTTGATGTCTTCAAATTCCTTGTTTTCTCTGAGCAGCTGTTTAAAACCAGATATCTTCATTTTACAGGGAAACAAAACAGAGAAAAGCTACAAATCCTCACATAGTAGAAGCTGTAGAGGGAGTTTCGCATTTTTTTCTTGAGAAACAATAAATTAAAAAAATTCCACTATCAAAATAGTTGCCGGTTAACATTCCGTCTATCGCCTGGTTGATGAATCAGCTGATCATTTTAGCTCAAATTCCAACTAATGATGTAAAACTAGGGAATAGAGTAGTGGATGGAACACAAACAAACTAATGCACAAACTGCGTGAAAATGTAAGGAGAAGCTGCAATTTATAAATGGTCGCAGCAGAAATGTGTTTCTGAGATTATTTCAGTGCCACAATGACAAAAGTGTTTGGTCTTTTGCAGTGTTCTCCCTGGCCCGAGGTCACATATGTCAACAATTCCCCCTCACCTGGCTTCAACAGCACACACAACAGCTTCCCAGTTGCGGAAGGGTATGACTTTTTTTTTTTTCAGTTTCTACCGGTGCTTCTTGATTAACGCTGCTTCCTTCTTGAATTTATTTTACTGTAAAATATAGTGGCTGTGTGTGATTAGTGAGGAAAATACAGGATGTTTAAATTTTTTTTTAAATGTAGATGATCTTGGATTATAACAGGGTTACATGTTCATCCTTTTTAGGAACGGATCTCCAAACCACCAGCCGGAGCCTGTGGTTCAGGTAGCAGATGTAAGTGCGAGTACATTTGCATCCTTCCGGATTTATAGTATTGCCTGACTGCCTCAGTGAACCACCGCATATTAATATTCACAAATGCAAAGCCGACATCTAGCTGTCAAACGTCTGCCTCCCGGTAGATTCACCAACGCACTTTGAAAACATAAATTAAACAGAAATCAGCGCAACCTGTGTCATGGTGTGAATAAAAGCATTTGATAACCATGAATCACAAACCCAAGGTCACGACACCAAAATGCTTTTCTGTTCATTACAAGGAACAAGCCAGTGACTCAGTGCTTCTATTATTTAACCCTAAAACATGATGTCAGAATATTTAATTCAGTACACGCTGCATATTTAAGTAACTGACTAGATGATATGTTATGCTCAGTCACATACAGCCCTTGAGAAATGGAAGTTAGGGGGAAAGTAATTCAAGAAGAATTAATAAAAACGACTAAATCTCTCTGCACATTCAGTTCAACATCAGTCAAACCCAATAATAAATTAACTCTAAAAAAATAGGTTGAAAAAGGTTAAATAGGTAATTTCGGGCTAATTTATGTTTAGAGCACAATTGCTGCGCCACCAAATTGAGGAATTGAATAAATGCCATTTTAAATTTCTGTCTTCAAAATAGATTTGGGGAAATTGTTTGTTATTTCCATTTGCGAAGAGCACATGGGTTGTTATTTTTAACTGGTGGGAGGTAGCCGTGCACTTCACGTGTCTGGTCTGCTGGAAATTACAAGAAGAAAAAAAAATCCAAACATCACCGACGGGGTCTATTCCTTGGCATGTTTCTGGCAAGTGAAATTGCCTCAGATGTTTGACACATTTGTAACAAATTTCTATGGGCTTTTCGAAATTTTCAGACATCGTGGATAAAAACGGCTCATGCAACTTGTAGAATTTGTATTTGTTTATATGTGAGTAAGTAGTTCTGCTGACGAAAAGGATGTCAGTTGATTAGGCAGAAAAGAATGTAGCCATGTGGCTCAGATCGCCGCCAAATGTGGTCTCACATTTGTCCTCAATGCATCTTAGAGCTGCCCACTTTCGATCGGGTCACCTTAGGAGCCTGTTGATGCCAGGTCCATACAGGGCCTCAGATAGTCTTTGAGATTGTTTCAGTTATGTGTTTTGACCCACATTCTTCCTTGATTTGTTTTTTTTTGTTTTTTTTTCTCCTCCTCCTCAGAATTTGTTACCCACAGCTACGCCACAGGATGCACAACAGTGGCTTCACAGAAACCGCTTCTCCCCCTTCTGCAGGCTCTTCACCAACTTCTCAGGTAAAATGGCCCCCGGTTTCGGAATTGTTGCAAATGAAGCAAATCACAGCCATTTATTTTAGTGTTGTGTCATTTTCGGTCACTGGTGGAAGAAATATGATTTGATTTAGTGGCTGTAGGGCGACATAGGCTGAAAAAAAACAAACAAAAAAAAAGACTCTCCTCAGCCCTGCATGAAATAAAGTGCCCGCTCTCCAAAAGTGTCCTTAAGCTAGGCACAGAATCAAAACCGGCACCTTGGACTGTATAGGTGACCTTTTTAGGCGACCTCCCTGAGGACAGGTCAAGGGAAACGACTGTTTCTGTACGAGGCTAATGTGCCGCACATGTAAACCGTTGGGTACCACAAAACAAATTTGTAACCCTTTTAGTTCAGGTTTATGTTTAGAGGGAGGGGTTTATTACTCTTCAACTGAGATCTTGTGTCTGTGCACCAGGGGCAGACCTGTTGAAGCTGACCAGGGAGGATGTCATTCAGATCTGTGGCCCAGCAGACGGTATAAGACTCTTCAATGCACTGAAGGGACGGTGGGTCTTCTTTTATCTAAACCTGCCTGAAAACGTGGGTTTTATTTAATATATCAAGAAGGGCTTCATACATTTATGGACATTTTGGTAATTTTCTCTGTGTGGATTCCGTTTTCGTAGCGTGGTACGTCCAAGGCTGACCATCTACGTCTGCCAGGAGTCTCAGCAGGCGCGGGAACAGCAACCGAAGCACGAAAACGGAGACGCTGCTGCCAACACTTTCTTCGGTAGGTCCACGTTTGTCCTGGTTCATGTTCGTGTTTGTTTCAGTGCAGTGCTTAAAGTAATCTCTGTTTCACACCTCACTGATGAGGCAGAGGAGATGCAGGACAGGATGATTGACGGCTGGAGCAGTAAGGAGGCGTTGTCAGGGAAAGTGTCACAAAGTCGCAGTGTCATTGCATTGTAATAATAGCTAAGAAAAAGGCTAATACTATATATTTTTAAGAGTTTGGTAGCCATTTCTGTAGCAATAGAAAGTGAATAAGCATATTTCCCATGTGTTGAGCGTTTTCTTGTAAATTTTAAGTGCATCTTAAAGCACTTTTCTTTTTGTTCTGCTGTGGTAGCAGCTGCTGCTCATGCTCACCACCCTGCTCTTTAATCTATGTCAGACAAGTTGCTAGTGTTATTAGTAAAACGAATTACTTGCTGTGCACAAGAGGACTCTAATTTGTCCTCAGTGTTTATATCTATCTTTCTATCTATATATCTATATATCTATCAAATATATATATATATAAACTCAAAACACAGTCATTCAGTATTTGCAATGGTTAAATTTCTCCTAAAAACTGCACAGTAAGCGTGACAAATGGATATTAAGTACATTTGATTTTAGTGTGTAGAAATGACAGAGAGAAAAAAAAGAATAGTATTGATTGTACCTGCTTTTCTCATCTGGATGCAGTATATCACGCTATCTACCTGGAGGAGCTCACGGCCACTGAGCTGACAGAGAAAATCGCTCAGCTCTTCAACATCTCGCCCAGACAAATAAACCAGATCTTCAAACAGGGTCCCACCGGCATCCATGTGCTTGTCAGCGATGAGGTAAGATAATAATCTCCTGCTCTCTGCCTCCTACCAAAGGCTACACTTTGAAATCATGTCGCAGATGAGATGAGACCAATATAGACTACTTGTCATTATATTGGTATAGCGCTTTAGCTTGTTTCCCCCTCCCACATTAAACATGAACTCTCTTTTTAACAGATGATTCAGAACTTCCAGGATGAAGTCTGTTTTGTTTTGGACACAATGAAAGGTATATGAGCTCGACAGTAATGGTGATGGTTTATTCGTCTTCTATATTTAACGCGGAGCCTCGACGAACTTTATCATTTCGAAGTTTATTTATAAAACCTCGCCCTGATGTGTTTTCCTTTTTCCTCTCCAGATGACACGAATGACGGCTACCACATCATCTTGAAGTGAATACCGGGCAGGAGGATAGCGTAGCCTTTTCTCTATACCCGATCCAGTCAGCCCCTCTAGAGCTCCATACTCCTCACTGTTCTTGGAATATGTGGTGCTGCCCCCCCCTCCCCAAAAAAAGAAAGAACCCTCGAGGCTGCTAGGAAGAACATGTGACTGAAGCACCTGGCCCTCTCCTCACTTATACCTTATTGTCTTACTTTTGAGGGAGTGACTCTGTTACCACAGTGAAATAACGTTCTCCTTCTTTCCCTGCCATCGCCTCCCTTTAATTGGCTGCATTTTTCCCTCTGTCGCTTGCGTCTCATGAAAAAAGGGGGTTTAGCGGCGCTCTGGCTGCTATCACCATTTCCTTTGCCGAGCATCTGGTGTGCCAAAGCTCTGTGCTTCAGAATCCGCAGTTTGTTGTCTCTTTTTAGAAAAAACAACCAAAAAGAAAAAAAAAATTTAAAAATCAAAGCTCCAAAGAAAAAAAAAAGACGAGCCCGCTACATCGAAAGTAATTGACTCTCAGTTTTCAATGCGGCATGTGTTCTCGTCTTCATGCTAGGTTGCTCTGCAGGAGACAAGGAACAGCCCACATAACCACAAGAGGCATCAGAAATGAGCAATCAGGACATTAAGGGAAACTGCTGGAATCCAGCTGTGCTTGTGCGATTCCTTTTGAAAGCTTACAATCTCAGTCTTTCTGTGGTTTGTATTGTTACGTTTGAGGAAAAAGACAGGGGAAAAAAAGACAAGTTTTTCAAGGCTCCCAAACACTTAGATCCCTATAGTTAGTGTAGAGCGCATACTGGCACTCGTGGTTGTTACCTATTGAACCCTAAAAGATGATGAAACACTTGTCCATGTTCGTGATCACACAAACTAAACTGTCTCCGGTCCGTGTGTGCTTCCTGTCCCTATCAGTGTATTTTCAACATTATTTTTTTAAGTAGATCATTGTTTTTAAGACGCTTTCACGATGAATCATGTGTTAAGTTGGCAGTGCTTTTTTTTTTTTTAACTTTTTTTTTTTTTTTTTTAACTTGCTTAACATCTTGTCATCAATGTTTTTCGAATGTTAGCACTTCCAAATACTAATACATGTAATGGGTTGTTGGGCCACACCAGAGCTGCATGTGAAAAGATACAGTTAGTTTGTGTTTTGGTCTCTTGTGCTGCCTACAGGAAATCGATAACTTGACATCTTAGATTTCCATCTCTGCCCCATCTCAACAGCATTATTAAAATACTTACCCATGTGTTGGCTGCCAACTATTCCTCTCCTTATAGTCTTTGCAAAAATAAAAAAGTGTTCTTTTTTTTTTTTTAAACTACATCTGAAATGTTCCCAAGTCCCTTAGAAAGTGATCAAAGGTGACCCATTATTTTATTATATTGTTGTTGTTTTTATTATAATTATTATTAGTAGCAGTAGCTGCAGCAGTAGTACATTAGTATCAGTTTTAGTATTTAATACAAAGGTTTGATTTTGTTGGGCAGATGAGGAGGCTCGCCACATACGTGGGCAGTCATTTTGTTGCCATGGCAGCCAGGTTTTGAAGAGACAGTAGTAATCATGTCATAAACAGCAGATTAAGGCGGCGCAGTGCTTGTAGCCTCAAAGCCAGAAGGTTCCGGGTTCGAACCCCGGTTCGGTCGGGGCCTTGCTAGATGGACTTTACATGGATACCTAGACTTTTTTACAAAGCCCCAACTCCTGCAGGATAATTGGGGACTAGGTGGATATGAGTGTATATGTATATGTATATGTATGTATGTATATGCGTATGACGTGTAATGCAACTGTCAAAATTTCCCACATCTGTTTTTGCTTGATATGAACAAAGAAGCTACCCCCCTAAAAAAAAAAAAAAAAAAAAAGGGGGGAAACAGTCACTACATTTCCCAGCATGCTCCGGCGCAGGGCATGCCCGTGATGTCACAATAAGTATATATATGGCCACAGGGAAGAATTTCTTCCTCCATTGTTACGTTGTAACAAACGGGGGCCGGGGCAAAAAAAAAAAAAAAAAAAAACGGGGGGGGAAGGAAACGGACTTGCGACGTATCTTATTTTCCCGACGAACCGAGGGGACCGAACATATTCGGCGTTAATGCGAGAGGACGAGCGGAGAGAGCCCGGTCGACCGAACCCGCCCCGGCGAGGAGGAGAGCGAGAAAAAACCGGGGGGGTGGGCGATAAACGGGACACAGATGTCAGCGGATTTCTCCATTTGCAGGCGCTTTCCGAGGCTGGCGTCGGGGGGAAGATAAGACGTTTCGGGCCGTTCGCGCTGTTCACGCCGCGCCGGGGAGAAATGTCGGGGAGCGGACGGCGGCTGGTCGAGTGACGCGCCTCTTCCTGCCCCGTCTGTCCTTTAAATAGAGGCATGCAACGTTTAAATGAAGCCGGCAGGTCTCACAGGCAGCTCCCGTTGTCTCCTCGGTGTGCAGAACAATGAGCATGGAGCCTGAGGAGCCCTGATACAGGCGCATATATATATATACATATATATGGATATATATATATGTATGTGTATATATAAATATATATATATATTTGTAAGTGTTCTGCAAAATTGACAATCACGCAGGCGTTTTGGTTTTAGTTTTTTTTTAGTTTTCCTTTTTAGAGAGGGGGGGTCCAGCGTTGCTCCAGCGGCTGCAGTCTGGTTACTCGGCTCAGGCACAAAAAAAAAAGAAAAGAAAAGAAAAGAAAAGGGGGGGAGAGAAGGAAAAAAAAAAAAAAACCCGACTCACAGGGCGTTGAAAGATTGATGTTCAGCTCGTCCTGGAGAAGAGGAACGACCTGCGAGCTGGTTGGAAGAAGGGTCCCTGTTTTCTGCCCCAGGTAAGAGGGTTTAGTGTTTCATTAGCCGGGCGGTTTGCCATTGTGTGTGTCTACGTGTGTGTGTGTGTGTGTGTGGAAGGAAGGAAAAAAAAATGAAAAGAGCTGGTATACTGGAGAGAAAGAGAGAGAGAGAGAGAGAGAGAGAGAGAGAGAGAGGGCCTTAGCCTTTGCCTGTCAGACTGATAACCCCCCCCCCCCCCCAACACAGACTGGTCAGTTCAGTTGCTGCATGCACTCAGTTAAACAAATACCTTTTCCAGGCACACACACACACTGCATGGTCCCTGAAGGTAAATATACCACCGAGTCACAATGGTCTTTATACTGTAGCCTGACACACACACACACACACACACACAGTCCAACTGAGTCCTTAAAGGAGCAGGAGGTGACTGTGTGTTTTTTTTTTCTTCTTCTTTTTTTTCCACGAGAGAAATGAGCCTACTGTCAAAAATTCAGACCTCTGCTCCGTTTGCTCTATTTATACTCGAGTCCCAGTTGGAAAAATGGTTCACGACGGTGCCACAAAAAAAAATGCCGGTGTCTTGCATGCGAAACGTTAAAACCTGCACTCTTTTGTCACAAGGGGTTAAATTTGGTTGAGAACCTCATTCACAAATAGCACCATAAAGGAAAAATCCACATTAAAACTGAATCTGTGTGATTTTCTTTCGCTCTGTTAACATCACAATCGGAGACAACCATGGCATCCCCCCAAGCACCGGGACAGATTGATGACACACAAACATGTAGTTTTTCATTGAGGTATTACATCAGATTTCATGACTTTTTAAAAAGAAAGCATCTTCATATCCTGGTGAAATCACCAGGGCTGCAGCAGCTGTTTGATTATTCACTGTCCACGGATCAGCTTCGGGATTTGTCTCTGTTCTATACATGACATCATCTCTCGGTTTAGCTAAAGGACAAACTGCAATATATTCACTAATATTGAAATGTTAAATATTAGTCCTGTTTAGGGCTGGCATTTTTTCTGTTTGAGAACCTGAAAAACCTGAATGGATGACAGTTCATTTTTGAGCCGTCCCATTTCAGAATGAGGATTCAATACGTTGCCGTTGGTTTCATGTGACGTCTTAACCCCCGGCCCAGGTTAAGGAAAGAAAAAATGGCCTCATACAGATGTAGAGTTGCATAATAAACTAGTAATGACCTTTAGAAGTCTATTATTCATACTACAGGCAATGCTAATAAGAAAAGCTTAAGGTTCAGTTTGGACACTGTCTCTATGAAATATCATCATGCATATTCATTTATTTGTGTCGCATCCTAAAATATACAAAACTTTGTGAGGTGCGGTTTGATAATAAACTTATTATTATCTTCTCTTACAAGACACAGCACATACACTGAGCCGGTTCCAGTCACCTTGTTTGACCTTTTCATTCCTCATGTGATGGATCAGCTCAGGCTTTTCAGTTTCACTCATATCAACCCAGCCCCCATCCTTGCCCCCACCCTTGCCCCCACTGCTCTGTTTATAGCTGATTTAAGAGGCAAATAAAAAAAAGAAAAAAAAGAATGCGATGCCATAGAGATCATTTGCTTCAAGGCTGTTCGCATAAACCGTGCTTGCCTTGTTGCCATGGTGATGTTCTAGACTTGATTTCAAAGTAGGATTTCATTTTTTTTTGGGGGGGGGGGCAATGAGAGGAAATGACAAAGCTGGAATACAGGTGGAAGGGTGAAAGGAGACGAGAACCAAACTGCTGATGTCACCTTTTGGTGTCTGTATTGGTTTGTTGGGAATTGGACTTAAACCTGGAACGGTTGGATGCAAATGATCAGCTCAGTTCTCTGATTGACAAGAGCGCTATTTAGTCTCTGAGGCGGTAAACAAGTGTTACACAGCTCTACAGACATTATCCATTATCCAGACATTATTCCCTCTTATAATGAAAAAGGTTTTTGCAAGGTTTTTAAAAAATTCCTGCTGGAGATTTATTCAGTTGCTCTGTGGTTCAATGGTTGCTGCTCTCTAACCCTCCCGTCCCCCCGTCCCCCCGTCCCCCACAGACACCGAGTTTCCATGGAGGCAGGTTCGTCCCTCAGCCTCAAACGAAGATATGAAGAGGTGGACAACAGCTCTCCATTCTCTACACCGAAGGACTCAGACGATGACATCTCCAGCAGTGACAGCGCCGACAGCTGCGACAGCCTCAACCCCCCCTCCAGCACCGCATTTACCCGTAAGGAACAGCAGAAGACACACATTAAAGGCAATACACCCTTAAACCCCCTCAAACACTTCACTAGAAGAAAAAGTCATTACTCATGTGCAACATTACATTTCAGAATATCTCCTCTTTTACCCCCCCCCCAAAAAAAACCTCCAGCCACCTCCATCCTCAGACATCACAAGCCGTCACCGGGGGGGAAGCGGGTGCGCTTCGATGTGGTGACGGTGTACTACTTCCCCCGGCGGCAGGGCTTCACCAGCGTGCCCAGCCAGGGGGGCAGCTCCCTGGGCATGGCCCGTCACCACTCCTCCATCAGGCACTACACGCTGGGCGAGTTTGCACGCGAGCAGGAGAGCAGCCACCGGCACACTCTGCGCCAGCACCTGCGCCAGGAGAAGCTCAACGCCCGCAAGATGAAGGTGAGTTTCAGGCGTGTCGCCTGAGAGCCTGGGGCTTCGGCATTGGATTGAAGTGGCCGAGGTGAACGATTCCGCCTTGTGTTCCAAAGGCCGTTCTTTGGGTCACGTATGCAGCCTTTTTGCATGTGCTGTAAAACGTTATGCACCCTTGATTGGTCAGACATTTCTTGAACGAGCTTTGTGCTCTGTTTTATTAATAACTTAGAATATGTTACAATAGGGGAGATTACTCTTTCATTCTCACTTAAAAAGAAGACAATGTCTTCATTTGCAGTGGTGGAAAGAAACTATTATCCTTAAATATAGTAAAATAGTCGAATTGGGGCCTTATGTTTATGAGTTGTTCACGGTTCCACCAGGCATTTAGTTCTTGTTTCAACTTCTTAAATTCTTTGATTTTGTTAACCATTTGAGGCCCAAAGAGGTTAAAATCTCTCATATTCAATTATCTCAATTATCTCTTTGGAAGGGACCTGACCCCCCAGGATTCGGAACCACTGACCTAAACTAGCAAAAGACATAAACAGTAGTTAAAACTAGCTCTGTTTCAATGACCTTCAACGGTATCAGCAGTATCAAAAATATGATAATGTAATACATATGTAGAATAATATGCATATCATAGGTGCTGGTTTTACTTGACTGGTTTTACTTGTTTACTTTTTCTTTTTACCTAAATAGGATTATGGATTCTCAGGGCTGGAGTATTTTAACTTTGTGGTTCTGGTGCTTTTACTTAAATGAAGGATATGAGTACTTTTTCCAACATGGTCCTCTGGAATGTTTTATTATGAAATAATTAAGACACCGATCAATGTGTTTTTGAAGTGTCAGTCTCGGGGGATCAGTCTCATATTGTCTCGCGCTTCAACACCGTCTGTCCCCCGCAGCTGACCAGGAACGGCACGGTGGAGTGCGCTCAGGCCGACCTGCTGACGCTGGAGGACGTGTCGGACGAGGACCTGGACGTGGACGGGGTGGAGGTGGACGACTGCTTCTTCCTCCAGCCGCTGCCCACCAAGCGCCGGCGGGCCCTGCTGCGAGCCTCCGGCATCGCCCGCATAGACGCGCGGGAGAAGGCCGAGCTCAGGGCCATCCGCCTGTCGCGGGAGGAGTGCGGCTGCGACTGCCGCTTGTACTGCGACCCCCGACACTGCGGCTGCAGCCAGGCTGGCATTAAGTGCCAGGTGAGGGCTGTTGGCTTGTCTTCTGTGTATATGCTGAAAGACGAGAGCCGCTGTGCAGTTTGCTGAGCCTCGAATGAGTCAGTGTGCGCGGCTCGATAAAATGTGTGTTATTCTGTACTTATTTTTTACACTGACTTTTTTACTTTTGAAGTCATGTGTGTACAATTTTTTTTTCCATAGTTATTTTTCACCGATGACATTTGATTCGTCACCATAGGAAAAGCACAGTTGTACAAATTAATGATGGTTGAACTCCATTTAGCTGCTTCAGTCTCATGCTGTCTCACTGTCACATTGTAATATTTTACTAGGATTATATTAGTAACACCTGTGCTCTCTCAAAATGTCTGCTTTAAAAAAGGCCTGTTTATTTAATAAACCAATATTTCTGTTGAATTATGGAAGGATTTGGTTTAACTATATATCCCAATCTGATTCCGTTACTAGGCCGGCATTGTGTATCCATGAAGTAAACATTTAGTTATTTCAGTAAGACTATCCTTATTGTTTGAAAAGATAATACAGATTACTGTGTCATCTTAAAATGTGATCACGTAAATTAAACGTGCCTCTGCAGTTCTTCATTAGAGTTTTGCCAAGTTTACAGACAGCATGTGTTTAGCAAAGATGGATGGTCCCTCTCTCTCTCTCTCTGTCTTCCATCTGTTTGAATCCAGTGTGTTTACTGTAGTGTCCACTGGTGGCACTGAGAAAGTCGCCCTCTGGAAGAGAATAACCTAAAGGACCCTCTGTGCATGCGCAGAGCAGTCAGGACAGATTTTACTGTTTCAATAAGTTGAAATATATAAACCGTCATTATTCCCTTTTTGCTTTACGAATGTGAATATTATATTTAGGCATTTTCATATAATAGTAGTCTGAAGCCAGGTTGATTCATTGAGATGAAAATGCATCCGTTTTTAATGGATTAATACAGAGAAATCAATAATTTAAATAAAATTTAAAATCAATGCACTGATGTGGTGAATGAGATCATCTTTTTGCACACTTCTCAATAAATAAAATGGCTAAAGCTCTAGGACAAGATAGTATTGTGATAATATCCAGATCAGCATTGAAAACCCTTAACTTCTTTCTGCTTGTGTGCGTCAGTGTTGACTGTGAAGGATCGGAGTCACCGCATGACTGGGTTCCTTACATTGCCAAAATTAGTAGTATATGTGAATGTGCATGTATGTGGACCATGACTTTCACATAAAATTTAAAGCTATTATAAACAAATGTATTAAAACAACATTTCACCTTTGATTAAAAACAAAGTATCTATAAAATAACATCTGTAATTATCTCTGCCAAGGACGTTACGTTTTCACCCGGGTCATGTTGTTTGTTTCTAAGCAGGATTACTCATAATACACTGAACCGTTTTTCACCAACCTTGGTGGAGGGATGGGGCAAGGGCCAGGAACAAAGCCGTTAATTTTGGGGCACATCCAGTTCATTAACTAAGAATCTGATTTTTTTCCTCTGAAGTCTGGTTTATGTTGTTTGACACTGGCCTTGGCGGAGGCATGCGCTCTGATGAGCGCCCTTCAAGTCTGTTTTTTTTAATAATGTATCTTATATTCCCAACTGTCAAAAGAAAGTACACCCTGGCTTTTTACACAATAACCAGTTGCTGTTGCAGTTACTGGTTTTTTTTTACTTGTTTTTTTACTTTGCCTCCTTATCTCATCATGTGCTGTGTCATCTTTCTTTGCCCTTTAAGCTGCACAACCCTTACATAACTTAAATAACACTTAAGCAGATGAGTCAGTTAATTCCAAGTATTTACTCTAGCTTTTCTTGCTAAAATATGATGAAAGGGAAACTGAAATTTTTACCCCTGTGTGCTTCCCCAGGTGGATCGAATGTCTTTCCCGTGTGGCTGCTCCAGGGATGGCTGCGGCAACGTAGCGGGTCGTATCGAGTTCAACCCCCTGCGTGTGAGAACTCACTACCTGCACACCATCATGAAGCTGGACCTGGAAAAGAGGAGGATGCTCATCCAGGGCCCTGGGGACCAGTATGCCGAATCCGACCCAATGTCCTCCCCTACCTCCACGTGCCCCACTTCCCCAGACCTGTCCTCTGTCGCCGGCCTGGACTCCGAGCTGGAGGAGAGCGAGGTGCAGACAGTGGTGGAGGTTCAGGATATCCTGGCGGAGCAGGACATACTGGAGCGGGAGAACGAGACGGCTGTGCTGCACCTGCAGAGCGCGGAGGAGCAGGAGAGGAGGGAGAGGGAGGAGGCCGAGGGGGAGGCGGTGCAGCAGGAGATGGGCACTGGAGGTCTCACAGAGCAGCCTCTCTGCCTTATGCCCGGCGGTTTGGGAGGGGAGCTGCCCGAGCAGGCGGAGGTGCCGGGCGTGGAGCAGGTCCTCCTGCAGGGGCCTTTCCCCAACGGGGCCACGGTGTTGTGCATCACTGACAACCAGGAGGAGAGCCCCTCCGACCTCCTCAGAGACTCCACTTCCCTGCTCTACTATCAGCTCAGTCCCATAGAGCCCGGAGCCTTTGAGGGCCTGCCAAGGGCGGAGGAGGCCGAACAGGAGGAGCGCTCGGCGAGAGAACAGGATGCGAGAAGAGATGAGGGGGAGCGAGCGGGAGAGGAGTCGAAGGGCGATAAGCCAGAAAAGATCAGCTCCAGGCAGAGTTTGGGTAAATCCTCGACCGATGTGATTCTGTGCTCAGAGGAATGTGCGGCGGTGGCGGAGGAGAAGCCCTCGAATGGTCAGCAGAGCCCCCCTGAAGAGCAGCGCCAAGGGGAGCCCTGCTCGGAGGGGGACGTGGATCCGCTGCCCCCGGAAGTTTAACTCTAGCTTCTCTGCATATGTTTTGCACAATAGCTTCATCTAAGATGAATAAATTACTCATTTCACATTTATTATCGCTATCATCAAGAATGATCACAGGTTGCAATCTCTTTTAGTGACTGTCACTGAACTATGTGGCGAAAGAGCTTGACTATTAAACTACACGAGGGAGGGAAGATGCTGAAAGCCCCCACAGATCACTCCCCAGAAGAAATATGGATGCAGCTACAAGGCGACGTTGTACGTAATTCTGTCGTGGGGGTCGGTGGTGATGAATGCGGCCTTAATAGAAAAACACTTGTGTGTAGGAGTCTTCGGTCGATGAGAAGTACAGCAAGTAGTGCTTTGTGTAATTTCTGACACAGCGAAAAAACAAAAAACACAAAGCGTGACTGCTGACACGAGCCTTTCGTATGTAAAACTGTCAACACTAACACAACTTGTTTAGAAGTGCGCACGAAGACCCCAGTGTATCTAGATACCCGCCGGCTCGGTTTCCATCACAGTCAGTGTGCTGTAGTCAAGCCAAATGAAGGCCTCTGATAGTTTCCTCCGCTGAAAAATAGACCTAATAATAATCCTGGAAATACTTGGGTTTTTTTTGTGTACTGTATATGCATTTTCGCAATGTGCAAGACGGAGCTGAGGTCGCTGCTTATGTTTATTTTTTTGGAATTTTTACTTCTTTTTGATCTGTATGCACATTGTGAAATGAGGGCAGTGAGCGCTGTGGCTCTGCTGCTTCGAGACATGAAGGTAAAGCAACGCGGAGGCGTCGGAGGCGGCATCAGACTGGCAACCGGCCTCAGCAGTCGCTCTCCCTCGCCTTGGGCTGCTCGTGCTAATGCAGTCGATTCGTCGAAAAAAAAAAGGAAAACAAAACAAACAAACAAAAAAACACAACCTAGTTTACCTAGTTTACCTGTAGTTACAACGCCTATGATATTATTTCATCGAGTAATGTGTCTTGTGGATTAGATACTGTCGGTCTCACACTTTTTTTTTTTTTTTTTTTTGTGAGTGAAAGGAAAACATTATTTCTTTACCTACTGCTACACCGTAACTCCATGTAGCCAGTCTCGTCATGTGACGGTGAAACGCCAGAATAGATTCCACCCCCCCCTCGTGTCCTCTTATAATAAACGGTTCTGTACGAAGGAGACGGTTCTGAATCACGTGGAAACTTTTCGTATGATGGTATCAGCATTTTAAAGAGTCAAAGAAAACAGCATTCTAATGCTATCGAAAGTAGTTATATCAAATGATGTGATGTTACTAATTTATGGAACAGACTGACAATAACCTGAAATTTGTGTATTTTACATTTGATCTCTATGTGTGTGTGTGGGTGTGTGTGTGTGTGGGGGGGGTGGTTATATGTGTGTATGCCTACTTTAAGTTTTTATGTCTTTGTGAGAGAGAAAGGTGTGTAAGCATCTGAGTGTGCATACACATGTGTATGTACTGTATTATTACAACAAAGAGGGGCGGGGGGTGTATTATTGTGGATACATATTTTATTCCTGAAAGGTGCTGATGTTACAGATTTACAGTTCACTGCTTTTTTCCTCCCCCACCATCACGAGAAATGTGATTTTCAAGGAGCTGTTTCTCGATGACTGACGTTAGGTAAAAGCGTGGGAGAGCCTCACGTAGGATGGCAATAGCTACTGCACTGCAAATCATTACTATGACGATTATGGAAGGAGGCGTTTGGTCATTGAGTATGTAAATGCAATCGTATAACACTTCTGGTCTTTTTCTGTTGTTTTTTTTTTTCTTTTTACTTGCGCGTGTGTGCGGTTGATTCTGATCTGCTCAAGTGTGCCGACTCTTCCTACACAAAATCTAGTCCTTTGTTCTGTTGCCTGAAATTACGGCCGTCGCTTTTTTGGCGTCGGCTCGCCTGACACAGGATGTGCTGCTGTGTATGAGACGTCTGATTTATTTTCTTTTGCCTTTTTTTTTTTCTTTTTTTAATTGTCTTAATATAAACTTGCTTAAGAGTTGCACCAAAGCAGTGGTTTCAAGCCTAATTAAACGACGCTGTCGCCCATCAGATTTTAACGGCGTGGCCTCCCTATAGTCGCTGTGAGGCTGTGGATTCCATTGTGGCCCTTCATTGTGTTCGCTTGACTCTGCCTTGCGATAGTACCATCTTTGAAGTGGTGATGATTACAAGCTGCCTATTGTCGAGCTTTTTGTTCTTGGCTTTCCGCTAGATAGACTTAGGTTTGGGACCACTGCACCCGAAATTAACTCCAGTACACTTATGTGGTTGTGCGTTTCTCTGGTTGTGCGAATGGGGTGTGTGATTGTCACAAAAAAGACTTATAAGTTTTGACTTCATCTAAAAGCTGTGAGAAACTACTCTCATGCTAACTGTTGCCTAAAGTGGACAAAAAGTTTTTTTTATACAAAAATAAAAACAATAAAGTACTCGTTTAAAAAAAAAAGGGATACAGGTTTATGTTTGTTTATTTTTAGTAGCAGATAAATCTTCACTTTACGATCACAACATGTAAAGGTTAAAGGTCATCCTGCTATCAATCACCCTTTGGCATGTCCTTGATTTAGTTCGATCACTAATACACAGAGGTTATTGATATTATGAAGTGTCCAGGATATGATGTATAACATTTATTCACAAAAGCCTGATTCCCATGATGACGGTGATGATCTATTTTTGAGATTTTACATTTCTCACCATTTGACTTTATTGCCCTTTATTGGCAAATTTGTTTCACATCAGGTAGAACACAGAAAACAAACGAGCATAAAAAATACGTAACACATTAAACATTTATGTAAAAAATAAAGCTGAAAACCTACAATACTACACTGCATTAATATGTAAGCACCTACAGATCACATTGAATCAAATAGATTTCCCTTCATAATAATATGAAGAGAAATTAGCTCAAATACAATTATGAATCAGACATTTGCTTGTTTCCAGTTGAGGAAAAAAATGACTAAAGGATTCATTCACATAATTTTAATCTGATTGTTTAGTCGTTACAATCCTCCGCTGCAATGTGACCTGTGTGACCCCGAGACTCTCTGAAATCTGCATGTTATGTTTAGTTACACTAAAGCAGAAAAAGCAGAAAAATGGGAAGTCCAGTCCTCTCTCAGACCCCCAGGGGTCAATGACAATGCCCGGCCGCCTGCTGCAGCGCGATTGTTGCCCACTAGATGGCAGCAATAACTCAGCCTTCCTGCCGAACGCAACCTGCCCTGTGATCGGCATCATCTGCGTCTCATAGTGTCCATTCACCCCAGTTGTTGCTCTGAAATCGGACGCCCTGCGTGTTTCCATGTTTTAAGTAGCTAGGAGATGTTAACTTAGCCTGTCGTCTTTAGAGTGTTTACTTTTCTGGAAATGGAAAACTCGGTAAAGGCAGGACAAGCTCCTTCGTGACCTAGTTCTCCACTCTGACCAACCTGACCTTAATTCCCCAGAATGATCGGTGGCTTTTTTAGTGACCCCCCCCCCCCCCCACTTTCACTGTGTCCAGCAACTGATTGTGAAAGCCAAAATATTTGTTCCTCCTTCAATAGCAGGAAGTCGTGAGCTGGATAAAGTGACATACCGCCTCCCCTTCTATTCCCCAAGCCAGCAGCGGTTTCTCATGAGCGGCCCCTTGCCAGTGTGCAACCCACACGGCTCTGAGGTCTCTGCTCCAGGGGCCCTCAGGATGCAGACTCACTGCTCTGACATTCACTTCCTTTCAGTGAACTCTTGCAAACCGAATACGGATAAAAGCCGGGGACAAATAACAGTCGTATCGGCCAGTGTGTGACTTCCCCAGAGGATGCCATTATCTTTGATAGATGCTGAACATGGGACGCTTTGCTGGTTCCGCATGTGACGACAGTTGTCCAGTGTTTTCTGTGGCTCTGAAGGCCTTTTGTCAAGCCAGCGAAAAGAACCCTGTTCTCAGGTTCTCCCCTAAAGCCCCTTTTTAACGTTTTCCTCCTGTTTTTGAAATAACCGTGGCTTTATCTCACAATTACTTTATAGGTTCTGCAGGATATAAGCATCGCTAACACCACTTTTCCCCCGAACTTCTGTTTTGTTATCCAGGACTGGAGCCCATAAGTGCCCAGTAATTACAAAAATACTGTAAAAAAAAAAAAAAGAAAAGGCCTCTAAAAGGCCTAATTGTTAGTCCCTAGTCTAAAATAATCTTTTTTTGTTCCACTGTACCTGCATTTAACTACCAGTATTAACTGGCAAGTTTTTATTGCTACCTAATTAATTTAAAAATGAAATTACACTGTATATTGTGGGCTGTAATATGAAGAAACCTCAACTGAAAAGGTGAAGGGTGGGTTTTGAAAGATGTATGAGGAATGAAAGGCCTGACAAAAGATATTATGGAGTCACACTGGGAAATGTAGGGTCTAATTATTTGGAGGTTTGACTCAGACGCAGGACTGAAAAGCAAGGTATGGAAACAAAGGACATCTCCTCAGTGCTGCTTGCATTTGGTCCCTTTTGTGTCTTTAATGTGTTGTATTCTAATCATGTCTAAAACACTGATGTACCCCTTTAAGTGTGTCCCTTCACTTGACGAAAGTTACTTGATTAAAATTTTCCTTTCCTATCCATGCCAGCCACCGTACGTGTGTGTGTGTGTGTGTGTGTGTGTGTGTGTGTGTGTGTGTGTGTGTGTTTGTATGAGTGTGTGTGTGTGTGTGTGTGTGTGTGTGTTTGTATGTGTGTAGTATTCAGGACTGAGAATAGGCCCACACACACACACGTACAAAACACCACAAACATGCAGAAACAAATTACCTCTGGAACCCCTGGAACAATTGTGGCAGCAGTACACAGCTCCGAGAACTATGCATCCTCTGTTTAACCTTTCCGCCCTCTGCTTTTCTATTGTTTCACTTGTCCAATGGCCGGAAGAAGCCAGCCGGGGCTGATAGCTTCGGGGCTGATGATGGAAGCACATCGGGAGCATGTCGAAAGATTTTCAAGACAAGACATTAAAAACAAACACATCTTTCAGTCAGGGAGGATAGTGGCTCCCGGGCTTTATCTGGGCTCTAATTTTACAGTTGTGACTGGACAGGGCCGTGGAGAGTAACTGGGCATTAGGCGGGTTAGGGTTGGGAGTGACGTATGCGAAATGGAAAGCTGCCACACCACCCTCACTCCAGTCCACCGGTCTGGAAGTGCTGCTCCAGTGCCTGGAAAGAATGCTCTCTCTCTTTCCCTCTCTCCCTCTCTCCTCTCTCTCTCTCTCTCTCTCTCTCTCTCTCTCTCTCTGTGACGCCAGCGCCGTGGCATCATTGGGCCTTCACCGAAACCAATCCCCTTTAAATGGCACTATTCATAAAACTGGCTGATGGCATTTTCACTAGTCTGCCCTGCTCTGCACATGCTGGCTGAACTGGGGAGGGGAAATCTAGACCCTCCGGGAAAAAGTTCACTTTGTTTTCTCGGGAGAGAGGGACCAAGTATCCTCCTGAAAAGAGGAAGGAGGAAACATTAAAGGGGGCAAAGGTCAAAATGAAACTGTAGCTGTGCAAACTTTCTCTCTGGGCCCATCAGTGAACTGATAATACATCTCCATAAGCTTGTCTACATTCAGTATCAGGGGTCTATTCCTTGAAAATTATTTCTTCCCCACATGTCTTTGTTCACTAATGTATACACATGCCATTGTATATGGATGCATTTTCATAACAGTGTAATGGATATGCTTAAGTATGTTGTAAAGATGCCTTAAAGCAGTGATTTCCAATCTTTTTCGCCTCTGACCCCATAAAACGAGGCAGCAACTATTAGTCAAACCACTTAACATGGACATTAGGAGAGAAAGAGATTTTCCTTTTTTTTTTTTTCCCCCACATCTAGCGACCCATCAGATCTGTCTCTTGGCCCTATGTCAGCGTACCGACCCCCCAGCTCGGGAGCCACTGCCTTGAAGGGATGGCAACAGATTTTCTCAAGCCCAGCGGGATGTGGCCTTGCAGGTAGTTTCATTGTTATTTGTCATTTTTTTCCAGGAATCTGGAATCTTTTTTCACACCAGTACAGTGGAAGTAAGTGTGATTCCACAGAAATGAATAATGGAAGTAAAAATAAATTCAGTGGCAACTGTTTCCCCAGCAGCACTGGAGGCAGTTCATCTCAAAACTCCACAGACTGCAGTGTCAGCTGTTTTTACAATACAGAGGACTACTGGTGTCCTAAAAGTGGTTAGAAAGCATTTAATTAATTACTAGTAAATGGCCAATTAGAGGAGGGATTTTTAAAATAATTAAAAAAAACATTTATATGAAAAAATAGTGCAAAACTGAATAAGGGTTTATAAAAACAATCAGTAAATGCATAAATCTTAATTTAAATAATTTATATCCAAATAAACAAAGGCAAACTTTGAAAAAACCTTTTAGAAAGTTTAAAATAAAATAGCTAAATTCACATAAATAGTACAACATGAAGCTACAGCCCACCAACAGCTTAGCTTAGCATAAAGACTTGAAACAGGGGAAACCACTGGCCAGGCTCTGTCCAGAGGTAACAAGAGACGACTTTATAGCTTTAAATGCAGGTTTGAAACTGGTTTGAACGTGTGAAGATACACTGAAGCCGAAGCCAGGAGCCTTTGTTTATGTCATTCATAAGGTGGCACAGCCAGAACAAGCAAAAAAAGGAAAGGGAACAAAAAAAAAAGCAAAGCAAAGCAAAGCATGGCAGCAAAGCAGAGCGAGTCCCAGCAGAACCAGAAACACAGCTGTGTGTCCACAGCTGTGTGAAATATGTTGTGTCTCCCTCTGTCTGCTGGTCCCCAATGGACACGTCCTTCATCGCTACATCCAAGTTCCCCAACAACAACCCTGACACAACATACACTGTGGAAGTTGATGAAAAGGAAAAAACCCCACAGCATGTAGTTTCTGTTCCATGCATGATTCCTCGTTTTTGGGTTTTTTTTGTTTTTTTAAATGTTACATGCTCTCGCTTCCTCTCAGTCCGGTAATAAAAACAGTCCCATTAGCTAAGCAACTGGCAATGTGCCCAGGTTCCCCCGAGGTGGAAGTTAAAATATCTATATGCTTACATAGTCTCTTAACAACAACCAGTTGGTAACCTCATCTGAATGTTCTCTGTCTTGCCCGGGTAGGGAGAAGAGGTGACTTCATATCAGAGGTATCTGGGGAGAGGGGAATCTGCATTTCCTGCCCGGCCGTTGAAGTTTTGAGGATGCTTTTAATTTATGCGAGCGTAAAGTTTGTCTTGACAAACTGGCTGATGTTAATCCGGTGAAATCGGTTTTCTCTTCATGATTACCATCTTTTTCTTTTTTCTTTCTTTTTTTTTTAAGTCCTACCCAGCAGCTGAAGAGTTGCATCAGATGACGTTGATGGGCAAAAGGGTGGCGAGGCTCAGATACCGATGAATTGATTGTGACAATGTTATGTATGGTTGATATTATGTCATTAAATATATTACTGTTGCAATATTACAGGACAATGCAGTTCGTTCTCTCGATCCCTAAACCATGTGTTAGCCACGTTGGCGGCATGGCTCTGGGGCTCGCATGGTCATGCTCTCAGTCCACCACTGTGGTCCAGACTAAAATATCTCAAAAGTTATTTGATGGATTGCTGTGAAAATTTCCATGGACAGTCATGGTGACCGGAGGCTGAATCCTAATTAAATCGAATATTTCCCCTGACTTTTTAGACATCTAGTAAAACTGGCAGATCATCTCCAACAGTCATGGTTCCTGGATGAAGTGCTGTGACAACTTTGGTGATTCCCCATTTTTTTTCTTCCAGTGCCACAATTAGGTTGGTATTCGTGGGTTTTTTTTATATCTTAATAGCTGTTGGATAGCTCAGGCTGAACTGTAATAACTCTGCTGATCTCCAGACTTCTCATCTGGGTCAAAATGATATTTGTCCAGTTCTTTAGTTCATGACCTTTATACTTTTAACATCTGAGACATCCAGCAGTTGTTAAGTAAACATTATTATACATATGGAGTCGTGTTTCTGGCCGTCTAGTGAATGTAAGTCTCCTTTTAGCTCTGCTTTAGCCTCCACCAACTCCAGAGGGAACATCTGGCTCTTTGGTTGCAAAATATCTGTTAGACGTTTCTACCTGTTCAGAAGGATTTTTTTTCGTTGCCGCTGTCACCCAGTGCTCGCTCTGTAGATAATAACCATAAAGAGCACAGTCTAGACTTCCTCTATTTTGAAAAGTGCCCTGAGATAACCTCTGTTATGATATGGCGCTACATAAATAAAATTGTTCAGCAGCTGGTCTTCGTGTTTGTTTGTCTGTCGTTTGGTGGTCAGCATGTAGTGTACAGTGGGTTGTTGTTTGTTTTTTTTCTTTTTCACAAACAGTGTGGAAATATCAATTAAAGCCACTTTAAGTTCTAATTACCTATATTTAGCAAGTATCACACTAAATTAATTGTTATACCCGCTAAATATCAGCATGTTTGCATTGTTACTTTGAACAGGATAGCATGCTGACATGCAGGCAATTAGCCCAAAACACTACTGAGTAGAGCCTCACAGAGCTGCTAGTGTATGTGTGTGTCTGGATGGATGTCACCTTTTGTTTGCATCTTTCAAAACTTTATTAAAGTCTCAGGATGAAAAAGGAAAAGAAAGAAAGCAATCTGCTGATGTTTAAATAGGTGTGTCTTTTTCTAAATGCACTGTTTTCTAACAGGGCTGCTCTCGCTCTGTGCTGTTTTTGATCCTGATGCTGCTGTCGCCTCAGGCCACGGATGATCAATAGTGTGTTTGCGGTGGTCGGACCTTGTGTTGCACGAGTGGTGGGAATAAGAGGGATATGTGTTTTAGCGAATCTGGGAAAGGATGTAGAATCGCTTCCTGCCCATGTGCCTTATTCCCTAATGGAAACATGTATGTAGAAGCAGGCAGTAGTGTGTGTTTGTGTGTGTGTGTGTGTGTGTGTGTGTGTGTGTGTGTGTGTGTGTGTGTGTGTGTGTGTTCATTTTTGTGTGTAGTGTAGGGGTGTTGGAGGGTGGAGGGCGTGTTTTTCCTTTTGTGGAATAATCTGAAAGGGTGGTGTTGACCCAGGAAACATGGTGCTTAATGTTACAGGTGCAGATTAGCCTGGAGCAGATAAGGAATCTTGTACTCTGGCTAACTGCAGCATATTCACTGTGAAAGCAGTTGAGTCATTTAACTGATGAGATAAAATAAAAACTTTAATCACGATTTCATGCAAACCCTTAAGGTTCATTTAGGGGATAACATTTTTTTTCCACATGTTGACTTGTTTTTATTGCCACATGGTTCCTGCTTTGGAAATATCATGTTTTTGAGGAAAAAAAATTCCATCTCTGCTTCAGTTCTGCAGCAGATTCAAAGTCTCAATAGTAGAAATTATGAGACCAAATATTATATCCTAACTGCCCTGAATAAAAACGCATCAAATATGTTTTTCCCATTCTAAATGTAAGGGAATTTTGTCATACGCAGACACTATTTTTTAACCTGCTGTCTCAGTGGTTGCTCATGTGTGCCGGGACTCGGGGCCTGGTCTCGGGTTACTGCTGGTCAAACAGGCGTAGCGTGAGACCAACAGGTGACGGGCTTGATGGAGGGTCTTGTCATAACACTGGGGCGCTTCAGCGAAGGGGAAACTACTGCTGAAAATTAATTACACATCGGGGATGACTTCAGAAAATAATTTATGGCCTTTGCTCTACGGTTTCAGTGGAGAAGTGACCCACACGGAGAGAATGGAAGTATCAGAAGGCCTTGCTCTGAGAATGACCTGCTCGTCTGGGCGCTGAGCAACATCCCTGTGGACTTGTGGACCAAACAAAGTAATTTGAGGTAATCGGGAGGTTTGGTTCTTTAGAAATCTGCGAGGTCATGTCAAGTTTTTAGGTGTTAGCAATCAGTAGCAGATAACAGGTCTGTTCAGGCAAATGGACACGAGGTTAAGCTCTCTAATGCTCTGGAATGCCGAACAGGTTCGCTCCGCTCTTCCTTTCTTCTAGGACATTTTTAAAGTTAATGTTTCGGATAAATCGCTGGAAAGCAAAGCAGGTGCATGATAAAGACTCTTCGTTCAGAATTAAAAAGCAAAACAAAACAACAACCTCGGCTCGGAAAGAAGATTCCGCCGTTTGTCGTGTCTGCAGGATCCAGCACTGGCGTGCAGAGACATCTGAGCCGTGTAAACTGGTAAAGAGGGGAGATTATGCGCCAGCTAGAGGGCAGCGTTAGGAGGTCACAATACTGCTCGATGTCAATTTGATCTCCTTCTTCTTCCTTTAATGACCAGACACTCCCAGCTGCTCCTGGAGGAAAAATTTTCATGGTTCAGCACTTCCGTGAGATGCGATGTCTTTCCCGTTTGAGTCCTCAAAGGGAGACACGAGAAAAAAAACCCTGGTCACTGGGAATCTAAGTCAGCCTGGGTTTTTAGGAGGCGACTGAAATCGACGGGGCGTCATTGAAAAAAAAACAACATAGGAGTCTCTGCTGTGATCTGATCCTGGTATAGATTTACTTGACTTCTGTGTCAAACGGCATCATGGGAACGGCTAATATATGTCAATAGAAAATCCAAAACATACCCCCCCCCCCCACACACACACACACAAAAAGGAATTAAGCTCCAGGGGAGAGAAATGGAGAGACAAGAGGAATTTAAACTGCCACAGATTCTCAGCAAAGTAATGTGACTGGTGGTTAATGATTAGAATACGTCCTGATACGCCTCATTTCACCTCGATTCACTGTGCTGTGCTGTTTCCCACAGCCCCCCCCCCCCCAAGGTGGTAGCACGACTGAGTATAAACATATATTTGGTGTTGAAGGATGTGGGGAATGTATCGAGGAGGTGACTAACAGCTTCTTGTGGGATGTTCTGGCTCTGCGAGCCGATGCGCTCATTTCTTGCCCTTTTTTGATCAGACGCCATGGCTTTCGTCCCAGTGATTGCTGGGTGATCCCCCACATTTCTTAACCTTAGATTTTTTTTTTTTTTGTCCCGCCACTGTTCCACTATAAAGCCACAAAAAGCCCAAGATTTGGTTTTATATATGAATCAGCCAAAGCGCCCTTTAAAGGGTTGGCTCTTCCAAATAAAGTAAAACACATTTTTCCTTTTACCTCCAGTGTTATAACAATACAAGATGTTAAATTCTACATTTCCAAATGACTGATGATCTGATGATCGAGGGCTGGACCTTGAGGTGAGATGTATTTTTCAAGATAAAAGAGACATCACTTGCAAACTAGTAAGTTTTAGAGGTGCCATTGGATGAATTTCAAAACTTTTTTAAACATCAAACTGTCAACATTGTGCTCCACGGATTATCCAGTGAAAAGACATGTTATTGTTGAGATTTCTTTAAAACTGTGGGGAATTTAAATGAAACACTGGGGAAAAATGCAACTGAAAATATCTGCACAGTTATACCACTGGAGGTAAGTCGGAGAACATGGCTTTTGTAAATTAGAGTGAACCAGCCCTTTAAAAAAAAACAAAAAAACAACATAGGAGTCTCTGCTGTGATCTGATCCTGGTATAGATTTACTTGACTTCTGTGTCAAACGGCATCATGGGAACTGATAATATATGTCAATAGAAAATCCAAAACATACCCCCCCCCCCCACACACACACACACAAAAAGGAATTAAGCTCCAGGGGAGAGAAATGGAGAGACAAGAGGAATTTAAACTGCCACAGATTCTCAGCAAAGTAATGTGACTGGTGGTTAATGATTAGAATACGTCCTGATACGCCTCATTTCACCTCGATTCACTGTGCTGTGCTGTTTCCCACAGCCCCCCCCCCCCCCAAGGTGGTAGCACGACTGAGTATAAACATATATTTGGTGTTGAAGGATGTGGGGAATGTATCCGAGGGAGGTGACTAACAGCTTCTTGTGGGATGTTCTGGCTCTGCGAGCCGATGCGCTCATTTCTTGCCCTTTTTTGATCAGACGCCATGGCTTTCGTCCCAGTGATTGCTGGGTGATCCCCCACATTTCTTAACCTTAGATTTTTTTTTTTTTTGTCCCACCACTGTTCCACTATAAAGCCACAAAAAGCCCAAGATTTGGTTTTATATATGAATCAGCCAAAGCGCCCTTTAAAGGGTTGGCTCTTCCAAATAAAGTAAAACACATTTTTCCTTTTACCTCCAGTGTTATAACAATACAAGATGTTAAATTCTACATTTCCAAATGACTGATGATCTGATGATCGAGGGCTGGACCTTGAGGTGAGATGTATTTTTCAAGATAAAAGAGACATCACTTGCAAACTAGTAAGTTTTAGAGGTGCCATTGGATGAATTTCAAAACTTTTTTAAACATCAAACTGTCAACATTGTGCTCCACGGATTATCCAGTGAAAAGACATGTTATTGTTGAGATTTCTTTAAAACTGTGGGGAATTTAAATGAAACACTGGGGAAAAATGCAACTGAAAATATCTGCACAGTTATACCACTGGAGGTAAGTCGGAGAACATGGCTTTTGTAAATTAGAGTGAACCAGCCCTTTAAAAAAAAAAAAAAAAAAAACACACACACATATTTGACACGAAAGTCACATGCTCACATATGTGTACACACACACACAAGTGCGCGGACAGACAGACACACACACGTGTCCGGTCCACTGTGGTCTGTGTTAAGTATCGCAAGATTAGAGGGTTCTGTGGTTTCTCACCACCATCAGGGTCTGACCCTGCGGGCCCCCACTTTGCATTCCGGCCCCTTCATTAGGCTCCTGCAGAGTGTGACCACTCACCCAGGGACGGGAGGTCATCTCCCAACCCTTTACTAATCACAGCGTCCCCTCCTGAGCGGCCTGACCCCCCCACCCCTCCTTTACCAGCAGCTGGCAGGTGAATCAACGCACTCTTTGTCAAATCACCTGAAGGTCTGTTTTCGCCTTCCTTCTCCTTCTTCTTCTTTTTTTTTTTTCGGTGCTGATTACGGGGTAAAAGCCAATGAGTCAGAGAAGAACCTTTGTTGGGTTTGAACTAACAGCTGCTCCTCATTCATTACTTTAATGCTTTCTTAGTCATCACAGGGGACTCTTGTAAGGCATGTTCCTCTATTAATTATGGTGATATATTTCTGGTGTGTTCGTGTTTAGAATTAGACCGAGTAATCCTCCAGTTTTCGCTCCGGTCTGTTTAGTACCGAGTTTATGCCTGGCAAAATCAGTGAAGGGAGCACGAGTAAGGTGAAGACCGGAAAATAAGGAATCGGATTATGTAGAAATTAGTGAAAAGACGATGAATGGTGAGCTGCAGGGAGGGGGTGGGGGGGGGGGGATTTATGAATTTGGAATGTTTAGGAACCCTTTGCCACTAATGCTTGGCTTTTAATCACTGGGTGTGCCCCTACTCCCTATTAGGAGAATATGGGAATTTAGAGCCCCATGCTGTGCTAATGAAGGTACCCCGGTGCCCCGGCCCAGTGTGGGTGCTCCGGCATGTGGAGGAGGTCGCGGGAAAAGTTGGAACCACGGTGTGAGGAAGTCCACGGGGTCCTGGTTTTCGATGGTTCCTTTACAGAAGCGCTGAGGAAAAAATGTCCCACGGTCCCCGAAAAAAAAAAAAAAAAATCAAGATTGATTTTAAACCAATAGCAAACTATTCACAAATAATGCTAATGAGCTGGCAAAAGTGAAGAAAAAGAAGGGAAGACGCCCAGACCAACCCACAAAGGGTCAACGGAGCTGGGCCCTTCCCTCCAACCCAAACCAAGTTGAGGACTAAACCTCGCGGAAATAAAGCCCCAAAAACAGAACTACAGGACCCATCGAAACAAGTGACAATCGAAAGCAAGACAAGAAAAAGACACTGTCAGATGCAACAACACAGCTGGCGTCAAGGCTGGGAAGCAGAGAGAAGAGCGCGAGCCATGTTCCTGCCCCCTCCTCACTGGTCCTCCCCCAGTCAGACCAGATCCCAGCCACCGGGTGGAGAACAGGTGAACAAGGTAAATGTTTTGATATGCAACACATACATATACCATGTATGCTTCCTACACACTCACCCTATTTCGGGGGATTTTGCCCAAGGACACATCCACATACGACTGGAAGAGCCGGGGATCGAAATCATCCAGCTTCCGGCTTCGTGGAGGACCCTGCTCCACCCCCTTCTCCACCCTGGAGCCCAGGTATCAACAACATGCTATCTATCGCGCCAGGGCCTGGGGTTCACGTCCACAGTCCTGTCAGTCATTAGGAATAGGCAACAAAGACATTTGGTTAAGTATACGGGGGCGGGGGGGGGGGGTGATGGCTTTGGTTTAATGCAAATAATCATTGCTGTGGCCATGAAGTCAGTGTTAACTCACTGTGTATTAAATCAGACCACAGTCTTTTCCGAAACTCAACCAAAGTGCTGCGAGACCCATAAAAAAGGGCGAATAATTGTGCAGTCACTACAAGTGGATGCTGTGTTGCAAGATTGGATATTTTGATGGAAAACAAATAAGCTGTCAGTGAACATTTAAGTGAATATGTTCCAAATCAGACTATTTATAACAGTAATAAAAATAGTACTCTGGTCGCAGTTACATTCCCTACAAAACATATATACTATTGTAGTTCAGATGCATATTGACTTAATTTCTAGGAGACATATAAAGGAGAACTGAGGGAAGTGTGCCTCATATACTGGTCTGTGTTTTTACAGTGGTACTTAGCCTTTAAATGCATTAAATCCGTTTAAGTATCTTTCATCCCTCAAAAGGGGAAAATAAAATCACAGGCTCGCATTCACCACAGCACCTTCTCCAGATGCCTGAAGTTGAGAGAAAGTGTTTTCAGTAACTATGGCAGGATAAAGAAATACCTTCCTGCCTCAATAAGGCTATTTTGAACAACAACAAAAAAGATTAATTCAGATTATGTGTCCTAATGGATAAAAAGTGGGTCTCAAAACGTCTTTATACTCAGCATGCTTAGCTGCTGTTACCAGCAAAATGACAAAAATATTATGTATTAACCTTTATAAATTACCCATAAATTTGGCAAACAACAACTCAGCAAGAGAGATGTAATCTGAAACTGATGTCTTCTCACAGATGTGTTGCTGAAACACAGGAAGAAACACGCCCTAATATTTTGCTTGGCTTTGTGCTCTGTGCTCAAACTGAAATAATGGTGTTTCAACACACTGCAAGTTTCCCCTTTTTTTTTTTTTTACTTTGTGAGACGCCTGCCTCACATTTTAACACCACTGAGCTGTGTTGCTGTGCAGCGCTAAATCTGGCAAAGATGTGAATTTGCAAAGTCTTGGGTTTTTAGCTGACACAGAATCAGCAGCCATTTGCCCCCGTTTCCAGACTCTGTGCTAAGAGAAGATAACCAGCCGCTGCTGATGGGCTTCATATTCACTGTAAAGGCATGAGGCATGAGAGTGGTCTTCTCATCATATCTGGCCAACTAAGTGACTAATGTACATTTTTTTTTTTTTTTTTTAAAGAAGTCTATTCACATTATTGATGATAAGATGCTTGCTCTTTTCTCACTGTCAGGTTACGGATGCTCTGCGGTTTCTCCCATGTATCATCTGAGAGATTATTTTCCTTGTTGGATTAGTATTTCAGGCGCTTTGAAAACAGACCTGAAGTTTTCTCCAGTGTTTTTCCACCGGAAAAAAAAGAAAAAAGAAGAGAGTTTGATTTATAGTAATTCTCTTGCTCACTTCTGTCGAGTTCGGGAAAACGAGGGTCAGCAACCTCGCAGGAATGTAGAAATAGCTGCAGCGTGTAGGTCCCTGTAAGACCCCAACGTTTTTGTGTTGCATCATTGATGTGTGCAACTCAGCGTAGCCTCCCCAGTGAGCAAATGTCTCATCCCCCTCCAGACAGTAAAAGTGAGTAGGAGTGGAGTCACAAAGTCCTGCATCTCTGCGCCGAGACATTTCCACATCTGTGTGGCTTTCTCGAGAGATGACCATAAACCTCTTAAACAACGCATTCAATTGTTTCAACAACAAATCATCTGAGGGTGAAATCCTGTGTGGCACACATCAGCAAAAAAAGGAAAAAAAAACAACACAGGCCACCCTCAGATTAGTGGTAACGTGGTGAATAAAGATACTCCAGATCTCAGGAGTGGGCAACAACTGGCTGTTGTTCTCACGAAATTAAGGTTACAGCTCGTCTTACTCCAGTTTCTTTCGGGAGTGGGAAAGAGGTTGGTATCGGTTTATCCTCCACACCCCCCAACCCCCACTGAGAAATCGTTTCCTGTATCTTGAGAGAGATGCCAACACCTGGCCGGTCGAGGTAGGGGGAAGGCGTGGAGCAACCGGAACACGTGGACAGAGCCTGGACCCTGGGTTCACTCTGTTCTGCTTTGACTGCCTGTCTGAGGTTTTATCAGACTTGTGCTGATGAGTGAAAAAAAAACAAAAAAAACAAAACACATCTTGAGAAGCTTCCAGCTGAGCCACGGATCAAAAGGATCTCTCCAACTGCAGGCGTAATTCTTTTCAATGTGTTTCGAATCAATATCCCTCCGATTTCGGATCTGAGAGCGCAGGGCTGCACAGCACAAACAGCTCAGAAGAGAGCTGCAAGAGGTTTACATGCTCTGAATTTACCTCATTTCTCTTTTGCTTAGTGTGTGGTGACTTTAATTGGCTGTAGGAGGCTGTGGTTCAAGACATAAGGACGCCCGCCATGACTGCTATGGAAATAGCACATTATGAGCAAAGGAAAGCCTTACTCATTCAGCGCACAGGGAGTGGCCTCCGTCACCGCGTCTCTCAGCTGAGAGGATTGACGCTCCCGAAGCCGGTGAATGACAACGACCTGCAGGTCTCTGCCGCCCCAGTCCCGGTTCTCCCCTCCCTCCCGCCTCTCGCTGATATCCTCAGCGCGGCCTGCACCGCAACTCAGAGACATGGAAGCAATTATAGCAGCAGGCAGTGGAGCATACGGCATGGGCAGGGAGAAGTCGAACCTAAGCGCAACCCAGGAAAATCAAAGCCCTGGCTCTGTTTAAGACTGCGAAGGGCACCGTTCGTCGATCCAGGAGACTGTCAGGAGGATCAGTGCCATGAGAAGCAAAGAAGGTGTTGTACAAGAAAAAAAAAGGGGGGTTGTTTTTAAAAAGGCAAAGATTTTATGCAGGAAGATCAGTTTACACAACACTGAGAGCACTACCAGTCTCTGTTGAGAACACTTTTATAAAGTTATCCGTGGGTCTGGAGGAGTTTTGTAAAGTCTGACTGCAAAAAAAAACCCAACATAAAAAAACCCCTGATGACGTCTTGAGGGTTATCTCAACTCATAACTGTCAATAGAAAGATAGAAAACGGGGGTGCGGATTTTGACGGATGGAGGCGGAACCAGGTGGGGAGTGTTCAATGAAAGACGCTATAGAGAGAAAAGTAGTGTTCAGGGTTTTTGGAGTTTGACTCGAAATGCTGACTAAATGTCTGGCTATCTCAGCCTCTGCCGTGTTGACCCGGACCGTTTTTATTTAAAATTGCTTCCTGCAAATTTTCCAAAATATGGAAGAGAGGGAGGTGCGATATTAAATTGCTTCAGGGAATCTTTAAAAGCAGAATACATGGTGTTTTCCCATCGATGGATAAGTTCACAGTTTTTCAAGTCTGTCTCCAAAAAAATTGTCGGTGCCAGTATGCACTCTACATTAAAAATGTTTTGACAGATGAACTTCCACGGTCCTCGTTACATGTACAAAATATATTCGGACGTAAATCTGAAGTTAGTATGAGGTTTCAAATATCTGGGTAGAAACATTTAACATAGGTATTTTCCACAGTTATAGCTCAAAATTTCGCTTTTTTCTACTGTCCTGCCATCGTGGCTCAGAGAGACTTCAGAGAGACTTCTGCACCAAGAAAGACTACAACTTTGGAAGACACCCACTTCAGCTGAGTAACTTCGGCTGCTGAAGCCTCATATTAACTTAAGATAAACTGTAGAAGTATACTGTGCTTTTTGCACAGAATGAACTCCCCCATCTCCTCCGCTGGCCGGATTGTTAGGAAGGGATCTCTCCTCCGGTGTGGAGAGGAGCAACGATTACCATAAGGCAAACAAACCAGTTTCAGTGCCCGTGTGGGCATGTGAATGCAGGATTGAGCTGAAATCATGCAAAGTACTCATGCTTTATATATATACATGTATATATTATATATATATATATATATATATATATACATTTACTTCAGTTCTTTTACAATGCATGCCATACATTTTCGGATGCAGCCATTTGCAGTATCCTGTTACAATATCATAAGTTTGACAACAAATTGAAGCAGATAAATGTGAATACCCATCCCGAGAAACTTTGTAACTCTCATTCGCAACGTACGCAATTTGTAGTTAATGGGCTAAAAAACCTTGGGGCCTGTATGGTCCTAAGGAAATTTTGTTTCTGGATCCACACCAGCGGCTTTGATTCTCACAAGATCCATGTAATTATTTCTGAATCCAGATGATCGTTTTTCTTTTTGTCACTGCTTACTTCTCACGGGCTCATCCAACATTTTCTCTGATCCTCCCATCACACCAGTACCAGAACCAGTATCTTTTTTTTTTTTCCCCTGACCCCTGCTTGGGCGGAAGACCAAAAATTGCTGTTCACATCACACGATGGTATTGCGGGACGACAAGGTATTTATGTCCGAGAGTAACCCCCATCGATGGCCAGATCCCAATGAGCCGGGGTTGCTCCGCCCAAAAAAGGCCGGGCGCGCCCATGACACTGGCTCCCCGGGGAGTCCACCCCTCCTTGTTACTCATGGAAAACCGACAACGTTAACGCACACAAGTTTACCGAGAGACTCAAATATTCCAGGCGGTCCATATCTCGGCAGGGGTGGGACAGTGGCAGGGAGGGGGGCAGCCGTTGATTTATGCACTATGTACACTGAGTGTGCAAATACGTGGGAGTCAAAGTGAGTGAGACAGACCGAGGGGACGGGGGCCGTGTTGTAAAAGGGAAATTTCTGCCTTAACAGCTCCCGTACCTAGGCAGAACGCACGCAGAGGCCTGCGCCAAAATCCCTAATAGAAACCAGACCCATGGCGCATGAGGAGTGAGGCTTGTGCTGCACAGCTCCGGAGGGAACCACTGGAGGAGTGACGAATGAAATAGAAAAAGAAGGAAAGAAAGGAAGGGAAAGAACAGGATGGATAACAAACTTTTAGCTGTTATTCACCCTCGGAGGCAGGCGGAGATAGGAACGTTAACTCCCCATTTAGTATCTGGGAAATTTTGCCATCCATTTGCGAGATGAGTACTACTGACTGATAAGGTGAAGCCAGCATAGAGCTTGACCGAGATAATTCTTCGAAACCGAGCCTGCGGTGTACGTGAGAAAACAGCCCGCTCGCTCGACGCCCCCACTGATTTGACACTAACAGACGAAGCGCCTAACCACAACCACATGCCCACATCGCGCCGCACATAGATAACCACCCAGCCTCCACTTGGAACTCACTGGTGGCATATTGGAACAGAAGATAAACATGGCCCCACAAAATGTGAAAAAAGCGGAGTGTGGTGCAATGCTCTTTTAAATTAGACAAACTGCGTCTGAAATGGGAAAGAAGTGGGGAAGAAGTGGAACACTCGGGTAATTTGGGACACTGGGACGTCCAAACGGATGATTCATAGTCGTAGTTTTTGTGAATCAGATGTTTTCTCAAGACCACCAGACCTTTTCCCCCCTTACAGCTTCCTGTCCCCTCATCCCCTCGTCTCCTCTCCTCCTTCCTCGTCTCCTCTCCTCTCCTCTCCTCTCCTCTCCTTCGCATCACGCTTCCTACTGTCTTTCCTCTCTCTGCCTGGGGAAGCTCCACGCTGGTCATGTGTGTGACAGCCAGCGAGTAAGAACAGAGGCGCCACTTCACCCCCCCCCCCTCCTTTTTTTTTCTCCCTGTGCTGTGTCCCAGTTCATGACGAGGGACAGTGAGCGAGGAAAAGGCGCCAATAAATGGTACCGGGAAGCAAACTGCCTTATTTAGACTCACATTTGGAAGAGGGTTTTGAGTCACAAGGCATCGGCATCACAGCCTTCCGAAGGGAATTCATTAGGCGGAATGAATCAGCATTCGGGCACAAACATTAGATGTCGGTGTTTATGCTCAGCAGACTTTGTATGAGATAGATGTATTGCCATGAATGGTCAAATCGTCCTTGGAGTGAGACATTTAGCCTCCAGGTGGTGAAGATGAATCAGCGTTTAGAACAGCGGTGTAAGTTCCCAAATGAGTATTAGAAACGGGAAATAGATTTGTCATGTTTTAGTTTATTTTCAAAAAAAAAAAAGAATGAAAATGAGTTTTTGAAAAAACTAAACAAAATAACCGCCCCTCCCCAAAAAAACACCTAGATCTGACTGAGCTGGTCAGTTTTGCTTTATTGCATCTCTCATTCTCGTTCATACTCTCATTACCTCATTAGAGAGATCAGGGTCCAAAATAAAATTTGTATAACTAGTAAAAAAAAGTGATTTTTTTTTTAAATCCTTTGCTTATTTTATTTTTTGTAGGAAAACGGGAGGAAGATATTAATTTGACAGCCTAGAAAGATTTTGTTTCAGCAGCCAAACATTTTCCCTCTACATTAGACACAGACAATTACAATTTAGTTTTAGTCAGAATTATACTTGACAAAAGACAAACTGCGCACAGTGAACTTCCCCAGTGCGTCCCAGAAGTAATTTAGAAGTGGTAAATTTCATGGATATGTCTTGGAACCATATTTATTAGTTTTTCTTTGGGCAAAATGTTGTGGAAACCTTAGAGGAAAAAAAAAAACAAGTGAATAAAATAAGAGACCTCATTCTTTTTTTTTGGCCCATCACAGTCTTTTTGTTGTTGTTGTTTGGTTGTAAATATGTGATACAAACCTTCCATCTCCTGTGGTAGTTTTACGGGAAGTTCGCCACTGGGCAAGATAATGTTTTCCTGTTGTATTCCACCTTGGTGTTCCACTATTAAAACATTTGTTTTTAGTGAAATGAGAGTCGGAGCTCTATTGTTTAAAATGTATATTTTGTCACTTACTCCGCAGGGAAGACACCGCTGCTGCTCTGGTGCGTGAGTGGTCCTTCAGAAAGGGCCCTAAGCTGTGTTATATTTCATTGCCAGTTATGCTTTTTATGGTCAGGAATATGCATTTTCTCAATGCTATAACCAAAAGGCATTTAATAGAATAACAGGAGTACTAAAAAAAATGCCAGAATAAAGTAACATTGTCGGTGTTACTTTAATCTGGCCTCGCCGAAATAATGCTGCATTTGTTATGGCGTTGGAGAGAGACATCACGGAGACATCAACACGTTTCTCTCAACAACATGTGATGTAAAATAAACGGCGAGCCTCTTATCTTTCGAAGAAAGTTTTCATCAGCAACACAAAAACACAAGATTCCTCTACACAAATGCAGGAAGACCAGGGTTATATGGCTGCGGTGCTTGGCCGTGGCAACCTGGCACTCTGCTAATAATGTGGAATGTGTTCCCTGATAAAACACTCAATCAATGCCATATCCACAAAAAAAAAAATTAGGGTCATGCAGGGGAGAACAGGACCCAGCTCTGTGCTGAGTACGAGGTTTTGGATAAAAAAACCAAAAGAACAAAATAAAAGGTGAGACGGAGACGTTATCTTTAGTCCAGATCAGGCTGTTTGAATTATGGACTCCTTACAGCCAAGAGAAGAGTCATACAAGCCGCAGCCGATTCGGTATTAACGACTGTCCCACAGCAAAAAAAAAAAAAAGAAAAGGGCCTACTTAAGAGATTTTCCATGGAGATGTTCCAGAGCTGGATTCAGCAGCAATAAAAATACCTGCATGGATTGCTTTTTTTTCCCCTTACTGGCCATAGCTTGTGTTGCAGCGAAGATTTTTTAAACTACATGTTCACGTCATGCGATTATTCTGCCGCTGAAAACATCTGCTTGTATATTTAAAGGCTCATACTTTATCTGAGAACGAAGAAACCTCAGGGAACAGGTGGAGATTTGGTGCCGAGCCCTCTGGGAATATCTGACACGTGAACCTTCGGGGATGTCAAACGGAGGAATAAAAACCTGCAGTTGAACCATAATAATGCCGCTGACCTCACACCCTTTCATTAGAGAGGACACTTCACTTCCCCTCTGCGCTGTTTGCATGTGTGTCTTCGGTTTGTTTGGAATGTAACCCTATCCACGCTACGTGGCAAGGGTGCTCCAACGGCTTCATCGGTCTTCACCTCCACCGAAAAGCTGGTATTAACGGGCTGATCATTTCCCAGGACCCCTCAACCCCCACCACCACCCCCCACCCCCCACTCATATAAGGGAAGGGAGTGAGCTGTTGCTAAACAGCCTCGCCAGACCACCTCGGGATCTGACCTTGCTATGACTTGTACATTAGCGAGCTGACAGGATACTCTCCCGCATGTTGGCTCACACCAGCTGATACGACTAATGCACCCATCATAAACCGCTGATGGCTTCTATATAAGGCTGCGCGAGTGTGTGTGACACCTCGGTGGTCTGGACAGCATTAATATCAACATTGGCTTATAAGGAGGAGCAGCACTGATCAAGGGGATTCGGGGGGTGGGTATAACTTTTTAATGGGCATTGTGGCTCACCATCCCAAACATTGTTTCTCCGTGTTTACAGAACAGTTCGAGGCCGACTTTGCGGTTCATCAACCTCAGCTGAGCGAAGTCTGGACAGGACGCAACACACAATACATCAGGAAGTAGTCAGATGGGAGATAGCGGGAATAATGGCAATTTTTTTAACCGTGAGTCACCACAACACAACATGTTTTGTGGGTTAGGCAGTCTAGGGGATAGGGATATCAGTCTCTTTGTCTTTCAGTCCACCATTTTGTAGCAGACTGAACATTTTTTCAGCAACTATTAGATGTATTGACAGGTATTCATGATTCCCTGATAATGAATCCCGGTTACTGTGATCATCCCCTGCCTGCTCCTCTGGTGCTACCAGCAGGTCGACACTTTCAATTAAACATTAAACTATTGGATGGATTGCTCCGAAATTTGGTTCACGCATTTGTGAGCCCTTCACCTTTAATAAAGACCCATCATCATGTCACCATTTTCATTGTTCCAGTTCTTAAGTTGACAACCAAATACTTGCAGAGCTAATCACATTCCCGTCAGCCTCAGCTTTACTTTGGGTTTAGCGATCATCAGCAAATGTTACATGGTGAGCACAATAAACATTATACCTGATAAATATCTACATATTATTGGGATTGTGAGCAGGTTAGCATGCTGATGTTGGTGTTTAGCTCAAAGCACCACTCTGCCAAAGTACAGCCTTTTAAAGGTGTTAGTGGCTGCAGATTTCAAGTATCGTACATAGAAAACAGTCTCTAAACAAATTTCTATGCATTTAGCATGGTGGACAAAGTCAAGGCAGGAAGGAGGATGCAACACTCTAACCACAAACATCCTTTTGAACTACTTTTGGTGTGTTACAACCATGATTTAGATGAAGATAATACAGATGACAGTAAATTCTGAAAAACTCTTTCTTCCTGCAAACATATATGGCATATGATGCTTTGTGTCATCAGCCATCACTGTCATTCCGTCAAACAAGTCTCCGTCCGTGGAGGAAACACACCCATTCAGCTGATGAGGTGTTGAGAGTCAATGTTGTGTGCTACTAGTGCCGTCAACAGCTCGTTATCATGGGATTTCTCAAGTCGCAACACAAGCGGAGCAGCTAAAGTCTTTTTTAATCATACATCTAGTGCAAATATGAACGGGCTAAAAACAGCGGTGGCTGAATCCTAGCCGTGCATCAACATCACGAGGCTGTAAAAATGGAGAACAAAATGTTTATGTTTTTGTCTATGACTATAGATGACACTTTATTCTTTACTTATCTACTTTCACTTTAAGGGCAGCTTGTTTTTGACATGGGAAGCTGGGTGCGACTGCCGGGTGCAACTGTTTTCATATACATCGTGTCAAACATGTTTGGCCAAAGGGGGAGTGGGTGTGGGAAAGCAACAGCCGCAAATTGGAGGGAATGTGTGAATGGTCGTGTGTGTGTGTGTGTGCGTGCGTGCGTGCGTGTGTGTGTGCGTGCGTGCGTGCGTGTGTGTGTGTGTGTGTGTGTATTTGGGTGTGAAACAATACCCCGAGGCTCTCCAGTGATCACATTGATTCACTGCCCTCTCCTGCTGTACCCCCAGATACACACATTTTACAGCCGCATTCCTTCTCTCCGAGGCCTGGCGGCGGCCCCGCAGCGCGCCCGCCCCAGCAGCAAAACAGAGGACGGGGGGTCAGGGGGCACACCATTACTCTGGGAGACAAATAGGCCATCCAAATAAAACACGACACCCCCGAGCACGGGACCTGAATGCAAAACTCGGCGAGTGGCCGCGCACACGTCTCATTCAATGTCATCCTTCGACTCCGGCATTCCTGTTCGCATGTTTTCGCTGTGGAATGGTCCTGACCCGGTTCTCAGAATCAGACCCTCTGCAGTTTATTTGTTGTTCTTTCATCGTGATACCCAGCGAGTTTTTGCCGTGGTGTGGTCCAGCTCAGAGTCTTACAAGTTTTCTGTTTCACTGTTGTTTCTGGTATTTAAGAGGATATTCTACTAAGCCCACCTCGGACCATGTTTTGTGACCGAGCGCCCCACGCATCTTGTCTTCTGGCTTCGTCGGCCTCGGCCACTCTGCCCCGGTGACCTCCCATTAAACGATGTCAAGCATTTTATGCCGCCTCTTAAAAAAAGTTGTGTTTTCAAGCAAACAAGTTCAGTGAGGTGAGACTGAGAGGAAGCACCGCACAAGGCACAGCGCTGGCTGTAAATGTCCGCGGGTTAGGGGTTGCTGTTTGGGCACACTTGTGTGTGTTATGGACTGTAGAATGAGGGTGATGGAGGTGGAGATGGGGTTGCCTGCCCCCCCCCCCATTAGCTCGCATGCTGCTGCTTTACTGCTCGCCTCACTAAGACTGATTAGCAGATGTTCATAAAAAACACAAGTGCTCATTTTCGGGCTTTTTGTGGCTGTTTTTAACAAGGCAAACTAAACAATGGACACTGTTTGGATCATCTTGCTCCCCACACGCGTTGTCTCAATTTGTCTGGATTGACAGTAAAAGCCCACGAGAGGAAACCATAGCACAGGAGGGAGGTGATCTTTTCCTTGTAAGGAGCCTCCGGTATGATTTCTCCGTCTAAAACAACCATATGATTCATTCAGCCAGCACGTTGCTAAGAGCTTGTATTGAAAACAATGGACAGTCCACTCAGCAACACAGGCCAGCTCAGGACTTCCACCCCTTCATGACAAATCTGTCATCCAGTTTGCGATACCTCAGACTAGCTGGAGCAAACAGCCGCCACCTCAACACCCTTCCCTTCCTTGTACATGGGGAATTTCGCAGAACACAGAAGGGAAAGAAAAATCTGATCGGAATTGAGCGTGCACGTACGCGTGGTCTGTTTTTTTGTGCGCAAGTGTAACAGAGATGCAAAGCGTAGGAACATGGCGAAACAGGAAGCCCCGGCTGGTTTTTACATTGGAGGAATTTCCTGTCTTTAAGATGTGTATCACCGCTTTTTCTACAGTTGAGGATAGAGCAGAGGAGGGAGGGAGAAAGGAAGGAAAGTGTTTTCTGTTTGTGTTCAAAAGGCATTTCAAGACAGGTCCCAGGCTCAAGGTTTAGATCGTCCAGAGGTTTGACTCTAAGCCACAGTAGCCCATTCTTCTCAAAGACCCACATACAGTAGATTAAGAGTTGGCCTCTGTTTTTCACAACAGTATAGCCCTCTGTTCAGAAAACCCCTTTTCCACCATTACCGCTAATTTCCTTGCTCAACAGGACTTTTTAGCCACCGCTGAATGAATCCGAAATCCAATACATCTGAAAGGAACGAGCGAACCGCTCGAAGGAACAAACAGAAGTTAAATCCGCCTGATTGTTGTGACTGGTGACTTGCGTGTGTACAAACTATCGAGTTGCCTGTTGTGGCCTTTATTTGTTGTTTGTTCCCAAGCGGTAAAATGGTGTTTATTCTGTGACTTAAAAGGCTAACAGTTGCCTAATGGCACCCATCAGTGTCTCTCCCCACCCTGCCCCCATGGAGCCTATCAGTGTCAGCCCACTGTTTGTGCTACAGAGAGAAATGAGATGAGGGTGGGGTGGAGGCTGGTGCCTCTGGGATTAAAGAACATTTGAAAGTGGAGGATAAATTTAGTGATTGTTAGCTGAATAGAGTCGGAGACCACCTCATTGTCAAAGCATGAGAAAGTTTGCACTGTCTTAGCATTGCAACGCTTCTCAGAGAGCAAAAAAGTGGATCAGAAATGATGCACCGTAACCAGCGATATCACTTTTTTTACTCCCCACATTCCTCTTCCTTGTCAAAACCTGGCACCGACTTTACCCACAATGCAACTTACCTGACAAAACGTTGGCCAGAGATCTGGCTGTGTTATGCTAGTAGCAGCTAATGCAGCCTCCAGCTGCTAGCTGCAAGCAGAGACGAGGAGTGGGCTACAGACGTCTGGTAAACTCAGTTCTTTCTAACTCTACACCCCCGGATGATTTTTTAAATTTCCAAAATTGAAGTCTTCAGGCATGGCCGACACCGACTCAAGTGATGTCACCTAAGGCAATTTATCGGATTGCGATAGTCTCCCTTCTGGAGTCATAAAAGGTAAATACAACATTTTAAACATATGCATGTCCAAAATCAGTGGAGTTCCCCTTTAAAAAACAGCTCTGCGCTTAAAGGAATAGTTTGACATTTTAGAAAACAGACTAAATCCCTTTTTTACAGAGAGAAAGTGCTCATATCGGCCCGTCTTTCTGCCGGGAGAGACTTAGCTTAGCTTAGCATAAAGAATGAAACGAGGGTGAAACAGCTAGCATGGCTCACCCCATAGGTAACAAAGTCTGCTTTCCAGCACATTTAGTCCGGCACACAGACAAAACCAGATCTTTTTTTTTTTACTTTTCCAATTATGTTTTTTAGCAAATTCAACGCACAAGAAATGATGTGTTAATTAAACAGTTCCAGAGGTGCTGGTGGAAATATTTTATTACCTTTGATTGGAGCAGGGTTAGTGGTTTATGTTAAGCTAAGCTAATAATGAACTATTCCTTTTAATCATAACTGGAGACGAAATACAGGGGGACAGTAATGTTTCCTTTAATGTGCAGCCAAACCTGTTTAATTGCCATGTAAGATTGTAAAGCAAATGAAGAGGCTGTTGCATGAGAGCTCTCCGTTAGCACCTTGATATCTGGGCATGATTGTATGAAGATAACGTGGTGGTCCGGTGGTGCTATTAGTAATTTGCCTCACTATAGCGGAAAACATGTGCTCGGTCACCATAGAGAGAGAAAGAGTCAATGTATAAATATATATATATATATATATATATATATATATATATATATATATATATATATATATATATATATATATATATATATATATATATATATATATATATATATATATAAATATATATATATACATACACACACACACATATACATATATATACATATATATGTATATGTACGTGTGTGTGTGTATATATACACACATATGTATATATATGCCTGGCCTTGCAGAAGTGCCAATGTGTCAGGTCTATATTTAAAATGGTTTGCCAGCTGTGTAGAGTCCTGTGAAATGTTCCATAAGTGTTTTGCTGCACTTCAGATCTGTTGCCATGGCGGCTGAGTGGTGATGTCAAAGCAGAGGCATTGGACTAAAACCACACCCCCTTTTTTTCAATGGAAATCACAGTTGGAGCAAGACGGAAAATACTGTTCAGTTAGCCAGCGGAGCAGGCTCTGGCTTCACACACAAAATATGCCTAATGGAACACACTTGTGTACACTGGCTTGTAGGTCGCTACTGGGCGACCTACATGCAGACATGTGTGAGGAGAAAAAGAGGGGACAAAACACCCGAAAGAAACATTTCTCCTGTGTCCCGGTGAATCCTGAGCCGCCAAGAGGTCACACAGATAACTGTGGGTGGTTCGATAACATGAGAGCTGTGCTGTGCAATTATGCAAACACCAAAGAGGACAATGACTAAGAGCTGGTACCAGAATTAACTCTCTCCAGAGTATTTTATTCACCCCCCCATGACTAACCTCATCCATGAGGTCATGAGACTGTATGTAGATGACTACGGCTTCAGGCTTTCTGAATATCCAGAAACACAAATAAAAAGTGACATGATCTGACATAATTTTAATTCGTCGGTATGTTTGCGGCAGATGCACAATCATCTCTCTGTTTCAGAGTTCACTTGAGTGATGATCATTCTGAAAACCAAAATCGTGACTTCAGCGGGAGAGTTTGGACTCTGGATCATTTCAATGGCCACATATAATCTGCCCGCCTGTCAACCACGCCTTGAACTCTTGGCACTCATTCATCTCCAATCTCATCCTCTTAGGAAACCTAAAAACAGAATGAGACCCATCCAGGATTAGGGCTTTGAACCATCAAGTGCCCCCAACAGCTGTGAACTGCCCCTCCCTAGACACTCTGGATTACTCCCATCGGTCCAAGGCCAGGCTTTGCTCCCCGTGTCGGGGCGCTTCAGACCAAGTTATAAATACGAGCAGCACTTGACAGAGAGTTCATGTTGCTACTGCGACAGGGCCAAATTTGGCCCTTGTGTTCAATCCCCGTGGCTTCGGCTGAATCAGCTAAACCGACACTCACTAATTCCGGGCCGGCCCGGATAGGTTTATTAAAGATCTCATTTTTAGTGAGCCGTTGCTTTTCGCAGCCTAACCACTTTCCTCAGTCTCACGTGACTACAAGGCAGGACTGCAAAATCTTCCCACACCCCGCAAATCCTCCCACACCTCCTCAAAAGGCAACAGAGGACATCGTAGGCCCGAATCAGATCAACGCTGTAATTACGTCGAAACACATATGGATCACACATTCGGTCCCAAGGGTGTGTGTTGAGTGTATAATTAGTGTGGAGTTATACAAATAAGTCGCCGCTTTGTTTTGAGAGTTGTGCATTGGGGAAGGTAATTCGACCAGTGCAGCAGTGGCAGTTTGTTTTCTCTTCTATTCTATTATATTATGGAATCCTTAAATACGGTGGTCCAACATATCAAAATTGTGAATAGAGTATTACCTAATTTTTATTGGAAAAGTTGGGGTTAATGCTGTTAATTCTCACAAAGGACGCACAAACAGTGCTTCAAAACAGTTTGAATTCCTGACTTATCAGCAAAAACAAAAAACAAAAAACCTCAAGAGATAAAGATCCACAAGATTATCATGCCTGACAGCAGACACGTCTAAATAGCCAACTCATACAGCAGTTGGACATGAGAAGTATCATTGACCCTCCCATCAGCCATCATGCCTCCCTTCTCTGACACCACCTCCAGTCTCCAAAAGGTCAAGATAACTCCGAGATAAAACCGAAAAGGAGAATTTTGGATCCATTGTTCCTCTGGTTAATAATCCAGGCGTCTGTGATAAGAAAGTCTCAGAAGTCAAAGTTTGCTCAAATTGACCACATTTTCACCACATTGATAAACAGGTACCCACAGATAAAGGGAGCAATCTCCAGAAAGGTTTGGTTTTGTTTTTTTTTTTCCTCCTTTTTCTTTCAGGGAATCACAGGCTCCTCCTCTCACCAAACTTTGTCACGGGTACGGGAACTCCCTTGCTCCATGTATCACGATTAGGTGAGCAGTGAAGGCGTGGGCCTGGAGGGGAGGCAGGGAGAGGAAGAAGCGGAGAGAGAGAGAGAGAGAGAGAGAGAGGAGCGACGGACGCAGAGAGGAGCTGACGGAGCATTAATGAGACACTGGCCGCTGAGAGTCACAGGGATGCAGTTCTAGCCCCGTTCCACCACCGGTTTCTTGTTTTTAAAGGCTCGATCAGCGGATTTCAAAGCTTCCCAGTAAAAAAAACAAACAACAAAATACTAAACTTTTAGCGGATTAAGTTATTTGGGAAAAAAAAAATGGGACTGGGACGCTTTTGCGTAAAGACGCCGAGGATGGTGGCCCCTCTCGCCCGCTCGCTCCTTTGTATCACCGGGCTATTACTGACCGTTTGTCCGCCGGCGTGCGAGGCGTTCAACCTGGACGTGGAGAACCCAGCTGTTTACAGCGGACCTAAAGGGAGCTACTTCGGATACGCTGTTGACTTTTACTTGGCCGACTCCGCCAGGTGAGTTTTCTTTAAGGCAGGAGTAACGGAAATGGACGAGTGTGTCATAGTAAAAAAAAAAAAAAAAAAAGAGTAAGAAGCTTTCCTGGAACAAGCTGTGTCAAAAGTTTAAGACATTTGTTAATAATTTCATCTGGGCTCTTCACGATACCCAGCTGTACACAAATATGTTTCACGCAGCGTGCAAACTTTCCATTGGCTTATATCAGAGGGTTTTTTTTTTCCTCTTTTTGCCAACTTGAGAACATTTACAACTCCTCTGTTGAAGTTGCAGGGTAAGTTCCAAATGGGAAAAAAAGGAACACGGTACAATTGTGGGATGGTCTTTAGGTCTTTTTTCGCTCTGACACTGAATCCGGGTTTTGAGTATCTATCGTGCCTTTTGGCACTTTTCTTTACGCACGGCGCGCACTGCCTCACCGCGCACACAAGTCACTGTGGTCGAATATATTCAGGAAGTTGCCCTAATGTTCAAAATGAATGGGGATAATGCCAATATAAAATAGTGGCTGTTTCATTATAGGGGGAAAGAAAAGGATGAACCCGAAGAAAGAACAGAGCCTTTTTGGGATCGCCCTCAAAATCCTGATCTCATTTCTCTGTCAAAATGACATTTTATTCTGACCCCTTAATCTGCCCAGGCCTTAAAACGCCAGAAAGAAAAAGCCTGTTAAATGCAGCCTTTAGCAATCACATCATATTGGACTGAAATGCTGCGGCTGGTTGTGATGCTTCCTGTGCTCTGTGGGGATGTGGTCCCCGAGACACTCAGCATTCCACTTTGAGAGATTTCTGCATCAATCATTTTCTTTTTGACTTAAACCCAGGAATGACATGCCTGTGGCCAGGGCCGATACTTCAGCAGCCCGAGGAGAAAATAATAGTGCGGGGCATCCTGACTGTCCCCGGGAGCATGTGGCCCTCGTGTGAAGTGGTGTACAGCGAAAAGGGACAAGGCACGGGTTAATTCCGCTGCTGAGAGGGTTGCGTTTACTTTACCACCCAGTCAGTAGATTCTGGTGGATGCCAGCCCTGTAATCGTGATAATCATTAACAAAATCTTACGCGGCCGCAGTCGAGGTTTGTCTGCTCAGACATGATCTCGCCTCCTGGCTGAGTTTTGCGTCTGCCGGGCGGACTAGGGTGCCACGGCCCCTCCGAGTTCCCAGGCCGGCCGGCCGCCGCGCCGGGGTTTTTAAGGAGAGGGCTTTGTGCCGAGTGGGCCGGCCACGGCTCTGGTTTCCCCCGTTTCTCTTCCCCACTTCCCTGGACGACAGAGAGACACAGACATGGGGAGACACTCCACCCCCCCCTCTCTTTTCCTGGCCCCCACTGTCTCTTTAAAAGCCTGCAGCTCTTGGTCCTCGTTTCTCTCCGCCTGAGAAGCGGGGGGCTTTGGGGGAGCAGTGTGATTTAGTGTGTTAGACTTATATACATGGACCCCACTTCTTCTTCAACATCCTCCTCCTTACTTTCTTCTATGCTGATGTCATTCTGCAGTCGCCCCCCCCCCCCCCCCACACTGTCTAGCCTCCCACCCTATCATCTCTCCCTGTCCCATTAAGTGTCAGACAGGGTAGGCGTCATCTCTCCGATGGCTTAATCTCAACTTTTTTTTATTTTTACACTTAAGCATGAGGAGATGAGACAATGGTTTGTGTGGCTTCCTGCAACCCACTGCCCTGTAATTTCCCCCGTAGATGATATGTGTTCAGAAGTCAAATGTCAAAAAAAACAAAGTGCCAGAGAAGGCAGATTTAAAACCATGAATCATCGCCCCATCTGCCAACCGCACGTTTGTGCCACTCTCAAAGTCCACGGTCTCTCTCAGATGTTGAGGCAGCGAAACGTATCAGCCAATTTCTCTCATCTGTCCGGGTTTATCTTCACCGTCGCCCACACGTTGGACACATAGGGTGCTGGGGAGTAGCTGGAAGTTCATAATCAAGGAGGTCGGTGCACGGTTGCACGAAGAGGGGGAGGTATTTTTGTCAGGGTGAGCTGTCTTTAGCCTGGCTCAGGTCTCATGAGTAGAAATTATTGCTGCCTTTTCCAAAAAAACAAACAAACAAAAAAAGTTGTGTATTCCTGTATAGCTGCTGGTGAAATGTGACTGGTTGCAGCCATAGATGCAGAGGCAAGGGAGGAAGAGACGTCTCCCATCCAGGGAGGAAGAGACGTCTCCCATCCAGGGAGGAAGAGGCGTCTCCCATCCATAATTGGCCCTGACAAGGCCCCCAAACACAAAGGATCACTTTCTCCCACCCTGACACTCATTCTTGACAATGGGTTTATATATTTGGGCTCGTCGTGCCCTTGGTCCTGGCGTAATAAAATTAGGTTTTGGACACTGGCAGGCGGCCCACCGTGGAAGAACGCCCGAGGGCAGTGCCTGCGAACTGTGTGAGACTGTTGTAGGATGAAGGCAGGAAGGGATGGAGGATATATGGTCCCCTAGTGTGTGTTTGTGTATGTGTCTATGTGTATGTATGTTTTTCCATGCTGAGAAAAGATGAACTCCTAGCAAACTATATGTTGACCTGTCAGCTTCCACACACACACACACCCTCCTCTGCATCTTGGGAGGGGCTCCCGGAGGTGGGGGGGCTCTCTACTCTAACAGTTCATTATCAAACACCAGTCACCGGCTCCGCTTTGACTTTCTCCGGTGCCAGGCGGGGATAAGGGAGTGGATAACTCCCAGATAGAAGCAGTCAAAGGTCAAAGGGGCCATAAATAATAACAGGCCCAGCCTGGTGTGTATGATACAGCCTCTGATTGCCTGTTGAAAAGTGGAAAGCGGCGATGGCGACGAAAGATGTCCAAAAAGCCCCTGTGTTGGACTTCTGAGGGAAACATAGATTTTAAACACCTACGGACTCTTCTAGCAGCGTTGGATGAGATCACAGGTCAATAAAAAAGCCTTGTCAGAGTGAAATATGGGAGGACACCCTGACGGAGACAGTAATATGTTCCAGTCCACGCGTTTGTGTCAGTGTCATGTCGGTGATGCGAATTAGCTCAGGGATGGTTTGGCCATGACGAGCTCATGGCGAGGTCAGCCAGTCCATGTAGGTCACACTCCTGGAGTTTACTCTCTCAAACGGGGTTAGTGTTGAACTAATATTGACATTGGACAGGGGGGGGGTCTCTTCTGGCCACTAAAGGAGCAATGTTTTCCCTCTGTCTACGCCGAGGTCCCTCTCTCCATATATGATCAGTCTCATTTCTGTTATTATTTTCATTGCTGTCCTTTTCCCGGGGACCTGTTTCTAAACCAGCCCGGCTAAAAGTGTTTGAGCTGCATGAGTGCAGCTTGTATATTTGGGCTGCCAAGCTTTTCTCCATCCAGGTTCTTGTAGTTGCGTGCAGACAATGGGGCTCTTTGTCTCACGGCAGATATTGTTGACTGTTTTCCATTGGAGGAGATTTCAGTATGACTCAGTTCATTTTTTTTTTTTTTTAATTTATTGACCTTTTGAGAAGTTGCTTTATTTTTCTGTTGTCAGACTTTGCTCGCACCCATTATACTCAGACCTGTAGGTTGGGCTATAACATATCAGTTGCTGTAAAGGTCAGCCAGGATATACAGCACTTAGCATGACTGCAGTGCAGACTGTCTTGAACATAAAGTGCCTGTCTAGCTTTTACAGGGCTGCTGTTAAAAAGGGGTTTTAAATAATGAGCTCGTGTATGTTTCACTGGGACAAGATGTTGGCGTGGATGGTGACGATGTGTTTAAAGGGTCTGCGGACCCTGCTGACACGTCTGCTGTGCTGGGTCGGGAATGCCCCCAGGACATCATGTCTACTTTGGAATGGAGCTGGCCATTGGTTCAGGGTCGTCCTGACTCATACTTTGCTAGATTAAATCTCAGACTGCCAGAAGGCCTGGTTTGTTTTAACCCCAGGTCATGAAATGACTCACAACTATAGTAACCTGATGAAGGCTATCCTTTATATGGCAATAAGCAAATGACGCCATCGCCCGCTAAGAAATGCTGCTAGCTGAAATTCAAATTAACATCAGTTCCCATATTTGAGATGGAAATAAGATGGCCATTACTGTCTATGAATGTATGTTTGTATGTATGGATGTGTGGGTGCGGCTGTGGTTCGGAGTGCGCGGACAAAGTGTTTCAACAGCTGCTTCGACCCCCCCCCCACGTTTAATACAACAGCCTCTCTATCCTGAGGTGAGAGGAACAGACCCCCTGAAGTGGGCATTGTCGAGAGGTGTGAACCACCAGCAGTTAAACTCCCTGCAGGAGGATTTTAGGGCATTTGGGGTGTTAAAGGGGGGTGGTGGTACTGGTGGGCAGGAGTCTGGTATGAGAGAGTACATAGGTTAAGCTACAAGTCAATCTGATGTTTTTATTGTAGGAGGATAGTTAATTTTTTTTCCCACAGGCCACTTGTGATAGTAGCCGGTTTTCACACATTAACTGTAAAAACACCCACAAGAATGGCGCAGTGCAGTTACAGAATGGATCTTTGTGTCCTAAAAGTAGGAAAGTAACAAGTAGGAGAGTAACAACAAAATTGCTTTCATTCAGTTAAATTGTCAGGTCTAAACTATAGTTTTGAATTGCCTTCAGATATCCTCCACTCTTTTTTCCTGTGTAACATTTTTTGGCTAACTGGGGCAGCAGTACTTGTAACTTGCAGGCCACCTGTTGCCAAACACTATTATCCTTTTGAAGAGGCTGAGGAAAATGTTTTGAGGTCACAGCGAGATCAGGTCCTTGACAAATCGGACTGTTTATTTGATCAACACTGGTTGGTCCAGGTTCAAATTTCAGCAGCTCCCTCTCAAATTCATCCCTGCATGTGGAAACGGCTATATATATGTATATGTATATGTATATATGTACATTATTTATTTATTTATTTTTAATAAAAGACTTGACTTATCCTGGGGCCTGTATGTAGCACAACATAGCGATCTGGTACCATCTGACCATTGAAAATAAAACAAAAAGAACATGGCTTCACCTCAGCACAGTAGACTCTCTGTAGTCAGCAAAGGCCATCCCGATAGGCACTGCTACTCTCATCATCCTCAGGCTCCCCTGGACGGCAGCGCTGAGAACTTATGTGTATGTGGTGTGTGTGTGTGTGAGTAGACAACCGTCCATATGGCCTCCGTAAGGAATCAAACAGCTTCTGTCTGGCCTTGGCTCTGGGAGTATGTGGGACTATTCGCGTGGCTCCATGTGGTCTAGAAGAAGTCATCACATCCTCTTTGTGCTCCTCGCTTCTGTCATTCACTTGATCTCACTCTTAAGCGCCCACGCAGGCTTTGAGGAGTCAGTAATGCTGCCGTTGAATGACATCACCCGGCTGCATCAGGTATTCATGAATCCGTTGAACATGCCGACTCGCTGTCCAGCTCCATATTTCCACTCCCGGTGATCCGGTTGTCATTTAATCTCGTTGGCGGAGCGATTCTTCCGTGTCGGAGGCGGAGAGTTGTCCTTTTTGCTGTATTTTGGCACACTCCTTTTTTTTTTTTTTTTTTCTCCTTCTACAGGATGAGAGCAGCGAAGGTCGAGAGCTGCCTCTGGCCTCGGATCAGGCCCCTGCATCTGAGTTGCTTTACTGATATGGAACCACTCCAGTGTTTAAGCATGTGACGATGCCTCAGTGTAAACTCCATGGTTCAGTGTACATGTTTTGCTTAGCGGCTGCTGAGGTTTGAAGGCCACCCCCCCTCACACACACACACACACACCCACCACGTTCTCTTTGCGCCTGTGCCATATCGTTCATTGATTCGCGTTTATGACTACAGATGGTGACTATAGCACATATGTGAATGCACCCCCCCCCCCCAGCTTAAAGCAGTTACAAAAGTGTTCATGTGACATCAGCTTTTGCAGCTGGGTGGAAGACAATTAAATGTGGATCTAGAGGGCGTGGGTGGGGGGTGTTTGGGCTGAACAGGAGGAGGTAACAGAGGAATTTGCCCTCTGACAGCCTCCCTCTGTAACCTCATCATAAACTGTTTTAGCCATGGCTATTCAAGATAGTGTCGCATCAGCAAGTTCCAGCACTCTGTATCGCCCCTAATTTCTTAACCCTCGCGTTGCGGTCGCAATTTTGCCAATTATGTTGTGGTGAGAGTTTTTTTTTTTTATAGTGTCCTCTGATTGCTTGAGCTCCAAATGAGACAAACCCGATCTGCATTTGAAGTGAAGCTGTTGTTTACACATTCCTCGCCTGCAGCCCCAAATCCCTTACTGTAGTTTAATTCATGCTTAATTTTCGTCCGGGTGTTGGAGGGTCATTAGCGGCTGCTGTATGGCAGCTGTTTGGGTTGACTTTGTGAGACATGGTGAGGCAGCTAATGCTTTTCATATGCCTACTCCCTCACTAAGGACATTGCTGGAGTCTCTCGCTTGTGAAACGGATTCGTCGTTTGTCCAGAGCAACGTGAAAACCGACGAATGGCCGAACAGCGTTAAGGTTTAATGCTCCTGTAGCGCAAACATTTCGTGGAGCAGAGTAACCTCTCTGAGAGTATCAGAAGCGACTTTTCATTGCTTTTCAGATGCGTGCTGTGCTACATCTGTCAGCATGGATTTCCTTTTTTGCCTGTTGTGATCCCCATTAAAACCAGCGATGGTGCTGCTTTCACTCCCAACATCAACAGTCTTTTGTCTAGACGCGAGTCACTGTGGCTCAAAGACAACCCGACGAGCGGGTCTGTCCTTCAGCTGGACAGCTGAGATTTTCTCGCCCCCTGCTAATCACATGCATTTGCATAACCGCTCCTGGAGCATCTACTCATACAAAGGAATTTGATATGCAGCACTAAGCCGGCTGCAGTCAAAGATTCATTAAATGCTAATGATACAAAAGCTCTACCTTTTCAGTGCATAGTTAGCAGATAAGGAGGAGGGGTGGGGAGAATGCCAGCTAGAACTAGACTGATCCTGGCCTGATAGAGAGCCATTAAATGCTAATTCCTCCTCATTTACAGCACTTTCAGATTACCATCAACCCATGTTTGTGTGTGATCGTGTATCTGCACATCTGCGTGTATCTGTGTAAGGTAGCGAAAACTTGCCTCAACTGCCAACTTTCTGATTAAAGCATGATCTGCCAGTTTTGTTATTTCCTGTATTTTTTCCTTTTGAAACCCAGCCACCACCAAATACGGCTGGACTCCGTTCAGATCTGATTCAACAAAAGATGCCGTTGCTTCCAAATTCTGGTCCTTTTTTTTTTTTTTTTATTGTGTCCAAGTTCCCCTGGTGGTGTTGTTTATTGCATTCATGTGCTTGTCCTTGAATTATTTCGAAAAGGTTTTTTTGCCATAGAAACATCAACTTAATTCTGCTCCTCTTCCTGCTCAAAAATTTTCCAGTGTTGATGTCCAGGAGAGTTTCAGTTTTTTTATTTTTTGAAAATTTCTTTTCCTTAAAAAATATTTGGAGGGCTAGTAGGTGACAGGCGTGCTGACTTTATAGATTTGTGCCATATTTTTCAGAAGAGATTACGAGAGCTTTTGTCTGCAAGTTTTAAATATTTACAGACTGAATGGATTTTTGTGCGTGAACCTTTAGATATAGCGAGAGAGGGATCCTCCGCTGCCCCATCGAGTGAATCCCTGAGTAGGAAGCCCCTGTGTAGTTTAGATTATTGTACAGGTCGAGCTCTGCTGCTCTACTGGTATAATCCTGTATCTCAACATGTGGTCAGAAATAACAGCGGGACACTGTTTCTTTCTCTCCCAAGTCAGACTGGTTTGTTTCTGTTTCTCCCTTCCAACACAAACCCGAGTTTTGAGTTCCTGCTCCAGATTTGGAACTGGCATCGCACTGTATCTCTTCTAAGGCACTGAGACCACAGCAACAGTGTAATATTAAACTTGTACCATCTTCTCTGTGACTTTCCCTTTGTTCTCCAGCTGTTGTGTGTTTTTTCAAAACTAGGTGGCAAAATGACGCAAAAGCTTTGTACTGACCACCAAAGCAACCTGGCCCACGTCTGGTGGATTCTTTCCGTAAGCCATCTCATAACATGTTGCCATCTGGGGTAATAGATAGGTTCAGTGGGATTAATTATCGTGGATTACAAGGCCCTGGAATATTCCACCGTTTAACTGCTGCTTGACTCACGCTGGCTCTTTTTCGTTTTCCTCTGGACCCCGCTGAGTAGTTACCCCCTGGGGGCAGGATGCTAAGTTTAGCCAAAATGTAAACCTTCATGCACTACTGGGAGATCTGGGGGCAGGAAAGGGTGTTCTCTTCCTGTTTTGGAACCCCCGAGACACTGTCTGGTCCTAATGGTCCCATGTCCTCTTTACCCACATCAGTACCAACAACTGTCTGTGATGCTTGTCAAGTCAAGTGGGTGCAGAATGAGGTAATGGATAAACCATCCACTTAAGATGCATTATCTACTGTTTTTTTTTTCCTCTTTTTTGTCCACCTAACTGTGCCCAAATCCTGGATTTCTACATCATTGTATCACCACCCTCTCTCTCTTTCGTCTCTAAGTACATCCTACACGTTTTTAGTCTTGGATGCACCTGCAGCCTCACTGATTCTTTCTACGTCTGCTTAGGTGGTTGGCTGCCTCTCCTTTAGCTGTACAGTGTAGCTCCGAGGACATGGTTCTTCAGTGAGACAGCTGTAGAAACAAGAGTGTGACTCCACTTAGCCTGTCTGCTTTTTTGTTTTCCAACCGACCCCCAGGGTTGCATGAGCGACCGTGTGAGAGCTTTTTCTCGGTGTGTGTCTTACTGTGCACACAGGGGGAAGCAAGTGTGTCTGTGAATGTCACATGGGCACGTGTCATAGGGGCAGCTTTTCCTGGGCAGTTGGGATTATGTAGAAATTGTGCTGCAACCTGTTAAAATGTTTTGCTTCTGAGTCAGAATGCAGCTCACTAAGTGGTAAAATGTGCAAACTGCATCATGTTTAAAAGCTGTCAAGTGGGAGGTCTGGAATGCGACTTTTTAATTGAGGCCAGGCTGAGAGCTACAAACTGTAGGAATGGTTTGATAAAGAGATTCGGGTTTATGAGAGCTGGGTTATGGGTTCAGGTAAACTTGTAAACGTTTGACTTACAGCATGTTGTCTCCCCTCCTGTCCTTCACTTCACAGTGCAAGTGTGGTGATAGGAGCTCCCAAGGCCAACACGAGGCAGGCCAGTGTCACGGAGGGGGGATCTGTGTTCTACTGTCCATGGAGCCTCGGCCAGTCGGACTGTCACACCATCGAGTTTGATCCTGAAGGTAAGCCTCATGTCTGTCATGTCGAACATTCATGTGGTGTTTGGAAACTCTTTGACATCTGGGGCTTTTAATACCACCTGCCAAAGAATATTGCATTCAACCATAATTTTTCTTAAAGAGAAATTCCAAACAAATGCTTTCTTTGTGGTGTTGAATTGTGCAATCTCACTGATGTGGCCCTGATGTGGTCGCTTGGGTGGGAAACTAAAGGTTGGTTTTCAAACACTCTTGAAAATGCCTAAGCACCGTCGCCGCTCTTTACCACCTTTGAAGCCATCAGAGCGTTTCCTTTCTGCTCCTGTTGTCAGCAGCAGATCTGGATCAGGCGTCAGCGTTCCACTCTGCTGAACTGTTGCTGGCTACATTGGTTCCTGGACTCGAGTTGATCCCTTCTTCCTGTTTGTGTCCTGATTTTGGGGAAGAAAAGGATAATGGGGTGTTGAAGAGGTTTTTTTTTTTTTTTTTTTTTTGAAGAATACGCCTTCCTTCCTCCAGGTCATGTTTGTGTTGCCTCTACCCCGGGAGCTATAGTGAGATAAGCGACCAATAAACAAATAGTTCAGACAAAGAAATGTCCTGTTTATATGACAGGTGAAGAACACACCACTGGTCTTGACAAAAAGGATCGGGGCTGGGGGTTGTTTAGGTAAAGCAGTTTCTGAGAACACGAGGAAGCGCGTGGGGTTGTCTAATGCATGGATTCATATTTCAGTGTGTTGACAGAGCATCTGTTTGCCCGTTTTGAACAATTGAGCAATGGAGAAGTGAAGAAAGGGACATTCGAGGTAAAAAGACTGTGTAGTAAATAGCTTTCAAATCGAGCATGCCCTAAAAACACACACACACACACACAGACACACAACCAGGACGAATCACACACGTAGAGAGTTACCGCGGCACTTTTGATTTCCTTCCTGAGAAATCAAAACTCAGCATTGCGGGCCAAATTTAATTTACTGTCCATTATGCGCAATTGGGAGGAATATTCCATGAGTGTTTCACAAGCCTGGTTTAACAACGTTGTTTTATTGGACACTGCTGCTTTTTGTGCCTCTTTCTTCGCTATTTTTGCACCGCTCTCCTTCCGACATTGAATGCGCTGCGCATCCCGGGGCTCTGGCTGGAGGCCACGGCCACGGGGAGTGATGTCATGTGCGAGCAGCAAGGCCTCATGGGGAAGGTTAATCCCCTGGGTTCTCGGAGAGCATCCTTCTTTTTTTTTCACTCGTAAGGGAGCTTTGAAGGAGCTGATTAGAGTGCCAGAGCCAATTCCGACATCTGGATCATGGCAGAGCCGCTGTACAGTGGAGTAACACTCAATACACAGACATCTGCATGCAAATATGCCTGGGCCAAACAGCTGTTACGTGGATGACCTTTACTGCTGCAATTCGTTTGCTGTAGCTGGTGCTGTTTTTCTCGCCAGTCCTGATAGTAAAGACCAGAGTAACAAAAAAGACATTCGGCGATGATGCTTGCAGTTAGATTTTTTTTTTTTTATTTTTAAAAACTTTTTCCACTATGAAAGCTTGGGTAAATCAGTACTGCCACATTATTTTTCAGTTCTACTAGTGGATTTGTACGAGGTGTATTCCTAAAACAAAGTGGTGTCATAGGTCTCGCTATCTCTTGGTGTGTTTGAGCTCTAACCCACAGGCCACAGACCCTCTTAATTAGCCTAACTAATTGGGTCAAAGTGGCCAGAGGCCCCCCTCCCATCCACTTCCCCTTCCATTGAGATAAGAGCCTGTGTATGGATCTGAGAGGAGGAGAGGGTAGCAAGGGCAGTAGGGAGGGTGCAAGAGGGGCACATGCAGGAAGGGAGGGGGGGTAAGAAGGGCAGAGGAAGAGATGGGAACGAGGGAAGAGGGAGAAACCAGACCCCTGGTCCTTTGCTCCGTCCCCCTATGTTCTCGTGCTCTCAGTACTCCCACAGGGCCAGCTGATGTGATGAGTGAATTTGGCCATTTGTCTTCTCTCCCATTGACACACCGACACACACACACACAAACACACACACACAAACACACACACACAAATACACACACAAACACTCAAAATAAAAGGCTCTAACCCCCACTAATGGCTGTCCTCTCACACACGGTTCAAAGTCGAGAGTTAGTCCAAGGATGCAGTCCAGACCCCCACGCTCCACCACCGGTCCCACGGGAAACTGGGCCAGGGCACTGTGTCACATCAGCACACTACACTACCCCCCCCCCCGCAAAAAAGGCGAATTTGGTCAGATGACATGTTACTGTGGCCTTTCCCTAAGTTTCCCCTGTCTCCCCTCTGGTTTATCCTCTATTTTCATTGAGAGTGTTTCACATGACTCCAGCCAGCTGCCTTCATTCACATTGCAACAAACAAACCCATAACAGTGACACAGAGCCAATGCTGCTCTGTGATAATGTTTCTTAGCTTCCTCATGTGGTTTTGCAGTTTACTTCCTCACTTGTATATATGATAAGATAACTGATCGAAGTTATGCAGTTTGAGTAATGAGGAATTTTCCGTTACCACCCATGGTTGCCTTGGTGACATGGCCCAAACCAAGTGGAGTCACCACTGAGCTACTACCTTTCCCTGTCGGCTTTGCAGTGGCCTTATCCAAACAAAGACCCCAGAGTTAGGAAAATAATAAGAAGGTGTGTGCTTTAAGAAAGAGTAGCACACTGCTGAGGAGGATTAGTCAAAGTATCAAGCTCACAAGGAGCTGTTTGATGCGTTTGTTAAGTCATTGCCTGTATAGCTAAAGCACGTCTTTCCACACATGGACTTCTGAGCACTTAACACAATGGGGGCAGGGCAGACTGCCGTTGGACCATGATGAATAACTTCAGCAGCAGGAAAGCCCAGAGATGGAGATTAAGCAGAAGTACAGTCGGGGTTATTAAAAAACCATAATCTTTCGGCTTTCCATCTTGCTCAAGGAGGAGGCAGTGCTTGCTGAAAGCAAACGGCGAGAGAGGGTTGTGCAGACATAGTGACTCAGGCGAGATAGTGTAAGAAAAATTAATAGGAAGACGGAGATAATATTTAAAATGAAAACAGAGCGAGATAGAGAGAGAAGTGTGTTCCTAAACAGAGATGACTTGGGAGGTTGCTATGAGGAAGCCCGGGCCAGAGTGTGTATGTTTTCCTTGGACCCTGGCCCCTTCGCTGTTTCCACAAAGTCGCGGAGCAGACCATCACCCCTAGCGTCAGGCTGCCTAGTTGGCTGAGAGGAAAGAGCAGAGGCGGACAAGCAAGAACAGGGAGGCCCGACACACAGCCTGCTTTCTCACATCCACTTAGGTCATGATCTCTTTGCGGCGTCTATCAGTCCTCAGTCCCTCGAGAGATGCTGCCCCGCTCTTTTGCAGCACGCCTTTGTTTTGACGAAGTCTAGAGGGGAAACGTGGCTGAGGACTGCAAAAAAGTTAGGGTGGAGCGGTCCCTCCGAGCTGCTTGGGCCTGCGCTCGGGCCTCACGTTTGCCCTTACCCTTATAGAGGTTAGCTCGCATACTGAAACGCCAGCCGTCAAGTGCGCAAGCTGCATAGCGCTGATGTGACTTCCATGCCAAATCGGATCGCTTGGATTTCTTTCTCCATTGCGGCACAGATGTAGCATCTGTCTTCCAATAAAGTTGTGTCTCGGGGCTCCCGAGACCATCTGTCACGTCACCTGCTGCTGTCAAAGTGTCGAAGAGGGAGATCAGTGTCAAAGAGGGAGATCAGTGTTTGTGGCCAGGTGGTCCAGCAGAGTAAAAGGTCAGGGAGGTTAAGTTAGGCCAATCCCGAAACCCAGCCCAGCTAAGAAAACTACTATCTCCTTGACAGTGGCCATGTAGCGAACACCATTCGTTTCAAATTCTCAGTCTGATAACCTCTGCAAGAAAAAAAACAGTCTAACTGCTCTCTTCCAGTTGTCCAGAAGTCACCAAGGGCCTGGGAGGGGGGGGAAGGCAGCGTTGAGATACTGAGCATTTAGTCGAAGGAATGCATGTTTTATCATAGTTATATCACTTTCTTTCTTTTTTTCCCAGGGGATCGCACAGCTGTACTCAACAACGTGGAACAACGGGTTGATTTCAAGTCCCACCAATGGTTCGGCGCCACCGTGCGTTCCCACGGCGACACTATTCTGGTAAGGTGACCCCCCCCCTTTCAGAGATGATTCTGGGGGGCCAGGGCTGTGAAGGACTAGTGTTTCAGCTATGTTTCCACACCGCTGGTGCTCTCCGCTGTCATGTTAAGGACTTTCATAGAAGCCTGCTCTGGTCATATGGCTGTGAGAAAGTTTTTACTTTAGGGGACATCTCACTCTGATGTGGGGGGGGGGGGGGTTGTTTTTTAAAAAATTTGTCTTTCAGATTACTGTCCATTAAATTGTTGTCATTCAGGTCCAATTTTCACCTCCAGTCCTGAGCATACCATAAAGACATATTTTGTGCCGCTCCCCCGCCCCCATGACATCAAAGTTGAGCTGCCTGTTGTTTCGTCTGATAGTCCGGGTTGTGATCCGGGTTGAGTTACGCGTCTACCCTGCTCCAGATGTACCACTGACCTCGGCCTGGGTCTCCTCCCGGGTTCACCGGGGTGTTGTTGCAACTGGAAAAACATCTCCCACCTAAAAGCTCAGTCCATTCATCACCACATCTCCTCCCTCCCCCCTTTTCCCTCCCCCGCCAATCCCCGTCTTTCTCCACCTCCTCCTCTCTGTAACCCAGGCTTGCGCCCCTCTCTACTCCTGGCGGACCGAAAAAGAGATCCCCCGTTCGGACGCTACCGGAACCTGCTACCTCTCAGTCCATAATTTCACCAAGTTTGTGGAGTACGCTCCCTGCCGCACAGGTAACTTGTTACCTCTCCTCAAGTCTGAGAGTGATGTGATTACAGCTGTTTTTTATATAGGAGCTAGAAGAGGGGAAATGTCTTAACCCATGTTTTTTTTGACTTAGTATTGTTTGTTGATGCAATGTGGTGGAATGACATGAGATAATTATGTGAAATCACATGAAATAATTCCGCTACGCTCCACTCTAATGTGTTTCAGAGATCAGTGATGCGGTGGGACAGGGATACTGTCAGGGAGGATTCAGCGCTGACTTCACAGAGGTAAGAACTATGTTCCTGTCAGCGAACCGCAGGTGCCTGGGATAATCTTTCCTTTTTTTTCCCCAGTAGTAATTCTCAGGATTTATCTTTCAGGATGGCAAAGTGGTGCTGGGAGGGCCTGGCAGCTACTTCTGGCAAGGTATGCAGGACATGCCAAACAACCATGAGAAAATTATGAAGCCCAAGCCTCGAAATGTCCATTCAAGTGTATTTCTCATTGCTGTTTCTCTCTCCTTTAGGTCAGGTGATCTCTGCAGCCAAGGAGAACATCATCAAAGCGTACTACCCAACCTATTTTGTGCAATCTGTGGAGGGCCAGATCCAGACCAAGCAGGTCCAGGCTAATCATGATGACAGTTACCAAGGTAGGAAGGACTAGTTAAGACTTAGTCCTCTTTTGATAAATACACAGTAGCGCATAACCTCATTTGTTTGCCATGCAAGCTGAGATTGATCTCTGTGCTCCTCGGGCTCCTACAGGCTACTCTGTTGCTGCAGGGGAATTCAGTGGTGATCAAGTGGAAGGTAAGTCCATAAAATACTCTATGTAACCACATGGCCCGTGGTAAGTGAGGTGTACAATAAAATACATTAGGGCAGATACATAGCAATGCAAATAATATAGCTGAAGTGAACATAAACTGAAGTCAACTACAATATTTTTCTTACTTGATTGCTGAGCTGGAAATGTCATCAATACTGGAATTTTCTTATCCTCTTGCTGGGTTTGACTTGATATATTTTTCCCTCCTAAATCTGTGCTCCATCTCTGTGCACCTCTCAGATTTTGTGGCCGGTGTTCCAAAAGGGCTCATGCTTTATGGTTCGGTAAGAACGTTTAATCATCACTCTTGCTTTGGCTTTCATTTTTGGTCCTCTTCTGAATGGGCGACTTGGGCTTTGGGCTTGGGACTGATACAGGAAAAGTAAAAGGAGAAAACAGCCTTAGTGATAGCATCACAGCAGGAATTATTTTTGCAGTGAATTCCATACCAGAGATTCTGTCTATATTGGAACCTATAAAAAAAGATGTTCACCATATGCTTCTGTTGTACTGCAGGTGTCAGTTCTGAATGGTATGGATCTGAAGACCATGATTAACTACACTGGCGAGCAGGTGAGTTCAAGAACTCTCATCTTCAAACCCTCCACAGCTCCTCCATGCCCCGCTTCCTCTGGGCTTTCATTGCTCAGCTCCTCAACGGAGGTTCTTAATTTGTCGAGCCAGTGTAAGCAAAAAATAATTTCCTCTGCAGCATTCGCCTAACTTGATTTTGGTCCCTTTCGTGGTTTGCTGTAAAGCTCAGTTATTGGGGGGAAAGTGCAGTGGCAATTTGTGCAAATGGTTCTGGGAATAGAGAAGCACTGAGCTTATTTGAACAGTGATGATTTGCTCAGCTGAATAAATAAAATCACATGCGAATTTGCTTACACTCTGGCAATTCACACTGCCTCTACGACATCCGTGCCTTTTTTTTTTTTCAACAGTGAGGTTCATGACAGACAGTTGCAAAAATGAGACTGAAATGGAATAGACATGGCACCAAACTGGGCCAAATCTGTAAAACCCATCAGGCCTTCATGTTTCCTTCGAGCTCCTCTTTATTCTAGTAAATCAGAAAGCAAGTCTTAGATTTTTTCAGTAGCATGAGTGTTAAAACCAAATATGTTGATAATGCATCATGACAATGAGATTTTCACTGGCCAGAGTCAAGGAAACACTTTTGTTTTACAGATGGGATCGTATTTTGGCTATGCAGTGGCGACGACCGACGTCAACAGCGATGGGTGAGTGTTCCCTGTTGATTTTTCTCTCCCCCATTTCTGGCTTTCTTTCTTGTTAAAAAGTTAGCCGGCAGAATCTAGATTGGACACAGTGACGCCCGAGGTTCCAGCCTCAAGCGTCACTGTGTCTGAGCTCGAATGAGGTTGTCCATTCTTCCTCTGCTGCCCTCAGGATGGTCGACATGCTGGTGGGAGCTCCCATGTTCATGGTCCGAGGCTCTGACAGCCGCTTGGAAGAGATGGGCCGGGTCTACGTTTACCTGCAGCGCAGCCCCCTGAGCTTGGAGCTGAGCCTACCCCACCTCACGGGCACCCAGGCATTTGGGAGATTCGGCAGCACCATTGCACCACTGGGAGATCTGAATCTGGATGGTTTCAATGGTAAGAAGGGGACTGTAGTAGAGGGAGTGATGGAATTTCTGAAATAAATCTAATTAGTGTCTTGAAATTTAATTGAAATATATTTAAAGTGCTTTAATCATAGAATAAAAAATATAGGTAGAAATAGTCTCATTGCTTTAAGATCTTAAAGTTCTCAAAATTGCAAATTAAACAATGAAGTAGTAAACGAAGAGAAGAAGGAACAATGATAAAATTCAAAACAGAAAACTTAAACGGCAGTGAATTATTTACATGTTATGATCAGTGTGAGTTTTGAAGGTGTGTTTTTTGGATATCCTCGCAATACAAACCATTTTTTACTGAGAGTAAATGGTCGGCATTATAACAACAGCTACTTCTTATGTTACCCTTTGAGCTTTCACTTGGCTACTGTGGCTACATTTTAACCTGATTTTTCCAGAAATGAAACGAAATTCTTGTGATTTTTTTTTTTTTTTCCCACAGCCTGCCAAAGATATCTCAGGAAACATCTCTACGTTCACTAAGCCATAAAATAAACCTTTAAAAAATATGTTTAAAAAAAGACTTAATCCTCGTACTAATACTGACATTTTTGCTCTCTGGCAGATGTTGCTATCAGCTGTCCATTTGGAGGGGAGGACCAGCAGGGGCTGGTCTACATCTATAATGGATACTCGGGAGGACTCAGGGAAAAGCCGTCTCAGGTGATCACTGGCCAGTGGGCAGCTGGCACTGTTCCTGCCAGCTTTGGATTTGCCCTCAGAGGTGCTAAGGACTTGGATATGAACGGGTACCCGGGTAAGCGAGGCCGGAATCATTGTTTGATATCACCATCATTAACTTTCAAACTTTTTTTTAGTACATTTTCTAATTCTGTCCCTTCATTTCCCCCAGATCTCATTGTTGGTGCTTTTGGTGTAAATAAAGCAGTTCTCTATAGGTATGTTGTTTTTGATAATCTTAAATCATTCAGGCTATTTATTCCTTTGAAGGAATAATTTGACATTATAGGAAATATACTTATTTGCTTTCTTGCTGAGAAAGACAACTTGCCCATCTATGTTGAATATGAAGCTGTTGCTAGCAGGCAGTTAGCTTAGCATAAAGACTGGAAAGGGGGGGGGCAGCTAGCATGGCTCTGTCCAAATGTAAAAAAGAAAAAAAAATCCACCTTCATGCACCTCTGAAGCTCATTATAATTTATATATCATATCTTGTTTATTTAATCTGTATAAAAACAGAGGTGTAAAAGCTTTTAGAGTTAGATTTTAGAGTTGTTGATGCAAAGGGTTTTTTCTTCATCTTTGGACAGAGCGAGTTAGCTACATCCCTGTTTTTCCATACTAAGCTAAGCTAACCATCTCCTCCACAGATATGGGACAGGTATGAATCTTCTCATCTAACTGTCAGGGAGCGAATTAGCATGTTTCCGAAAATGTCCAATTTATCCCCGTAAGGCAGGAAAAAAACGGAAACTGACTCCTTGATGACTATGTCTTCAATGCACATCCTTTACATTTACCCACAGGTCACGCCCAATAGTTAACACCAGCGCGTCTCTGACAGTCTACCCCTCCATGATCAACCCCGAGGAGAAGACCTGCATGATCACCAGTGGAAACACCAGCGTTCCCGTTTCCTGGTCAGTGCTCAGCTTGCCTGGTGCCGCCACTCGGTTTCCCATGACACTGCTCTGTTGGCATCTGTTTGACCCAATGGCAAAAAGATGCCCCCCCCCATACATAAACACATCTGTCCCCGCAGGAAGTTCTGATAAGAAATATCCTCTCCATCAGCAGTCAGGGTATTAATTTGCACCAAGCGCTGCTCTTATCTGGCCCATTTTCAAAATCTCCATATCACACTGTTTCTGTTGAGTAGCGGGGAAATAACATGCTGAATAGCAGCATTGTTAGCCGGGTTTTGGCCTCCTCCAAATGTGCACGGTGTTCGTTTCCAGAAAAGGGGAAAGGAAACAGACGACGCTTGCTCACTGCCCAACATGGCTGACACTGTGTTCATGTGTCTGCCCCCCTACCCCACTCCTTCCCCTCCAGGTCCTGATCCATAAAGGAAACTGTTGTATACACATGTGTCTTGATTACGCTACGTTGGCTGGTGATGAGGAGTTTTTTTGGTGGGGGTGAAGGAGAGCAGAAAGGATAATGGGAGGGAGTATGGAAGGGGAGGGGCAGGAGTTTTTTTTTTTTTTTGCAGTTGCTTTGAATGAGATATTGTTTGGCGTAGGAACACAGCTGGGAAACATCAGGACACGTAGACTCTGTGAGCGTGCGCACAAAGGCAGACACAGGAGCATATACAAGAAGTTAATGCTACTACTCGAAAGGAGTCCTTGTATTCTCTCTGTCTTTCTGTCTCAATTTTCACTTCTCTTCCCCTTCTCATGTGTTTTTTTTTTTCCAACACACTCCTGCTTTTGCTTTCCCCTAATTCTTCCTGTTTCTGCTCTGTGTGTTTTTCTGTGGGTTTTACTACAAAAAGGGACTTTGGGTTTTTTTGGGGTTGCAGACTTTTCAACAGTCTTGGGCAGCTGATGTCATGGGAGAGAGCTCCAGGCTTATATAGACAGCCACTGACTGGTCAGCACTGAAATCCGACTCGTTGCCCAATTTCACCGATCTTAACTCTGCTATTCCTTTGTGTGTGTGTGTGGGGGGGGGGTGCAGTGGGTGGACATGGAGACGCAAAGATTTATCGGGCTGGCTGGCGAAAGCAGTCAGATGCCAGTTTGTCTCAAAGCATTTGGCATTTTTTTCATGCTATTCATTGTATTCCCATTACACCCCGTGTCTTGTAATGTGAGCCATGTAAGGAGCTGACGAGAGAGAGAAGTGACGCGAGAGAGAGAGAGAGAGAGAGAGAGAGAGAGAGAGAGAGAGAGAGAGAGAGAGAGAGAGAGAGAGAGAGAGAGAGAGAGAGAGAGAGAGAGAGAGAGACACAGAGACACAGAGACACAGAGACACAGAGACACAGAGAGACAGAACAAGCGAGGGGTCCTGTGCATATCATGTATTTATGCTGAATCTCCGCCATAAATGAATATGCTTCCCTCATCATGTCCTTGTCCCTTTCCGTCCAAAACAGTGTCAACCTAAGTTTCTGCATATCTGCTGATGGGAAGCACCTACCAGGCATCCTAGGTGAGCCAATTTTCCACATCTGCACTTTATTACAAGTAAGAAAACTGTCAACTAGCCACTGCTGGCTATGCTTTAAATCTAACACAGTCTGTAGGTTAAAGTATTTTGGCAGGTGATGTAGATTTTTTGGGATTTTGTTATGACAAAAAAGGGAGTTCAGCATGCCAGATATCATCTGTGATCCACCTTTAAAGATCAAACCTCGTCTGTGCTCAATCCCTTTCCCTGTCAACCCCAAGTTATTACCTCTAATTAGTCTTTCCTCTATATAGAGTGTTCCCTGTTGCCATTATGTTTTACTTACATTGACTACATTGTGTGTGCTACAGAGGATTTATGGAGGTCTTTTTTTTTTTTTTTAAGTTGCCATTATAGGAGTCAAGGACATTTATCATGCCATGAATGTTCATTTGTGCACGCGTGTGTTTGTGTGTGTTATGTGTTCCAGACTTCCAGGTGGAGGTCCAGCTTGATAGTAATAAGCACAAGCAGAAAGGGGCAGTGAAGAGGGCTCTGTTCCTGGATTCCCAGCAGCCCTTGCTCCAGAGGAGAGTGAGGGTCCGCCACGGCGAGCGCGTGTGCAACTACACAAAGATCTACCTGAGGGTATGCCCCCCTCTCCTGCTACAGAAAAAAACTCCATGAATGAGATCATACATCTTGTGACTGAGCCTTTATAATGGTCATAATAAAATAAACCAGCAAGAAAAGTGAAGAAAAGCAGGTTTTCCAAAAAAAAAAAGTGTAGAGTCAGTAGCTTTGGTTATTTTACAATCTTATGTAGTCCTGGGACATTTTTGTGCAACAGATTCCCACTTTGTACAAATTCCATGTTACGAAAAACTCTGGTATGTGTTCCTTCAACTGCAGGATGAGAAGGAATTCAGGGATAAACTCTCCCCCATATTTGTGGCCTTGAACTTCAGCTTGGATCCCAAGGCTGCGGCGGACTCCCACGGCCTGCGGCCCGTCCTCAACTATCAGGCCACCAGCGTAATTGAGCAGAAGGTAAGCTGATGTGCGCCACGCTTCATTCCACCTTCCGTCCGGCACAGTTTACTCACCCTGAGGAGGTTCACAGAGACTTCCGGCATTGATATATGGCGGAGGAGTGTTTCCTAATAATGTGCATGTGGTTCTTTGATTGCCTGGACTCATGCTCTCTGAGCTTAGCTGATACGAATATCCACCTCACTGAGTAATCGGTCTCCGTATTACTGGCCAGCTACTTGCTGACTTTCTCCTTTCCCCGATGAAAGAGTGAGTCTGTTCCAGTTTCTAAACTACTCTGATGGGAAGAGCTCCAGAGTGTCTGAAAAGCTATTTTTCTAAAATGAAAATGTGAGGCGTATGTACAGTGGAGTGTTTCCCTGTACCAGCAGGAATAGCTCTCAGCCTGCTTGGCCGTGTAACAGCGTGAAGGTGAGTTGTCCCAACGCCGCAGAGACAGAAGGTCGGTAGATATTTCAGGGTGGGGCACAGCCGGGCTATTTGCCCATCTGGTCAAAAATCTTCCGGCGTCCGGCCAGTTTTCCGCCGGCGGGGAGCCGGGGTCGGCTCAACATGTTGGCGTCCTCTCAGCTGTGGCGCGGCGTGCGCCATGTGCGAGTTCGGCAACAGCATTTGCGGAATGGCAATCAGCTCGGTTTTATCTCCCTCCCCGTCTCCATTTCTCTCTCTGTTCCCGGTCGGCTTCTGTCTTTTTCCTGTTGGATCGGGACCGAGCCCTGTCATTGATGTCCTCCCTAGATATCAAAGCTCCTGGGCCTCCGACAGATGTGGTCTATGGCTGAGCTGAGACCTTGAGACGAGCCCTTAGCTAAAATATCAACGTTAAACCTGAAAAAAAATTATTATTTTTTTTTGCCAAGCAACCAAAGAGGGCAAACTTGATCTGTATATGTGTGTGTGTATGTGTGTGTAAAATAGGAGTGGAAGTGGTGTCAGGCTGCCAACATATTTCATTAATCTCGCCTTAAGACTGTGTGAATGTAACAGTGTATAAACAGTGAAGGGCGACTATTATACCACAGCCTTGGCCTTGATCAGGCACATGATGCCGTATTGATTTCCACATATGCTTTGAGAATATGTGGCAGACCATGTAACATTTCAGTGACTCTGCCAAGTTCTCACTCTCCTCATGCTGCACTGAGAATGAAAGAGTTTTTTTACTTGACACAGTCTCACACTCTTTCTCTCTCTCTCTCTCAACCCAACATATCCCACGTGTTTCTATGAAGAGTTGTGGCATCGTGATGGTCTATTAATCGCCTTCATTACCGGATCCCGTATGAAAAGATACATTTGTGCGAAACCAGAAAAGGGATTCCAGTTCTTGTCACCTATTTAAAACTTGGAAGAGGCCGGAGCTGCGCATCAATGCCCCCTTTGTTCTTAAAATAATGACGTCTGACCAAATAAGCATGACCGTGATTAATAGGCACACTCATATCGCCATGTTGGCTTTTTGATTTCACCGCACGATGCTTGCTGTCATTGTGTCACATGTTGATGCGAGTGTCGCTGCTTATCCACCGCGGCGGGGCCCCGCAAAACGTTGTCTTTTCCTGCCCCGCGCGCCCGTATGGGTCGGGGTGAGCCCGTGGCCGAGTTAGCCTTGGTGGTTACCATGGTGTCCATAATTAGAGCCCCTGGAGGGTGTAATGACAAGAAGGGGGCACTTGGCTCTCTCTAATCTCCTCCTCCACTTCTATTTTTTATCCTCACCGTCATGAGCATCATCACACTGTCACCGCCGCAGCGGGATGCAATTTGGCGATTCCGCAGGGCTTTTCCCTGCAGCTGCCGTTGCCCTGCCACACGCTTAGCGGTCGCCCACTTATCCAGCGGTGTTTCTTTTTCTTTCTTCTCTTTCACCTCCATTGCAATCTCGGAGCCCCCCCCCCCTTTATGCTATTTCAGGGTCGACAGGGATATCCTGTGACTCAGAAGGTTCCTACCAGGCTGCAGGCTTCCCCTTTTTCCATATGATCATATACTGCTGCGGTTCGCTGGGTGGCGCAGCGTGTGGCGAAAAGCGTGGCCCGCCACATAGCCCTCTGATGTGGGACGCCAGTGAGAGCTGGCGGCTTTGCGCTCAGCTCCGCAGGGGCACGTCCTCCAGCGAGAGCTCTGGGCTGGAGCCCAGTTCATCATTTCCGTCTCTCAGGATCGCAAACAGAAAGCATGTGTTTGTGTGTGTGTGTATGTGTGTGTGTGTGTGTGTGTGTGTGTTTGTGTGTGTGTGTGCATTGTGCCAGGACAGCTGGTTCAGGGGGAGTGTGCCTGCGCCTGTTATGACCTCACCGTGTCCGTCATTGTCCCTCTGAGCCATAACATTGTTTTTAACTGTCTGATGTGAAGTGATGGTGTCTTGTAAATAAGGCGGGGGGGCTGCAGTCCAGGTGTGTGTGTTGGGCCGGGGAACGTATTAGTCATACCACATGTTGCATCTTGCTGCAGCCATCCTGTTGTCTCATATAAACCGATATCTGATTCATCTATTGGGGCCTAATTCTCTTCACGTGTACAAGAAATGTGTTTCCTTTCAGAACCTACTGTACGGTAACCACGTTCTGCAGCCCCTATTAAAACTTTTACCACCTCCAATGTTCCTCTTTTCAGGCTCAGATTCTGTTGGACTGCGGGGAGGACAATATCTGCGTTCCTGATTTGAAGCTGGCAGTCCACGGGTGAGTCTGCTCGACTTCCTTACATATTTCTAAAAATCCCAGAGCATATAAATTTCAGGAAATACACCGGAATGCCTTGCATAATACATAGTAAACTGTGAACAGGGTAACAGACACTGAACTCTTCACCTCTTCCATGCAAATGGGACTTTGGGTTTGAGTGCTAAAGCATAAATACAGCTGTTTTTGTTGTTCTGCTGCTTTGTGTAGATTAACATAGCAGAGAGAGGGACCGTTAATAGCCACGGTCTTGCAGCAGTGTTGGGCCACGCCGTCCTCTGAAAACTGGTCGCAGCTCTGCTACACAGGTGCTGCGATAAACAGTTTTGGGGGGGTGGGGGGTGGTAAAAGACAGGAGAGATGAAAGGGATGTGTTTGGAAAGTATGGGACTGTGTGCCAGGGTCCTGGCCTCGTTGGCCTCTGAGGCCGTCAGTAGCACCCTGCCTTCCCGTACTTTGATTCGAGCAATGTGTTAGCATTTTTCCTCAACAAAAAAAAACCAAACAGCCTCCCCGATACTCCCTTCTCTGCTCTGTCATTTCGATTTTGCATTCCTATATTTATCTACCATCTGCCCCCATTTTTCTATCTCCAACGTGCGGCTGATCTGTCACATATGGAATAACCTGCTGCGTGTCCGTGTTGGTGCCGCGCTCCCTCCCAGGCCGCGACTCCAGGAATCAAGGCTGCAGAAAAAAAGGCTGCAGAAAAAAAAAATGTGATTAGTGCAGTTAACGTAATGGCCTGGTGTTTTTGTCTGCTCTGGAGCAAATTATGGAAGCCTAATAGTAGTTAGAGGGGTTGATGGGATGGGCGATTAAGTGGAATTTTCATAATAAAAAAAAAAAAAAAAAAAAAAAAGAGTATCCATCATTCCTGCGATGTTGTTTCTTCTCTTCCTCTGCCAAAGAACATAACCTGTTAGTCCAAGGTTCCCTCGGGGGAGCTTTAAGATTTTGTGGTGTTTTCTAATTTTGAGCTTTCGTTTGGTTTGAAAAGTGCGGTGCCAGTTAGAATCAGACTACGGTCGACGGTCGGGCTGGCAGGGGATCAGCCTCAGAAAATCTCCTCTCGCTTTTACTCTCTCCTGCCTCGCTTTATGAGAGAGGAGGCTGTAATTAAATGCGTCTGTGTTGCCCTCCATATGGAATTTCTCATTGTTCTAAGCCGTGGAAAGAGGTGGAGGGGGTGAGAGAGAACACGGAAAAGGGAGGTGTTTAACTGTCCTTTGCTCTGCTGTGCAGCGTGTATGACTTTATCACCACATCGAAAAGTTTTTGTTTAAAGTTTGGGGCGGGCTTTGTGAGATGAATCTGTTACACAACTTTTTGTAGCCTGGCTCTAAATAAAAAGGATGCCCGGCACAATTCCTGAAAATGTATTAGGTTCATTAAAGCAACAATAATTTATTGCCCATTTTACTGCCGGCAAACACGAACAAAGAATGTAATTGTTTACTCAGAACACAACATCCTAGCACCACTTTGTTCTTTTTTATGTGTCTAAACAACTCCTGATATCATTTAGGCCGACAATTGACCCTGTTAGTGATCAATTTTTCTTTTTCTCTGACTGGGTGCTCAGGGACAGGAAGGAAGTCTACCTGGGCGATGACAACTCGCTGACCTTGACCTTTAACACCAGGAATGAGGGCGAAGGAGGGGCGTACGAAGCGGAGCTGTACGTGGTGCTGCCCCCCGAAGCCGACTACAGCGGTATCGCCCGCAATAATGAGGTGAGCGGAACCGCAAACACCGGGAAAAACCCAAGATACGTCCAGGAACTAATACGTGTCTCCTGGGACTCTTGTTCTATCCTTTTTTTGTCTATTTTTTTCCTTTGCTGTGGTTTGACATCACGTGTCCTCTCGGTTCCCCCAGAGCCTGACCCAGCTGACCTGCAGCTATGAGACGGAGAACCAGACTCGATACCTCAGCTGCGACTTGGGCAACCCGATGAAGTCTGGTACCAGTGTAAGAACCGCCGCCGCCATTTTTGTTTTGTTTTTTCCCTTTAGCTCCATGCCCTATGACTTTAAGCCTTATGATATAAGTCAACAGTCAACACTGTGTCGTGGTTTCCTGCTCTTTGTTGGAAAAAGGTTGTGTGCCATCCTCAGATTAGGTGTGAACAGCGCAGGAAAAAGCCAGTGTGTGCCAGGAAATGTTGTGACACACCATCTGTGCCCTCAGTTACTTGCTGGGCAGAGTTCCCCATTTTAATGACGGCATCAGAAGCTTGCGTGTTCCTTTTAATAGACCTGCAAAGAAAGGCTGTCAAGTACATGTTAACTGGAAGGGACTTTCCAGTTTCAAAACTAGTTGTTGACATGGAACCTTCTCAAGTTAGTTCTATCTGTGAAGGTCTTAAATTGCATCACATGATATTATTGATCTGATGCAAATGAGTTGTAGCCCGTAAAAAAGGTAGAAGCAGAGAGACTTAATGCACAAGTGATTTACTGAGCAAAGGAGAAAAAAAAATATATTAAAGTGCACTCCTGGAACACAAAACATCGAATATACTCTCATTCATCACTACGCATAAGCCTTCAGATGACAGTTTATGTCCTGAAATATGCGATTATGCGAATTCTTTGGAGAACAAACAGATCTGAAATCATAATAAAAGCACTGGAAATAGAGTATATAAACCTCATGTGGACACGCAGTATTTTTTTGTCAAGGCAAACTCTGTTAACCCGCTCCTCTCTTCTGTTACTTGTTAGGTAGTAATGGAAAATCTCATGGTTGGAGAACTGATTCTTCACATAATGATGATGATGATTAATGTGTCTGATCTCTGTCTTTGCAGCTGTGGGCGGGCCTGCGCTTCACGGTGCCGCGGTTGAAGGACACGCACAAAACCGTCCAGTTTGAGCTGCAGATTCGCAGGTGCCGCTTGATGCTAACATACGTATACATATGTGTGGATCCAGATTTGGCAGCGTTGACCTTCACAGCTTGAAGGATGTTAGCTAATCAGAATCTGTCTCCTCCTCTCATTGTTTCCACAGTAAAAATGAGAATAACTCCCAAAGTGAGGTTGTGCCCTACAAGCTGGAGGTGGTTGTTCAGGCTGATGTCATTCTCCAAGGGTGAGCTGAGTGTTAGGTTCTCCTTATTTGAACTTTAGGAAACTCAACAAAAGTCTGTATTACCTCCCATATACATGTTCTCACATCTACAATCTCTTCTCTCTTTTTCTTTTTTTTAAGTGTGTCTCGTCCAGATAAGGTCTTCTTCCCGCCGGCCAACTGGAAGGTGACCAAAAACTATGGGGTGGAGCAGGACGTGGGGCCCACAGTGGAACATATCTATGAGGTAATCAGCCATAGCTGTGCAGGCTCATTGGGGCTGAGCAGATTGGGTCGGAAAAGCAGGTCCTACTGTTCATGAAGTCCGTCAACTTCCCAGTGGCGAAGGAGAACCGAGGAAAATATACTCCAGATTACGCGGTGTGATTTATTCTCAGGCTGCGCAGATCCACTTTCGCCCGGGTGATGTTAGACAGCGCTCTACTTCGAACGATCGAGCTGCTCTTGAAGTTTTCTAATGCCTCGCATACCTCTCCTGTTTTCATTTTCCAGTTGGTGAACAACGGGCCCAGTCGGATCAGCTACACCCTGCTGGAGCTTTTCTGCCCCCTCAGTGTGCAGGGTCACAATCTGCTTTACCCCCTGGAATTCTCCACGAAGGGCCCCGTCAACTGCACCTCCAACAAGAACATGAACCACCTGCGCCTCAAGGTGAGGGACATTCAGATGGGTGCACAATTCTCAGGGTCAAATGAGGCAAAAATTGCACAGCGAGGTTACCCCCCCCCCAGCAGATTCCCAGCCAGATGTAAGATTAACGGTTGGAATCCTCCTGCCGCTGGGCCCACATCCACCTCCTCCTCCTGCCTTCACAGCCCCACCCAGGACACTCGGCCCGCCACTGCTTTGAAGTCTCAGCTCTTCCCTCTCCTCGGCACAGCTTGACGAACCACCTCACCCAGCAGCACACACACACACACACACACACACACACACACACACACACACACACACACACTCTATCATCTTTGACAATCCAGCAATGTGCCCCTTATACCATGTTTGGGGATTTGTGGGCAGAACAGCCAGCGCAGTTGTTAGTGTTTAGATTTCAAGGTTGACAGATGTTGAGCAGGGCTGTGAGTGTTCATCCGCCTCAGCCGTGATCTAATGTTTTTTTCCTCCCCTGGTGAGTTGCTAAGTGCAACGTATTTCCACGGGAATCCGTGCGGCGGAGGGCTCACATGCTTCTGATTAATGGCAAAAAGCCTCGGGGTCATGCTAAGATTAGGTCTTATATTGACAGAAATGGTGGCGTGCTCTTCTGCCTGATGGCGTCAGTTTCTGTGTCGTCCTAATGGGTGGTGTCTTTGTGTGTCTGTACTCTCTCTTCCTTCAGCTCCAGCGCACATCCACGGAACCACCGATTCTGGCGCTGAAGGCCCCTGAGCACCATGTGGAGAGGAGGGACATCCAAAGGAACCAACTGGCCCTTTTGACTAACCTGGTAAGATTCTTCCATAGGAATTGTCACGTTTCATAAAAATAGCATCTTGCACTTAAATGAATGAACGTTATAAGCCGAAAAAGTGAAGTCTAATGTAATAGGTGGCTGATTACTGACTTGAAAGTGAGGGAACAAGGCGCTTGAGTTCACAGTTTATTGTTGTTATTCTGTTAAAAACCAGTTTCGCTCCACATACACAGTGGATCAGGACTCCCCGTTAAATGAAGAAGAAGAAGGCTGAAACAGTATATTTTACAGCGTCGTCTTGTGAGCAGATCTGGGCCTATTTTGGTGACACCGGCACTGCTCTTACACGAGGCCCCTGGGGCCGGGTAATTAGGTTATGATGTCGTTAAAAGGGAGGGGTCAAAGGGCACAGGCTTGTCCCTTTGTGGTGATTAACATTAAAGAGTCTTCAGTGGTGGCGGAGAGGTTGAGAAGAAGTCGTACATGTGAGGCTGTTTGTCAGTGACGCACTGTTTGCTTCACAGGCTGCTCTCTAATTTTGGGCTCTGGTTGGCGTGAGCCCCCCCCCCCCCCCCAGGCCTTACACACTGGGCCCATTGATTGACCCACCTGCAGGCTGCTCTCTCTGCCTCCATCTGTGGGTACCTGCCACTGCCAAAGAGGTCTTTGTCTGCACGCCTGTGGCTCCTAACCGCGCTCGTTTATCAAGCACGTCCAGCGACACATTGGCTTGAAGGGCCCTATTCTCCCATTTCCCCCTGTGTCTGCACTTTTGTTTTTTGCGCCAAGTAGGAGAAGTCGTCCCCGGTCAAAGTGTCTCTTGATTAAAGTGTGTTAGTGCTCTGTGACGCTTGGGTGAAGCTGTCGACCTACGTCATAGTAGGACCATTTAAAATGACCCGCTGAGTCTTTGAAGACCCCGCCTATGCACACAGAACAAAGGACTGGCTGTAATAGTCCTAATAATAATAATAATAAAAAATCAAAGTCATTTAATAATTATTTTCATACTTTTCTGGATAATATCTGTTTATTTATAATACCTCTTACTCTAATTGCGTTGGAGTTCTTTAGTAATGTTGAAATACATCTGTATCGGCAACTATTGTGCAAAAAAGAGTGATATATTTGTTACTACTTTCTAAAGTGTTGCCCTTCATAAAACCTTTGTAAGTTGCAAATACCTTGGATTTTTCAGGCCGTGCTGAATATTTTTGGCAGGTGTTTGTTCCCCAACGGGTCACGTGTCTTTTTAGCTTTTTGATTCATCAGGATGTCCCTCTGGTGGACTACTCTCTGGAAAAACCTGCAGAGAATCTGTATCAAATCTGTATCATGTCAGGAAGTGAAACCATTTTAATAATAATGTTTTAAATCACTAATAAGAATATATGTGCCATACATTTTCTCATATTAGCATGTAGAAACTGAGCTACAGCTAACAATTATTTTGTCCCATCGCACAAATTTGAAGTGGATAAACTGTACAAAGATGTAAAGCAGAAAAATCCTCAGATTTCAGTGGCTAGGAAAGAATAATTTTTCCATCAGTTGACGCATTGAATAATTAGCTCATCGATTCAGCTTCAGCGTTAACTTACACAGGCCCTGCGTGTACAGCAGCTGTGCAGTCGGGACAGGCCGTTAGTTTATGAGGTTGTGGGAACAGCCTCCACGCCCCCAAGCTCCAGATCTTGACCACGTAATCCCACCAGGGAGGATATGTGGGACTCGGGTTTGAGGCATCCTTGGCGCTGGACCATGTTCATGTCATTTCCACAAAACTTCTAGGCCCCGGGGGGGAATTAAGTAGGTCCAGTGGGAGGAAGCGGACTGATACGATCCCTGTCTGTCTGAATACCCTCATTAGTTCTGTCTAAGCCTGAGCTTAAAGGAACCAGGCGGGCACTGTCTTCTCCTCCCGTTTCTTTTGCCCGACTCGGTGTAATGAGGAAACTAATGCGCTCCCGCAGGAAACCCGCTGAAACCTCGCAGTCGAGGGGTGGTCTGGCTACAGCACCGGATCCAAAACACACTATGCGAACGTTTTAAAACGTTAAACTCACCAAGCTGCATTGTGAGAATCTAATTAAGACTGTGTATGCTGCAGCCTTGAGAAAAACGGGCTGGTTTTAGTGGTTGGGCAATAATGTGGAGAGTGGTGCATGCTGCATTTTTACAGTCTCATGACATTCCTTCAATCTAATTCGAAGCAGCCGTGGAATAGGGATCATAACATTGGACTCTTTGTTATATTTATTTGACCTGCAGCATTAGGGCTGTTATTTGTCTTTCCCATATTTGCATAGCCGGTTTTTCTTTCCTTTTTTTTTTTTTCTGCATGACCTTCACCTGCATCTAAGTCATGTGACTCTGTTATTCAAGTTTTGCAGGGATTATATGTTTTTTAGATGCTATCTAAGCCCCAGAATGACTTAAAACATACCAAACATTTAATTAATATTGTCATTCTTCTTATTTCCACAGTCCTGCTCTAATGTGGATTGCTGGTCGCTCGAGTGCAAAGTGGGTCTTCTGGAGAAGGGGACCACTGCTGTCCTCAAAGTGCGCTCCCGCATCTGGGCCGAGACCTTCATTGAGGTTTGTGACTAAACACGTAACGTTCATACAACACATGCTCCCTGCAGATGACAGAGGCAAGGCAGCGGGAAAGGCTGTGAACTATAGATAAGTGTTCCCCTACTGATTTCTGTGTATTTTTTCATGTCAGGGATTTGGCAGGAAGGAAAAAAAAAAGCCATCTCATCAAAGCATTGAAAAAAGGAAAAACACTGCGAGTCAAAACCTCAATTGTGGGGCCAGCTATTTGCTAGCCACACCAGACAAATAGCCGCAGCAGTCGGTCTCACATATTTGTTTGTGTTGACGAGGCATCAGCATCGGTTCCGGATCAGTTCTCTGAGGCTGCCAGTGTGCGCGGTCCCACGTATTTGCCTTTAAATAAATGGGGACGACAGTTGCTAGCTGGGCATGGCACTGTCTCACGGCTGGCCATGTCCGAGCCACACACACACACACACACACACACACACACACACACACACACACACACACTGTTTACCAACCCCTGCATGCTCTAACGTGAGGCATATGTGTGAATGTACTGAAAATGCATTATCTGGCAGTCACAGCCGCTCATGGGACGGGAACGCTGAGAGGAGTTTCCTCGCCGAGGCGAACCTTGGTCTCTGTCGCCATCTGGTGCACGACTGGTGGCTCGCACGCATTCTGAATCCGATGTTTTCCTCCCTCAGAGACAATATAAGCAGTACGTGCTGGAGTGCTTGGCCAGATACAGTGTGAAGAAGATGCCCTACGCCATACCGCCCAAACATGCGCCCAGTGGGCACAAAAAGGTATTCAAGGTCTTTGGTGGTTGATTTAGTCGTCCTTTCTTTCCAGGGGTACCATCCTAATTTTTTGGTTGTTTTTTTACCGTGTTCAAACTGAGATGAAGACAAACTGCGCTCTCATCCTATAGGTGGTGACCCCGGTGGTGTGGAACAAGCCAGATATCGAGAACTCGGTTCCGCTGTGGATCATTATCTTGGCCATCCTGGCCGGTTTACTGCTCCTGGCTCTACTCATCTATGTTCTCTACAAGGTCGGTGCTGCACTGAAACAAGGGTTTATTAATTCTAGTACACTGCCATCCTGTATACTGAAAAGATTAATGAAATTCCACCAAACTAATTGTGTCTGTGCACATTTTTTTCTAAACATGTTTTCTTCTTCTTCTTCTTCTTCTTCTTCTTCTTCTTCTTCTATATTTTTTGCAGTTTGGCTTCTTCAAGCGATCTCTACCTTATGGCACCGCCATGGAGAAGGCTCAGCTAAAACCGCAGGCTGCCTCTGAGGCCTAAAGGGCCCACCGGAGTCACCGGACCCGCAGTACCCGGCCGTATGATTGCAACAGAGAAACACCATGAATATGTAGAGTGGATCAGAAAGCAGTTGGAAGAGTTAGCTGAAAAAAAAAGAGACCACTGGAACTCCACTGTGCTGCACTAGAAGAAGACTAAAAAAAAAAAAGAAAAAGAAGAAAAAAATCCAAAGATCTTCAAGCCAAATGAATGTTTGTTTTTTTTTTCCTTTTTTAATTTATGTTTGTTGGCAGGTTGGGATTGTTACCAAATAGAACATTTCTCTGTGCCTCGAGGCTAAGACGAGACTGAACAAAAAAAAGAGTCAGCCTTCCGGATGCAACGAGACCGTTTCCTTTTGTGGATCCTGGTGATGGAGAGTCGAGCGGTACCCATCTAACTGCCTTCATTATCTTTGGTGCTAATGGACTGACGTGTTCCCCGCCTCTGATGGGGCTTGGGGCTGGGGGGGGGGCACATGTGGATCGTGGGGGCCGGGAGCTGTGAATCACACTGCCTGCTGAGGCCCGATTTTATTCCTCTGACGTGTGCTAGAAAAGGCGTCCTTAATCGACAGAAGATCACCAGACAGGTCTCGGGTCAAAACATTAACCAGGCTAAGCCAATTCCAAAGCTCCGCGCCAAAATAAAACAAACAAAACAAAAAACAAACAAACAAAAACAAACCAAAGGAACATTCTTTGCTGTCTTTACGTCCACTCAGTTCGGGTCGAGACCACCGGGGTGACGTCGTCTGGAGCCAAAGACGTGACAATCGGCGGTGTCGCGGCCTCGACAGATCAAAATAGCAGGGTCGTCGCTCTCTGTGCGGGCGCGAAGGATCCGTTTTTGTTTTTTCTTTTCAGCTTACAGTTTGTGTTACTGTGCGATACTGTATTTTATTTTCTTTTTTTTTTTTTTTTTGAGTAAAAGCTGCCTGCCTTTAGAAAGAGAAGTGGCTCGAGTCACCCCACTGCCGAAAGGCTACAGGGACTGAACATTTAAACGCTTTGTGGTTGTTCCTTGTATTTGTGAGGTACATAGTTTTTATGTACATTAAATGTAAATACTTGATGTCCATGGGTTGGTTAGGGGTGTGAGTGCGCCTGCATTCGTGTGAATGGTGTATTTATGAATGTTTGTTTCGTGTATGAATCGGTCATTACCTTTTTTTTTTCCCACTACTTAGTCCTGTTCATCCCCGTCACCTCTGTGGCTTGAGATCATTGAGGTCAAGCCATTCTGCAATACTTATTGAACATGATCGCATAAATGCCTTTCAGCGTTCTGAATGATTTGTTTAACTGCACAGCATGGATTAAAAATACTCATAACCTCAGTGTATATTGAAAAGAAAATTTTTAAAAAATTAAAAAAAATTTACAAGGCTACCGTCCAGATGTTAGCGTCCTACAGGATGTCTTGTACCTCTAACAAAGGGATAACAGCTAGGCACTGGGAACTCAATGTTGTTTGGAAGTGCAATATTTATATTCACTTGTTTTTTTTTTAAATATTACAATGCTTTTCTTTTGTTTTTATGTTTTAGTTGTGATAAACCAGAACTTTGTGTGTCAAATTATGCGATAAGCACATAGACTAAATCCTTACGTGAGGCTCCGGCTCTTCACGTTCACTTGCTTTCTCAACACTTCAGGCGTGAAACTTTCTTCTTTTTTTTTTGTTTGACTTGAGATGTATTCACCACTTTGCTGGACCACTTTCCGTGATCTTCCTGATTTATTTAAGATTTTTATTTTTATTTTTTTTACATATACCACAGACTGATAGAAACAATTTCCAGTAGAACGTATCTGGAGTTGAACCGGGGCATGTTGACACAGTTTGATCATTTATGTGCTCTGCCGTTGCACCTGTCCAAACACTACCATTACACTTACCATATGTTTTACATTTGTAAACTCTTTTCATATGGCCCCTCCTATCTGATAGTAATTTACTATTGGTCAAAGGATCCACAAAATCCCCATTTAACTGATTTAAATCCTTTAACACTATCTACATGGAAATTCTTTACTGAACAGGTAGGCCTATTATTTATAATGACTGGGGTCATTTTACTACGTCCTCCACGGTTACATCAGGAGAAGGCACTGGGTTTTTTTTCCTTTCTTCCTTTTAACTTTCTTTTTTTTACTGTCTTAGCTCATTTTTCACTCTCCAGGACTTTCAAAAAGAAGTTGTAAATATTTAAGACATGGAGAGTATTGAATTCAAATGATAACTGATTTGTTGTGAATTTTTCTCACCCCATATTGGGGAGAACATTTTTTTGTTGGGGGGGTGGGTGGGGGGGATCTTCGGAGGTCAGTTTTTACCTGTTACGGTTTGTACTTTAAATAAAAATATTTCTCTTTTTACAAATGCGTGTGCTTTCATTAAATACACAAAACTGAGAAAATAATTTATTTTAGAAAACATCGCTGTATGAAATCATGTGCAAAAGAAAAAAAAAAATCTGATACAATAAATCATTTTTAATGTGAAAATACTAGTGCACCAAAAAAAGAGAAAACTGACCTCAAGTGATTGGCTATGGCAAAGATCCGTAGAACGTGTTCTTATGGACCTTTTGTGGAACCACTGCTGTGGTTCTCCCAAAGACGTCGGTAAACAAAATATCACATAAATGAATTTTAGACACCAGGGACAGGCATACGCTGCTGTACTGTACATGCTGTAACATTAACTTTTTTGTCTGAGGGTCGGTTTTCCACTGTGTGCTGTAAGGCTATAAAAATAAAGTGTCCCACAAGTCGAGTGAAAGCAGAACTGGATTCTCTGGTTCAGCGTTAGAGGTCATTACCGTGCCGAGCCGCACATGTTCTCTCTCAGCGCCGGGCTGTGCAGAAAGCTCCTCCGCCACGGGCCAGGCTCCCTGGATCGCAATGATTGTCGAGAGGTTCCGTCTTATTCAGGGAAGCGGAGACGCTTTCTTCTTCTGCCCGGCGGTTCCGACCCGCGCCACAGTCCCCGCGGCTCTCCGCCCCGTCCGCGGGCCGAGGTCCTAGCATTCCAGCGTTCTCGACAGCTGCGTTAGCTTGCGCTGGTTGTCGATAACCTTCAGGTTCTGAATGTAGTGGCGGATGTTGCTGGGGCTCCGCAGCGGGAGAGCGTGGTCCGAGTCTGGGGGAGAGGGATACGTTCAAGCACAGGAAAAAAGAAAGAAAATAAAAAAACAGCTTCCCTTTTCAGTGCGAAAACGAGGGAACGCGACGGTCGCCGATGTGGTGGACGTGGCTTACATGTGGATATGCGAGTGGCGGGCCCTTCCAGAAACATCCGGTCCGCCAGGCCCCTCTGTGGAGACGAAGGCACTGCAGAGGAGAAACAAGAGTTGACTGACCTTGACTTTACCCTAAGCCTCTCATTCATAGACACAATCCCGACATTGACCATTTACTCCGATGTGCAATTTTCTTTTTTTTTGACCCGGACCAAAGCGTGAAGGGTGCATCCCGGTTCTCTTACCGTGAGGCTGGCTCCTACATCCTCGTACCATCTTTACTGTCTTGGCAAGCATTCGCTGTTACAGTGGGAGGAAAAGGATCTCGGGTCAAACTCATGTAGGAGTAAGCAAGAAAAGTTTGCCCCCCCCCCCCTAAAAAAAACCCCAACATTTTTCTTTCTTACCATCTTCTCAAAATTGACCAATTTGTCCACATAGTTCGGGTTTCCCTCGTGGATGAACGTCATGTCTGGGCACAGGCGGAAGCAGAAAGACGCGTCAGTAATCGCTCTCCCGGCGATTTGACGCCGTGACGTCAACGGATTTATGATTATCTGAGAGAAAGTCGGTCCGCATGACGCTCACACGCGGGAGCCGTACGAGCGGCGTTACCTTTGAGCAGCAGGGGCATGAAGGGGATGTACGGAGGGCTGAGTTTGGCCACGGCCAGTCTGTAGGCCCTGTGGTTGCGAGATGGGTCCTGGAAGGAGCAGAGAACACGCAACCACCGTGAGCTGTCTTTGAATTGCAGGGAAACCGTAGAGAGAGCAGGACGCATCTATGAAACCAACTGAAGCAAGAGCAAACGATGGGACTTACCAACAATCTCTCATAGGCGCAGTAAACTCTTTTTGTCTTGCTGGGTATTCTCTGTAACAGACAAGCAAAACGGCGAATGAGTCACTCGCGGACCTAGTGCTGGGTAAACGACCTCTACGGCGCTTACGGTCGTCCCTGCTCACCTCCCAGGTCTTGTACAGCCTGTGCACCGCGCTGTTGCTCAAGCCAAACATCACAGCGAAGAACGAGTTGAGGTTCTTCTGCTCCTTCAAGCTGAGAACGAGACGGGACACGGGTCCGTAAATAATCAGGTCTCAGACCGACAAAAACGCCGCCGTCCATTCACATTCTTGTTGGGATCTTTTTGTGAAAACATTTTAAATGCATTTTTTTAATGTAAGCGGCTCTTACACTGCCGCGATCTTGATGAACTTCTTGAGCAGAACGGCCCGTTTCACCAGGTCTTCGCAGAGGCAGAGCTCGGTCACCACCCAGTACTGCACCTCGTTGAAGCGGCGCACGAACCTCTCCAGGTTGGCCGTGATGGCGCCGGGGAACTTGTGGCGCCCGAATATGTAGTGGACGAGCTCCACCTGGAGGGAACAGTGAGACAAACAACCGCTGAGCTAAAAAAAAAATTAAATAAATAAATCACAGGCTGGAAATCAAAGGGAGGCCAGTTTTCTTTTTTTATGGTGTGTTTGCTTTGTTTCAGGTGAATTTGTGGATGCGACTTGCGTCGGGAACACGCCAAACACGCGGGAGGTGTCGCATCATGGGCCGGTGATCCGGTCGCGAAGCTGCCGCTGCTGACGGGGTAAAAAAGCGGCGCCGAGTGTGACTCAGACACTTTTCCATCAAAGGCCCCTTTGTTGGCTGAACTCTCCAATGACAGACACCCGCTGAGGCATTTGAGTGTATAAATAAGCAGCCCCCAGCCCCCCCCCTTTGTTCTCTGGCAATTAGCTTAGAAACCGCAGCCGTGTCTGCTGAGTTACCTCATGCATGGCAGTGAACAGCTCCCAGTCGTAATTTGCGAGCTCGCTGGCGATGTCTTTGGAGCCCATCTGTTCGAGGACGTCCGTTGTCCCTCGCTCAGGACCCTGCTGCTCCTTCAGCGGCGTCTGGGGGGGGGGGACACACAGAAAACTGCATTTGCGCTCTTTCCTGATGGGCACGGCGCTGCTTTGAACAAAGCCTGGAAGGCACCTGTTCCTCACCAGTTGCTCCACGTGGCTGCTTGTGCAGACGAACAGCCTCTCGTTGAGACCCATGGCGGTGTAGACCGCGGTGGCGTCCAGCTTCAGCTGAGCTCTTTCTGCGCGCATTGAATACATCAAAAACTGATTTTTAAGCATAACGAACTGAGAAAGAACAGCAGATTATTAAAAAATAAAACAAAAAAAAAACAGAACACAACTTCGGGGGGGAACTGAATTAATGTGCAGCTGTGGAGGCTTTTTTCCACCAAACTTACAGGAAAGGACGATTTAAAAGAAAAACAGCTGCTCTGCTAAAAAAAACACAAAGAAAAGAAAATAGATGATATGATGTGTGTTCACTGTCCGAGTCCCACCTCCCGTGGAGTTCATTTTGACCAGGACGTGATCTCCGCCGGGCCTCCCTATTGCCGACATCACATCCTGCACCGACGTGTTCACTGGGAGCATCAGGGTGAGAGGTTTGTTATCCGGCCTGTAGATCTCATACAACACTGCAAGGGGAGGGTGGGGGGGCAAAATGTCAAGATGATTGACGGCACGAGTAATGACGTTTGGTAACGTGTGTGCGGGATGCTGAGCCTGAGCCGCCGCGAGGCCGTAACACGCCGCAGTGACGCAGATCGGAGCATCTGCGCGCACCGTACAGCGGTTCTGGTCTTGCCGCTCACCTTTATCCTGCGCTCTGATTGGCTGTAGCCTGCCCACGGGCTCCTCGCAGTTCGAAAACCAGTCGAAGGGCTGGCTCTGTGGGGAAGCATCAGAGTGACTCGGTGAGCTTAGCGGCGCTGAGCTGCAGCGACGTGACATTTGAACTGGCTTTTACCCCCCCCCCCGTTTAAAAACGCATCACTGGTGTTAACGCTCTCTTTGCTGCTGCCATCGCAAAACGTTTCATCACAAAAGCAGATTCTATGTGAAGGTGCTCACCCTGCTCAGCGACTGATATCCATTCTCCATCCTGTCGAGGTATTAAAAAGACCAACAACAATGTTAAATAGTCTGCCGCAATATTTAAGAAATATGTAGAAACAGCAGATGTTGTGAGATATGCTTCTAATATTTAATAAGAAAAAGAAATATAATGTCATAATTTACACTTTTGTTCTTCTCCTTTCCCTAAACTGTTCCTTCAGCAGGCTGGACAGACGGAAATCACCCGCCACCTCCTTCTTCAACCTCTGTTTCCGGGCCCCCGACATGGGAAATTAAAAAAGGAAAAAGCAGTGACATTATTATTGTTTCTCCTCATTTACAAAATCTGTATTCTCAAAATGCGATGGAAGCATTCTGATTTCCACAAAACCGTTCAAAGAAGATGTATGTGGTTAAATCGAGCCTGTGGCGTCACCTCCAGGAAGTCCAAAGCGATGGGGTCCTCTTTCAGCAGGAGGCCGTACAGCGCCACCCACTGGCTGACCAGCTTCACCACCTTCTGCTTGCCGTTGAGGACGTAGGCGGCCTTCTCCTGATCCGAGCCCTCAGAGAGCTCTGCCTTGTAGGTGCGGTGACGGTTAAGGGGCAATGACATAACAAGCTGTACAAGCCGAGAATCTGAGGCTATCACAGTGGCAAGTGTATTACAGCATATTATGGTTTGCTGGCATTTAAAAGCTCTCGTTTGCATGGCGAATATCTTCACCACAGTCAACAACTTAGCAACAGCGGCGGAAGCGGCGGCTTCCTTTATCATTGCCGTTATCAGTGTTATTGCCTGTCTCAGGATATTGGTGCTGTAGGGCGGGACACAGCTGGCTGGAGGGCATGAAGACCTTATGGGTGAGCAGAAAGTCGCTCACACAGGGATCTGCAGGGAGAGAAAGACATCGCAACAGCGCTGGGTTAACCAGCTGGTTGGCCCCGGTCCCCCGAATGACTCGGGTAAACGAGGCAAAAGGCGGCGAGACGCCCGCGGGCTCCTACCTATGGCGTCATTTCCGTTAGAATCTAACTTCACTGTTTCCAGTAGGTGCTCCAGGATTTTCTCAGGTGTTCCGGACATGACCGTGTACCTGCACAGAAAGGCAGTGAAGAAGAGCTGATTCTTCGTCACAGCATTGTTGCATGCACTACTGCGCTTCCAGGTTTGTGTGATTTAACAAGGGCACAACTTTTCTTTTATACAAAGAAGCAAACGTCCTATTTCAGTGACGGCTGATGTAAATTCCTTTAGGTTTTGACTGTGTGGCACCTGTCCAGGGACTCAACATGGACAAAACAGGGACGAGAGATTAACAGAACTGAGTCCACAGCAGCGCTAGTGTCTCTGCGAGGCCGTACGCACTTAGGTGCAGTGGGCGCTTTCGGCTAAAGGCGAACATGGTTTTGTTTCACAATTTCCAGTTAGCACTGAATGCAAACTACAGTTCAAGTGAACAGCCTCTGTCAATTAAGAAATAAAGAAATAAAAAAATTACTGGAACCACCTTATCGCAGAAGCAGAAATAAAGGGCCCTTGACATAACGATTGCATAGTTTGTACAGCTGACTCCCGTGTTTACAGAGCATGAAGAGCTGGGCAGCGGCGAATCACAGACGAGACAACGAGGTGTCTGTCCGTCACAGATCGTACGTTTGACCTCGTTTCAAATGCCTTCCGACACATACTGCGTACGTACGTCATAACTTCTCTATTTCTACGTACGAGGGCTTCATGTCTAGGTTGGGCTCTTTGGCTAATAAATCTTGGTGTGTTTGCGGTGAGAACGAGAGGGGGTGGTTGCAGGGCGCGCGGGTGTGCAAGCCAGGAGGGAAACATGGGGAAAGCATAATGACCTAAAGGTGAGGTCGGCATCGAGTTAATTCACTTCTATGTTTGTTAAAACACTTCAAGACTGATAACGAGCCATTCGAGGCGGCGGGGTTGAAGTCCATTTCTTCTCTGGCTGTTAGGTGACACTCCATTAATCAGAACTCGATTCACGTTTCGACAGAAAAACAAGGGTCCGCCAGGCCGTTCCCTCGCGCCATGGCGACCGTTAAGCCGCCCGCGGGTTTTTTTTTAATTTTTGTCTCACAGGCACGTTCATCAGGGTTTACTCACTTGCTGTTGCTGCCCGCTCCGCCTTGCCCGGCCGAGTCGGCGCTCTTCTCCAGCACCAGCACCGACGTCCCGTGCTCCTCCAGTCGCACCGTATTGGCCTCCACGTCCTGAGGAGCGGGAAACAGGGTTAGGGTTAGACGACGACCCAGGTCGAATGCATATTTAGTATGTTTGTGGACCTGGCAAACTTTTTTCCTATATTTTTGACGCTGACCTTGAGGATGCGTATGAAGTCCTGTTTATCCACGCGGAGGAAATGGCAGTTGTCCTCTCGCAGGATGATGGTGGCAGCGCGAGGGGCGTCGTTCAGCAGAGCTAGCTGCCCGAAGTCCTCCCCCTCGTGTAGCGTGGTTACCAGCCCCTGTGTGTGTGTGTGTGTGTGTGTGCACAAACGTTACTGTCAGCATCACATGATACCAGGCAACAAGGCAACTCATGCGTGATGATTCTGAGAATTATCGGTTGTGTTTTTGTTTTTTTCATGACCGGTGTGTGGAATTTACCTTCCCGTGCGTGATCACGTTCACGGAGCCCTTCCAGATGATGTACCACGAGGTGCCTTTGTCCCCCTGACTGAACACTGCACCACAAAAAGGACAGTCAGCACCAAGGTTGGTCATTTACAAGTGTCTCTGTGTGAATAAGCACCGCAACTGCACGAGGGTGAGGTTAACAGGGAAACCCAGGCACAAAGGGCCCCTTTATGTTCGTATGGTTTTCACATTCAATATCAGAGGGGCAGTGTGAGAGGCGGAAGCGCACATGATGACCTGATTGCTTTCATTGGCGTATTGAGCCAACGACATGAGCACATGAGAGTATCCCTAATGTTATATATGATCGGTGGACATAACATATTTGAAAGTTGTGTGTTGTGCAGTAGACGGTGTCAAGAAGGTGTTTTTTGTTTTTTCTTGCACAATTAAAACGAGTGTGAGTATGTGTGTTTGCATGAGCGTGCGCATGTGTCCATGTGTGCGTTGTGTGTGTGTGTGTGTGTGTGTGTGTTTATGTGTGCACAGCGGGCCGCCCGAAACCCGGAGCGTCGCACTCACAGACTGTTCCGGCCTTGGCGTGCGATTCGAAGACCAGCACCGCTGCCAGCTCCTTACGCACCTGTAGGGCACAACGGAGCAAGAGGTGAGACCGGGCCGCACCGAAGACCCGTCTCCAACACGTTATACTGCGACGGCTCGTTCGTCAGAGTAACTTAAGAACGAGGGGCAACTAAGGGCTTAGGTTTCAAATTTTAATCTTTCATTTGGCATAAAATATCAAGAGCGTTATTGTTGATTCCGTATTTGGATGATTACTAGCTTAAGCACAGATTCCAACTGAGATGTGCACTGCAGGCGGGGACCCACCGAGGTGGAGAGGTGAGCGGCAGCCTTGACGTGGAGCAGCTCCTCGTAGATGACCTCCAGGTCCTCGGCGCTCCTCTGACTGGGGCTAAACACGAGAAGAGAGGTGAGGCGCCGCGGAGTCGTTCAGTTAAAAAATCAAAAAAGCCCCAAGATGCAACCCTCCGCTCTACTTTGCTCTTTTACAGATGCTGTAGGAAACCCGTAGCAGTGTCACTCATGACGAACAGGAAGAAGACCAGGTAGCGTGCAGGTAGCGACTAGGTGATGCTACGCAAACGACAGGGTGTTCACACACGATGGTTATGCATACTGACCATTTTCGCAGAATCATGGTGAGCAGAGCATCGGGGCCCAGCTGGGACAGCAGCGACAGGCCCTCCTGCAGCTCGTCCTCCGAGTCCCTCTCGTTCGTCGCGTGGTTCAGGCCGAGCTCCGAGTCGTGGAAGCGATAGAACTGGTTGTCCTTGTCGAGGAAGTTCAACTCGTGTTTCACTTGATCGAGGCACAGCAAAGAAGAAGGGGGGGGGCATTGGGCTAAATTTAACTGAGACTGTGGACCCATAGGGATGATGGGATTACATAAAGCAGAGTTATTTGTGTTTAATGGATATAGATTAGTTTAAGGGAAAAAAAGGAACCAAAACAGGAAGAAAACTAGTAAATATTGAACTTTAGGAGACTATGTTTGTCGTGTTTCAATCACGCAAATCAGTGCAAATCTATTCTAAACGAGGCCCTTCATTCCAATGCCGCGGCATTCGCGCCCTGATTGGAGTGGCCTCCTCCGGGGAGGCAATGTCCCGTCCAAAGAGCGCGAGCGCTTAGCGAGCACTTGACGGAGGCGGAGCACGTTGCGAAACGAATGCCTTGGCAGAGCCAACCGCCGGATTTCAGGCCGCTCGAGCACCCTCCGGGAAATTCTCGAGTGCTGCCTGAGACATTATAATCAGATGATATCAAAAAAGAAAAAAGAAATGAAAATGAATACGACAGGTTTTTGTTTTTGGTCTTTTTTTTTTTTGTGAGGTTATTTCACATGCTTCTAAAGTCCAAGCTGTGGCATGAGCTCGCCAAAAGACATGAAAAACATGTTAATATTTTCTCAAATTTGGCTCCTGTTCAAAGATTTTATAAGTAAATCTGAACATGTTTGATGAACATGCAAGCAAGCACAAAAAAAAAAAATTGCGCACATGGGATTTGCACATTTTCATCGCATTTCCTCAAAAGGGAAGCGGCCTTCCCTCTTACCGTGGACGAGGATCCCTTCGTCCACCAACACCTGCCACATCCCGACCGCCTGACTTCTCGACTGGAGGCATTCGTTCTGCTTCATCAGCCAGTCGACGAGCTCTTTACCGGAGCAGCATTGTCTGTGCGGAGGGATTCAACACGTCGGTTTCCTTTTTTTTTTTTTTTTAATTTCTGCGCCGCGAGGCCTTCGGCTATTTGAGTGCGGACGGAAGCCACGCCGCCGCCGGTGAGCATACCTGTATGTTTTGAGGTGGTGCTTCCTGTCTCGGATCAGGCCGGGGTTCCTGTCCATCATCACGCTGTACACCGATCTCGCCGCCTTCACGACGCGACCTGAAAGGAACTGAAAACGCATTGGAAAAAGAAAAAGTTATCGATCAGTTAAAGTATTACTCTTTTTCTAATATAGGAATGAATGTACCACACGTTTCCTTTGAAACTGGGGGAGAGAAAGTGTGAAAGGGTTTTTTGAGGAAGGAGGAGGAGGAAGGAGGAGGAGGAAGGAGGAGGAGGACATGTAACACAGATTGTCTTGTTTACCGAAACAGCCACAACCTGTGTGTTGCTGGCAGAGAGATGTTTGTGTGTGGGTGAGCGAAGTCAAGTGTGTGTGTTTGTGTAAGTTTCCTTGCATTTTTCCCCTCAGCGCGTTGCGATGGCGTGCACCTCAATGGCGTGATCGGAGATTTTTTTTTTCCCCGAGTGCGTAATGTGGTGCAATCGTGGGTGAGTTGAGAGTTTGTTAAAAAAAAAAAAAAAAAACAACCACAAAACAAAACAAAAAAGAAAGAGCGCCACGTTACACCCTCCCACACCGTCGGAATCAAATGCTGCCGAATCTCACTCTCAGGCTTTCGCTTTCCGACCACCCTCGGGAGTATTTCCTCTGTCCCCTCTGAACGCCCCCCCCCACCTACACAAACACACACACACACACACACACACACACACACACACACACACACACACACACACACACTCACACTCACATACTCAACTCACTCACATACCCGAGCAAAAAAAAAAAAAAAAAATGGGTGCAGAACCTGTCATCCACTGAGGCAGAAGTGAGGCTTATGTAACAAGAATGCAATCGCTTTGTTGCCGTCCCACTTCAGGCCTCTTCACGCTTTACGCTCTGCTTCTGTTCCCAAAGGCAATTTGGATCAAACTAGCCTCCTGACAAAATACATGCCGTCTTTAATGATTGACAAAGTTGACACTGGTTTTTTGTCCCCCCCTCGAGACCCCCGCCCCGCGTCACCCTATCTCGCGTCTCTAGAACCTGGGTCTTGTGATTCCACGAGTGACTCAGTCGCTCGCCTGTTTGTTCTCTGGATTTCCCTCCAGGCGGTCGCTGTTGGCCCAAGGTGGTGGCCTTGGACCGACAGTGCACAGAGCCCAACAATGGCCGGTTTCCTATATTCTTTCCTGTTGAGTTGGAGTTGTGGCAACGGGCGGGAGCCGGGGGCAGAAAACGACTTGCGCCCTTTGTCTCCTTAAGCTTGCTCAGGATATTTAAAGAAGTAAAAAGAAGGAGAAAAAAAAAAAAACCTCGCTGACCTTTCAAGTGACCGCCGAAGCGGGCGGAGCCTGTGCTCTTTGACCTGGGCTCCAAGTTCACAGGGGCCTGCTAATTGTGACGTACGACTACAGCCGGGCACCCTGGGTGACGCTGGGCGCTACGCGTTCCAACCTATCGTTCCCACATCGGCCCGTTCTGTTCCCAGACCTGACATCAGCGGAGTAAACGTGAATCCCAGTGCTTGGCGTCGGCTGTGACCCGCCGGAGTTATGTTCTCTAGGGGTCACAAGTATTCCCAGGGGCCTACCCCCCCCCCAGCCCCGCACCCCCAGGACTCCTGTAGTCTCATTCTCAGACATGCCAGCTCCAAAGGAAAAAAATAAAAAATTGGTTTCTTGATGAGGAAATTTTTCCATTACCTAACCCCCCGGCCCTTACAAAAATAATATCAAGAGCCATATTTCACCGAGGGGCTCGGCCCTCACTGGGAAACCTGACAATCATGTAAACATTAAGAAAAAAGAAAAAGAAAAAGGAAAAACTGGAAAACTGTTTCTGTATTTCATCCCAGAGCCAGCTGTCCGCCGTGGATCCTTTTTTTATTTTATTGTCTTCACGTAGGCCAGCTGATCCCGTTATCTGGGAACTATAGCCTGCTGGTAACCGTTCAGGCCGAGTCATATTACAGCTCAAACAGCTTTCCCATAGGTCGGTGACACAGGGTACGACGACGACGACTCTCGGCGTAGTGTGGAGGAAGCTGACAATTTGACGTGTGGCCATAAAGCCCTTTTACGACAGGGGGTTTATTCTGCTGTTGAGGTCAGCGAGGACAGTGAAGAGCCAGCGCTTTAAAAACTGCTTGAAGACCAGTGATTTAAAGTATATAATCAACTTGATACTGGTTTAAATTGTCAGTTTTATAGGTCCATATTCTCTATACCTGCAGATCAGCTGCTGTACAGCCTTGGTAGGAGAAAGGTTATACTTGTCCTTATCGTGACACTAGGACATTATATATTATCGTGTGTAATTTTCTTTAACCTCATTCAGGAAATGAGGAGCGTAACATACGACTTGGTTTCGTTGCTTTCGTCTGGCTGGGTGCAATGACGCCACATACGGCGTGTTTTTTCCACTGTAGGCCGAGACATTCGCCACCCCCCCCCCCCCCCGACCTCCCGGAGACCCTGGTGGGGCTAAGCTGAGAATCTGCCAGAGATGAGCACCGTGTGTGAGTTGTCAGGGAGGTTAATGCAGCTCTGTTGACTGGAGTTTATTTTCAACCCCCTCTGTGAAAAAGGAGGTGCAGTCGGTTTTCAGACCTTTAAAGTTGTACCTGTAGTTTTGTTTTTTGTTTTTTCCAAACTTACACGACCAAATGAATCCAGCTTACAAAGTCCTGTAGCCGCAGAACGTACCCCCCTCGGCCAAAGCAATGAAAAGTATGCGAGAGGCTTTACAAACAGAGATCGCAATCTTCTCTGGTGGCTGCATTGGAACATTGCAAACTTTTTTTTTCTTTAAACAAATGAAAAGTGTATTTTTAGTCAGAAGCTACTGAGGTCATGTATGGGTGAACTCTTCCTCGCTGTGCACAGGTCTTAATAGGGAAGCTGCATCTTTTTTGCTTATAAAAGTTGGAGGACAATCAAATGGAGCCTATTAAAAAACGATCCGTCTTGTACATTGCTATCGGAATGCATGACGCTCGTCAGTGACTTTCGGGATCCGGAGCCGACGCTCGCTTGGCAACCAGGCGCACACATCTCCAGGACGTCAGAAGCACCTGCCTCCCGCGGACTCCACCGCTCCATCCTATCTGTATCCCCTCCAGCTCAAAGCAGAATCCGCAGGCGTCGGCTCTCTCGCTCTCTCCCACCATCGATTCAATTTTCTGGGAAGAGGAGACCACTGAATACAAAACAGGATCCGCTTTCCATCTCAGACCCTGTTGTTGCCGCGCTGCCGGAGAAGCCGAGATGGAACACAGTGTGGGGGGGTCAATTAACCGCGAAACCCCGGGGTGGCCTTTAGACTCCTTTTGACTGCTCGCCTTGCCCAGAATGTGTGTGTGTGTGTGTTTTTTAAGACTCGCTTGATTAGTGATGCAGGACGTTACAGCCACAAAAAAACAAGTTCAGCAGTTCGAGAGGACGCAGTGTGACCTCGAAACGGCGGCAGAGGTCAGCGCAGCTGTGGGGGAGATAAAACGTTGGGGCTGACGACGGCTTATAGGGCCGCATCAAGGGCGGCGCCAGCCAGCGTTATTAACAGTGAGTGGCTAATTAGCAGAGCGACAGATGGAGAAGTTGAGGAGCCTGATATGTGCTTACAAACTTGATTATGTACGCGGCTTATTATAAGATGCTAAATAATAATTAAGCTCAAAGAAAATCTAAATATGCATTAGAGTTCTCAATAATGTTGCAGTAAATGATTAATATTTGCTTTGGGGCTAATCATTAGAGAAACAATGCTTCTCCTCCGACCCCGTGTCTCCTCTGATGTTCAGCAGGAGTTCGGAAAAAAGAAACAACCCAAAAAACAACCGGTGAGAACATTGGATTACGGTGAGCTGCGGGGTAAAGGGTGATGTACCAAAACATACGGCACGGAACGGCACGGCACGGCACGGCACGGCGCGGCGTACACACCTGCTTCATTGTGTCCTTCGAATCCAAGGCCTCCTGCAGTGGGGTCTGGGGAAAAACAGAAAGCAGAGAGAGACGTTATCAGGACGGGGCCACATTTCTGCATTATCTGAAATGGCCGAAATAAAGCAGATAACCTGCTCGGGAACGGCATTCCGCAGGAAAAACTGGCCCGACCGGTCGCTGGTTACAATCTCAACTGTGGTCGCTGCACCGTATAAACAAATATAACTAAGCTGGACGGTCCAGATAGAAAAAGGATAATTATTTTCTTTTCACCGGGATTGGGGTCAAAACAAATACATTATCTCAGCCTGTGCTGTGTTACCATTGTCTCCCTATTGTTGGTGTGGGAGGACATGAGGTGTGTGTAATGAAGTGGGAGGAAAAAAGTACTCGGGCATCAGCAGAGGAAAGTACATAGCCTGTTGCCTTTTAACTACAGAACTCTCCTTTCTTATCAAACGGCTTTTTGAAACCCCAGACCACTTAAAGGCTGAATCTAGTCACCACAGATTCAAACGTTTAATCACATATTATTTCTGGAGACTCCCCGGCCCTCTGCGCTTAGAAGCATGAGATCGGGTCCTGTATTAAAAATCTGCTGGCATGTACAAATATACAACATTCCCGAGTCTGCACTTCGCTCTAAGTTGTACTTCCTCTCTGTTGCCTAGCTTTTATGTTTTTATTATCCCACTGTAGCTACCACTGTGTACTTTTATTCCCAAGGCGACTTCTCTTAGTCAATATAATTCTGAGACTTATGAAGACAATCATCAATTTAAGATATCTCACTTCAGATCTGATGGGTTTTGTTTTTTTTTGAGGGAAGAATCAAATATAACTGGTTTCATAGGAACTGCAATTTTACTTCGTCTCAGTTTAGGGTGGCTCAAGTAGCAAGGACGAAACATTCACTAAACAGGATACGAGTGTCTATGCATTGTACGATTAGCTTGAAAGAAATTTCAAGCATGCAAAGTGATCATATGGCCTTGCTGACAACAACATGTAAAATAGCTGACTCCATTGATCAGGGAACCGTGATCAGCTCCTCGCATCGCTGACATACATCTGCAAATTGTCTCCAGTCCTGCAGGCAGACTGTGTGGCCTGTTTTGTCTGGTTGGCTGCTGGCTGCAGCCGGGTTACGTCACATGACCACTGCCTGAATGGCACATTGCCAATAGTTCTATCTCACTTGTAAAAGAAACAAAACAAAAAAACAAAACAACCTTCATTAACTCCCACTTTAAGTCTGTTACTGTGGATGAAGAGCTTGAAACTGGAGCTGAAAATTCACCGAGACTGATTTTGTTTCTCGTCAAAGGATTTTCAACTGAATACGACTCCACGAAACCACATGTACCACATAGTTTTATCAGTTATGACCAAACTAGAAAGAAAAAAACGACATCCGTGGCCACACACGCGCGCACACACACACACACACACAAACACACACACACACACACACACACACACACAAACAGACACACACACACACACACACACACACACACACACACATACACACACAAAAATGTGGAAAAACCAGTGTCCTCCCAGGTCTTTAGACAGAAAGACACAATTAGGAGCCTTTATGAATGTCAGGTATTTTGGTCTGCTTTCGTCTCCACGTCTGGCGGCTGGTATGCCAACGGGAAGCAGATTGCCCTGGCATCTCCCAACCATGACAGGGGAAACGGGCTCAGTTTTGCCCCGGTTAGGGGCATCTGGCTATGCCAGCCCACAGGAGGAATTAGCTAATTCCTCTGAGCCAGTTTAATTGGGCTCATTGTTGACAACAAACAACAATGGACAGAGAACCTGGATACCATTTTGGGGAAAAAAACAAAAAACAAAAAAAGTGAACTCTGCAGCTCCCTGCAATTCCACCTAACATCAAAACCTAGGTTCACAATGTACAAGCTCTACAATGCATCGTGTTCATAAGGCAGATCCAGATGCTTTTGTACCAATATAGCACAAACAATGTCACCATAGAAAAGATAATCATGTGTGTGTGTGTGTGTGTGTGTGTGTAAAATGTTGAGTCAATGCACTTATTCATTTCAAGACCAGGGTGCACTTAGAGCTTCACACTTTTCTTTCTAAATCCTGTTAAACTGGCGCCGACGCTTTACTGTGTAATTTCTGGCGATACAAGATAAACATAAAAAAAGCTGGAGCCTCGCCGGGTTCGGCCTGGATGCGCTGAGAGGCTCCTGAGGCATTTAGGAGGAAACAAATAATAATAATAATAATAATAATAATAATAATAATAATAATAATAATAATGAAAAAAGAAAATCCAAAGCAAAATCAGTTATCAGTTGTTTATGCCCGGATTAGTCGTCTGAGCTACTCTCTCTCTCTCTCTCTCTGCGTAGAGGACGACTCCAGTATTTGGCTGCCGAACGCAGGAAGTTCAGGACACGGTCTCTGACCCGGCGATGCTTGAAAGTTGAAGCAAATTTAGACGCCGAGAGCCGCATCTTCCTGTGACCTGGAAACAATAACCCCCCCCCCTTTTCTGCAAAATTCCTTTACGAACTCTCCTGTAAACTGAGTGTGTGTGTGTGTGTGTGTGTGGGGGGGGTGAACAATAAACAATACTTTATTTATAACTCGAGCTTAATAAAAGGCTTTACGCCTTTTTCCTTTTTTTTTTACCTTCCTGCGCCCCCCACACCCGAGCTGCTAAAACAATAGAGAAAATCTTTGCTTCAGTCTAGTGGAGGCATTGCTGAAATGTCTGTATTATAGTGTGTGTGTGTGTGTGTGTGTGTGTGTGTGTGTGTGTGTGTGTGTGTTGGGGGGGGGCAGACAGTGTCATATGGTGGAGGTGAGAGAAAGTGAGGTTGACGAAACCTCATTTTTTAAAAACACACTGTCCCTGTCACTTTCGCCACCTCCGACTCCTGCGACTAAGACTTTTCTTTAACTGAGTTTCGGCACAAAATTTTTAATTTTATGCATTTTCCTCCTCTGCTAGAGGCTGGTAGTCACTTTAACGACAACAACAACAACAACAACAACAACAACCAGGGCTTAGGGGGCTTTTAAGCCTCCATGTGCCAGACAAGACATTCATGCTAAAAACTAGAAAGATTTCACATTGAGTCTCCTAACACACGAGTCTTTGAGAGCAGTGAATAGTAGAGTTATATTCTATCTATTCCAGGACATTAAAAGAAAGCATGATCTGCTACAGTAGTTCCTTATTCTGTGTTGAAGCCCAAAATCTGCATGGTTATGAAAAACAGACTGTGCTCGCCCTTCTCCCGGCTCATCCCTACTCCTGTGATGAGGATCAGAACCAACACTGGTGCGTTCCGGCTCCTGTCATCGCTCTCCCCGTCTCCCATCCACCGGCCCCCACGGCCGCGACCCACGGAGGAGAAACATGAAAGCAGCATACCCAGCTGATGCCCCGTACAGTCGGCGTTTCCCCCGAGTAGCGGTCCGGGAACACTTGGTAGTTTTGGCTCCGGAACAGATGCATCTCGACGCTGGATTCGGGTCAGTCGACGAAGACAACAGGTTTCCCGGTCAGAAGATCTGCGCACGGAGCTCCGGACATCATCCGCGGCACGGCGGCGCAGCGCGACGCGACGGTCTGGTTTCACCACTACTCATTTTGTATCAACGCCCCCCCCCACTCCCCTCCCCTCCCCTACTCCCACACACACACAAAAAGGAAAAAGAAAAAGGAAAAAGGGGCAGGGTGCTGAGTGGGGTCGCTCCTGCATCCGCAAACCCGGAGTGAGGTCGGGCTGCGCTGCGCTCAGACACCATCCACCCCTCTTACGCAGCACAGGCGCACTGTTGCCGAGTGCGCTCCCGGGCCGCTCTGAGAGTCTGCCTCCTCCGGCGTGTCCACAGAATAATTCACCACCGCTTGAGTCATCGGGCGTGAGACTACAGGTGCTGCTTGTTTTTCCTTTTTTTTACAACTTGTGCCAACTTTATTTTAAAAAAAAGAATTAAGTAAACAGAAAATGTGGATGCGTCAGTTTCACCAGGCTCAGAGATCTAACTGATGCCAGTGTTTAAACTTGACCAGATCTTGAACTGTAACCACACTGTGGTGACCAAAGCCCCCTCGACTCAGAAAACTAGTTTGCATCCTCATAGCTGGATTTAATGTGATGACCATCTCAATAAAAACCCCACCGTCAACAACAGGATTTATAAACTACCTGTTCAAGTTTTTTTTTTTTTTTTCCACCTGACTCTTGGCTCATGAGACTGGGTCAAGGGTATTTAAGTAGGCACAGTGCTCCATGCGGGCACAGTGTGGTCTAGTTTGCTCAGTGCAGTGGAGTTCAGAGCGGGGGCCCGCAGGAGCCGCAGAACTCTGCACACACACTTATCAGGCTGTCCAGCTGTCTGGCCTCAGCCGGGTCTGCGGGCGCATGGAGGTGCAGATAAACCGCCTTCAAGGGCAGAAGGCGGTTTGGCACTCGGCGTCCCGTTGTCGGTGGTTTAGTCCACACAGCCTGAGCTAGTGTGTTTGTCATTTGCACAGGTGTTGAACCGTTACACTCCCATTACTGGTTCAATTGGCCAATAAAACTAAAAAAGCCTCGACACGTAGCAACAGGTCTATTGTCGTTTTTCAGCTGCGAACACAGGTTGCTATGCTGCTATAACCCCATCTCCCTCCTAGTCTCTGGCCCAGAACCGATGTCTCTGGCTCACAGTTAATTTACTGGCTTCGTTAATTCTGTAGGACAGAAGCGGATGACTTACTCCCCCATTCTCTGGTGTGCAGCGTCTCGGCGGAGAACAGATAGATTTGACCAAGTTCTCCATAGAGAAGATGGCTTGACGTGAATCTGTGTAAAACATGGACAAACAGGGCAATAATTAGTAACCTTAACAGCCTGCAAGGAAACGGTGAGAATCATTAATTAGTCAAAGCAAAGTATAAAGGTGTAAATCTGCTGACTGTCAATTGGAGGACAAGGGAGGCCTCTATACTAGATTGGTTTTATTTAATGCACCTCTAGTTATAGCTGGGTCATGGTGAACTGTTTCTCGCAGGCTGATCACATTATGTAAGGCTTTTTAAAACCCCAGCTATTGTTCCAGTGCGGAGCTGCCCTTCCTGTGCCGACCTGAAGGCCTGAGTCAGTTTGCCATGGTTTTCCACCAGATGCCCTGTTCGGTCAGGCTTTCCAATGCTTCGGGTGCGATTGTTCCCCCGGCTGGAACAATGTAGGAGGCTGGTGTATTGGAAATGCCATCCTCTGTGCTTTATTATAAAAACTCTTGTTTTCAGACATTACCGCCTCTGCGGGAGTTTTCAGTTAGAGTGTGTGTCTGTGTGTGTGTGTGTGTGTGCGTGTGTGTGAGTGGTAAATGAACGGCGGCTCACACAGCCTCGAGAACTCAATTTTGCTTCGAATCACAACCCTCGTTGATCTCCATTACATAACAGGAGGTACAGCACATTGCATGCCCTGTACTTTGAAGGCACTGTGAGGTGTATCTCTTAGCAGAAAAAGCACTGACTTCTTACCACGTTCTGCCCTGCGCGGAGTCATGAGGATGCTTCGATACCAACTTCCCCCCAAAGCCACCAAAAAGCCCCCAAAAACCCAGCAAATAATCAAAATCAAACAGAAAATGCTGTGTCCAGCGTGTCCGATCGGGTTCCTGCGTCCTTGCCGAGGTTGTGTGACTCTCTGTCTCTTCCAAAATGCCTCGCAGGAGCTCTGAGATGCCAAATTATGAATGCTCACAATGAAGGAATCCGGTTTTGCTTCTTATGACCTCCTTGGGGAATTCAAACAAGATAGTTTTGGCTGATAAAAAGTAGCACATTGCTACAGTCCTTTTGATAGTATCTGACAAGGGGATTGTCCTGTGTGCAGAACAGTGAGGAGACGGCGGCTGTCTCAAGGGGTTCCAATAGAAAAGTCAACGGCCACACCGAAGGACCAGACTGCCTTAGAGAGGGTTGATCTACACTGGATGGGGATGATCCCAGGACTGGTTTCCATGTAAAAAGCCAAAAAGGTCAAGAAGGGTAATTGCTTCGTGGCCCTGGGATTGAAATGAAAGCTGCAGACTTCAAATCAACACAAACAACAGACAAACAAACACTTCCTGTCTATATGCTTATAGTTATACAGTATATAACATCACATTGAACTATCATACAAATACATAACAATATATACATTCACACAAAACATAAATAATACACATATTTATATCATATTCACAGTACAGTACATTTATATTGCATTTTTTCCTACCTCTGGTACACTTCAAAAACTAACTATGTACAGAATATATATGATAACTCTTTGCGCTATGTACGTTAACAATTGCACAACTGATGGAGGAGCACAAACACATTTCACTGCTGTTGTCTTGACATTGTATATGTGAGGAATAAAAACTTCAATCATGTTTCATCTATCAATCAATCAATCAATCAATCAATCAATCTATCTATCTATCTATCTTTTTTTTCCTCATGGTGGGGAGGGGGGTAAATTTAGTTTGCTGCCACATTGAACTCTCCTGTAAAATGGGTCCCAGGTCACGTTGTGTTACATAATGCCTCACTTGCTCGCCCCACATGCCTGCCTGGCATTTTGAAAACGAATGCTGCCCTCTTTTGAGAACTCCGACGCCCTGCAATCTGCATCAAGTGAGGAGGAAATTCATGTACGACTCGGTCGAATTTCCTCGTAAAGCCTGGGAATGTAGAAAATTATGGGGCCAAAAAGATTTTTTTTTAAATCACTTATCAAATGTAACTTTCAGACTCCTTTAATTAAGAGTCTAATCATTTTAGTGATGAATGTTTAGGCAATTTTATTTCATTACAAGAGTAAAATCATAATTTTTTTGTGATTTTTGTGTCTACATCTGAGTTACTGTCTCTCTCTCTCTTTCTCTCTCTCTCTCTCTCTCTGTCTTTCTGTATTTATTTATGTGTGTGTGTGTGTGTGTGTGTGTGTGTGTGTGTTTCTATTTAGATCCTCCGGGGAATGGGAGTGGGATTTCCTGCAACACATCTACGCCCAAGAAACGTGTACTTTGCCAACTGTCTTTGTTGTGACTGTCTGGTGGTGCGCGCGCACACATACATACACACACACACACACACACACACACACACACACACACACACACACACACACACACACACACACACACACACACAGAAACACACATACACCTTTTCCTTCCTCTATCCTGGCCAGTTAGCAGTGACAGGGAGAGACACAATTTATCTGTTTGACCCGATGGTCAAATGAGGAATCAGAAGATAATGTTAAGCAGATTTTACAAACCTCACAAAACCTCCTCTTTGTCAGCATCGCACTATCACATCTAGGTCCTGCTGCGTAGTCACATGATGACATTTATCAATATATCTAAGTCATAAATACTGAGGAACAACCATAACTTGGACAAACCATTTAGAAAATAACATAAATGACTTGCTTTGTCCTAAAATGTGGAGCAGTTGTGTTGAAGAACGATCTGTTACATCATAAGCTGCTTATAAAATCTTGTCAGACACAGTATGAGGATGATTGGTCAGACAAAACAACATACCATACAAGAATCAAGTAAAAATTTCCATCTGAAGATATAGAATATTTATAAAATAATATATAAAAAAACAAACAATCGGTCAGTCTGTTACATTATTCTGAGAAACCATCAGAAACTCACCACAGGCTCGTTCTTATGAGATTCTTCGGTCCAACTTGCTTCAGCGCTTTCTTGGTTTTCTTGCTTCCCCCTTTTCCAGCCTTTGCTCATATGTCCGAGGATGACTTCTCAGTCGGAGCAGTTAATGTGAATTGAGGGGAGTGTTGCTGGACACAGCTTCCTGTATCTCTCTGATTGGCCATGAAGAGAGAGAGTGCCCCGGGGCCACAGGCCGAGTACCGCGGTGAGACACAGCAATTGTTGGCATAAGTGTGTGGAGACAGGGTCGGAACAGAGACGACAGCATTTACTACATGTTCTCGCTTCTCAGCTGTAGATAAATGATTTGTTTTTCATGCGTGGCTGCAAAAAAAGCTGCCGCTGTGCACAACCACAGGAAAACCTTGAAGCTCAGCTCAGCTCAGCTCACAGAGCAAGATGTTTCAGTGTCCTAGATTATTGGCATCATTGCTTGTATGACACTTTGTAGAATAAATAATAATATTTTGTTTTTAATGTTTGCCACAGGGAAAGTCCCTTCTTGTGTCGCCCCCTCTAGCTAGGGTCATATTTTCCATGAATAACCCCTTTGTAGATGCAACTATAATTTAGCATATGATATTTGTGATAAAAATTTAAAACTTGTTGGTTTTTTTTTTAATTTATTTGTTAACTATTTCTGATGTCTTTAATTTTTTTCTAGGTGACAGCTTGTATGAAAACAATCTTCATTTTTTTCAAGGGAAATGCTTTGATGTCTATGTCTGACCTTATGTCTATATAAACTTACGCGTAACCTTTGTTTATAGTGTTTTATATACATCAAACTAAATTAAACCAAAAGATTCTTTCAAAGTGAGCTCTCAATAGCCTTCATGTAAACAAAAATGTGTACGCTTACTGTGTAAAAGTTTTAGTCACCTTAGATTTTCAGATTTCTCAACCATCACTCTTTAACCATCGGGGAAACATTTTATTGGTCCCAAATGTGGGACGACGTCAACCACAAACATCCAGCCAGAGTCAAGAGGAACCGCCTTCAGAGACAAGAAGAACAAGGCGTCCTCCAACAGACGGGTAAGGTTAAACACAACAAAGATGCATTAAAAACAAAAACAAAAACAAACGAAATTATTTTTGGCCCCGGAGGGCTCAAAAAAAAAGAAAGACAGTTTCTCTTCCCACCGCTGGGGGCGATATTGCAATCTGTCGGGGGTTTCCTCGGCGCAAAGATATTTACGGCGTAAGAGATTGATGACTCCGCGGCAGAAGTGTTAAAAACACAACGAGGGGCATTTGTTTTACCCCCAGAGATTATCCACCGGTATTCAGCACTTCTGGTGCTTTATAAATATGGAGACATCTTATGTCAATAACGTCAATTGAGCGCAGTCTCGCCGGCGTCTTTCTCCGTCCTCCGAAGGCGAGGGCCCGGCCTGGGTTCCGCTATCTCGCTCGCAGCGGGCCATCTTTGCGGCGTCCGTGAGATAAACACCTAGCTTGATTCCTCGCTGCCGCTTCGCGGCGTCGATCTAAAACCTGCGTCCGTTTATTCCCCGGACGATTCCCGGACGAGACCCGGCGGCTCCTCGGCCCTTCGCTCCGGCCGCTCCGGCCGCTCCAGCCGCGGGCGTCGTTTTCACGGTCGTCCGGCTAAAGGTGGAGGGGGGGGCAGGGGCAGAAGAGAACTTCACCTCGTCGTTTCCTGTCGTTAATGTCGGGGACGTTACATAATGTGGCGCTAAGCTGTTGATGTAGCTCGACACGGGTCCGCGTGTGTGTGTGTGCGTGTGTTTATTATTATTATTGTTATTTTATTTTTCCTACAAACAAACAACTGCTCGTCAGCCGCTCTCGCCCGTTGCCGACCTCGAGCTAGCGCTCGTCGTATCTCACAATGGGGATCAACAGGATCTACGTTAGCATAGGCTACGCTAGCTTCGGTGCCGTGATGGGACTTTCGGCTTTCCTGGTCTGGAACATCGCTTATAAACAGCCGTGGACGGCGGCCATGGGAGGCCTGTCGGGTAGGTTAACCCTCTTACTGCGTCAGTTGTGAATATTGAATGTTGTTGTGGTTTTATTTTCTTTCCCCCCACAAGATAACGGGGCTCTTAACGTAGCCTGGTCAGTCCTCACTCAGGCCCAAACAACCACGGGATATAAGGATTGTTTGTTGTATTTTCTTTTGTTTTTCTCCAACTTTTGTCGCTAAAATCTTGACAACACACCATTTGCTGTCAGTATTTGTCAGTGAATGTTTTTTAATTTGTTTGCAGGCTGTCTACTTTTTATATTGGGTCACTGTTTTGGAGCTTATCTCCTTCCTCAGCATCACTTGTAAGCATTTACTGTGCCATAAGGAATGTCAGTAATTTCATTATGTAAATACACCTGCACATGTGTTATGTCCCCATCGATGTTGGATTTTTGAGGCTGACATTTAGTAGTTTAAAAAACCCATATAGTACATTTTTGAAAAACGCATAAATAAATGAAAAAATAACTTAACAATCACAATACACGGTCTATAGAGTTCTCTTTTAAAAAGTTTAAAAGAGAAACATACTGGGTTTGACATGATACAGATGTTTAGTTAGCTGTAATGTGTATGGACGTTTAATCTGTTATTTTCTGACTGCAAAATAATCAGCAACTGTTTTATGATCAAATAATAGTTGAAGTCATTTTTGTTCCAGCTACTCAGTTAAGCCAATTTTCTGTTGCTCTCTGTCGTATTTGATAGACTGGATATTTTTTGTGAAGGTTTTGTGAAGTTTTTTTGAGGGGAACGAGCAATTTAGGAATAAGGAACCGTCGTGATTGGGATTTTTCACTATTTTCTGACATATTACAGATTAATTAAGTGAGTAACTGGCAGATTAATTTCGATATGAACTAGCTAGTTTCAGCCCCATAAATAATATGGTGGTGTTTTGGGTTTTTTTTTTTTTTTTTTTTCATAGTGATCCAGTTATTTGGATATAATCCCTATGCTGTATGTTTATCTCTATTGACAGGAGTTTTAGCACTCTGGGCTCTTGTCACACACATCATGTACCTGCAGGACTACTGGCGCACCTGGCTCAAAGGCCTCAGGTTCTTCATCGCCGTGGGTGTCTTCTTCTCAGTTCTGGCAGTGACCGCCTTCATCACCTTCCTCACTCTGGCCATCACACAGAAGCAATGTAAACCCCTCCTTCTATTATTCTTAGTTTCCTATGTGTAATATGCAATACAATGGAATATATATTACATTTATTAAAAACGCATCCGGTATGCTTTTTGAGCTGGAGCAGAGGATTGTTTTCCTAATGAAAGCATTTGTCACCCTGCTTTTTCTGTGCTACAGCGCCCACTGACCCAAGGAGCCTCTACCTCTCATGTGTGTGGAGCTTCCTGACTCTCAAATGGTCCTTCCTCTTGGCCTTGTACTCCTACAGATACCGCCAGGAGTTTGCAGACATCAGCATCCTCAGCGATTTCTAGTCAGTGCTGATTTTTATAGACTGTGATGGACTTTGAAAGGGGTCTTTGGAGGGGGTCTTTGGGAGCCAGTGGGAGCTGGTCAAAGAGCTTTTGTAACAAAGAGGAAGAAACCGAGATGTGGCTAAAATGAAAAAAAGTCATCTGACCTTCACCACTTGTTGCCCTCGCTTAACAAGTTCTGTATTTGTATCGTAAATCATTTGCCTACTTTTAGCGACCTACATACTATAAATTCCTGTTGTAGTCATAAGGCTAAACCTCTGAAGACTGGAACCGCTTATGAGTAAAGTGCTTGTGGCTATTTATGAAGAGACACGCCGGTGGATTTTCAGATAGATTCTATCTTAGGATTCTTTAATCTTAATAAAGAAAACAAAACAAAACAAATAAACAAACAAAAAAAAAAGAAAATCCCCACATAACAGGTTTTAATCCAATGAATATTTGTTAAAGGGAAAATCGCAACACACTCAAAGCTAAAACCCTCTGAGCCTAAAACTACCCCCCTCACCCCACATGAAAACACTCTAATAACAGTAGGTTGACAGTGTATATTGGAGTGCTTGATTGTTTTTACCCAAATGAGCGTTTTCACTGCTGCAGTTCTGAACCACAGAATATTCATATCTCTGTTCATGTCTGATTGTGTCTGCGTCTTTTAGCTCTAATTGTCATCTGTGAAAAAATTTGAGAAAGTGTTTTTTTTGTTGTTTTTTTTTTTAAATTTCAAACAGTGATTTGAATAGTTGCAATCTCATTTGCAGCTTTTTAAAGATACTAGTTAATGTACAATCCCCAGGGGGAAAGTCAACTTTATTTCTCTCTTCATATTCTTCTTTTCCATTCATTAGAAGTATATGGTGGAGTTGTTCAATGTATCATGCCAAAAGAAAAGGCATTCCCATGGAATTTGTGTTTTACATCTTTCATTCCACCAGGTGGAGACCTGCTTTTTCTGTCTAGAGTCCAGTCCAGCGATTCTTCTGGAGAGGGAGGAAAAAAACCCCACACAGATTTGATAAACAATTGCACTTTAGTCTTTGATATTGATGCCATTGTTTGCACACAAATCCTGATACAGTGTAAAGAAAAAGAATTGTTTTACATACCGTCATTCATGTCTCAGTCTCACCCTTTTTAATGTTGAAATACACTATTTATATGTATCATTTATTTTACAGCCAGTATGATTTATGTAAGTCAAGTTTAACTGGGATTTGTAAGTGGTTTAGTTCCAGTTGTAGCTTTCGTCTGCCTTTTACCATAAATCATGTAAAATTGATTTTTTTTTTTTTTTGTTGATGAGAGAATGAATGTAAGAATGCTACATGTATATAGAAACTGGACCCATTAAATATGCATTTATTGTTAATTACAACATGTTCTGTCCTTGCTCTGTACGACAGCGGCACCGTGACAGGTTATTTGGTTGTGTTTGTTGCAAGGGCTGCATGAGCCAAGGTTTTTCCCAGATTTCAGTTTCTTGGGCTCCACCCACAAGGTGTAGAGGGGTCTTTGGCTGAGGTTGATAAGAAATCAAACAGGTGAGTAGTACAGACATCAGAGCTAAATTTCTTCAGACCTTGTGCTTCAACAGTAAGGTACAGTGCCATCTTTTAAACTTTTCCCATCGCTACTTTGGCATGAATCAGCTCTTCTAAGCAGATAGTAATGATGCCGGGAAGGAATTGTTGACCTATTTCTTGCCATTTACATTTTAATTGTCAGTAAATATATTAATACATTTGGTTGTTGGAATGACTTCCCATTCACAGATCAACCTAAAACAGATGCTTTAACCTAATGTCCCTTGTTGACCTTTGAGTATTTGAAAATAGAACATTCTTTATTATCAATGGGAATTCTTTTTTCATACACGGAAGCTGAAAGTCTTTACAACTTTATGTCGTTATCTTTTTGTGCTTTTTTTCCACTATAACCCCTGTGCTCTACAAAAAGTTTTTTTTAAGACTTTCTAAACTCTTAAAAGTGACTTGACCTGTTCCATCTAAATTGTCTAGAAATGTCAAAGTTTTTAAGCAGAGGTAATCTGTCAGTATTGAAGATTTTCTTCTAAAATATGCAATGTGTTTGACTTCATTTAGAAACTAATGCCAGGAATTTTTTTTTTTTTCAGAATGCAGGCAGATTACTGAGGACAGTGTGAACTTGGGTGCAAGTGCTTTTATTTACCAGGTGGTGATAAAATATTTTAGCAGTGCCCCGACCTGTTGGCTGCTCCTTCACTCGTCAAGGTTAGATTAGGCTCTTTGCACTTGAAATATGCCACTTGAGTGTAAGACAAAATCAGTGAATTCCTTAAGATTCATAAGAGAATTTGTAAATATCTGATTTTCAGATCACCTGGGCTCAGATTAAATGTAAAAAATAAAAAGAATGCAAACATATTTGTATAGTGTTGAAGTAACTTAGTGATTCTGTCTTGACTTTGAGACTCAATACAAAACGTAACATCCACTCATGTATTTTACGAGTGCGGTGTGAAGATTTATTACATGCTGTTTCTTGCAATTCTTTGAATTCAGCATTTAGGATGCAATAGTTTTCTTCAGGGCCTTAATATGTTTCGATGTGCTTTAGTCATGCCCCAGGACCGCCCACGTTATGTGATTGACAGGCCGGCATACAACCTCCCAGACTTCGACACCGAGTTTGACAAGAAGAGCAGACAGTTCCCTGCTGGGGAGAAAGTAAAGAAACTCTTCAGGTAGAGATATAAAATTCCTGCAGCACAAACCTCGACGTGAACTACATGTCTTCCCATCACACACACACTTCCTCTGACAAGCTTTGTGCTGTGATCAAGTGGCGGAGAGCCCTGTATCTGTGGTTCCATATAAAGTTTGGATGTGTTCTGGACTTTCTTTTTTTTTTTTTAAGGTAACAACAGGGAAACCAGAGCTTTTTCATAGACTTCCTCTTGTTTGTCTCTGTCAGATGCTCGGTGCTGAGACTGAGGGGCCTGTTGCTCAGGCACCTACCCGTACTGAGCTGGCTTCCCAAGTACAAAGTCAAAGACAGCCTGCTGTATGATGTTGTCAGCGGGGTCGGTGCCGGCACCATTCAGGTCCCCCAAGGTCAGTCAAGTCCTCTCCTCTCTCTGATGCTTTTGTGTAATACCGACTCGATTGATGTTAGTCACTGCAGTGTTGGCTCTGGTATGGAACACGGTTTTTGTAATATTCCATATGGGATCATTATTTAATTGATATTCATAAAAAAAGAAAAGGTTTCTGTTCTTTCCAGGGATGGCGTTTGCCCTCCTGGCGAATCTCCCTCCCGTCAATGGCCTCTACTCCTCTTTTTTCCCCCTCATCCCATATTTCTTCATGGGCACTGCTCGCCAGATGGTCCCAGGTAAATCAGATTGATTTATCTGCCGCAGTTTTCATAGGACGACAGTGATAAGTTGCCAGGAGCTGCACAATGCAGATCGGCCGGACCTCTGGTCCGACTCTGCCGAGTTTGCAGTATGGCAAAAGAAAATAAATGTGACACACACATGCGCTACTTCCTCTTTCCAGGCACTTTTGCTGTCCTCAGCATTATGGTGGGAATCGTGTGTGTCAGGCTTGCCCCGGAGTCAGACTTCACCCATTTCAATGCATCTCATAATGCCACTCATAATGCCACTCATAATGCCACTCATAATGCCACTCATAATGGCACTCATAATGGCACTATAGTGGACACGGAAAGGATGAATGAGGTTCGCCTTGGAATATCTGCAACCCTGGCCTGCCTCACTGCAATCATACAGGTACTTGTACCACTGAAAGCTCAGTGCCTTCAAGGTGAAATTTAAAAAAAAATGCAAGAAGTGAGAGGCATGGCTTAATCTATGAGTGACACATTCATTGAAATGTACTTACATCCGTGCAGATTGGCCTCGGCTTCATGCAGTTTGGGTTTGTTGCCATCTATCTGTCGGAAACCTTCGTCAGAGGCTTCATGACCGCTGCAGGACTGCAGATCTTAATCTCGGTGCTCAAGTACATCTTCGGTATCAAAGTCCTGCCTTACAGTGGCCCGCTGGCTGTTGTATATGTAAATATCTGTTTCATATGGCGATTAAAGAACATCAAAAGACTCTGGTAGTGGATTTGCCAACAAAGTATGTAATTCTAATTCTTTGTCATAGACTCTCGTTGATATCATAGCTGGCCTCCCTGACACCAACATAGCGTCGCTGGTGTTTGCTCTGGTCAGCAGCGTACTTCTGATTGTCGTCAAGGAGCTGAATGCACGCTACCGCCACAAACTGCCCTTCCCAATTCCCATGGAGATCATCGTCGTGAGTAGTTAATAGTCTGTTGTTTCTCAGAGAACGCAAAAGCGCATCCCTTCAGTTTTTTTTTCAGTTTCCCATGGCTGTAGGATAGATTTCTTTTGTACATTGTTCGTGACTAACAGAGCAGTATACAGGTGATAGTGGTGCTTGCTCCCTGTCCCCATTCCACACAGGTGGTGGTGGCGACAGCCATCTCAGGCCCCCTGCATCTACCTAAGATCTACAACATGGATATAGTGGGAGAAATCCCTTTGGGGTAGAGCATACATCAGCATACTAATCATCAATGGCTGCTTCATTTATTAAAATAACTAATTTTTTTACTATTCAATTTAGATTTGTTTCCTGTCCCTGTTTCCCAGGTTCCCGGCACCAGTCCTGCCGACAGTGAGTCAGTGGGAAGAGATGTTGAGCACAGCCTTCTCCCTGGCAATAGTCGGGTATGTCATCAACCTGGCCATGGGCAGGACACTGGCGGCCAAGCATGGCTATGATGTGGATCCCAACCAGGTAGAAAAAAACACTGCAACTCTTTTACTAGTTCAAAATTTGTATTTTATTCCATTTTGGAAAGAAAAAAAAAAACTGCCTGCATGCTGCTTTGTGCAGGAAATGTTGGCGCTCGGCTGCAGCAATTTCCTGGGCTCCTTCTTCAAGATCCACGTGATCTGCTGTGCCCTGTCTGTGACCCTGGCTGTAGACAGCGCTGGGGGAACATCCCAGGTGAGTGCTGTGTTACAGCAACAAGGAAGTCTAACTGTAATTCAACATAGAGAAATAGCACAGACTATTAGATATACTACGACAGACTGCTACCTACTGAAACTCTGTCTTCCCATAGTTTGCCAGTCTGTTTGTGATGCTGGTCGTGATGGTGACCATGCTTGCATTGGGTACCTACCTGAAACCCCTTCCTAAGGTAGGCGGATGTGAGGGCATGATAACAGCACTTTGAGAAATTGCGCAAAACATTTAAGTAAAGGTGAGAGAAAGATCTGGGCTTGATCAGTAAGTTATCTTTTATTTCCCAGTCGGTGCTTGGAGCTTTAATTGCAGTCAACCTGAAGAACACGCTCCTACAGCTTTCTGATCCCTATTACTTATGGAAGAAGAGCAAATTGGACTGTGTAAGTCAAAAGCCGTGCTTTGGATACAATATCACAGTGCAATACAATATCTTTTTTCCCCCATATGTTTTCTTTTTCTTTCTCATACTGTTTCTCTTTCTCTTCCAGTGTGTGTGGGTTGTGTCATTCTTGGCCACGTTCTTTCTTAGCTTGCCTTACGGAGTTGCCGTTGGAGTCGGCTTTTCCGTTCTGGTGGTGATATTCAAGACACAGTTGTAAGTAAACTCCATGCAGTAAGTGCTTATTAGAACAAAACAACAACAACAAAAAAAACAAATAATGCAGCACATTGTCCAGGGTATATCACCGAATTATTCATTTTAATAATGTCTGCCTTGTAGTCGTAATGGTTCGGCAATGGTCCAGATTATGGATACGGACATCTACAAAAACCCGAAGGTGTACTCCAAGGTATGAATATATTTGTGTATTTTTGTCATTACATATAATGTAAGTGGACCCACATCTCACTTTTTTTTCTTTGTAATAACTCCACAGGGTGTGTCAATAGCAGGTGTGAAAATAGTGAACTATTGTTCGCCAATCTATTTTGCAAATTCAGAAATATTTCGTCAGAGGGTCATCAAAAAGGTAAGGTGAATAAATTGTTCAGCCGTTAAATGATAAACGGTTAGACAGGTTTGAAGGAGTGTGTTCTTGTGGCTTGTTAGTGTTTACACAGGCGTGTTTGTGTCTAGACTGGGCTGGACCCTGGCAAACTTATTCTGGTCCGGCGGAAGTTCCTGGAGAAAGAACAGAAGGAAAAAGCGAAAGAGGAGGAGAAGGACAAGGAGACGAGGAGGAGGAAGCCCAGCTCTTTGGTTAGCATGAAGGCCGAGGTGGGGTCAAGAACACAAGGCACATGACACACACACGCACGTTGTAGCCAGAAACACATACAAAACCTTTTAATATTTCCACCGTTAAACGTCAGTAAAATTTTCTGAAAAATACAACGTCTTACCTTTCCTGTGTGTATTTCCTCTAAATCCAGACTATATCTCAGATTGAACTGCAAAATGACTTTGATAGTCGCAATGGCGGTGCCAACAAACCCGAGTCCCCCACCAGCTACGTCAACTTCCAGTGCAGTGACATTGAGCTGGGTGAGCAGGACCCTGACCAGGAGCCGTCCAGTCCCTCCTCTGTCACGCTGGAGCCCCACCCCATGCCCTTCCACACCCTCATCCTGGACATGGCAGGAGTCTGCTTCATTGATCTGACGGGCATCAAAGTATTGCTAAAGGTCGCAAGTTTGTTTGGAGTACTAATAGATTCACTCTTAAAACAAGGGGTTCAATACTGTAAATTATTTTGGTTCTTTATTTTAGTCCATATAGGCACTAAAAGCTTCAGTAAGAACCATTTTACAGGGTTATTTCAAAAGAACCTTTTGAAGGCATGAAAAGGTTCAGTTTAATTAATGAATGGATTAAATATAATTATGATAAAGTTAATGATATTCTGATGAAAATAATACAGGAAATGTGCCTTGTCTCTCAAGAAGAGCAGTGGGTAGTAGGACAGTATTTAAGAAAGACACAGAGACAATTTTTATTAAAAAAAAAAACAAACCCAAAAACATTAGACTTATACTGAGACAAATCTACGAATAGAGAAGTTAGAGTATTGTAAACCTCTGACTAATAGCTAATGCTTTGTATCAGTTAACATTTGCAGGCTGTAATTACCCTGCCAGCATGAAATTACAGCCTTAGCCAGCATTACTGGAGGAATAAATGTCATTTAATAACTTTGAGTCACATGTGATATATATAAAATGGGGGTTTACCACATATAGCATCCAGTTTCTATGGCTACTATTGTCTAGCACCTATATTAACCAGGCTAATTTATTTTATAAAAACATCTTTTTTTAAAAACTGAGAGAAGAAATACTTGTGGAGCCATTATACATTACTATACTCTCCATATACTGTATGATGATTAAACTGGTTTCTTTAACTTATGCTGACTTTACAGGGGAGTTTGAAATTTAATGATAGTAGGCTAGCTAATGGTTAGCCTTAATTGACATTTAGCGACAACTAACTAACTGACACAGAAATAATAATAATAGTATATAGATGTCATGGCATAATTTGACATTTTAATTTCTGATGTTGAAATAAGACAGTTAATGTGCAAGAGAAACATCTACAGTAAATGTCGAAATTGAAGTAGTAAGAGCGGCAGTTAGCCTTGGCACAGAACTGCAGCTCTCCTCTCCTGGAAGTGGCAGATCAAAGGTCATAAAAGTTTATGTGTTCTGTACAATTCTTTTTTAATTTAATTTTACTTTTGGTGCTTTTGTATAGCAAAAGTACAATTACGAGAAGAAAATCTTTTGATTTGTGCGATTAAACCCTGGAACTAAGATCGACCCCATCGAACTAATAGTGTAGGTGTGTATGATTATATTTGAACAATCTCCTTTCCTTTCTTTCCCGCACAGATGAACTCGAGCTATGAGACGCTGGGGATTAAACTCTTACTGGCCAATGTTCAAGGTAACATCTTAAATGACTCAAGTACATTCACAATTGCTGGCTCCACGGAGCAGGTGGAGAACGGAGAAGAACGGAGACCAGGTCATCCACATGACACAGAGTCTGCAATGTCTGTGAGGGATGCTGGTGGAGTGAGACATCAGGCCTCATATCTAAACACTTTTCATAGGAGGCACATGTATGCCATTTCCCCATGAGATAAAGGGATGATCCAGAGAAATTCATAGTGATTGCCTCAAATACCTGCTCTCCTCTCGGTAAACAGTGCTGCCATTTTGTTTCTCCCGTTTGATATTTGTTGTCTCACCGCCTGCAGCCCAGGTGTACGAGGAACTGGAGGCTGGAGGAGCGTTTGATAACGGCAATATTGCCCGCGGTAATCTCTTCCTTTCCGTCCACGATGCCATTCTGTTTGCTCAGCACACCTCTGGAGAGAGGCGAGCCTCCCTGAAGGTAGGCCCCCGCCATATAAAAATAATGTTATCACACGAATCTTTTTCATGAGATCACACACAAGCACGTGCTGTTCAAAGGTTCCCATTTAAGGGGGGTCCAGAGACGGTTTAAGAAGACTGGGATAGCATGATTTATTTATCTAAGTAGGAAATTCCTCTTTTTAGAACAGTCTTTGTCACCTTATCGGGTTCAACAAGGTCAAATGGGAAAAAATATCCCACAGGCTTGTGTGACGCAGTAAGGGCCGCAACAAACACCAAGTGGAAGTTGCACCAAGGTCACACCGCATGTCGAGCATAGCTGAGAGCATCTAATGGCGAGACGAACAAAGACAGTCTTTAATTTATAAGATCTACGAGAGCAGGTTACGTACAGTTTGTGTCACCACTTTAGATGAAGATACTTAAAGAATATATTTAAAATACAGCTCACCACAGATTTAAATGATAGTGTAACCCTTTGATCTGATCACTTTAATGATCCCTTCAGAGCTACTGCTAACACAGTTAAAAATAGGTATATTCTACTAACATGGTATTTTTTTTTAACGTGTCAGTGTTTAAATATGTACGTATGCACTTTGTTGGCTGCAGGCAGAAGGAGAAAGTCAGGAACTTGCCTTTAACATTAATGAGGAGATGGATTTGGAGCAGGTATGCACCATGTTTTTGCCTATTCAAGTTGACACAGTACAAAGTGACAATTGTGCCTACCTACTTCTATTTACCACAAAGCCATTATTTTATATCTAACAGTAGTTTTTCTAAACTTTTATAGGAAATGTTTTGAGCACTGACTGCTGCAGTGGAGATGAGCAGAAGAAACATGCTGAAAACACTAACAGTCATCTTCAGTGTCACTCTAATTTATGGAAATTTATTGTTTCCGAAATATATTCTGTGCATCTTTACTTTTTTTTTTGCTGACTATCAATTATACAAATAAAATGTTTTACTTTGTCATTGTGCACAGTAATGTGTACTTGACTCCACTGACCGGGGGGGGGGGGGGGTACGCCGGCACCAGAAACCCCAACAACAAGTAAGCGCTGAGCGGATAATGAGGGCAAACTCGTGAGTCTGGGTTCAACCCGCCCCTCGCCTTAAACAGAGGACGGGGGAACCTGCTGACGCCGCAGTTGAAACGGAAGCGGCCCCGCAATTAAGCGAGTGCGAGCGCAGGGCCACAGCTGTGAGGTGCAGCCAGCCGAGCAGCCTGACTCAAGTCCCTGCGGAGGCAAGACGTTGAGAAGGGCTAAACACTTATGAGAAGATGGATTCATGGCATCAGCGGTTTCGTGGCTTTGCTGTCTTCTAAACTCGTTAAAGGACCATGAGTCTGCATCACTTCCCATAAGGAACCATAAAGCTGCAACAACCGAAATCACGCTTGTAGTTGTTTCCAGTTGCATTGGCAGAGCGACTACAAAGGAGAAATATGAGGGCTCAAACTAACTTTGTGTTTATGTAGCAGGTGCTTGAAAGGCCTGTGGTGCCTGGCCTAGCGGCAGGTCGACGGTGGCGTTGGTATGCCCGCCATGCATGAATGGATTTATGAAGCTATTAAGAAATCATCCTAAGGTATTCTGGCACACATCTGCTATTCTGCTCCGCTCCCCTCTCTGCAGCAATTTGGCACTGCAAGTGATTACAAGGTTTCTGTGGCTATCAGCTTTAATTTGGAGCTCTGGGAAAAGTCTCTCATCATTTAGTGTGTGTGTGTGTGTGTGTGTGTGTGTGTGTGTGTGTGTGTGTGTGTGTGTGTGTGTGTGTGTGTGTGTTTATGTTTAATTTCCTCACCTGCAGCTCATCCTTCTTCTGTCTTTCCACCCTCATTGTTTTCAGACTGTCTGTAGAAGCCCTTTGTGCGTGCCTGGTTTTATTAATGCGACTTTGGGAAATATTCTGATGGAAATAATTCGTTTGACCATTGTTTGTATACATTCTGCATGCTAATTCTAAGCAGGTTTTTCCAGCTGTTTCTGCACTGGAAAAGCCAACAAAATTAAGTATACTCCTAATTTTTGAGCAGGCTGTTGACGTACGCTGTAGCTCCAGGATGCAATGCACAAAACAAGCTGGTCATAGCAGAAGAAAAATTAGGTAATATAAGAAATAAAACTTTGAAAAAAACATTTTTAGATAGATAGATAGATAGAGGGATATTCAGTTGTCCAGCAGCTCACATAAGAAAGGCATAGCACAATAATGCACCAGAAATGTAGATAAAGACGGTGAAAGCAAGCAATGAAAAAACACCACTCAGTAAAAGGGTAAAAGTAAGCAATAAATACCACTGCAAACATTAAAAACATTGAAAAACATTACAAACAATGGATATGAGTAATAGCGGGTGTGCAACTGGGAAGTGGATCACAGGGTTTGAGCAGTAAAAACGATAAAGTTGGCAAAGTTGTAGAACATGTCCAGATATGTGCAGAATGTAGCAGGTATGGCAGCATAATTATCAGGGTGCAAAGAGATCAAAAAGTAGCGCAACAACTGAGTGTCCTAGGCCACTCAGTGGCCCAGGTCCTGCAGGGACAGCCCCCTTTCTGTGGGTGGCTGGATTAAAAAGCCTGACTGGCTCCGGGAACAAAATAGTTCTGAACACGTACCTCCCGCTTCAGGGAGATGAGCCTGTCGTTAAAACCTCTCCTCTGACTGGCCAGCGTGCTCTGGAGGGGATGGTCGGTGTTATCCAGGATGGATGGCAGCAAATTCAGTGTCCTTTTCTCTGCCACGCACACTTGAGAGTCTGGCCCCGCGCCCGGCTTTCCTGAGCCGGCTTTCCTGCCCAGTTTGTTCCTGGCCGCTTAGCGTCCCCGACCCGCTCGCCACTACGGACTGGTGGAGCCGCTCCACTTAATAGACCTGAGCCTCCGCAGGTAGAGGAGCCTGGCTGTGTGCCGTTTAGTGGCAACATTGCAGTTCAACTGACATCCTAAGGCACACCCATAATTTTCTGTCCCTAAAAAAAGGTAAATATGATGATTTTCTTGCATACTAACCCCAGAAACAGGTGGACAATAATGATATAGGACCTATTGTACACAGTTAGAAGGTAATATGGGAACGGGACATGGCTACCGTCTCCACTGATATCTTTTCTTTTAGAGATTACACTGTGGGACCAGTCAGGGTAAAGCCTTTTTAAAGTTGCATGGCTGCTTAGTGCCACTTTATTTAACACCAATGACACCCTTCACATCTTGAATACCAGCCATCACAGCTGGGCCGCCCTTTGTTACTCTACAGCCTTTTTATTTCTTTCTTTCTTTACTTCTCCCGGCCCTCATTACATGGTGTGCTGCGTTTCTTCTTTTCATTTATGTAAATCTACTATAGGCTTTTGGCCTATTTTTGCTTTTTAATTTGACCTTCCTGATATCATGCAATTACAATTACCCCTTATCAGTCAGGCTATAGGTAGAGAAAAACCCCAACCTTTATGGAGGTCGACCAGTGATTACGCTGAATTATGAAATGCTTCTAGCTAAACCTTTTTTTGTCAAATGAGATATTGTTATAATGAACTAGCTTCTCAATCCCTGTAACAGTGAGTTCCCATAAAAATTAATTTTACACCCCTTGCACATTCATTGACCATGATGGTTTAATTAACAGGGTTCCCCTTTTACAAATTTGAGACGGAGAGATTTATGTGTTAAATTTGTTTACACGCCCAGTGGTTTGGTACTATTGAGACTAATTGTGTGGTGTCAGAGGGTATCTCCCCCTCGAGTCCTTGGACCTTGTCATTTTGTCATAGCCCGCTTTTATGAAGAGCTCCCCCCGTGACAACATTCAGCTCTGACCTTTCAGAATCCAGATTCAAATCCAGAGTGCTTTAATAAAGAGCCCGGAAGCCACATTTTATTAAAAGACTGTTCCCCGAACAGGCCGCGGGCTTGTAAGAGTCATCCAAGGAAATGGGGATGACTGGAAATTTAAATAATAGCCGCTTGACATTGATAAAGCAGCAGCAGTTGGTTGCTTTGCATATGCATTTCATAGACGTATGTTTTTTTCGAGGGGGGGGGGCCAGAGGATCATAAATCCTGATCCAGCAAATTGTCTTCGGATGGGGGGGGGGCTTCATTCACAGAGCGGCCGAGGGCAAATATCTGACCACTGATAACTGGTATTAATTAATGCTGTGCATTGTCTGAAATCCATTGGCTCGACAACAAAGTAAATGCACCAACAATGGAACATTGTGTGGTGATTAAACAAGGCTTAAAAATGATTGAGTCCGCATCTCTGACTAGAGGATGGTTAATTATCCACAGTTGAATTAACCCACGACCCCCTTGTCTGATGAAGAAAATTCGGCTCAACCTGCTTGGCATTTTTTATTTATCACTGTGTTAATTATTTCAAAAAGGCGTTGACCTTTATGGAAAGATATGAACGACAGACAGGCGGAGCTCGAAGATGAAGCTGGAGAAAAGCATCTAAGCGATCTTAGATGTGTTTTTTTTTAAATGTTTTTAATATCTTTTGTGGGGAAACGAAGAAGGGAATTGATTAAAAATTTCATAAGCCGTAATCACGGACCAAAGCTGAAACAAGAAGATAAAGCTCTAGAAAGATAAACAAATTTGACCTTCCCACCTGAAAGCACCATCGAGATGGAGACAGATTTGCGGCCTTCGTGTCGGACAGATATGCAAGTGTCATCAGCGCAGTTTTGTTTTATGTTTTTTTAGATTTCTTTTTTCAAATTTTTATCTTCCCATCAACTCATTAAACAGAGCAGCGGGTGCTGTTTGCTCTCCTGTCTTCTTATTAGATGAAAATGCAGCGCTTCCTCACTGAGCCCGTTCGATGTCAGCGGGGAAATTAGAGAGGACAACGCAAAAACAGTGAAAGGGAACTCATTAGAGTTACTACGGGGGGGGGCACACATGGCGCTCTGCAGCGTGTCATCAGGGGTGTTGTGAGTGTTAATGCGCGATCATAATTTGATGGCCCGTGCACAACTACTTTGTTCATTCTGAGAATCTTGAATGATAAACCCACAGGCAAAGAAGGGCCTAAATGTTTCCCCATTCAATTTTGATTTTGATTTCTTATATCCAGCAAGCAAGAAGTATATTTGTGTGCTGTTTTATCATTTCAAGTGTGCGGCAGGTGTCATTTCCTGTTGTTTGGGTTTTTCTCCATCTGCGCAAGAAAGGTTGCAGCTGCAAACGTGGTTATAACCACATGCAGGTAAACATTTTTTTTGTGGTAGGTGGCCCGGCTTGACAGCCAAGTTAAGATTCCGGGGAAAAAAAGGCCATCACAGGCATTACTGAAATTGCCCCACTCCCCAACCCCCACCCCAATAGTGAAACTAACCCCATGCAGCTCTCGGTGCAATACTCATGGACCTCAAAATGCACACGGTGGAAATGAGGGCGAAACAGAGAAATTAAAAAAAATAAATGCATTAGTTTTAATTTCAGTGAAAACATCCTTCAGGCTGGTTTGATTGGTGTCCCCTTGTCTGTCTCCTGTGCAAGAGAAAACACCCTGAGTGTGAAGCTCAGAGGAGTAATCTGCTTCTTTTATCTCAATAGACAGACATGAAGGCAGCCATTATTCAAAGCCCTTTACAGCTTTTGTTTACCTTTTTTTTTTTTTTAAATCATGACTCACCTCTTCATTAGAGGAATTTCACTGTAAAAGTGATTTATTAAGTCCTTTTAATTAGAGCAATATTGAATTACTTCATTGGATACATGAAGGTTGACCTGGGGCCTGTTGCCTGGACCTTCACAGTGTGTCGTGATATTAAATTTAGGGATAACAGATATTATACAACATGACCGGTCTTGAATCACCTCTTTAACTTTATCTAAACGTATATTGCAGAATTTAACTGCTTTAGATTTCGACACAATGTGATTTATTTCATAATGCAGAAACATACTTGAGTGAATTTCCACTTTTCATGCGAGTGTTCTGCAATTTGAACCAAACCAAAACGGTTAGAACTTGAACTTTGCACATTTGTTGCACGTCTACATGCGTGCAAGTGCCCAACACGTTACACTCACATCTTTGGCCATTTTTTTGCTTACACAGCATCTTCCAGTTATTGGGAGAAAACCGCTGCTTTGTAGTTCAGTGTACTTTGTGGTCTATAAGCAACCAGAGTCCCACATTATGACCAGCTACTCATCTCTCTCTCTCTCGTGCTATACACTATGTGCCATTTTAGAAACTATTTGTAGTTACTTGTATAAAAGTAAAGATACTACTGTATATATTACTGTAGTTACTACTGTAAATGAAGTAGAAATAATCACCTTTTCTTTTTTTTCACTTCTCTCTCTGTATCACTGTGATGAAACAACATACTAGCTATTCACAAAGTTCTCTGCCTCAATGGGTCAAAGTTTTCTTTACATGGCCATTTAAAACTGCTCGCAAGCAGAATTATTAACACAAATGTCTAAATTATAAATTCGCTCTTGTTGATTGTCTGGTATAATGACCTGCAATGACCACAGGATGGCACTGTGGTTTTATCTGTAAACCCACAGAGCAGCTACTTGTCTGATCAAGACAAAAAACACAAAAAACTTTGAAGAAGTCTCAGATTCCCCCAAAGGAAAAACCATGAAAGACAAAGTTGTGAGAGCCGGAGCTGAGGCGATTAAAAAAAAAAGAAAAAGAAAAAAAGAAAAAAGTATGACTTTAAAAAGAGCTGGTGTTGTGATCTTGTTTCCTGTGATCCATATATATTGAGCAAAGGGAGAGTGATGGTTGAGTGGGGACTGCAGCACCTCGGCGGCCTCGCAGATGAATGAAGATGCAAATGGAGGGAGGGGGAAGTTAAAGCCTTTAGTGACACTAAGCACACCCCAGAGGATGTGGTGCAGAACGCTCAGCCTCAGCACATCAAGGACGCGGCCCCTCCGTCTGAGCATCCCCCTGGCACGCATCACATCCCGTCCATCTACATTTTCATCCAGACAAACACTTCACTCCTTTTCTGCTGAGCTGAGCCAATGACAACAGACAGATGTGCCCTCCTCAGAGAATCTGGTTTGATAAGCTTGCTGCTCCCCAAACTATTAAATAACCCGAAGAAACCCACCGGAATAAAAAAAGAGAAAGAGAGAAAAAAAGTCCTATTTTACATGAGAATGGATACGCCTGGAAACCGTACCCACACACCTTGGCTTTTGCTTTTGGCAGTAAATGTCAATTTCATGTCAGATTCTCTCCCCATTCATCCATGACGTCTGTGATTGCTTCATCCCTTTGCATGAGAATGGCTTGAAATGAACATGTGCCTATTTCTGCTGCTCATACCTCTGTAAATGAAATGCATCCTAAAGAACCAGGTTGCAGAAAATCACATGATCCAGCACTGCGTATTTTTTCATTTATTTATTTATTTTTTTTACAGAATATGAAATTGTGCACTGGTCTGTATTGTCCTTTAGTTATGCTGTATGCCTAAACACGGCCCGAGATGTTTCTGTAGTTTTTCTTCATCCTCTAAGAGAAGCTTCCCTGGCGGGACCTCGGCTGTGCTAAGGAGTGTCACAGCCCGTGATGCAGGCCCCATGTGGCATGTTGTTGCTGAGAGTTATTCAGGCATACAGTACTCCGGCTTTCCTCTCCACTGGCTGCAGAGAATACAGGTGAGCCCACAGCAGGTGAACCTGTCACAGCCGGCACCTGCAGGATCCTAACAGCCCTGGCAGGGGGAAAAGCTGAAAGGTGGAGGAAGTTTTGTCATGAAGAGTTTGGCTGTTCCACCCGGGGAGGCTCGCTGATGAAGGTGGAACACAGTGTTACCTGAGGACACATGGTGAGAACTGATACAAAATGTCATTACTATATGTCACCGGTCTTACTTTATATGTCAGATATGTTTAAAAAAAGCAAAACAACAACAAAAAAAGTCTAAAGAGCAAATAATAGTACATTATTAACATAAAAGAACATGCATTGTATGCCAGATTATAAAGGTCATTATTTAGGTAATTAGTCAAAACTCAAATCCATGCCCTCTCGGCCCTTAAGAGCATTGCTCACACACTTCTGCTCGACATTATAATTTGTTTAAATGTTGATTTATGAACTAATTGTCTGTAATTGCTGCTTAGTGCCACTGTTAATCCAAGCTGTCTGCCTCCTGAAGCACATTAGGCCAGATTTGTATAATGAAGTAATTAGTTCGGTTACGACGAAGAAAGTAGGGATGGCGTAAGAAACTGGGAACAAGGACCCAGAAAGTACTCCAGTGCCGAGAGCGCCTCGCCTATATAATGAAACGGTTCGTCTCGGCAGAGCATGTGAAAACACTCTCGTCGTGAGCAAGTGCTTTTCTTAATTAAAGCTTGCACGAGTCAACAAAGTTAATTTGAATCTTTCTAACATGGACATTTTAATTTTTTTTTTTTAAATTGTTTGGTTTCTGATGACATTTCCTGGACCCTCGCTGCAGCATCTCATGTTTCAAGTCATTTCAGCTTGCTAACAATCCTCACCACTTGACAACTTCAAAAAAAAAAAAAAAAAAGTAAAAAATACAGCTCTGTGTTTTTCTATTTGGCTTCTGTCAGCCAGCCAGAAGCTGCCATCACAACCTGAGGGAGCTCCATTGTCTGCTAGCATTGTCATTGTTATTAGTCTTTCTGGATTGCCCGTTGAGGTATCGGCAGGCTCTGGGAAAGCAGGCGCCAGGCTGGATAATTAGCCGTTCCTCTGTGCCAGACGGGCACGATGCCGTCACTTGGAGGGGAAATGGAAAGTGGCATCACTATCACAGTAACACCGGAACAACCTTTTGGTGTGAGGGGCTGGGTTCCAGCGCATCTGTCACAACACTAGTCATCCGCTCACTGGCAAGACAATAATGTGCACCAGCCTAGCAATACGCAGCATGGATAATTGCTTCATCTGAAACAGCATTATTCTTGTCACATTTGTCATAATTAGTTAGTGGGGGTGTTGGAAATCGACATTGAATTTCTGTATCGGTTCTGCTGATCACTGTGTACAAAGACATCGGAAGATTTAAAAATCTTCCATAAAACAGACGTGTCTGGAAAATAAATAGAAATGACAATTTTATCTAATTTGTTTTTATTTATAATAGTATGCCAGTTGTATATGTTTTACATATTTGAGGTGGTGCCAGCTTTATTTTTACGGCTTTCTGGACAATTTAAAGCCCCGAACTGCTAATCTGACCTCCCTGGAGGCTGCATCTTCCAGCGTTGCATCTCCAACCACGAGCTTACACCTTGAAGAGCTAGTGACCCTGGGGTAACGGGCGCCGCTGGTTCCTGCCGGAGACACGGACGAGGAGGAGGACGATACAGCAGCCGGCGAGCAAGGTTCCTCCGAAGCCCACCAGGATGCCGTAGAGGAGAGGCAGAGCTACGTCCAAAGGCCCCTTCTGGTACAAAGGGACGGGAGCCCTCTCCACGATCAGATCCAGGTCACGCCAAGTAAGATCCCTCACTAGCACACACACACACACACACACACACACACACACACACACACACACAGACACAATTACAATCCCCAGGGACTCTGGGAGCATTTTTGTCAAATCCTAACTTGAATGAAACACCCGGGAGGATACAGAAATGGACAGGTGATAATTACATTTTTGAGTTTGTAGCTGTCCTGGGAAATACTCCTCATATACAGTGAGTGTGTTGATGTTGAGAGGTAATGAGTTGGAAAGCACATCAACGGCCACCAAATCTAATCCAGCATCTCATCGAAACTATTATTAGATTCAGAGTTCAGTGAAACATTACATAATTTGTCATTCAGGAAGCCTCCAGAGTGATGACTCTGAAAATAAAAAAAACCTTCCTCTTAACATCGATAACCCAAGATATGTGGGCTTAGACATGTTAAGATTCTGTTATCCATCAATTATCCTGTTTTATGATGTGACTCTTTCAAGCTTTAGGACAAACTGATCTTACCATTTCTTCTCCTGACCCTCTGGCCTGCACGCTGGCTGTGTTTTGCATCTGACCGGGAGCTTAGAGAGCTCACATATTTGTGGTAATCGTCGACGTAGCGTTTGAGGTTCAGGGCTTTGTCCTGGTTGATGTTCTTCCCCACCTCTGTTAAAAACACAATCAAAAGGGCCAATCCATACATATTTCCGTGTCACTTTTAAGTGCTAAAAAGTGTATGTATTCCGTCCGGTAAAAGGTTGTAAATTTGAAATTTAATTGTTGTTTTCTCGCCTCGAACATAATTAGCTCTGGTGGGAGGACAAGCGCTGTCCTCGCACTTCAGAATAAAAACAGATACGAACCACTCAAGTTTCTACGTATGAGTAGATCTCTTCAGAGCAGCAATCAAGTGCATGATAATTGCTGCATTCTGCATCCAAAATGTTTTTTTTTTTCACACCCCCACCCCCCAGTGTCTTATAACTCATCTCTTCCCATCCCCTCCTTGTCTCGTTTTTTCCTCCAAAAGCTGCTGATGAAAGGAGCAGATGGTTTGTTCTGTGGCTGGTGTCAGCTCCGCTGAGTCCTCTGTCAGATCATTTACACCTCCCTCTATCCGGCGCCGCTCGGCTGTGGAGCCGTGTGTGCACGCACGCCGGACAGCAACACATGTCAGAGACTGGCAGCGTGCAAAATATGCCACTTCTGAAGTTCCAATTAAACGACTCTCGAAGTAATGAGGCAATTATCCACTTTTGTTAAAGTCTTGAGGAGGCCCTCTTGACCGAAATAAACCAATTTTGAAAAACACACCCCAAATGAGGCTTTGTTCCAGTTTCCTTTTGTCAGGGGACACGCTGTGATGTCCGCTCATGAGATTTGCGGCTATCAGAAGCACTATGCCGTACATAAAAAAAAAAAAAAAGGTGAACTATTTTAATTTGAAATCCATTACACATTGCGGAATGGGCACAAATTTGTTTTCATCTAAAAAGGAAATTATTCAGGGCTACGAGAGGCACGCGTTCCTTTCCGTCTCCATTTGTTTCTCACCGATGGCGACGTCCGCTCTGCCGATGTGCCGCAAGGCCCGGGAGAGCCTGTCGTAGTAGGTCTGCTCGCCGTACCTCAGCAGCCAGTCCGTCAGGGCCGCCCGGCACTGAGCCTCGCTATCTGGTAAACACAAAACATACGGCCCTCAGACAGACAGGTCTCTTGAGTGTCAGCTTTGCTGCTAGATAGAGCTGGACTGGACGTTTGAGAGACAGGCGGGCCTCAGAATGGACTTTTTTTTCCCTTATTTCTACCTGATTACAGCTCATAGTCCTCTTGATCTCTCTGTCCCTGAGAGCTCTCGTCTCTTCTCCTTGTTGTGTTCAATGCATGCGATAGGCATCTATGATCTCTGTGGTCTAATGTACCGGGTGAGATGTGCTTCAGATGGTGACGGTGATGAGCACTTACCCTCAGCAGAAGAGGTGTCTCTCTTGGCTCGAGGCCTCGGATCTAGAGGGTTTTTCTCCGGCGAGAGGCGCTCAAGACGCCGGAAGATGTTCTCCTCTGGGTGAGAGAGGGCGAACAGAAGGTCCTCGCACTCCCTGGGCGTCAGCAGCTCCACCAGACGCTCCAGCTGATGGACGCCCATGTCTTCTGCCACTGAACACAAACACAAAACAAGCTAATTAGCAGGGTGCATGAACTCAAGGGAGAACAGAAATAACACCGGTTCATCCAACGGCTGATGGGACCGCAGATCGTATTCACCAGCCATTATTAAGGCATGACTGTACAGAACGCTGTAAATTCCAGTTAATGAAGCATGGTGCCGACACTATGCGGCATCTCTCTCTGCACCGTGGTTGTGCTGTCAATTAGCAAGTGCTGCTTGTGTGGCGCGAAACTGTCACATTAGCCTCCTCGGCTGTGGAGAATAGAAACCGGATAATCAACGTTTCACAGCAGAGAACAGAGCAATCAGCAGGTACCTTTTTTTTTCTTTCTTTTTTTTACTATTTGGTTTCTTATAAACTCGGCAGCTGCTGAACTAACCGCACCTGTTGTGGGAACATGTGCTCTCACCTGTGTCCTCTCCGAGCGCTGAACTCAGAAGTAGGAAGATGAAGAGGAGGCAGAATTTCCAGACTTCCATGGCAGCTGAGGTGGTGTAAACTCGATTCACGCTGAGGGTTACATTTAAAACTGGCAGGTGATCTAGAACGTGTTAACTGTAAACACTGCAAATGTGTGAGTAACGCGCTTTGTTTTTTTTTGAAACAGCCGATCGCTATGCAGAATATATCCAACCATAGAGAGTATGTTTATGAATATATAACGTTTTTTTTGGGTGAGTTACAGGATGAGCAGCGAATGTTGATGCAAATTTACTGAAGGGCTGCAACATTTATTTTCCTTAGGGTAATACTTTTGACCAGTAAAGTAAAATTTAAGTCTATAAATTGTCAAAAATAATAACACAGTATCATTACAAGCTTAGAGCCCACAATGCTATATATCAGTTTAGGTTGCAGGTTAACCAGACCCCACAAAATGCACGGGAACATCTCAGCTTTCACATTTTCCTCTGCTTCTAACTGTTTTTGTGTTGTGTGAGGCACCAACATTGCTCCTAGCAATGCAATTATTTGTCCGACTTTGTTCAGTCACTAAAATGCTAAAATAAATTTAGAGGCCATTGAAACCAGGAGGGTGCATTTATAATTATATGAGAATACCCACATGCATAACCATGGGCAAACAATATGTTACTTTGCTCTGTGGTATTGTTATTATTCCACAAAAAAAAAGAAGAAGTCTCCGTAGGGGCTTGATTGTCAGGGACCAAAACAGACCCCAGCAGTGGGTGGGGGGCTGGGGCTGGGGCTGAGGGTGGGGGTGGGGGGGGCATTGCTCGCAAACCTCCAGAAGCAACGCTCTGTTTTTATTTAAAATTCTACTGAACTAAACGCTTTATCCACACGAGGTCTGGTCAAAAGAACCCTGCAGTCAAAGTCTGAACTGTACAAGGACTACAAAGCATAGCCTACATATGGAATCCGCATCCCTTGAATTGCATAGATGGGTAATGTATTTTGGAGTGGAAAAAAATGAAAACGTAGCATTGTAGTATGGAGAAGTAAAAACGGCAACGACTATTAGACTGTGTTTATTTTTCTTTTTGATGTGCGCTACTGAAGAAAAGTGTGCTGTGAGTAGTTGGGGTGCATCTTCCTAGCAGGGAGAAACATGTATAATGACATTATTGTGTGGGCTACAGTGGGGGCATGTTTTAAATTGTTAATAAGCTTCATTTGCCAAACAGTAAAGGTTGTTTGTGTGGGCTGGGTCTCAAATTCTCCATGTTGGCTAATGAAAAAAAAAAAATGCTCAGGGGCTGAGAACCACAGAAACTTGGGTGTGGGTGGTATAATGGCTCTGTAACGATTTGAAATGTTGCACATGTAGGGAAAAAAAAAGAAACACTGGGCACAAGGTCAGGAATTTTATTCACATTACTGAGTTGCTCAGTACATAATCTTAATGATGAAAATACATGCATAAAATATTCCGCTCTATATGTCACAAGAGAAATACATGCAATAAACAATGCCGTATAGAACATAAACAGTAGGATCTTTAGGAGAATAAAACATCATCTAGTTTCCAACATTCAAAAATACAATTAAAACATGGAACATTACAAGGAAATCGACGTGTTTCTTTGACTTCTGACTTGGATGCCTTCCGGTGTTGTTACTGTTGGCCCGTGAAGCCGTGTCTCCATGTCTCTTACACTTCACACCACTGAAATCTGGTTGAATGCAGATACAGACTCCGGTGGAATGAAGGATAGAACACATGGAATATTCTCGCAGAAAGTGTCTGAAATCGAAGACACAAATGTACATTGTACGCCCCCCCCCCAAAAAAAAAGAACACAGGCATATTCAAATTTAAAGCCAGATTTTCTCTGACGCGCCGCAGTTTTCCCAAAGTGATACTCCATGACAAGTGTGGGGTATTTTTTTTGTTTGTTTTTTTGTAGGAAACGCTGAGTTAAATTAAAGAAAAGCCTTAAGCTTCACTATCAATGTTAAGCTGCGAGATGGAGGCCGACCCTGGCACCTGGTGCAGAGCAGCAGTCTGCGACTGGATGATTTATGAGGAAGCCTCCGAGGTTGAGGGGGTGGCAATGAGCTCGGCAGGCATTGGACGACGGCCTCTCCCTTTTTTTTTTTTCTTTGAGTTTGAGTTTTAGCCTGAGCCTGAGCCCGAGCGAGACCAGGCCTGCCCCGCTCTTGTGGCTCCAGGGTTTTCGGGCCGCTGTCGATATCCCAGGCCCTGGCACGTTATCGCCTGCCTGAGCCGAATGACTGTCTAGTCATCAGTGATGCAACCCCGCCACGGCCCTGCTCGAGCCCGCCGCTGCCACCAGATACCGCCGTCATTCTCGCTATCTGTACTGGTTCCACTCCTGGGGGGAACACGACACTAACTCGACGCTTTTGCTCACCCCCCAACACCTGAAGCTTTCTGATAGTGATACTTTTCCATCTTTTATGCATTTGCACATTTCTTCCACACAACTGCTGCCCTCCTATGCCCAGAAAATCTGCTGTATCTTTACACAAATGCTGCTACTGAACTTATGATTTCTCCTGGTGATGTTATCATTTTAATATATCGACAACTAGTACTTTTAAACAAACTATTGGCTAAGATATAGTTGTAGTTCTAGACAAATCTTCTTTCAAGTATTTGCAAGATTAGACTTTTAGCGTTTGCTGTGCATAGATGAATGCCTTACCTTCCTTAAAATGCATTACTCACCTTATTTGCTCCTTTAGTTCCCCAGGGACTGTGTGAGCGCAATGCAAATCAAACACAGACACAAAAAAAAAAAAATGTTCAAAAGCAGTCTTCACGAGTTACTTAAGGCACAACTGACAAGGTGCTATCTGTCTCCCTTCTGAGTTTTTTCTCTACCTGATACAGGTATTGGTGTTTTAGAGGACCGCGCCGACCAATGACATACAAACACCTGAGTAGGACCGCCCATTTTCCGGTCATAAAGGGCCGCCACACCCTGCCATGTGGCATGGTTTCATCACCAAGAATTAAGAAACAGAACCACACACGGAAGCAAAAACTGCTGCACCCGTAAAAGTATATTAGCAAGATCTTTTCTTTTTTTTCAATACTCTTATTAACACAACAGACACAGCATCTTATCCACCTCAAAGGCTTTGATAGAAGAATCCGAGGAAGTCAAAAATGTACGAATGAAATTAGGGAATTCCATGTAATATTCATCAAATAAGCGCCTTGTGTTCATTATTTGATGAGTCTCTGCTGTGATTTGCTCGTTTTTGTCTTTGTCTCTAAACTACATTCTTCATTAGGGCCAGAGCATCTCTGAAGTATTTCAGAGGCCCCTCAAACCCATTTTCATAAAGATGTTTGAAAGATAATTTGCAACTGTGGCAAGAGAGAAAAAAGAATTTGCCTTTGCAGTCAGTTAATACATAGCTCGGAATCCTTCCCCTTGAAGAAAACACTACAATCCATATGGTAATATATTATCAAAATAATTAATCAGTGCAGGTAATTGAATTGTCATGTGCACTGTAGACGGTATAATTTATTTTCTGCCAGAAAATTAAAAAAAAAAAACCCAAAACAAAACACATGCAATTATATACATAAATGTATTTCTTACAAAGAAACTTCTCTAGCCGCATGGAGATATTACACACCCCCCCCAGCCTTAAAATGAAGAATGGGGCGACACCCGACAGCCGTCACTGTGAAAGGACTGACTTTCTGAAAAGCATTCCTTCCCCTCACAATGGCAGGGTTAAGGGGGGTGGGGGGTGGTTGGGTGAGGAGGAAAAGCACCGACGCATTCCTGAGGTGGAGGGCTGCACCGAGCCTTACCTCACAAGATATTTCTCTCGAGGGCACATTCATTGGAGCCCAATCTTCTTTATATGTGATTTTATTGACAAGGACACCAATATCTTTGAGTTATGAGCTGTTGTTCTCCGGAGACAGACTGTGCCTCACCTCTGTGTTGTGTGCGGGCCAGATAGCTATGGACAGTGCAACTTGTTCAGGGTAATCTCTCGGACCACTGGTAGGTGACAGCTAAAAAACGAGCCCCCTTAAAAACGCTGCACTCGAAGGCAACCCTGCGCCTGGCTCACTAAACACACTAAGAAGGACTTTGTAGGGGGGGTTTTCTTTTTGTTTTGTTTTGTTTTTTTTTGCAACTCTACTGTCTGTGTGTTTGCCTCACATCGAGGACTGTTTGAACTAATAGCGACGCTTCATTTAAAATGTTTATGCAAATAAAAACACAATAGAACCCTGACTTTACCATGCTGGCAGCATTTATCAGTATGCATCAAATGCATCAACTGATGTCTCCTTGAAGTCTCTGAAAAAGGTGTATGCACTTTTTTCTTTTTTTTTTGCAGAGCTGCCTAAGATGATATCAAAAGCCCTTTGTTAAACAGCAGCTCCTATCTAAGGAAAAAAAAAGCATTGTTCTACAAGTTTTTTTTATTGATATTGCTAAAACAATATGCAAAAACTGTAAACATCAAGCACTGAATGCCAACAAGCAGTCTACAAAGTCTGTCTGCTAAGTGGATTTGACTGCCGCAGTATTGCGACTGTGCTCCAGATCAGATCTGTTTTAGGTTCAGGCCAGCCTTGCATGTTTTATGCACTTAAAATTATCCATCAGGGTTTCTGGAAAATAATCCCTTCAATGTCTCTGTGTTTGCTTAGTGTTTCACAGCCGGTTTGGCCCAGAGGGTTCTATTGTTGTGACAAAGCAACTTAAGGTTGCTATTCTTTAGAGCCTAAGCTTATATTTTTGTCCCAGTGGGAGGTGAACCTCAGAGCTGACAGGCCGGTCAACAGTGCACTAAGTCCTCTGGTTTCTAAAAGAAAGAAAGAGAGAAACAAAAAAAAAACCCTTGCACCTTTGTGTTTTTGCTATAATGAACAAGCAAGGTTACTGATTAAGAAAAAAAAAAAGAACATTCATTCGGAGATGTTTTTAATGAGCGTTGACTCGGACAAATCTGCTGAATGAAGAGGTGCTGTATTTCAGCCCTACGCTCCCTGAAGGCAGCACAAAGAGAAGGCTCCGTTGGAACACGTCACTGTGAGGAATGTGCGCCTCAGCACAACATTCAGATTTTGCAACAGTTCCTCTGTGTGATGGCATATGCATATATTACTGTGACCCTCCACAGATGGCTGAGACACTATATTATCACATGATTATTGAAAAACTCTGTTTAAACCCTATTTTCCCCTGTGATCAGGAGATTTTACAGACACACAACTGCACCACAACATCTGGGGATCAGCGCCATACAGTATTTGACATAATTCACAAAATTAACTCATCTTTTCTGTTGAAATTCCTTATCTCTAAAAGCAGAGTTGCCTCTAAACATGCAGCTAACGAGGTCCCTAATTAAGTTTCATAATAAAAGCGCCACAAAGTAATTTGGGGTTTAGGATAATGGTGTTATAGGTGATAACCATGGTCGTCTTCACCGCTTCGCACTGCGAAAAAAAAGTTGATTTTTTTTTTCCCCCCACAAACGAAAAGAGATAATTTTAATCACAATTTAAGATCAAAGATTAATTCAGTACAATGTAGGACTCACTTATTCTGCATCTACATTCATATGCAAATTACAGTATGTTGGTCTAAAACTCCAATGAAGGAATCTCATCCCTAATGATATGCACTTGCATGTTACATAATCATATCTCAGCGTTTACAGATGCATATTGTTTATTCATGTGTATAGGATGAAACATGAACCATTATGAGCCCACTTCATGTGCTTCATATTTATTTCTGCATCTTCTGATCCCATGAAGCAAAACAAGATATAATTATCCAGCCTCTGAATAATGAGACAAAAGCTCCTCAATGTTTAAATGATGGTATTTGCTCCAGAGCCTTTTTGACATTTATTGCAGCTTGGGCGTTTTTGTATGAGGTTCCTGGGTGTCGGTCCTGTCTGCAGGCTCTTAAGCCCGAGGCCGCTCAGAGGTTTTTCCCTTCCGTCTCGCTAACTCCCCTCATCTCGTTCTCTCTCTATCTGACACTTCATTGGCTGATTCTGTTCTGACTTGCCTGGGCAGGAATGCACCTACCTTCTAATGCACTCTGTGTTCACGCAAATTGACAATGAAGAGTGCCATCATCCTGTGGCATAAATATTTTATTCCCCATTTGGATGTAGATTCGAGGTGTCACACCCAGAATACAAATGTGCTGTGTCAACTGTGGAAAACAAAAAGAAAAACAAAGCAAAACAAACAAACAAACAAAAAAACAAGAGCCGATGTGAATATGATTTGTGTGAGCTCTCGACAAATACGGTGCAATTTGATTAGGTCTTATTGAGAATCACTGTCACTGTACGAAAACAAAATAATAAATACTAAAGTCTGAATCACAATCCAATTCTGAGATTTCAGCTATTGGCAGGAGCCAGGAGATGCAATTACCCAAATGTCCAACATTTCTGCAGTTTTTCAGAATCACTTTTTAACACTATTCTTGTCGTTTGACTCTTATTTAGAATTGATAAAACAACACTGACAAGAGCCTTAAAGAAAACAGTTTCAGGCAGATTCAGAGAACTCACAATCGATTTTCTTGACATGAAAGAATTCCTTGGTGAGTCGTTTCTTTTACATCTGGATCGTCGCGTGCAACGCTGAGGGATCCTGGGTCATGGTGTCCCTCAGCTCATACTCCTATTGTGATTGAACAGGTCGATCAAAACTTGTTATTGTCCATATTATTAAACATAGGTAAAAATAAAGTAAAAAATTTCAAGTACTGTACTTAACTACCCTTTTGGGTACTTTACTGGAGTACTTTTTTTCATGCTACCTAATACTTCCACTTTACAACATTTCAGAGGTGCATATTGTACTTTTAACTCAAAGAAAGTTCATTTACACTTAATTAAAACCAGTAGCTACAGTTACTGTAGTTGAATAATGAACTGCACTGACTGCAGAATGAATGCATTTTTTGTTATTTGAATAATGAAACACATATTTTCACCTTTTAAGATAGTCGGATGAATATGTTAGCATGCAGTTTCTTATTTAGACTTCCAGCAGTTAGACCAGGTTTCTACTTCTGCGTCAAGTCTATGCCGTAGCCTACGCAAGTTGCCTATACTGTCATGAACATTCATACTTCTGCGCTGGTGTCTACATCACTCTGCAATTACACCGCCAAACCTCTAGGTGGCGGCGGGGTTTGAATGCTATGCGCTGAGTTTCCTCACCGTTTGTTGAAACTGAGCGGATTTTGACGGAGTTGGAGCTGATGGATGTTGAACAGCAGTTAGTTTTCCTGAAAGTGCTGCAACACTGAAGAGAGGGAAGACGTCGGCGGAGATGGTCTGTACGACCTCTGAACCGATCTAGGTGGAAGGAGGCCGAAGATGGAGGGCGAAGTGCCTGTTGCTACGAAGTTGACCAATCACAGTTCTTGTGATCTGTGTCGCTGTAACGTGTTGCTACATTTTTTTGGGAGGCGTGTTTGGGTTGCAGAGTTGTTGCACGTTTTCCTACGACGTGGGTTTGGACACAGAAGAATAAATTGGCCTTTATGAGGCATCACTATCATTCATTTTGGATTCATTCTACTTTTAGTTCTCTTTTGGAAGTATGTAGCTCTACAGAAGCTAAATTCTCCACTTTGTTCCCCTGCTAATGTCTAACTTTTATCGCTCCCTATTGCGGCTCAAAACAACTCTTCAAGGGCAGTGAGGACGATATAAACCCCCCTAGAGGTCACGGGACCTGAAGAGTTGAATGATAATTCTCTTTGGATTCATCGTTAAGAGCATCCTTTCACAGGACACAGTCATTTGATCCTTTTTGTTAAAAAAACCAAACTGATATACTTCTACTACCATTGCTATTGAATAAATCAAACTTACCCCCCCCCCCCAAACAAAAATTTAACTTCGTAGGTTTGGGGGCTCCCAGATTCCATCTGGTGGCCACTCCTGAGTGACTGCACATCGAAAAACCTCTCGAAGGCTTTGTGTCACAAAAATGATTGTGTTTGGGCAGGAGGGGGCTGGATAATTCTCCCATTCATGTGTGAGACAGCGGGTCTGTCAGTACCCTGTGTTTATGTACTTCTCTCACTGACTTGGGGTAATGGAACGTGCAGTAATAACAGTGGGGGAATAGCATCGCAGCAGGAATCATTGAAAACGCTCCATTTTGCTGCAATATCGTGCCTTATCTGAATATTACTGGAGCGTGAATTGCTCGGACGCCATCACTACAGGGCACGACGCCACAGACAGTGGCGATGGCGTCCGAGCCACCGAGAAAACACTCCTGTTGCCATGGGGATTTAGCACACATAAAGTCGTAATAAGAGGCATTGCTTTATTATGTTTGGCTGCATTCATAGTCGCATTTTACAGAATTTGCAACATTTCCACGGCCAAGAGTTTCCTCTCACAGCAATACCACGATTACAAAAGCTCACAAAACACTCCCATTTTTTATAATGGTGCACCACAGCCTCATCAGTGAATGAGTCTGGGCTTGTTTTCTGTTCAGAATACCTGTCTGGTTTTTCACTAAGCCTCCTTCTATAGAAACTGGGGACATTCCAGCTGGCTGGAGGTGCTGATTAGTCCCCGGTTTGTTTTGAATGGGAGTGTATGGGGCATCTGTGTGTCTGTGTTGAGGGAGGAGACTGCGGGCAGGCGTTGCTGAGAGGTCAACACTCATCTATTGACAAAGGTGAGACAGACATGACCAACACCCTTTGATTAGCTAGTCCATTAGTTAACCTGGTCACACAACAGAACAGACATGGAGCACCTGGGTCAAATATCACCCTGCCGGTATTTTGTCTCCCCCAAAAGGCAAAAGGTCTGATGGTAATTAGGGTGAAGATTCAGACTCCTGTGTGTTTGTGAGCGTACCTGTGTGTGTGTGTGTGTTGTGCATAAGATTGTGTTCCATATCAAGAGCTGAACCGTAATGTCTTAACTAATATGGAAATAACTTTCTAATCTTCATGTGCAGCTTCACTATTCAGATCAGTTACGACACAAGACCTCAATTCCCAACTTATACTGTATATGGGAGCAAAGGTTATTTGAGATGTATTTCCCAAATTCTTTTTTTTCAAATACACAGATTCACGGATGGATTGATTTTTTTTTTTCTTCCTTTTCCTGCTAACCTTAGAGCACAGGGTTTAGGTACCTTGATGCAGAAAGTCAATACATTGTCTGCAGGGACTGTGAGGGGTCACTGAGAACCAATTTAGATTCTTCGGCTTCTGCGGTCGAAAGTTAATCCAGAGACAAAACAAGCTGCAGGAGAAAGTGAGCTAGGTGTGACAGGGTGCACACTGAACCTAGTCTGTCTCTTTGTTGAGGTCATTTGGTCAAATTCTGCAGGAAGCATGAAACAAACTACACCACGTGAATGTCAGGTGCGTGTACTTGCTGAATACCGCATCAAAAACGTGTGTCAAACGAGGACAGTAAACAGGTCTATCAGCAAAGCCCCTGCTTTGAACTTGTTTAAAAAGAAAAAGGTGTAAAGATATAAAAATATTGGCACCTGACAGGTGATTGCATTTATACAGTCTTAAAGGAATAGTTCAACAAAGTTGGAAAAACGATTATTTGCTTGAGAGAAAGATGAGAGAACTGACATCTCTTTTTTAAATGTCACCTAACAGTCATCATTTAGCAGTCATTTAACTTAGCTTAGCATAAAGACTGGAAACAGATGTGGGAAAATCTGCCAACCAACACCTATTAAGATCACAAATTAGCATTGTATCGTATGTATAATCTGAGGTATGGTTGGGCTGCTCGTCCACTTTTGTTATCTTTGGACGGAGTCATGATAAATCTTGCACCCTGTATCTTGTCTTTATGAGAAGCTACATTCATTAGTCGCCCGCTTTAGCTTCTTATTCATCCTACGTATATGAGAATGGTATTGACTTCCTCATATAACTGTCCAAGGTAAAAAACAAAAACGAAAACAAACAAAAAAAAAACCAACAGAGCGTATTTGTCATGGGTAGAAAATGTGGGGAAACTTGGCTCTGTTTGACAGCTATGTGTCACTATTTGCATGGTGTTGATGAAATTTTAACTTGCTGTTAAATGTGAAGAATCCTGGTCAGATAGACTTCAACACTCATTTGTGTTAAATAGTACGATAATAGTACGATAATAGATACTGTAGATGCAGTAGCTATTCAATGCTTAATTGAATCAGCACACAGCGCTTTCTGTGAAATGTGTGGGAGGTGTGATTGTGGAGCCATACAAAACAACAATTTACCAGCAAGATTTTTCTTGACACAATGCCAGACTGTTCTCAAGCTCACGGTGAAGTCTCACCTGAAGGTATTTTAAAGCTTCTTCATGAAGCAGTGGGAAAATATCATGGGGGTTGTTGTGGGCAGTTTATATAGACACCAGTGTGAAAATGATAGAGAGCAGTAAGTGCTTACAGAGTAGGCCTATCACATTATGTCTGCTTTGTAATGATCCTCACCAATAACCAGCTTCTGCACATGTGTGCTAAACATTCTAATTAAATTGAATTAGACGCACACTGCTCAAGGAATATAGGATTATCATCAATTATCATCGATATATAACAGCCAATTTCCCATTGAGGGAAGTGACTTGCCTGGAGATTACCGCGTCTGACACTAGGCCCTTCCTCCCTTAGATACTGTTGCTAGGCCTGTTGAGTTTGCCGTTTTAGAAAAGCACATTAGCACTTAATGACAACAACTGCAGATCAAACACTCGAATTTGGCTGTAATGTTTTGAACGTGTTAGATTTTGCACGGCAGCAAACCGAAACCAGGCTTCTAATTTATTGCTAGTGACTAGAGATGTCGACAGTTGAACTGACAACTGTCGTTAGTGTAATTCATAAGCCCCTAGCTAGTGTAATGCTAATGCAAATGCTGAAGCTAAAATTCAGTAAATTAGTTGAGAATCTGTTGTTTGCAGCTGATTTTTTATTTTTTTTTATTTTTAATGTTTCCTCAGGATTCATTTTTAAAAAAGAGTCCAGGAAGATGGTCTTAAATAGGTAAGTGCCGGTAACGCAGTAACACAGTATAAATGCTAAAAGACTGTGGCTATAGCTACCTAGTTAAAGAAAAAGTCATGTACTACATGGACGGTTTGAAGGGTTGTGTTATTTTAGCATTTGAAAAAGCCAAAGAGTCTCGCAAGAAAACACCATAGCAAATTTAGGGAATGGAATAAATAGGTTCATTTATCTGCTCTCAAGTAAACTACAAATGTTAGCATGCCTGGCTAGCTAGCTTACTACTTACAGTAGTAACCTAGTGCTACTTCCAAAGTCAAGGGGCTTGTTGTTAGCTGACTTAGAGGCTTTTGTGGTGTTTCACATTGTGTTACAAAACATCCTATTCAGGACTGAAACGTCAGTTGTGCTATAGTAACTATAGTGTCCATGTCCCACTGAATTTAGATTGTAAACTTGCGTAAAGTTTCATTAGAAGGGGTCACATTACTTTTTCTGAAAAATTCTATAATTAAAACATAAGTCTAACCTCTGTATTGCTGGTTAAACTATGTGTTTTTGTTATAAGAAATAACATTTTGATTACATCTTATTTATAATACTATAATAAAATGGCCAACTAGCTCTACTCTGCAGAACAAGAATGATACTTATTTCCATGTCTTTCACACTGATCGGCTTGAGAAGACTTCTTGCTTGAGACACATAAATCCCTATAGACCCATTGTCGGCATGTGGGGAAATCCAGACCTTGAAAGCCCTGCTGTGCTTTGTTATGGTTGCTAAACTATGATTTAATGAATGGTCCATTACAGTAAAATTGACTTCAAACAGTTAGGAAAAAAAATTACAGCAGATATAAACCAGTAGCAAAAAAATTAAAAAAAACAAAAAAGGAAACAAAAGAAAACCCTGCTGTCACTCTGAAGCTCATAATCTTTTGGAGGAAAGCTTTTATAAAATGGTGAAGCTTAAACCAGCCCTTAAACAGTTGTTTCCCCTCAAAGTCTCCAAATTTCAGATTCATACAGAGTTACAGGATTATCCAAGCTCAGCCAGCAGGAGCACATTAGTGGTGACACCAAAATTTCTAGTGGTGAACCAGTTCAGAGGAGATAATCCCACATCAATCAGAAAAGAACATGGGCATTCTTTGGATGTGGACTGGAAAACCCGATAACTAACCTCAGAAATGCAAAAACGTTTATCTAATGAAAAAACCTTTTGTCTCTGCTCTTTATTTATCTTTTCGGCCTTAGTCGTCTGCAGGGTGACAACTGAACGACCAAAGTCTTTTAACTTCATGTTCTGGTTGCCCCATTGTCAAGCTATGTGTTTTATTCAAAATCACCAGCTATTCAAAAAGCACAATAGTATCACAATGTTTCCATAGAAAATTAAGAATGTTATTCCACTCAGCAATCAGTTCTACACAGGCATATTGTCTGTTTTTTTTCTTTCCCAATTTTTCTAAACCTCTATGATGGTTATGGAAAAACATAAATAATACAATTAAGTTATTTAATTGGAAAGCCCCATTTTGTCATACAATATGGCTGCAGTGTGTGTGTGTGTGTGTGTGTTTGCAGACCTGAGTTGTGCTAGTCTTGCAAATGAACTTGTTGTTCTATTTGCGGCCCATGACATTGGTTTCACATTTCTTGGGGTGCAGGGCTGTCATCTTTTACTTTGCTTTTTTCTTCTGATGGGTGCAGCTGCTTCAGAGGCAAAGCCGATGGCTTGTGTGTGTGTGTGTGTGTTTGTGTGACAGTGTGGTAAGGTGCTGTCATCACTGTGTAAGATCCTCCTCATATGGAGCTTCCCTCAGTTAACGCCAGGTTTATTTCCCTCCACACCACAAATGCTTTCTGGGCAGCACATCTTTTACGTCACAGAACAACTCAGCAAGTCAGAACTGTCATTTATCTGAATGTGTATGTGGCAGTAGCAAACTACCACTTTAAAGCTGTCGTTATCAATATTTTTACATAAACAGTGGATCACTTAAGCATATGTAATACTACAGTTCTACAATTCAATTTGCAGACGCTTGTATCCAAAGCGACGTACGAGCTGAAACAGAGCTGAAACAACAGAAGCAAGGATCTAGTCATGAGAGACCAACATGAGTAAGTGCCATGATGCAAAGTAATGTGAAAGGCGTTGCTTGTCGTCATCAACCCACAGTTAAATTTGTTTTTAGTCTGTTTTAACTCATTGTTTTGGAGTCCCCCCCCCCCGAAAAAAAGGAAGAAAAGAAACACAGTAGGCTGACAAAGTTAGTGACTGAAGTGAGCATGCAACAGCCTGAGAATCAGATATTTCCCTCAGGAGTAAGCGCAAAAGAACTAAAATGAAATTTTTATGGACTTAATTTCATCAGGGGGATACACACATGACTATAAAAGAATGCTGATGATGCTCTGTATCTACAGGATGTTTAGATAAGCCAATTTTTGCCAGTTTCTCTGCCATAACTAATTTAACCTACAACAGGGTGATGATTTGTGAATGGTGTGCTTACAGCTTGGTGGCCAATAAATCAACAGCAGGAAAAGCAGAGGCACAAATAATTCTCACTCTCAACGTGGCCGTGATCCCATTTGAGAATGAATGAATGAATTCCTAGTTCAAATTATGCGGTTCTGTGGTTGTTGTGCTACCGCAGGATGACACCAGGGCCAGAAAAGCCTCGCAGTATTTATAGATCGGAGCTATGAGAGCCGATCGTGCGATAATAATGTGTTCGTTCCCATGACTAACAGGTGTAATGTCTGGTTACCATGCTAGGTGGGGTGGGGGGGTGTTGATCTGTTGTGAATGTGTGATAGTAGGTTTTCATTCAGAATATTTCCCTGGGAATTTTTTTGGTTCCTGTTGGATGGGAAAGTGCAGTGACAGGCGTGTGTGTGTGTGTATATATGTGTGAATGTGTGTGTGTGTGTGTGTGTGTGTGTGTGTGTGTGTGTGTGTGTGTGTGTGTGTGTAGGTTTGTGTGTGTTTGTGTTTGTGTTTGTGAGAGACAGGGACACACTGCAACTTCTGTGTGTATGTCCGTTATTGCCCCTGTGCATAAGTGGATCCTGGTGTTGTACTTTTTCGATCTGTATTACAGGCTAATATTTACTATGCTCATATTCTAACAAAAAAAAAAAGAAAAAAGATTGAATAAATAAGCAATATTTCATTCACAGTGGTGATCATTCATTACACTGAGGTGGATCGTTCAACTCTGAAAATAGCAAAGTGGTGAGGATAATTTGGAAATGTTGACTTCAAGTGACTTTTCTGACAACTGTAAAGATACTGAATCAACATAAACTAAAGAGAAAAAAAAATAAAAGTAAACACTTACCTGAATGACAAAGGCAGACACAGGGTGGTTGATATTTAGCCTAGAGACGATTCCTACATCATTCTATTTCTAGAAGTCATAGGCTCTAAATTGAGAGTTTGTAATCTGGCATTGGTTATTTTCTAGCCCTCTGCTTATCTGGATGGAACATGAGGAGCAGAATGAATTTCTGACTTTTGAAAAATAAGAGCCACAGCCGCCGGCTTTACATATTTATTTGGTAGCAAAGGTTGGATTATGCAGCTGGGAAAACTAAATTATGTATCAACATCTAATGCTGATTCCTCTTCATAGGCCAAGCTCTCCAGATGAGGGGAGGACAACAGGGATGGCAGATGTATGGTTCTGCAAGTGCCTGTTTATCCCAGCTGAAGTGCATGGCGCCAAAGTAAACACTACCTACTTTATGTGTGAATAAGAATGTGGTGTTCTCGGGTTTGGGGTTTGATTGAAAACGCCGCTATCTAATCTGTGATAAATATTCATCGCGTGGCCTTTTTTTTAATTCAATTGTTGTGGAACCCAGAGTTAATGGGAATATATCCGGTCAGCCCCGAGATGCGGTGTAGATTCATGACATTTGGATGTCTCCTCCTGTGGGGAAGAAATTTGCAGATGGGGAGGGGGTTTTTGCCTTTTATTGTGACCTGTGGCGAGTTGAAATGAGGCGGGTTTAGTGAACGTGGAGTTGATTTTCAGGAATTATGCAACGATAAAAGATGTATTTTAGAGTCATTTGAAGGAAGCCCTTTGTCTTTAGTAGGATCATTTTAACCCCCCTACCCCCCCACCCCTTCTCTGCCATCCCTCACCAAGGAATTTTCCAGGAGTGCCTATGCAGAACTGTGGAATGCCGACAGGACGGAGCATGTTTCTGGCTCAAGCACTATCTGCAAGTGTCTGTGCAAACTGTCTCAGACACAAAAAGAAAGTAGGAATAAAGTTCTCTTTCCACAAATTTGATTGTTGAAAGTTGATAATTTTTAAAAAAATTATTAACAATGTCATTTTAAAGCATTGTATTCCAATTATAGGGCCTTTTTTTGAAATTATAATTCCTAGTAATTTGTAACTGAGAGAAGTCCTCAAGTCTTTAATGTCCAATTTCTGAAGACCACTGACAGCCATGATTCATTCCTTGCTACTGAGAAAAGAGGAAAAACAAAACAAGAAGTTGCAGACTGATGTTTTACCTAAGAACACAGACAAAGCTCCACATGTGCTTTAGGCTGACTCATAAACGAATGTTTTGCTTTCACCTCCTCCTCCTCCCCCTCCTCCACCTTCATTCCTCACACGCTGAGGTATCCTACTGAGGTTACTGCAGGAATTTGACAGAGCGGAGGACACCTTTATTTTTCATTTTTTCTTTGCTCCCCAACGACGCCGACGCGGGGGCAACATGAGCCGCAGCTTTGCAAAGCCTCCCATCCTCTGCGATCGAGCTCTCGTTAAGTCACTGGACCCGCCTGCCAGTGAAACCCGATTCCAGGGGCGAGATTCTCTTTGAAATGGAAAGGTAATACGGTTTGCCCGCCTCGAGCACAGATGCGAGAGCACCATCAAAATGCATCAGCGCAACACAGCTCGGTGGTGGTAATAGGATCCGAGTCCCCCAATAATGGTGTACAATTTGAAACCTCATTTTTTGGCAGGGCAGTTAAGCTTACGACACCGGCAACGCTTGACCATTATCTGCCTTGATGCTGATGGAGATTAGGAGGGATCTCAAAATTAGGCAAACATGACTGTGATGTCCCTTAATAACAAAATTACTCGGAGAAGAGTCCTCCTTGAGTTATCCAATTTATTCGACTGGAAAATGAAACAGAATCATTGGCAATAACAAGGGGCAATGACAATCTGAGCAGCAGAGCTATACTGATGACCTGCAGGAAGATCAGCAAACATTTGTCCTGCCTGGCCAACTCAGAGGCTGAAAACACACTTGTGCGCCACCTACTGAAAGCAGAGAGGGATGCATGTGTGGCCAAAAGCTTAAATCCACAACAGGTCCACTGTGTTTTCAGGCATTAGACAGAACACCAGTATATGCGAAATGCAAGATGACTGTAAACTTTTTACTTTTGAAGATCCTGCTTCAAAGAAGTCGAAAATAAACGACTCTGAGCTTGGAGAATGTGAACAGGAATTGAAGTATATAAGAATGGCCAAATCATCACTCAAGCAAATACTCCTAAAGAATATGAAAGAAAACACATCAGCATATATATTCTAACCCCAAACAGATCAAACTCTGGCAACAATCTGCCAACTAATTACATGTAATTTAGCCCCATCCCTGGTTGACGACCCTTCGGAGCAAAGTTTGTCGACTTTAATCTTTATTGGATATTGTTCAGGATATATAGCGAGGAAATGTATAAATGCACATTGGCTCAGTCAGGATGCAAATCCCACAAGAGAGCAGATAAGCAGTTTAAAAAGAAGTTTCTGAAATGGTTAAATTAACAGATAAAGCGCCCACAATAATTTGTTATGTTCATTCCTGTTTATGTTAGGTCATAATGCATCTCTAAGCTATTCTGAACCTTTTCAAGTACTGACAAGTTTCGGGAAAAGTTTTCAAGCATTGCGTTCTCAAGCTGAATTTTTAAAACAGACAACTTCTCTGTCGCCCTTCTTCTGCTATATCTATTGTGATAAAATATTGTATATGAGAGTAAAACCTTAACTTTCCTGTCCTTTTTATTTTTTAAAATTTTTTTAATCAGGCTTGAGTGTGGGTTGATACTGACCTTTGACTTTGGCCACGGGTGTAACACTTCATTTGTAACCTGACATTCTGAGGAATTTTTCCATCTACTCTTTAAGCGTGCAACGAGCAGCCTACCTTGCCCCTGTTTAACAGGTTCTAACTATTTCTTCCCCTTTTTGACAACTAATTTAATTTTGCTCTTTAACTCTACCCCTCTGTGTTGACACAGTTTGAACCAGCGCTGTGATTTCACCCCTGAGCTGGAAAAGGCTTTCTTACTATTGTTTGCACATGGGAGAGATCACAGTATTTGATATCTCCATTCAGAGAAGATAAACAACAAATCATCAAATCAAACACATGTGAAATGACAATTTGAAATATCATATTCTATATTTTTATTATACGCTCTAACACACAGAGACAATATAATGCTGCACAACGGTTCCTTTATAACAACAGATGTTTTATGGAGGTTTGTAGTAATTGTTTCGATGCAGGAAAATGTTGAAAACACAGGATATAAGCCATGGATGAGTCTATATCACTCTCCATTTCTCTCAGTTTGTGGTCTATTTTCACCCTTTTTTTTATTTTATACTTATGGAACTCAGATATCGATTTCTGGAGAAATGTGCCGAAACTAGATTCCTGCAACTTTAGAAAGTTACAAATGGTTTGTGCAATCTCTTTTTCTCCATATGAGAGTGGGCGAGTCGAGGGGAGGTATTTTTCTGCAGCTGGGAGGGGGGCAACACATAAAAAAACGAATGTTGGCAATATTATTTCTGAAACCGAGTTGACGTTATTGCAGTTTTATGTGTCATGGGAAATCATTGTGTCCTGGGCTGCGGCAAATGATTATTGAGAGCTAATAGCGTGCGATGTTTAATATAAGGGAAAGAACAGACAAAATCACTCATAGCACCTGGGGGAATAAATTAAGGCTGAGGGAGAGTGAGGGTATGAGGCATTTCTGCGGAAGGAGGATCTTTATTACCACCTGCCTGGCTTTGTGTTGTGTCATTACGGGGACACAACAAATTTCATACTGTACAACTGGATGCCAACTCTATTCCCAGCCTCTGCTGGAATAAGCTCTGTGTGTGTGTGTGTGTGTGTGTGTGTGTGTGTGTGTGTGCGTGCGTGCGTGTGTGAGCACGGAGTGCAGTATTTACTGAAGCCAATACAACCAGCAAATATTGACCTGTGAAATGTAGTGGGGAGTCATAGTGCTGGCAAACTCCTGAGGCAATCCGCCACGCTACTTCCATTTCTTTTGCCATATGTTTGACTTAACAAGCCCACTGTCCTTTCATTACACACCTCATGTTCTCAAGTGTGTGAAGCCAAACAAGGATAAATTTGCTGTCCGCAAACCGGATCATACATAATTTACCTCTTTAACTTGTTGGACCGGCACAGCCTGGCGGTCTGCGGTGTCAGGTCGTTGAGTCTCCTCCAGACCCGGCTCCCCAGGCAGATTGCTCTCTCATTGACCTTCTGCAGGGCAGGCCGCTACTGGTGTGTTGCGAGCAAAAAGCGGATGAGAGAAGCTATTTTCACCTATCCTTCAATGAAGGGCACCTGAAGAGGCTTCTGCGCAGGTAGGACTAACTATAAAGTGCATGTGGCCACCAGACAACACGGAGAGATATTAAATTGAATTGAATTAATAATAAGAACTGAGAATACGGCCATTCATCATGTTTTCGCATGCCAGATAATGAAATTAATCTTACGCGCTATATGTCAAAACAAAATGTTCTGCATTCAGCAAACAATAAAACATGGCCAGGGTATGCTGGAGATTTATTAGCTTTAATTAACCGCTGCATATGCCAGTTAGGAAGCCAGATAAGGTGCCAGCCCTCTGTTCAGGTGGAGACAAGAGTCTTAGGCGGAGAGGTGCGGTACCAAAAATTGTGCTAGTCCCTTGCAGCCTGCGAAGGCTGCTCCCGACCCCGCCTCGACCTTTTTAGCCTCTCCAACCGACTGTACAAAGATGATGCCACTTCTCTGAGCCCAGTGATTCATGGTATCCGTCATATGCTCCTTAAAACAGATGTCAGATGGTGTTTATCGCTTGGTAGACTTGCATACATGGTCCTTTGGTCCAAATCATATAATCCTGGATTTCTCAAAGACAAACTATACAATTCAAACTGTCAGTGTCACCTTTGTTTGAAAGGAAATGAAATGACTAAATATTTTCAGACGGTGAATCCTGCCATAATCATTTCTAAAGGAGTAGCTACTGAAGAGATTTTATTAAGGCTTTGAATCATTACTCTTGTGTTGAACACCTGGACGTGTTGCCTCATGTTCAAAAAAACAGTGTCACTTATTTTATTTACTTGCAATTAAAGCAGTAATTATCCCTCTCCTGCACATGCAAACTATTATTTGACTTCCACAAGGTGAGCTTTCAGCATTATTATCAAGATATGGTTTGTCTAAAAAACAGTGTAGTTCCTCTCATTACGAAACCAAACTGTATTTGAATTAATGCAGGTACAAAGCTAACAACAGGAAAGGGTGTAAATGTTTTATGTAAATTGTAATGGTTCCATTTAAACATTTTAAATCGTCCCATCAAGTGCGAAATGAATGAATGAAAGATCACAATAACAAATGATTTAACAGTCCGTGAAGAACGGCAGCATTTAGGAACATGTGCCCAGATGTGACCCGCAGTAAACATTAGGGAAATTGAAAATAGTGCTGAAAAAAGAGATCCATGAAGACAGGATCCCATTAGAGTCTGGACCTCCTGCGTCGAAATCTTCCAGAACAAGCTGACGAGCAGGATGATGACGATGATGAGGAGGGTCGTGCAATATCGAAGAGCAGCATCCAGCAACTGAGTGGTTCAAAGAACTGGAAGAGCATCGGTCAGCTGGCCAGACATGGTGATGTTGGGAATTTGTGAGTGTGGGGAGCTTTAATGCCGTGGAAAAAACGAAACTGACAGAGACGCTGGAAATTTGTCAAACAGCATCAGATCTGGGACGAGAAAAGAAAAAGAACGTTTGCAGAGGCCTCATTTAGTTTTCTTGTATTGAGTCTTCAAAGTAAATCCGCAGTTATTGAAAAAAAACCAAAACGTCTCTAGTAAATCAATTCAACGGATTCAATTCAACAGTCTTGAACAAGTACTGTAAACTAATTAATATAATCTTTTTACGATTAAATTTTCGAGTTAAAAAATTTAATTTAACTTCATACTCTTCCCAAACATTGTTTTTGCACCAGGTGAGCTTGTGTGAGCACGTCACATTTCTATTCATATTTTATTTATTATCAACATTCATGGCTTCTCTCATGTTCTGACATTTTTGATTTAATCTATATATTTATATATGCATTTTAACTAATAAATAGCTTTATAGACTTTTCCCTAACGGACTGTATAATGTTATCTTGTACAATGTAACAGCGTCAACCATTTACCGATTCAGTTGGGTGGACAGAAAGCACATTTAGGACATTAAGTACATTTAGTTCATTACATTTCAGCTTTATATTTGTCACTTCGCCTCATGCATTGAAGAGGGGAAGTATGGGGAAGTATGGTAAGCATGTGCTTTATGGTGAAGGTTTATTCTAATTTGTTAAACAACTTTTAACATTTTTCAAAACACATTAGTCATTATTGAAATATCAAGTTTAGCCACTTAAAAGTTATTTCATATTCCTGGAAATCTTCAAGGGCCTCGTTAGCTTGTACGTTGCTCCTAAATGTACCGGAGATGCTGGCTCCAGCTCTCTCCACTGACTTCTGGCCCTCCACAGGCCTTGTCCCCCTCCACATCAGCTCACGGCGCCGCGGTGGAGCGGGCGGTGATTAAGACGGAAGGTCAGGTGGAATTGATTCTCTTCCCCCACGGTACGTCCTCGCGGCGGCTAGAGATGATTGCAAATTTGTTTTGGGGAGCATAGGATTATTTTGGAGATGCTCGATCTCCTTCCTCTCCTCCCCCTGGTCCTCTCTCTTGGGTCTGCTCTTGTTCCTGAAGACCCCCCCCCCTCCCAGCCTGGACGAAAATCAGCCGCTCGCTGGAGGTCAGGCAAGATGGTGGTCAGACGCTGGCAGAACAAGGCGAGCCCTTCAGAGATCGACTTAATTGAGGTCAATTACTTCATGAGATGGAACACTCTAACCCGGAAAGATCTCTTCCTAGTGATTCATTGGTGCATTAATCGCACATTTAGCTAATGGGAATAACCCTTCTCTGTTTTAATATCTGCTACAAACAAACACAATTTGCCCTTGGTGTGTTGTGCGTTATGGACAGTCCAGCGATAAGACCATCTCACAGCTTTAGTATAGCAGCGGCAGCTTCTCTTTAATAGGATGCAATATAATTCTTGATTAATTTGTCACTCAAAATGTTCTCTTCTTTTATTACTTTTTCTTTTTTAATATATATATATCAAGATGTGTGGTGTGCATGGTGGGAGGCAGAGGCGGGCGTCGTGTATTTCATGTCGCGTATACAATATCCGAGCGGCGTGAGCTCCGAATCTGACAACTGGGTTCCGTTGTTTTCATGCCTCGTCGGGAAGTGACAGCCGGCCGCGGACCGACGGCTCCCTGTTTTGAGGGCGGCTGAGTGACGCGAGGCTGACAGCGCGTACCGCTGCCGTCGCTTACCGAGCCGCCGGCATTGTCTGCATGTTTCGTCGGGGGCCGAGCGGCTTTCAAAGGCACCTGAAGCTCGTCGGACGAGGAAACCAGGCAGCTTTAAACATGCCCGCTTAACAGATGTACCGAGTCGCGCCGAAAGACGGTAAACACCACAATAACCACACCACAGTATGTAAACAGAGCATCAAAGCCTGATATTTAATATAAGTAATTAAAAAAGGCCTCGCTGAGCGCAGGTCCATCCATAGATGGGTAAAGTCTTTCTCTAATGTGTGTCCATGTATTATTTGTCTTTCTGAGTGTGTACCTGATTTGTGTGTGTGTGTGTGAGAGGGTTGGAGAGGTCCACGAGGACTTTGTGTTTTGCTTTCTCTCTTTTTTAACGATTCGTCCTCCCCCCCCCCACAGATTGCCGTGCCATAGCCGCAAGTCAGCCAGCTGCCCCCCCGGCACCCGCCATCCACGGGCAGTGATGGAGGCACTCTGACTGCAAAGAACGTGTGTAAACTATGCCGCTGCTAAGCGCCTCTCCACACATCCCCGGGGGGGCTGCACTCTCCCCCACCTTGCCTGGTTGCATCTGAACGTTTATATAGGGAGCGGCTGGCGGGCGGGCGGGCTCGGCCGGCTGGGCGGAGGGTCGGTCGAGCAACAAATGCAGTCGTGACACAGGTAGCGCCTGCGCGGAATGGTAATGCTATTATAATGATTTTGAAGGGAATGTCTTCATAAATGTCTGCTCCCCTGGGGGAGGCAGGAGAGGAGACGCGGGGGCCCCTTGCGTGGATGGGCTCTTTTCACCATGAATAAATTCATGTCCACTCCTGTGCTGCCTCTGCCGCCGCCGCCGCCGCAGCCGCAGCCCCTTGTTTGCTCATCTCGTATGCAGCCAGCGCTGCGGCCCCATCCCAGGAGAGAAAAGTTTGTAAACACGAATAATAATTAGAAACAGGTCGACGGGCAGGTAATCTGCATGTGGGTCCCAGAGACGTGCTTGCCCATCACGCAGCCGTTTGGGTGGCCTCCCATTAGCATCTCGTTTGCGCAGAGATGCAGGTGACGTTTGATCTCTTATCAAGGCAAACAGAATACGTGTAACTTCTAATTGCCTTTAAAAGGGATTAGAACTTGTGTGAAAGAAGGGAATGACTGGCAAGTCAATTTCATGACTTCTGGGCATCCTCGGCTTTTTGACTAGACTTTGTTTATGTTCGTCACCGCGCATACAGCTCGGCAAACTGCGCCCACACAAGTTTACAGGCCTATTTGAGTTTAAATAGGAGCCACACAGTGGGGGTTTGTCTTATCAGAGGGATGCATATGCGCGGCAAGTTTAACGCATCGCGGGTTCGTGCGGCAACGCTCTTGTTTTTCCAGACAACATAGCTGTCCCGCCTCGGCTCGTCGTTTTCAGACGTCGGAAAGGTGCGCGTCGCGTGAGGTCGGACTGGCAAACGGAGCAGGCTGGGGAAACATCTGGGGGACGGCTAAATTAGAACTCAGGGGTTTCATGGATTTGATGGAGAGCCTCTGGTGGCACCAGGTTCCCAACTTTTTGATATAGTGACAGGATGCTAATGATTAATTAAGGGGCCTGATTTTCATTATTGCTGCGGCCAGAGAGAGGGGTTTGCTCTTGAAGTGACTTTGGGCTAGGGAGAAAAATCGAGGCTTTTTGCTATTCCGCAGTCATACCTTCTTCCTGGCACTAACAAGCCCCTGACAGCAAACAAATCTTTGACAAGTCCCCCTCATCGCCCGTCCCCCCTTTTATAGATAGTCCTAAGACTTTAATCCGGATCCAGTGACAGGCTCATCCTCAGTCAATAGGGTAAAGAGAAGCTCATGCGAGGGTTGTGTGCACTTGTCCAAAGGCTGGTTCAAGTGGACATGCTCCGAATCTTAAACTGGAGCTCACCTCAAATGAAGGGTATTGAGGAAGGAATTGACATATGTTCTGTGAATAAGGCCTCACTTTGATTTTTTTTCATATTTTTTTTCTCTTCTCTCAATTCTGTAGAATTTCATCTTCTTGAATCTCTCAGACTTGGAAAGTGAACGCACAACTCACGGTAACACAAACTTTAAAAAAATGATGCTATCATTCTATCTTATGCCAAAGCTCCACAACTCCATAACAGAGGACTCAAAGATATATGTCTGCCGAGGGTAGAATCAGTTGACGATTTACCTCCACATCAAATTAACATCCTTTCTTTGTCCACTGAAATAACAAGGCATATTTGAGATCTGCTTATATAGTTTATGTTAGACACACAGGTGATTGACTAATGAAGTGGATTTACTCAGGAGCTACACGTTGAGGCATCTGTACTTCATTTGACTATTTCGGTTTTGTCTTACCTGAGTAGAAAGTCCTATTTCACAGCTCTCTGCCTTGTCCCAGCAGGACGGGCACAGATGTTGCTAACGCACGCTGACAGTGAGTCAGCACCAACGATGCCAGGACGCTGAAATGGAAGCGCACGTTAATTTCATCAGTTTCATCACTTACACCTGTGCTTTTCCCACCGTGACCGTCAAAAGTTCCTGCTGCGGAAACGTTTTGTTACCGAGAATCCTGTTTTCATGAAGACGAAATCTCATTGTAGATACACTGATAAATTTGCAGAACAGCATTTCAGATGCGAAATAATTGTCAAGCTTAGAAAATATGCAACAGTGCATGAAGGACAACATGTGCTGTAGCACAAAGCATTTAACATTAGTGCTAAGATCTTTACATGTCACAGTTTGAACACCTGTGGTTCCTGCATTTGTTTCCTTAAGTAAATGGATCAAATTCATTTCAGTTGATTTAAATTAGCTACAGGTAGATAGCGTTTTCTCGGTAGGCACCGAAAACAAAGCTAAAATGAAAGGGAAATTTGCGTTTTCATCAGTTGGACAGAAACATGACACCACACAGATGCTGCCGTGGCCCTGTATCTATCGGATGTGTAAAAGAGGCGGCTGTTTGTTTACAACTTGACCGTATCGCTCTTAAAAGGTGATAATATGTAGGCAAGGCACTTGCAGCCCGTCTCTATTGCCCCCAGCTGGCCAAAAAAAAACAAGTCATTGCAGTTTTAAATCTTAAATACTTAAATAATGAAAACATTTTAAAATTATATTCTCACAGTCTTACGGCCGGTTTATCCTTAAGGCATTAAAACATTTTTTTCTCTTAAACCAAAAAAGATTTAAAACACAGTTTTACATTAAAACACACCAGACTTGGATTAACAAAGTTTTCACACAGCAACAGGGGCAAAGTGTCGTGGAGCGTCGATGTCTAGGGTTCTCGTTATTCATAGCGCTGAGAGGCTGCGTACCGAAAGTAACAATTATGCCTGGAAGAATCATACGCCGGCTGCTCCTTATTGTTTGAACACAAAGCGCCTCCATATTGACCAGTTGTTAACTTCATCAGGACGTCAATAGTCATTATTGCTTATCTCGTCTTGATTATCCTCCGAGGTGTAAAATCAATCAGGTATAAGCTGATCCCATTCTGCAGGTCAGAAGTTCATACTATACTGTACATAATGTTCACTCCACGACGTTGGCCGTCCTATGAATGCTTCGCCCTCGTTTATTTTCCTCCCCTTCCCTCAGGTCCGCGGATGTTACATTCTCCCCGAGCAGCCGAAAAAGAATAAATCTAATTTGCTAAACGTCGGCGTCGCTTCGGCTTGTTTTTTCTCGGTGGTGGTGGGGGGGGGGGGGGGGTGCAGGGGAGGGGTCACAGGTCACGCGGTACTAATCACAAGGCTAATGGTGTCGGATACAGTTGTAAGCAGGAGGCGCACAGAATGGCAATGATCAATACAGATGAGCCGGAGCGAGCAGAGCGATGCCGAGAGTTCAATGCGCAGCCGTCCGGGGTTACAGGTGGACGCCGTGACCTGGCGCGGCGTAGCAGGCTCACACGGGATAATTGTTCATTTCCATATCCAAGGACACACTTTCCCGCTGATTTTTTTTTTTTTTTTGCACACACTCCACATCCACCTCACCATCTTCAGGTTATTACCCTGTAAGCTCTTCGAATGACTCCATCTTCCCCCGCTTGATTACACGATCAAATACAACATTGACAAAGAGCGGCGTACAGTAACAGAACACTGAAGTAGTAATAATGCCTTATTTCCCCCCAGCAAATCCAATTTTAACAGCATATTGTGCCCGGATAGTTGTTCATCCTTGACTGAATTTGATGGAAACCTGCAATAACGTAGGCATGCCAGAGATAATGCAAAGTGACATTGGCACAAGTGGCTCTGTTTTCACGCATTTTTTTTCCTCTCCGGATGTTAATGACGCAGCGCGGAGCTAGAAATCAGTGTGATTAAGACAAAATACTAACACAGGTCGCGATAATTATGCGGCTGAATCCGTAAATCGATATTAAAACATGTTCTTCCGAGATTTGTAAAAAAAAAAAAATCAAAAAATTAAAAAAAAAAATCAACACAGAGTCAAAACAGATGCTCGTCACCTATTTGAATAGCGGACAGACTGTAGCTTTCACGGTGGTTTGTGACGGAGGTTGGTGATGGCTGCGGGTTACTGAGGACTTTGTCCCCACCGCAAAAGTCCCTGGCCGGAGCCCCTCCCCGTCTCTGGATCAGAGTACACTAATTTGATTTCATGACATGCCGCTGAAGATGCATTAATCTTTCCCAGACCATCGCGTGCCCCGGAGCAGCTGGAGAAAGCGGGAGAGTGAGACGCGGCGGAGGGAAGTGGGGTCGGAGCGACGTGCCTCCCATGCTAACAATGTTCTCCTGCCAGCAGAGGCGCATCCCTCCAGGCAGACTGTGTAAACAGTGCACACCAGCTCTAAATCACACTCGCACCCTCGGAGACTTTCTGGGCCCACTGCCCCCCCGTCCCACCCCCGCCTTCGTCTGAGGGCTGAGGCAGCATGGTCAGTTGGCTCGTTCTGCTGATGCAAGTAACAACTGCTTTTTTTCCCTTTTGAAGGTTTTTTCTATTCTCATTTTGTTTTTCAGGGAGACAGTGCTGTTTTTTCAGTTTTTGTTCCGATGTAATTATTTGGGATAACCCTTTAATTTAAAAAAAAAAAAAAGGGAAAAATCGCCCCAACTTCTAACATAATAATCCATCTATCGAATATGACTTTTATTCTCTTGTACAACCAGCAACTACTGTACTGATAACATTAGTATTCCATTCAGTACATCCCCAGGTCCCATGTATATGGTCTGGATCTTATAGGTCGGCCCCCCGAGACAGCTGTGTGCAGTGATAACTTCTGTCACATAATCAAAGCTAATCCATGGCTGTGAGGCAACTTCTCATATCTGGCTCCAGAGCAAAGTGGAAATAAAAAAGATCCATCGCTGAGCAAACGTCCCCAAGTCGATTTTTGGTCAACAGAAATCAAAGAGGGAGAAGAAGAAGAGAAGGGGAGGAGATAAATGGCGGTGGCGGTGGTGGTGGGGGAGTCGGAGACCACCGCGGACTCTTTCTCGCTGTTAACCCCCACCCACCTCCTGTCCCATTGGCCCCAACGACTGTCATCTCACTCTGGGGTACAGCGCGGCTCTGCCAACAGCTTTCTTGTCTTGTTCCATTGATCCGCTTTAACACGCGGCGGTGAACGCATCAAAAAAACAAAACAAAAAAAAAAAAACTGTGCCATGCGGGACCCCCCCCCCCACACCACCGCCATCGCCACCGCCACCACCACCACCCCGGCCCCCACCCTTCACGCTTTTCAAAGGAAGCGATGAAGGCATGAAAATATGAAAATGCTCTTCACAGGGGTCTGTGAAGGAGGCAATTTCCATCATGCCCATGTCTATTTCCTATGTAGAGGAAAATAACACGTTTCTCTGATGTTCCTGCACACAGAGCAGCAGTGACTCTACTTCTGCTGAAGCTCACGGAGAGGGTAGAACAGATTGGGGGAGTATTAAATTACAGTGGAGGCTGACATTTTTTTTTAAACTCTTTATTTGGTTTACACCCCTGGGGTATGTAATCATAGCCACGGCAAATCCTTGGATTGGCTTATTAGCATATTCATGCATCCTGAGTTATTTGTTCACATAAAACTTTGTGGTCGTCCTTGATAAGCATTTTTAACTGCCTGTTTGATTACAACACAGTAGTATATACTGTACACAAAGGATAGGCAGCGCTGTGGAGGCAGGAGAAGTAGTGAAGACTTATTTTTATTTAAATTTGTAGGCGTTTTCTTTTTACATTCTAGTATTGGAAAAATTGAGAAAAGGATGTTTATTTATAAAATGTAACCCTCACAGTGGAGATATCCACTGGTTCAATATTTAGACAAGACTCTGTTGAGTTAATGCATGAGATCTATACCGTTTTCCTTCGTCCACTTCTCGCCATGTCTGCTCCGGGGACGCAGGTTTTTTAGGGATGTCAGGCTTGAAAACAATGGCAACCCCCCCCATACTCACCCAGCTTGATTAGTCCTTTTAAACAAACATGGAGGGATCGTGGTCTCGGGGTGGGGTGTGTGTGTGTGTGGGGGGGGGGGGTGAAGTGAAGTAACGTTCCAGTGAAGAGCCATTTGCATGAAGATGTGTCCATATCAGAGATTTGATGAGCCGCACTCGCTTGGTAAATAAATGAATTAATCCCGTCTATTGTCCTTGAGAGTTATTCAGCTGGTGTCCTCACAGGAGAGTAGAAGTTAATTAAGATCGTGGTGAGGGATGCGGTTCCGTCTGCTCCCACAAAGAACACTGCGCTCGAATGGAGTGGCAGTCCTTGGGCTGACTGCAGTGTGCACAATCCACTTAAAAAAATAAAAAAAAAAATTACTAATAATCAGATTTTCTTCCTTTTTGAAGATAATTGTAATCTGATTGATATAATTGAAAATACATCCTTTTCCGAACGGGTATCGCGGCAAAATAGTCTGGGTGAATGTGAGACGGCATGAAAGTCGACACAATGCCAGTGTTTATGAGCAGCCCTCGTCCTGTCAGAGTTAATTTGCTGGTTTCATATCTGTCGACCGTATCTGATCCGTTAGATCACAAATTTTTTTTTTTCAATTATCACTTATCACCTCAAACGACTTTTTTGCTTAAAAAACAAAAAAGATTAAAATAAACTCTTTCATAAATGTGCTATGTTCTGTTTTCATCCTCCTACAGGAGTCTGATGATTCTGCCTTTTTTTTTTTTATTTAGTGCCAATGCCTTTGGTGGAGGTTGTTTAAAGGATAATGCCAAAACCTTTTTTTTGGGGGGGGGGGACTTAAGAATAAAATACCTCCGGGAATTTTTCAATGTTTCTGTTTGCTAATACAGTATTTATACTCGGCTCTATGTTTATATTTTGTTCTGCTCGATAAGAAGACACCCACAGTTTGGGACACAGACAATGACTCAGTTTCTAACATTATTTAAATATTATTTCATTTATTATCATATTCTTACACAACTAAATTGTTTGTCATTTGAGTGCGGCGCTTGTATAGGAGAGAGAGAGTTTTGTTATGATGTGATAAATGTTCTTCTTGACTGTAAAAATGAACATATGACCCTCCAAGTCTCTTATTCAGAATTAAATAATACCACGATTTTTTTATGTGTATATATTCTTGCCAATTTACCAAAGATTGAGCACACATTAAATTGCTGCTGACAGTTTTCCTCCAGAATACTACGGGAATTTAGACTGATGGCTACGTCCCTCTATCTTCCGCGCAGTCCGATAATTTTTAATTCCTTAAAAATGAAAAAACAGGTCTAACTTTTCACGCAACCGAGTTCGGAATTCCACTTCACGTGTGCACCAACAAGATAAATCTTTTCAAAGCGGCCCTGCTGTCAATTCCATCAACACGAAAAGAAAAGAAGAGAGAAGATATTTACAGTCAACGCGTCGATGCATAAAAAGGCAACACGATGTTCGCTGCGATTACGCCTCCGAAAGCAGGTTATGAAATATCTGGTTATTGTCACTGCACCGGCATCAACGCTAACATTAACTAATTGATGCATGAAAAAATTTTAAAAACAGAAGCTGCTTTGAAACGGTGGTAGGCTGTAATTATATATAATTAAACAAACCAAACATGCAAAACCATCAGCCCGATGGTCTAAATTACATTTCAGACCTGCTCTGCCCGCCCCTCCTCCCTCTCGGTGCCGTTCAATTTGAGCGAAAGTTGAAGAAAAAAAAAAATTAAATGAATAGATAAAAAGACTCCAACCTGCCCAACAGTAACTCCAGTTAAGTCACCGGCATTATCATGCACCCCAGCACGTTCGCTAACTTTATCCCCAACCCCATTAGCCATTACCGTACTCCTCTTCACAGTTGTTCCCTTTAAACACACACACACACACACACACACACACACACACACACACACACACACACACACACACACACACACACACACACACACACACACACACACACACACACACACACACACACACACACACACACACACACACACACACACACACACACACACACACACACACACACACACACACACACACACACACACACACACACACACACACACACACACACACACACACACACACACACACACACACACACACACACACACACACACACACACACACACACACACACACACACACACACACACACACACACACACACACACACACACACACACACACACACACACACACACACACACACACACACACACACACACACACACACACACACACACACACACACACACACACACACACACACACACACACACACACACACACACACACACACACACACACACACACACACACACACACACACACACACACACACACACACACACACACACACACACACACACACACACACACACACACACACACACACACACACACACACACACACACACACACACACACACACACACACACACACACACACACACACACACACACACACACACACACACACACACACACACACACACACACACACACACACACACACACACACACACACACACACACACACACACACACACACACACACACACACACACACACACACACACACACACACACACACACACACACACACACACACACACACACACACACACACACACACACACACACACACACACACACACACACACACACACACACACACACACACACACACACACACACACACACACACACACACACACACACACACACACACACACACACACACACACACACACACACACACACACACACACACACACACACACACACACACACACACACACACACACACACACACACACACACACACACACACACACACACACACACACACACACACACACACACACACACACACACACACACACACACACACACACACACACACACACACACACACACACACACACACACACACACACACACACACACACACACACACACACACACACACACACACACACACACACACACACACACACACACACACACACACACACACACACACACACACACACACACACACACACACACACACACACACACACACACACACACACACACACACACACACACACACACACACACACACACACACACACACACACACACACACACACACACACACACACACACACACACACACACACACACACACACACACACACACACACACACACACACACACACACACACACACACACACACACACACACACACACACACACACACACACACACACACACACACACACACACACACACACACACACACACACACACACACACACACACACACACACACACACACACACACACACACACACACACACACACACACACACACACACACACACACACACACACACACACACACACACACACACACACACACACACACACACACACACACACACACACACACACACACACACACACACACACACACACACACACACACACACACACACACACACACACACACACACACACACACACACACACACACACACACACACACACACACACACACACACACACACACACACACACACACACACACACACACACACACACACACACACACACACACACACACACACACACACACACACACACACACACACACACACACACACACACACACACACACACACACACACACACACACACACACACACACACACACACACACACACACACACACACACACACACACACACACACACACACACACACACACACACACACACACACACACACACACACACACACACACACACACACACACACACACACACACACACACACACACACACACACACACACACACACACACACACACACACACACACACACACACACACACACACACACACACACACACACACACACACACACACACACACACACACACACACACACACACACACACACACACACACACACACACACACACACACACACACACACACACACACACACACACACACACACACACACACACACACACACACACACACACACACACACACACACACACACACACACACACACACACACACACACACACACACACACACACACACACACACACACACACACACACACACACACACACACACACACACACACACACACACACACACACACACACACACACACACACACACACACACACACACACACACACACACACACACACACACACACACACACACACACACACACACACACACACACACACACACACACACACACACACACACACACACACACACACACACACACACACACACCGCAGTTACATATGATCAGTCCGAGGCGACGTTCCCCGCCGGTTCTCCGGTTTGTTCCATTATATTGTTTGAGTCGACATATTTCCGTGTTTATATCTCCCACCTGCTGAGATGTGTAATTACTGTCTCATGTGGCCCCCGGTGCTTAAGGGCCGCTTTTACGAACTGTATGCCTATAAATCTGTGCAATTCAGAGAGACGTGTAAAAGATAACTGCATCTTTCTTTTTTTAAATTCCCAATAAAGACCGAAGATATAAAACCAGCTACGATGTTTGAAGCCTAAACCCGATGGTCCCACAGGTCCGCATTACTGCCGGATTTTTTAAATTTTTTTATTTTTAGAGGTCTACTTTTTGGCTTTTCCTGAATTACAGAGCCCAATGCGAGATGCACCTGCTATTCTTCAGAACGTTACTGTATGTTTAAATCCTTTTTTCCTTCACAAATATCTATTTGAGCCACTGTTGGCTATAGTCCCCCTCCTACAGCAGCTATTTATGTGGCTTAATAGCAGGGACTATAGCTCCGGCTTAGATGTATTTCTTTTCCGTGTACTTATGGAGCCAGGCAATAGAGGCACAGCAGTGATTGAAGTGAAGCCCTTAGCGGTGACAGTTCCAGCCTTGATATTAATGGAAGCCCACATAATTGCGCATGCCATTAAGGAAGTACAGATGCTATCAGGGAGTGCACACATCGTTATTTTCTCAGTGTAGCACCTCATTAATATTTGTTGTTTTTTAATTTTTTTTTTTTTTCACCCTCCCCACCTCCCTCCCACTTTGAGAGGAGGAAGGCTGTGCGGGACGGAAAGTGACAGGGAGATGAATCTTCCTGACTCCAGGCAGATGTTTCCCATTCGGCATTCAAATTAGGGGACACACCCTCACAAGCCGAGCCCCGACGGCACACACACACACACACAAACACTGGAAAAAGTTAAACATTTCTGAAGATCATAAAGGAGATTTAGGCATCTCCGTTGCGTGCCCGGAACTTCTGCGCGCACTTAAAGGTCACGTAGCTGAGAGCGAGGTGTGATCTATTCAGAGATGTGGGCAGGAACTGCGGCATCCTTCCTCGTAACCTTTCGCCGTTTGGGTTCTTGTCGGGTTTTGTTGTGACCCGAGGTTACTGCGGCGGTTACTGCGGGGAAAAAGAAAAAGAAAAAGAAAAAATTAGATCAGAAGCGCTGGAGCGGTAAACATGTTAACGCTATCATTTCAATCATGTCAGAAAGGATAAAACAGCTGGGAAAAAACTGCGTGGCAGCAGTTTACTGGCTGACGGAGGAGCTCATCACTCACATTCATCACCTTTAGCAATCAGAGAGTCGACCCCCCACCCGCCACCCACTCTTACTGCAGGTGGAATCGATTTCTCAGTCACTTACATGCTGCACTCTCCAGTTCGGTGCCTACGTTTCAAGCGTGCGGCGGGTCAGCTTTTTTTTTTTCGCTTACGATCCGCTGATTCGGCTGCCAAAAGCGGCAGATGCAAGATAAGGTACAGTACGTCTTTTCGTTTTCGGGGAAGTTCTCGCTGCAGTTCCATGCGAGGACATTAAAATTCATTTTTCTTCTTCCTAGGGCTGATTGAAACCTCAGAGCATCATTTTGTCTGAACAAAGATAACACCTAACTGTATTTCTTCGCCCCCTTGTTTTTGTTTTTGTTTTGTTTTGGGGTTTTTTTTTTTGAAAATTAACTTTTTAAAAACCCACACACGTGTCTCCCGGAGAAATCCTCTGCAGCGCTGCCTCCTTCTCCCCTGACTTCTCTCTTTTCAGCTTAAGAGATAAAAAAAAGAAAAATTCTTTTGAGAGGCAGAAGTGGATATTGGACTTGAAGTCTGGATTTCTGTCATCTCGGATTCTGAGATATCTCTATTATTCTGTAATACATATCCTTTGCAAAAGGAAATATACTGGTAAATGTTCTTATTACATAGCAAATCTCATCATCCCTCACTTGTATAAGTTGAATTTTTTTCCTCCCTGAATATGAATAATCCTCTTTTTCTGATCTCACTAGAATCTCCAGTAAATGCCCCCCCCCCACCTCCCAAAAAAAAAAAAAAAGGGCTTGGATTCCTCCCACTCGCGCTGGGAGACGTATGAGGCTGCAGAGGTAAAAGTGTCTGTAAAAGTCACCGACAGCCTGGATCGACCACGCAGCCCTCTGTGCCCTGGTTATAGGCTGCCCGATGGCGCGGTCGACAGTTTCGCGAGGAAATGAAGATAAAGGCTGCACACTGTGGTTAGTTTTACGTCGCCGTCGGTGATTTGATTTGTTTGTGCGGTTCCATCTTATCTTTACTGTGCATTATCTAAAACACAGTTTAGAAACACTTTAGGTGAAGTGAAGCAATATATATATATATATATCCATATATATATATATATATATATATATATATGGATATATATACATATATAGAAAGGCAAATTAGATTTATGTGTTGATTAGTAAGTGTCCTTCCATGTTTTGTCTGCACCGCACTCTTAAAAGAATCTAATCGTTGACTGCATTTATTCACTTATGTGGAGACATCGCTAATGACAAACAAACCATTATATACAACTCGGAGACCATATGCTACAAATAATTGTTTACCCTCTAATGACCAAGTTGCAGAGGCGGCGACGTGGCCTTCACCCTTTAATAACCTCACTTTGGGCGTCCTCTGTGCTTGTGTGGCGGTCCCACATAGTAACATTACTGTAATATATGGCTTTGTTTACAGTTCGAACCCTCGGTGCCACCGCACTTATTCATCCACCGCCACCCCGTTATTTTGCAATGAGGTAACAATTTTCAAAGGCAATTTTCCCGGCATCTAACTAGACCAACTGGGAATGTGTTTGTCGAGAACGATGTGACCGGGACGCATCACCATCACTCCTCCCCGTATTACTGTCATGTTATGGTGCTCCAATATAATTACTGTATATGAATAATGCCACGCAATATCTCTCTCTAAATGAGGCAGGCCTTAAATTGGCCCCGCAAGGAAATCTAAGCCGTTCGAATTGAGAAAAGTATTTGATGAACTGGTCTAAAGTTCTTATATTATTCCTACTTTGTAAATCCGGCTTCTCCGCTCTATGCTCCTTGATGACAACTGGGCTCGGTCCAGGGCGTTTCATTGTGTGTGCGGTTGGCTGTAAAAACTGTGGGCAACTGGAAATCAGAATAACAATAATCAATTCCTTGATGCCCAAACCTCTAATAATAAGGTTCTTTTTGTTTGTTTTTTTTAATCATTCAGTCTTGCTTTGCTCCTCTGAACAGCATTAAGAGGGTTCAGATATCCTGAATAACGGTGGACCAGACGGATTCCTACGTCCAGCAGAGAATGGAGGACACAGGAAGAAGGAAATAAGTGAAATGAGATGCACGAAGGTGGCAGAAAAAAAAAAGTTGGCAAAAAAAAAAGAAAGCCAAGAGTTAGCAAAAGTTTTTGTGTAGTTGAGGTCTACTCTTACAACACAGGACCTCCTGTTCTCCATCTCCTACTTATTAGCTTAATACGATGTCAAAGTCGCAGGATTATCTTTCAAAATGAAGGTATCGCCTTTAACTTCTTCTGTTGTGAGCGTTGGCACAGTGTCCCAGAGGACCAACTACACTGACCCTAATGGTGACTTTGAGGTAATTATTTGCATTACTATGCCAGGCAAAATATTCAAATTGTGTTATTTCAGAACTTGCTAGTCCCCTAGGAGATCACACCACCTGTGACTGCTCCTCGTTGCCTCGAACCCCCTGTGGGCTGAAGCCTTCTCCAAACACAGGCCGGCGAAATGCAAACAGACTAATGAGGGATTTATCTACTTCCCTCCTTTTGACTCGTAAATCCCAGCCCCACTTCTGCCCCGTATTAGCATAGTTTTTGTCCACAGCGCGATCTTAATCCATTTGTATGTCCTTGAACGTAGCACAAGAAAAAGTGAAAAAAAAAAAAAAAACAGAAAAGAAGCCCGTAGTTTTTTTTCTGCCAACGGCACTGAAATCATCCCACTGTTCGGTAATCCAATTAAAAATCATCCCTCAGTCTGATTCAAATGAGGGTCCTTCCCTCTGCACTACCACCAGATCAGCAGTGTGGGAGGTTGTTAAGCATGTATCACTCACCGTGGGTGGTTTCCCCCCCACAAAGAGGCAGCAAGACCCCCATCAGAAAGAAATATTGTACTGTGCCTTCATTACCCTCTGGGCCGGTAACATTTCCCACAGCTAATAAGGGAAATACTTTTGGGTTTGACACAAACACTTTGCCGGGACCCTGGACACAAAATCACTGGCGGTGAAATGTTCTTTCTTACTGTAGCTTACATGGTTAATTTTCTGCCCCCCCCCCCCACACACACCCTTTTACTGCTTTCACAACTGCGGTCCAAGTTATCTTTTTTAGACACTAATTATGATCTATGATGGAGAACATGTCTGAGCATCCTGAGAGGGGAAGAATACTCGCAACTATCATCCTAAATATTTTTGTACTTTTCATTCGTTCCCATTTCCTCTGTTTCTCCTCCCCTCCCTATTCACTTTTTTTTTTTTCAGCGATCCATGCTTTCTAATTGGAGTTGATGAGGACGGGGACTTCATTACTAGCTTGCTATGAATTATTATGTGGTGTAATTGGCCCTCCGGTCCCATAGGAGGTGCCCTGCTCCAGCTGGTTTCACTGGAGGAGGAGGAGGCTCTCCTGGTCCAGGTGGAGGCTCGGGTGCAGCTGAGGTCTGACTTTTAACTCAGCAGACGTTTCATTTATCCCTTGATCGGAAAGCGTAACGGGCTCCTGCCGGAATTCCCCCAGATTCTGTGCATTGTAAATTTTAATGGCTCTCAAACAGATGCCGTAGAGGCGCCCATATTTATGTTCTTACTCGTAAAAGCTGAATGCTGATTGCAATCTTTCTGTTCCATAATCATGAGTTAATTAACATGTGTTAATGGCTTCTGAGATGCTAATTGAGAGCCAGTGTTTACGCCACAACAAGCAATGCACAAGGGCAGCGGAGGGGAGTTCATGACTGATGCATAGCGGGCTCGCTCTGCATCGCTCTCCATGACGTACGCCTAATAAATCATGTCGTCCTGTCGGAGTGACTGATAATTACCCCAAAAGATCACACACGAAACATTTCTGAAGGATTCTCGAAGCTTTTCCTCTTTCGCTCATTACACTTGCTGCTGTCTCCTCTCTCGTTCAAGCGGATTAGCAATGTCTGAATGTGATGTGGTCTTGGAAAAAAAAAAGAGAAATCTAATGTTGATTGCTAATTGAAAAATTAGAAAGTCAATTAGAGGCTAGAGATCTAATTAAACCGGAATTGAATGGAAAATCTCGCTCCAGACTCAATTGCTCTCCCTCCAATTTATAATCTCCTCAAGGCTCTGATTTGCCCGGTGAGTGAATGCCGCTTTCCTCTGTGTGTTGCTAAAATGCAATTGGCTTTTCCTGGCGTAGTCATCTGACAGATTGATTTGGATTCAATCAACGGTCGCTTTCCCCCGGCTGTGAGAAAGATGAAAATAATAATGTAAAGTCATTATGTGGATGGGAAGTCTCTAAACAAAGACGGACCTGTGTATCTGCCTCTCCCCTTGAGAAACCCTCGCCGAGACATTTTTCTAATTTGGGCCCTGAAGCTTACAGGAGAGGGTAAGCGATGAAATCGACCACGGGCTGGCACGCTTGAGCAGCGCCTCGAATGTCTCAGTTAGGGGCATCGCCGTGGTTCCTCAAGGAGTTAATGGCAAAATGAGGATGTCACTGGCGACGGACTAGTCTGTGCGCGCAGGCCTGCTGCCCGACAGCCACCGTACGGCGTCAGAGTGAGATCTGGTGAACGCCGGTAACGCTTGAAACATGTGGGCAAAATGAATTAATTTCAAATAACAAAAAACAAAACAAAAAACAAAAACAAAAATGGGGAGCCACAGGATGATATATTGACGTTCCCAGGTCCTAACGCACGTGGGGCCAAACAGCAGTCGGTGGCTTCACGGTGGGAGTTCTCTGCCGTTTGAATAATGACAATTGTATTGGCTAACTAATCTATAGTTTCCCTCGGCTTCTGTGTTAATTTTAACGTGATATGTTATGTGATTCGATGGGAACTGCTGACTGCTGCGGTTTCTTTCTCTGCCCCGAACGCTTTTTCCTCCTCTCGCTGAACTGCGAGAGATCCATTAAAAATGATTGATTGAGTGCCAGGTTTGATATCTGAATAGACGGAAAACAAGACACTTATCAAACCCATACATGCCACACCGAAGTTACAGTGCCTTACGATAAATGAAGATTGTTAGGAATAGTGGATTCATATACGGCTGAAAACCTCACATCTCCGAAATTTCGACTTTACAGGAAAGGAAGATTTAAAATATTGAATTTTTGATATATGGCTGCAAGGATTATGAAAGATGTTTACAAGTATAAGAGGTTGAGGGAATTTTTAATTTTTTTTTTAGGCAGACTGAAATATCTGGATGTTTCAGGACGGATTGCCACGAAATTTTATACAGACGTTCAGGGTCCCAGGAGGAGGATTTCTATCGACTCCGGTGCCTCGGGTCCCCGCTGGGTTTGTTACACGTCGATGTTTAACATGCTGTTGTTGGCATGCTCAGCTGGGACGGCGAGCAAGGTGAACGTTACGCCCGCTGAGCATCGGCATGTTTGCACCACTTCACTGTGGCCACGTGAGCATGCTGACGTTAGCATGTAAGCCTAAGTGCAATCTCATAAAGTCTTGTTGAGTCACAGGGAAGAATGTCAGCCCCCCCCCCCCCCCCCCCCAAGAAAACCATTAGAATAACTGCACTCAGAGATGCACTGTTTTCATCCAATTGATACTGTATACAAGGTTGGGGTATTCTGAGAAGACAACACGAGGACGAGTAATATAATTCAGATACTATCTAATCCCCAAATGGAGCAGACGTCTCCTTTCTGTGCTTCATTATGTAAAAAGCTCCGAAAACAAACTGAGTAGTCATTTGTTCAGTTTTCGGGTTGGCTCCACTAAGCCATTTATCCCCTCTCATTATCTAAGGCATCCTCCTTCACTGACAGGGAAGGCAAGGACGAACAATCACCTTCGCTTCTCTGCTTGCTCTAGTTTTGCTGCTTAGGCTGACGCAGATTGCTGAAGTAGGACAGACGGGATTTTCTCTGCAACATTTCATTACAATCTCACTTTTGAAAAATTCAAGATGATGAATTGGACTCTTTTTTTTTTTCTGAGAACAGGACCACAAGTTCTAGCTCTAATAATTTATTAAGCCAAAAAAAAAAAAATCATATTCAGGTTTGACGACTGCCTGGTTGCATATTTCATCCTGAAGGTTAGTATTTGATTGCAAAAAAATGGTTGACTTACAGCTTTCACCACAGAATTTAATGTAAATGAAGCCTTGAAAGTTAATGAAAAACAATTCTTGCAGGTGCCCCCGCTTTTGCCGATATACTTACAAACCCTCTGTCTGAACAAAGGCAGTGTTGGAACAAAGTCAATCCGGATTTCTGCTGAGGCAGCAGATGGTCGGGTCAGAATTTGGCATTAAAAAGCACGAGTCCATGGACCCAACCAGTCAGTGTCAACAGAGCAGGCTGGCGGTGGTGTAATGGTGTGGGGAAGGTTTTCTTGGCACACTTTGGGCCCTTAAATACTAATGGATCATCGTTTGAATGCCACAGCCTATCTGAGTACCGTAGCTGACCACGTGCTTCCCTTTGTGCCTGCGATTTACCGTCTCCTAATGGCTACTTACAGTATTAAAACAAACCATGTCACGAAGCAGAAGTCACCTGAATCTGCTTTCGGGAGCATGGCAGTGAGTTCAGTGAACCTCAGTGGCCACTGAATCCAGCAGAACCATCCTATGTGGTTTGAAGGAACACCGGCAGCTTGAAGGTGCAGCCGACAAATCTGCCGAAACGATGTGATAATGTCGTGTCAACATGAACCAGAATCCCAAAGGACTGTTTCCAACATCTTGTGAAATCAAAGCCATGAAGAATTGAAGCCGTTTTGAGGCCTCTTGCGGCAGTAGTATGGTTTTCCTAATAAAGTGCTCAGTGAGTGTATGTACTGTGAAATTACACATTGCAAAAAATGCATGTACAAAAGTCTTCCACCTCCACCGTTGGAAAAAAAAAAAAAAGGATATTAGACACTAATGGTTTCCCTTACATAACATCCTGCTGCTATTCTGGAGGTCAGGACAGGGCCAAGGCCCAACCCCTCCCCTTCTGGAGCAGAATTAGTTTCGAAGCTCCAGGTCCCGAAGCAGAAGGGCAGGGTTCAAACCAGACGCTGCACCGCTGGTGCCTTACAGTCGCGAACAAGCCCCTTTGCACCGGGAGATTCTCTCAGAGCACTTTTCCCTCCTCACTTATGGTTTTGGACTTCAAAATTCACTGAGCCTCATAAGGTTCGAGCCCCTATCCTCAAATCTTCCGAGCGGTCTGCTAGCGCCATGAACTCTTTGGTCGGACAACTGACCTTTGTTTCCTGGAGCCTTTGAATATTTACTCTGGTTGTTGGACTTTAATTCACTGAGGATTGGATCCGAGGCAGAGGAAACACTCAAGTTGTATTTCTTAGATATTTTGAGTCTTTTTATTGGACTTTAAAATTCATTTCATGTCTCAGGGATCAAACCCACAGCTACCAGACAGTTCTCTAGCTCCCTGAGCTCATCTCACCAGCAGAACTTGCTCTGTTTTTATAGCATTTGGGTCTTTCCTTTGGGTTGAGGACTTCAAACTATTACAAGCTGCCTGAGGATTGAACCCACAACCTCAAAACTTCTTAACGGTTCTGTTACACCACTGCCGTTACCACTTGGACACTATGACTAAGCAAGACCGGTCCCAACTTTTCCTTTGGACAGCTCTCAAAGGAAAGAGTCCAAAGCTCTAAGAAAACTGTCCTTAACAAATTAGATCAACGTGTTTGGGGAATGCTTGGAAGTTAGGGTTTGATTTTTATGCTTTTTATGTCTTTTTTAAAAATGTTTTATTTTTTACAAGTCCCAAACTCAACATTAAGATTCAAAGGCTCAAAGTAATACATCTCAGAAGTGTCTGACAAAATGGCTCAGGGTCCTAAATGGCTCTTTTGAAATTTTGAGGTTGCGAATTCAATCCTCACTGAAGTTAGTGAATTTTGAAGTCTGAATTCCAAGGGACAGACAGGAAAGGTCTAAGAACAAGGAGTCAGAGGACGTCTTGAAGCTCGACACCTAAAGCAAACACTCAAAGGCTCCAACAAATATTGGTCAAGTGTCTTTTTACAACAAGCTTAGACTGTTAGAGAAGTGCTTGGAAGTTTTGATGGGTGTGGGTTCGATTCTTTTTGGACTCACTGAGTTCGGACTCCCGCACTCCAACACTTAAATGCTCAAAGAAATACAATTCAGAAGTGTCTGAACAAATGCCTCGGGGCGTTTGAGGGCTGCTCTGACATCCTGACGTCGTGGGTTTTAATCTTTTTTGAAGATCGATACACAGATGAAATAACTTAGGCGCCACAGGAGACTTATTAGGCCCCTGAGACTTATTAGACCAAATAGCTGTGTCAGAGCACAAAATGCCCAACGTGAAGGCTGGAGAGCCCTCGGAGAGGATCTCCCAAAGCAAACTGGTGGCACGGTGGGTTAGACTGCAAATGAAACGCGATAGTGGTCCGGCATCTGGTTCAGGTCCTGCCGGCTTTTGGTACCTGGAGCATCAAATCCAATCCTTGGAACGTCCCGAGAGACAGAAGCAGTTGGTTATTTGACGGACAGTCATGATGTGCTGAGGTTTCACTCAAATGTGAAGTTTACTACAAAGTAAATATTAAAGTAGCCACTGCTACATTAGCCTGCTACATTACTACCCACAGTGTCTTCACTTTATATAGTAATGAATTACCTACTTCAGTGGTTTTTCAGGAGAGTCATTCCTTTTGTCTACAGTAGTGTTAAATGACTGCAACGCTACATGATCACTTTTAGAGTATTCGCTTGTTTGTGTGTTTGATTATTGATATTCGTTGTTTGTGACTGACATCTGGGAACTTTGAAACACTTGGCGATGACTTGATTGAACTTTCGTGATGCTTCCGATTGAGAATTTGGAACAAAAAAAACCAAAAACAAATACATTTTGAAAACCTTATTTTTAGTCATGGTTGGGGTTCCACTGGTGACTTAGAGAACCAGGGTAAAACTGGTAACCAAGGGTACATTTAGGAGGCCGGGTCGACCGACCCTGACCCCATCCTGACCTCGATCTCCCAAAGACAATCATTTTTTGTAGAAGCCTGTTGGCGTATGGAGACCTGCATATCGTGTCTCATCCAGCTATTGTAATTTTACTGGTATTTTATCTTTCTCCCCACAGGAACCGAGTCCTAAATGCAAATCTAAGAATATTTTACATTTGGCACTCCAGCCTCTTAAGTAGTTTGACTTGTGGCTATTATAGAAAAAAAATAGCAAGGGCTTTCTGTAATAGTCCTTCAAGAAGCCATTAGGGAGTCAACAGTAATAAATTATGAACAATGCTTTAATGAGCTTGCACAAGAGGAACCCCATAGAACTTATTAATGATGACTGGTCACAGACACTTAATTTAAAGCATTAACTCTGATTCATTTGTTAATATTTATCTGAATAGGGGGAGTGTATGAGAAATGACTTGGGGGAGCTGATATGTTATTAAGGCCTGAAGCTGAAATTACTTCTGCTGCCTTTTCAGGGCGAAGGGGAAACTCTCGGTCCGCAAATGAACTCTTCAGCAGGAGTTCGACCTCATCCGCCGCCTGGCACCGTACATGCACCGCCGTGAGGTTTACAGAGAAAACGAGGACATGAGAGAGAGAGAGAGAGAGAGAGAGAGAGAGAGTGTGAAATAGAACGGAAATGTCTCCAAGGGTGTGAGGGTGACCTCCGCGACCTTGGCAAGGGGTAGAGGGCCACACAGGCTGACCTGCGGACAGCCCGAGGGGGGGGGCAGGCACCCCGGCGTCCCCGGCAGAGTCGCGGTGCCTAAAAATTCAAATCTTTCGTGGAGCATGAAGTAAGAAACGGGGGCGAGACGGGGGCGGGTATAAACATTGAGGGGGGGGTCAGAGTCTTATTCCCCTCTCTGGTGGCACGTCTCCCCGGGTGTGCTCATCCCGTGGGTTGACCAGCCTGCCCCCGCGCTCCCCGCTGCTCCGTCCCTCCAGCTGTGGGTGACAGGGCCTGGAGAGAGTGGTCGGGGGGGGGGGGGGGTCACTCCCATCTGGTACAGTCAGATCAGCGTGGGGTTGGGTGTGTGTGTGTGTGTGTGTGTGGGTGGGTAGGTGGGTGGCTGGGGGGGTGAGGGGGGGTCATGTGTCCCTCTGCATCAGTGACAAGGCTGCACTGCCAATGATGACACTCTATCCACTGGGGATAGAACCTTCTTTGTCTTTGCTTGACAGAAATAGGACAAAGGCTTTATTTTTTTCGGGGTATTTACTTCCTTTTCTTTGTCTTTTTCAAATAACAATGCACTTCGTTAGCCAGATTTCCATTCGGCGATGACCCCTTGGTTACGACAGTAATTGCCCCACTGGTTAGACTGAATTAGAGCAGGAGTTAACTGTTGTATTGACTTTTACTTGTCACTTGAAATGTTCATTATTACTAGAATGATCATAGATGCTTTCAAAGCAAAAGTCCCTTCTTTAACCTTTTTTGACTCTCATGAATTAGAATTGAACCTCACAGTAAAGATACAATAATGGCTGCATCTGTATATGTATGTATATATATATATATAATTGAAATCTGCAGTGACATTGTTTTGTCTACAATAAACCAACATTTGGTATAAACCTACAGTTTTTACAAGAAGAATCTGCTTTTTTAAAAAAAAACGTAATAGTGTAATAATCATTAGAGTCATTCGAATGACGGACTCTCATCTCACGTCCGGGCCCTTAGCAGATCAGTGGAAAGACCCTGTAAATTACACAGACTCTGTTTTCCTGTTAAATCAGTCAGGCCGGCGTTCACGGCCAATATTCCTGATAACCATCGCTAGCCGCGATCACGACAGTCATTTTACATCAGCCGCTCATCCACCCGAAAGCGCCGCCTTTGGTCCTGCAAGCTTTTTTTTCGCCTGGACAGAAACGATGCTAAGCCGGCGACGCCTCTCAGGGAAAACTCAACCGCCCACTTTCAGAGATAATGGCGATATGCGTTTGTTTTCTGTAAAAGTGCAATAATCAAATCATAAACAAAACTCTCTTTAAAACACGTCAGGTGAAATAGCGAAGTGGGAAAAATAATGGAGAAGCATGAGTGTTTGCTATGAGATTTTGAGTGTGTTTGAGTCCTGTAGTACAAGTTCTCTCTTTCACACACAAAAAAAGAAAACATTTCAGGTCATCTTATATTTCAGACTGTATTAAATTATCCTTTAAAAAAAAAGTCGGATTTGACTAAAATTCCAGATGCATGCCTACTGGGTGTCTCTGAAATCACAGCTCTCACTTTTTTTTCTGGTCATTAATTCTTTTTGCAGGATTACAGACAACTGTATTATTCAAGCTGTCTCTTACATACTGTCTTGTGATGTTTCCCAGTTTGTCTTTTTCAAATGGTCCCACAGTGATTCAGTGGCTTTGAGGTCTAATGATTGTGGAGGTTAAAAGCCATACAGGACTCCTTGCTCTTCTTTGGACTTCAAACAGGCCTGACATGGCTTTGATTTTATGTTTAGGGTCATTATCCAGCTGGAAAATACATTTTCACCTTAAGAAAAAAAAAAAAGGCGCGTATGTGCCGTTCACTAAAAACTCCATAATGGCGAAATACCTCCACGCTGTAGCAGCAGTCGTCCAATCTTTGAACTAATTGGATTAGTGTGGCTATCATAATTATCGCTGGGATTTGTAATTATTAAACGACAGCTCTATGAAGATTAATTTGGTGGGATGAAAAGTCAGACCACAACGAGAGCTGCACATCATCTCAAAGGCAAAAAAAAAAAAAAGAAAGAATTACAGACACTGATATTCAGTCAGTCACTTCCTATTTGCCCTTCTCTGCTGGTTTTGCTTTACCTCCATGTCTAATCCCTTTACCTTTGGTGATGAGCCAGTCGGTAATTGCTTGATGAGAAGTTGGGGAGGTGATGGGGGGGGGTGCTACAATTCCACCTTGTTTCCAGAGGGATCCTAGTGTGAAGGGCACAGACAGAGCCTATAAGGTGACTTAAATTACTAATTATACCCTGTGCTTGTTAGCTGGGGGGGGGGGGGGGGGTGTCAGTGGACCGTGCCAGCCGTCCCACCCTCTGCCCACCGACTTCCTCGGCTGTTAATCACGACGTCACAGAGGCTGATCACTTGGCAGAAGCCTGGTTCCAATTTTCATATTGAGGGGAAATGGATTAACAGGACAATGTCCAGTTTAATGACATATTTATTAGTTACAGGAAGGAAAGGTAGGATGAATTTACAATTTATACTTTTGCATTATAAATTCTGCAAAGGGACGAAAATTGTCGAGTCCCGCACTTTAACCATGTTGCTAAGAAAAGTTTAAAGCCGTCATATAATATGTTATTCTGCATTAAACTGGGGGAAGGTCCTTTGAGTAGTTTAAGGAAGCAACTACATCAGTACTTTTTTCAGAAAATGATGACAGTGGTTTTCCCGGTGCCACTCCACATAGACGTCTGACTTCTCTGCACGGCCATTCCGGCAAATCAAAGTGAATAACAGTGATGAAAGTGAACAAATGAAATCAAATAAAACAGGGTCACACATCACTGGAAGGGCAACAAATGGGCACCGAGATGGAAGTAATTTTTTTTTTTTTCCTTTCCCTTGTGTCTCAACAAAAAATATATATATAAATAAATAGATAAAAAAAATGGGGGAGGGAAAAAAAGCCATCAGCTCTGGTCAAACAGCAAGTTGTCATTTTGCCTAAAGCACCGCTAAACCGCATCAACAAAAATATAGGTCTGCGTGGAACTTTGTGTGACAGCGGCGGGTCACTCATTTTAATGGAAAAGGACAGTGCTTTTGTGAAATAACGCTGAGTGATCTAAAAACCCTGGCGAGGTAGAAAGCGGGTGGAATAACCTGAATCTTATTCAGTTTGATCCCCCCCCCCTCGCTCTGTGGCGGCCGGGGTATTTCAGTAGTCGGAGAAACCAGGCATTTCTCGGACTCAGCCGCCGCCTGTGGAAGCACATTCTCCAAAATATCGGCATATTTGAATTTTAATAGGGCATTTATTCTATTAGAGATTAAACTGCCAGGATTTCGTGAAATTGAATATTTTAATGTTAAGGTAGAGGAAAGATTAGCGCTCCAGTAAACTTGTTTCTGCTTTTCAATGCGTAATGGTTCCTTGATGCATTAAAAAATTAATACTTAAATGGAACCTTTTATGCTGATACAATATATATATTGACTTATATTGCTACTGTCACTAATAGAAATAACAATTAAAAAAAAATGAGCTGTGGCAATAAAACAATAAAACATCCCGTTATGGTTTCCTTTGCAGATACTTATAACAATGTCAAAAATGAATATAGGACCAGACTGAATGAAAAAAATGGCTGCCCTCTTCTGAGGATAACTGCTTGGGACAGTTGTGAAAGAGCAGCGTTTTAAAGTGGAACAAAATCACCGAAATTGAATCCAGGGAGATCGCTGAGGGAACGACTTGTACGAACAGAGTTGCCGCCTCCCGGGGGGCCGACGACACCGCGGTCGTCCGCCCGGCCGTCTCAACGCGCGCCCGCTTCTTTATCGCTCAGATATTATTTGAAAACCTTTACGGCACGATTAGTGCTTTGTTTTACAATTCAGACGCTGCCAGTTTAAGTGTAAAATCCGAGGGCGCAAATACCCCCCTCCAAAAAAGATAACCCCCCCCAACATCTTGCTTGTTTATAAGCTTATTCCCATCGGAGTGTGTTTAACACTTCTGATAGTTTTTGAACAGCTGCCGCGGAACCACATCTGCTGCAAGCGGACAAACTGCTCTCCGGTGTCAGCCTAACATATATATATCCTGACTGAGAAATAATTCCCAGCCCCACTGAGAAAAAAGAAGAGGGTGAGATTTTGAATTTGCTGCGTATCATATCGGGAATCGACGCGGAACAATAGTGTGAAAGGTCTTAGTTCCTGTGGGAAGCGAATTGCAGTTTTTAGATTTTAACCGAGAACACGTGTTCTTCAATCCCATGTTTTGTTTCGTTTTGTTTTTAATTCATGTCTGACTCAAAGAGGAAAACGTTTCCCCGTCCAGCCCAGGGATGAGCAGCCTTCTCCGGGGGCCGCGGGGGTTACGAGACATGCTGGGGCCCATTAAAAGTCACCGGGCCACTATGTAAAGCACGGATAATGTGGCCTCACCCCCTCCAATGATGCAAACGCTTGCTGACAGCATCCCCGCGCGCAACCTCTGCGATGAATCACGCGGATCAGGGGTAAACAGTGAGTATTACCTGTCTCCACGCTGACGTACAGTCGGGTGCGCCCGTGGACATGACACACTAATGCGGCAGCCGCCCCGTGTTTTCTCGCACCGCGGTAATACCCTAATGTTGCTCGCGGTGATTTTCGAGGCGACTTTTGCTGGGAGCCCGGTGACTTTTTGACCCCCCCACTCATTCGTCCGCAAAACCGAGTGACCTCGCAAGTATGAAAACGAGACTTGGTGCATGTTGTTACATGTTAAAACGCCGCTTTCTCATTTCCCCAACCTCCTCCAACCGCCATTTTCTGCTGCGCTTTCTGACAGGTTGTACTGCGAGTCCTCCGCGAGAGGAACAGGAGGAAATGGCAGTAGCTGAAGGCCATGCCTCTGTGGGGAGCCCGAAACCCTCCCGCACGCTCTAACTCCGCGCCCCCCCACCCCACCGCCCCCGCCCCCGTCGCCGAGTCCCCCTTCCACCCCTGCAGGCCTGGCACATGTGTGACATATAATTGATTCATTAATAATGTGAACAGATGTTTCTGGTCCAGTCTGGAGTCCCGCCAGCTTGCCGGCGCACTGTTTTACTGCCACAGCCTGCCTGACTCCATCCCAATTAATGCGCGCTGACACAGAATGGGAGAGAGTGATGCGTTTTTGCTCCACTGCTGAGCTCCCTGGTAGAAGATCAGTTCACCACTGGACGGAGGAATAAGCGCGAGGAAAGACAGAACGTCACCTCCGTTGCACGGCGACGACGCGCCCGTTCAAAACTCATCGCGGGGCGATTGTGCATGCAAGAGGTTATGGGCTTTCGTCATGCTGGAAGGATAATAGGTGTTTCGGCCAAAACGCGGGGGCTTTCTCTTCTAATGAGAGGGAGAGGAGAAGCGTCAGAGCTCAGGGCGAAGGGCTAATTAATCGGTCTCTGTGGCAGTTTCCCACAGTTATCCATTAGGGTTTTCTCCCAGCGAGCCACTGCAGCTTTGGTCTCACTTTCATTGTTTGAAATGGCTCCGTAATGATAACATGATTGCAGATTGATCACTGCGAGTCTTGGAAAGGAAACGCATGTGGTGAGGAATAATGATGTCCCCGCACGCGTCCGCGCCGGCGGCCCTCAACTAAAAAGAGAAAGAAAGATTTCGTATGAATCCGGGATCCGGAATCGGTTCGCGAAACGTCGGCGCGGTCCTGCCGATGTGACAACAGCTCGGCGGCAGCCGTGAACCGTTCTCGCGCGGGCTTGTCCGCGCCGTGCGTTCTGAAAGCACCGTGGAGAGCATCAATTTTCTATTTTTTTTTAAAAAATATTTTTCTTTTCTTTCTTTGAGTTGAGAACAACTGCTGGGAGCTATTCGGGCCTTCGACATTAAGTCTGAGCTCCCTGCGGACCAAGTAGGAGGCACTCGCCAATGAGAACAGCCTGCTCCAACTTAATGACAAGTAATACAAACAGTCTGTTAACATCTGCTGCCCTGCAAGGTCCCGCTATGGTGTCTGAGTCCAGGGCCAAAGACATGGTCCCGAGAGAGGCTGAATAAATGGAAAGTTATATTTATATATATATATATATATATATAGAAAATTTATTTATTTTTTTCTTTAATGACAGTTTAATTTCATCTAATACAGAGTCTATAAAGTTCAGTACAGTAGTTTTTAATTTCTTGCAACAACGAACCAAGAAAATGATGTCGGTTAAACTTAAAACAATGCATGACACTGTCTGTCTGTCTGTATTCTTCTCACCCGTCTCTTTGGCAGATGGATTTTATACAAGACTGTTACTGGTAACAATAGTGAGTGGATGACTGAATATTTCCTTTAGGAGATCACTGAAACCGCACAAATTAAAAGATTATGCAAAAAGCGTGGATTATTGGTTGAGGATGTCAAACCTGCAGAGTTTTATTCACCCAAAATGGTGCAAACTTTACCAAACCAAGAAACGTATAACTAGGTTGACAAAAAGTGGACGACGAAAGGTGGACACCAGGTAAATCTAAATACAAAGCAAAGCTAACTTTGCCCCCCCCCCCAACACGGCAGCAGATGGTTCGGCCCAGTGAGCCAGCTCCAGGGTATAAGGGTCCTCAGCCCCTCGGCCACGCCCTCTGCTCAACCAGGAAGTGACCTCCCCCAATGACCAAGGTAACTCCAAGACGGATAAATAGATAAATAATATCACAGAAGCATAACGTGTGTAATCCCACGGTGTTAAAATGTGTGAATGTCATGTAAAACAACACAAGGTTAAAGATAAGTTCTAAATCAAACAGACGGAGTCGAGTCAGTTGTTCGGGTGCGTTCGTGCGGTTGACTGCACCCAGACATGTCACAAACTAATGAGATCAAAGAGCGTGAATGGGGATCCTGTCGCCCTGTGTAGCGAGGGCCACCACGGCACATCACACCGGTCTGAGGGGGTTCCTCCTCCGCAAGCCGCGAATGTACGGCGTGCCGTCACCGTCCGTCCAAAAGCCACGGGCGTGTTTCAGCCCGGCTCCCAGAGGTCACAGCTCTGGGTTTCGTGGGAAACCTAATCGTCGGCCGGATTGTGCTCGGAGGCAACGTGTGCCGGTTTCGGTGAACGAAGCTCAACAGTTACTAACAGCAGCTGAATCTCCAGGAGGTGGTTTGGTTGGATGATAGACGCGGAGGCCATGCGGTTTGCATCCACCGCCCCATCTGTGGTCAGGTTTAGCCAACAAAAGGCAACCGACCTTCTGGCTAAGGTTTGGGAAAGATCATATTTTTAATGTAGGTAAACACATTGTGTATGAAGTTGCTGCGAACTTTTTCTTTATCAAACCGGAACTCAAACTTTTCCTAAACTTAACCGAAGTGCTGGAAAACGCCTAAACATAACCACAGAAAGCGTCACAACGCTGTTGTCACCACGAGCGGATGTTGTAGTGCGAGATCGGATATTTAGGCCGAAAACAAGTGCACCTTAGCTGCACCTTAGCTTTGTTAAGATCGGCATCAACCTATTCACACACTTGTAAAATATGCAAATTGACAGAATATCCTCAGTGTGTTGGTTGAAAATGTTCTCGTTGCAGTTACAGTTGGTGCAGAAGGGTACAGGGTTGTACAGGTCAGATTCAGAAATCTTTATTCATCCCAGAAGGACAGATCAGAATTTGCAGTCTACCCGCACCTTGTACGCTTGTACAGACAGGCGGCAATCAACAGAATGTCGGAGACGGCAAATAAATAAGTACAGACCGGACCAAAGTGCTCGCCACCCGTGGAGACGTGGCGCTCGCACGGCGCAAGAACCGAAATCCATAACTTTCCTTCCACCTCCGACAGCTGACACGGAGGAAGCCTTGAGCGTCGCATTTGACCTCCCCGTTTCTGCTCCAGCTGTCTAAGCAGCATCAAGCATTATGGACCAATCAGGTGAAAACGGGGACCTTCAAAAGCATTCACATTTTTTCCTTTTCTTTTTTAATATTACATATTTTCTCTGAATCAAGAAAAATAAAAAAAAACGAGCGATGAATATTACATGATTTCTTTTCTTCCTGAACATAACAGAAATTTGCTTAAAATGTCCTCCGCGTACGCGTCTGCTTTCTACCTCACAGGGAGCCCGGAAAATTTTTCAAAAGATACAAGGCTGTCGCGGAGACGCCGTCCCCTTCAAGCGTCCTCTACCTCAGATCCTCCCGGGCGCTCGGTCTGGCTAAATGCTTGTGTCAGTAAAAGTTTGGGACTTATTTTGCAGCAGCTGGTGATTCGACCGAGAGCCACCCCCCAGGCTTAACACCGCAGGCCTCATTAATGCAAATCTAGCCTCGCCGGTCTGATGGGAAATGGACCCCCCCCCCGCCCGCCCGCCCCACGGCGAGGCCGTATTTATAAAAAAATGAAAAAGGCAGGAAGAAGGTGAGAACACACCGAGGGGTTAAGCAGCCCGGGCAGCGGATTTTTTGAAGATGCAAGCGTTGGTATCAGTCGACCGGCGTTCGCTCGGAAATTGGAACCAGGGCAGTAGTTTGTTGAAATTCTTCTTCTTTTCATTTTTTTTAAATTTTGTTTGTTTGGTTTGCTTTTGTTTGTTTTTTTCAAGCGGAAACTTGTATTGCAGTCAAAAGTTGGAGACAAAATCATTATCCCAGTATCTGAAAGTGAAACGTAGTGAACCAGACAATTATTGTGTCAGCGCTCATGAGATGCCCCCTTGCTGCCGTCTCGGGTGGAAGTGGAGTGGGGAGGATAATCGTTTTAACAAAGGCGAGGACATCCAGTGTCTCTGCGTTGCTAAAATTAGCAAACGTTAGTCACCGTGCCTGTTGTGTGTGTGTGTGTGTGTGTGTGTGTGTTTTGTTTGTTTGTTTTTGTTTTTGTTTTTTTCTTAGTTCTTGTCACTTCAAGGTTCCTGGATGTCGCCCTGTCACGCTATTCAGATGAAGCTCAGACTTACCAATTAAATTGACATGGCCCAAAAGTTCCGGCATCCGTTTGAACGTTTTATAATGAGGGGGATTTAGCACACGCAAACGTGCATGCGCTGCTTGTTTGTTCTGCCTATTCAAGAAAACACTGGGGCAAGTGCTATACTGTGGAATAACATGATTTATGAATGCTGATGCATATCAGAAATAATATATTTCTAAAAAAAAAAGGACAGCAAAACATTTGCAAATTTAATTAACGACTCCAGGGTCCTTGTTTTGTTGACAAATTTCAGCTGTCGAAAGGATAAAAAGAGGTTTAAAACACTGCAATGATATTTTTGGGAACACAATAATTTCTTTTGTCTCTTTTCATAACCTGGTGCTTCTAAGGTGGCACTGAATCAGCCTCTCTCTGCTTCCGAACACCAGTTCAGATTGCACCGTGCAATATCTCGTTTGCAAGCCATTTAAAAGTGTCTGACTGTGTTGATAGTCGGTTTTAACGGGTATGCCCACCTGAGATAATTATCGGCATGCGATAGGCTGAGCCCTAATGATGTTAGATAGAGCGGCATTGGCAGAAAATTAGATTGAGGACATGTTGTTCACGGCTTGATGGCAATATTATGCTGGAGCAACAAAGATCGGCACGGAAGGCAAAAAGGGCAACCGGCGCTCGCTTTAAAGTTTATTTTCTCACTGTCGCATCATAAACTCGAAATTACACAAGCAGAGTCGCACCGAAAACTGTTTGCAACGTATTATGGTGACATTAAACAAACAAATAGCGGCATTATGTCCGAGCAAGTGAACGGTACAAACACCCATCACCTAAAAAATGTGTCACAACGTTACTCCGGGCACTGCAGCGATGCATTTATGCAGGCGCTGGGTTTTTACCACGCGGACGAACTAGCTCCTCAGACACCGATACAAAGTAAAGACGGGATGTCACGTGATTGTTATAGGGGGCAGGGGGCAGCCGTTGGCCCCCGGCCCGTGTCCGTTGGCCCCTGCCACCCTCGTGATGAGGGACGCGGCAACCCTGCAGGTTAACATCCTGCCCATTTCCTGGAGACACCGTGTCAATATGGATTAGGGGACTGAAGTAGGCCTTTGGGGGGGGGGGGTCTCTCCCATCTTCAATTACAATAAGCAAACAGCTCCTAAGAATGAAAGGGGGAGAGAGAAGCAGTGGATGCACTTTGGCAGCGCTGGGTTCAACCCACACAAGGCAAAGTAAACATTATTAGCCTAATAGCATTTTCAATTAGCTGTAACCCGCATAACCACAAGCTAATGGAACACGAAGCCCGGAATTAAATAGGAAATATGATGCGTGATTACAACGGTCCTCACAGGCCCGGGCTTGAATAATTGTACGGAGAATTTGGCCCCGCTCTCCGCAGTCATTCATGCATCAACGCCGCACGTTGAGATGTCCCTCGCACCGTCCCGGCGACGGGCGGGACACCGCGGGGGACAAGCCGCCTGTCCCTTAATGGCCCCATCGACGGCTCTTCCTTTACTTGTACCTGTACGTTATGGGCTATTACCCCTGGTCGCCGCCATATTGCAGTCTGCGACCCGATGATGTGTTTATGGCACATTACGGAGAAGATACACTCCTCTGAACAGTAACTGTCTACCCTCTAGTGTTCTAAATGATAAAGGGGGCCTGAGACTGTTTTATGGGCTAAGCGGAGAACAGGTACCGTATCTGAGGCGTCAGCTGCCATCTGCTCTCCACAGGCTTCATCTGCTTGCTTGGGGTTTTTCGTTTTTTTTTTTAGTTCTGTTCAATTAATGCCGATTCGGGATTTAAATTCTAAACAGGTTTTAAACCAACAGTTTGATAATCAAAATAAAATTTTTCCTGATTCTTCCCGATGTTTTTTTTCCCCCTATGAATGAGCTTTCCATAGCTCAGTCCTTCCATCCTTCAGCCGTCGAGCTATTATTATCCTCATGTCTGATATTTGTTCTGACATCTGTCTTTTTTTTTTCTTTTTTTAATAAACTGAACAGGTCCCACAAAGCCAGTGAACTAACTAACGGATCGGCCACTGTGCCACAGCCTAACGATCCCCGGCGGGAAGATATCGCGCTCGTCTTTTTTTTTTTCCGTGTATTTAAGGGCAAGGAGGATCTTAATACGATGTCTGGGCTTTTGGCCCAAGCTGAGCGTCCGGCTCGGGCTGGAATGGCTGTCCTGATCCTCTCAGCTGCCTGTGCTCTGGGCCCTTGACAGCTGGCGGGAGCGTACACAAACCAAACAGACCGGCGGAGGAACTGTTGAAGCGTCCCCCTGAAATGACGCAGTTCAGTACTTCATGCCGTCCCAGTTGAAAGCACACTTCCGATGGGCAGTTAAGAGACCTCATAAAGTGACATTCTCCAAACTTCCTCAGGCTTCGTCCTCTTTAAAGTCTTTTTCACCGTGGCGCGGCTCTCTTTTTGTTAATACCTGTATCTATTTATTTATTTATTTTCAGTGCAGCGATGACACTCTCCTACCAAGGTCAGTGTTTAAAGCTTAGGAGGAGAGGCGCGTTTCGACAGCTGAGTGCGCTCAGCGGGGGGTGGGGGTGGCTTGAGGATGATGTTTGGGCTGCCATGTCTTCTGGGAGTTGCTTTTTTAAATGGTTTTTACTGGAGAGTCATTAATATTTTACAGGGTGTAATAGGCCCTGAGCCTTGGGACTATGTTGGCACCATGATTACACACACATACCCATTAAAACTGATTAGCTCTCGTGTGAGGGGGGAAGCCCGTGTCCACAGAACGCTTTGATAATATTTTGTTTTAAGTATTAAATGTTGGGGCCTTTTGAGCCGAGCGAACAAACGCAGCCTCTGCCGCATTGTAAGCCTGTGAGGAGTGAAAAAAAGACAAACCCCCCCACCCCCGAGTTCCAAACCACTTCCATCAAAGCCCGACAAATGATTTCACCACCTCTTTATTATGCATGTCATAACAGTTTGGGAGGAGAAGTGGCTGCGTTTAAATCGCCTGAGCACCGTGAAATGATAATACTGAGACTCCACAAGCCAGTTGTTCTGGTTCAGAAATGTTCTGTTCAAGCACGTTGCATGGTTTGAGCCCCCCCCCCCCACCCCCCCACCCCCTGCCCCACCACCATCCCGCCCTCACCCCATCTCAAAATGTGTATAATCAGGCAGAAGGGTTGTGGAGCCATAATCCTGATGTCTCTTGTTTTACTTTTTTTTTTTTTTTTTTTTAACACAGATTTCACCGATTAAATTTTTCGACTCTATTCATAATTTTTAATTTATTAAATGTCAAGGTAATTTTGAGTAAAAAAAAAAAAAATAAAAATAGTGGCGACAAAGATTGAAATCGCTTGAAAACAACTTGATTCATCTTTTTTCTTGCCGTGTTTTGGCGTATAATCGTTTCCCGAGGCAGCTCCGGATACAATTAGCTCGAGAGATCATTCGGTAGTACAGATATAACAGAGAAGTGCAACGCAGCATCGGTCTATATAAGAGAGGTGACTCTAACCAGTGTGTATGGTGGTGGTGTTGGTCTTCCGGCGGGGGGGGGGGGCGCCGTGCACAGCGTGCATGCCCCCCCGCCCCGGGCGGCTGCATGGAGTCTGTACTGCACCATCGGCCGCAGGGAGGATTCCTGAGAGCTGGACGCCATGTGGGAAAGATACGGCCAGCAATCCCTCCAGTGCTGGAACGCGCCACATCAGTGTGGGGCCCTGGGCCCTAGGCCCTTGTTAACATTATTGGCAGGTGGTGTGTGAAGCCAACCGTCCTTGTTCTTGTCAAACTAGGCTGAAAGCACAGAGACCCAGTCATCTTCTTTCTATCCTTAAGCCAGATTTCAGTGACTAACCAGGGGAGAGGACATTCCTATAGTAACTATAAAATCCTAGTTGTCTACAGGGAACTAACCCTCATGTTCTGAATGATGCGAGAACTCTGATCTATGGTACTTGAAATTGTTCGGAAATGTGCAGTTGATGGAGCTTTTATCTCTTCAGAAAGTGCAGTGACCACTTGTTTATTAGCATCACTCAAAAGGTTGGTGCACGGTGCGTTTTTGTTTTTTCATTGTGGTTAACTGCCACAACACCACATACCTGACATAACACTGCAAAAATGTACTACAGCAGCAACAAATCAGGACTTTGAAATATTGTTTTTACACCTACTTAATAGTTGCAAAACACAGTAAAATGATGTGAACCCTGCATTTAGTGTCTGACGACGCCTTCCTCTAAAAGGGAGGCTGACATTTCAGCTAGTAGCTGCTTATATGAAACCACAGAGAACCAGTCATACCTACAGAGTTAGGGCTGAAAAAACCTAGCTCCAAAAAAAAAATAAAAAATTGAACAAGATCAACTCAAAAGTTCGTAGCTCTGGAAGAAACCTGAGATCTGAGGATAAAGAGAAGCTGTAGTCTAAGTATCATGAGGACAGAGCACAGGAGCTGAAAGCACTGAGGGGAAACTAGTGCCTTTAGAGGGGCTGAGGGGGGCATTTAGGCATGTCTGGCCATCTTTCCCTCTGGCACACACACACACACACACACACACACACACAAACACACACACAAGGCTCTGTGTCTGTATTCCTTAATCAGCCCTCACCTACACAAGGTTAAACCGTGCAAACATTTGCAGCTTCTAATTTCTGGGCTGTTCAAACACGCCCTCGTGCCCTTGTCACATCAGAAATCACGGGGAGGGGCCGTGATGGCGGCCAATGTTGATGGGGCTGTGACAGGTGTGTGCGAGTGTGTGCATCTTTGTGTGTGTGCATCTTTTGTGAGTGTCGGTGTGTACGTGTACATACGTGCGCACCGCAAAAGTCCATCTTATTTGATCCTGTCCTTATTGCTTATTTTTCCAAATAATTGAAAGAGAAAATATTTGTTTTTTGTTTCAAGATAATGAGTCCTGTTTCTATTAAATTCTCAGTCAAATGAACCTGGGGTAACAATTTGGTTCCCTGGTTGAAAGTTATTCAGTTTTGAGACCAAATAAATACAGCCAGTTACATAAGAGAAGTGTTCTTCAGGCAATCTCAGGTAGAGTAAAACTAAGTTATTTTTACGTTCTTTTAATGGCAGTTTCAATCTTAAAGGATCGTCATCAGGCCAGAGATAAGAGAGGCTTTGGTAGAAGATGATGAAGACAATGTGATAAGGATAGAGATATGGTGGCTATCTGTTCTTTTAGATTCATAGATGCATGTAGATATGCAGTTCAGTGAAAGTTGGCTGAATATTACAAAGTACTTCAAATATATTTGCTCTTAAAGTGGAGTGATATTTTCCTTCAAGCAATTAGACACCAATTTTTATTTTAACCAAATAGTTTCTTTGTCAAATACCTTTGACCGTTCCATGAAATATCTCATCAAATGTGATTTGTTCACTTGTATTGAAAGTAAACAAATTAAACGACTTAGCAGAGATTAGCCTCTCCTTGCATCCCACTTAATAAAATATACTTTGGTGATTTTTTTTTTTATGCATCCTGTTGCATAAGATGGTCCCTTCAGCCAACTGGGAAAAAAAAAAAAAAAAGAAAGAAATCTCCATCCTCACCAACTGTCGGGGAAAAAATGAAAAACCTCTGACAAGTGATTGTCTCTCCCATTCTACTGACAGCCCATATGTTTGCTCCCAGATCTTCACTCCAGGGGCTCCTGCAGCTGTCAACATGTCTCCGAGTCCAGGTGAACCTGAGGAAAGAGACAGACGAGAACATCTCGGCAGATGATGTGCTTTAATGCTGGCTCAGAGTCAAATCCGGATCCTCAACCGATGCACCTAGCACTCATTAGGGTGGAGGCTTGGATATACAGTATAAATATACTTGCAGATGTTTATTCGCTCCATTCCTCTGGCAGGTTATCTGTAACAGACTGCGTCTCCTTAGCAGGGACACATAGGTGCTGACACATGGACAGATGGTTTTGCTAGCCCCCCCCCCCCCCCCGTTCTCCCTCCAATGATCGTCCACGAGGATGGATGGGCTTATTTTTAAGGTACAATCGGTCATCTCCTGCAACCTGCCGTGTATTTACTCAGTGATCGACTTGCATGGATCTTGTTTACTCCTGGTAAATAAGTTCTAATCATGAGCACATGCTGTGCTTATGGCAAGAGCCAAATAAATAAATCTTGCTAAAGCATAGCCACATATGTACCGGGGGGAAGGAGAAAAAAAAAAAGACAGCAGTGCAAACACACAGACATTTCTTTGGCCATTTTTGTGCTGTATTTTTTATATATATATATATATATATTTTATTTTATTTTTTTTTGAGCACTTGCATCTTTGCCACATGAACGTCTCTGTTCAGAGTTGATGGCAGTTGGAAGCTACAGAGAGTAGAAGTGAGGAACTCTCTAAAGATGCTGCTTTGCATTTCTGAGCTGCAGTGTGATGAGGCCAGGCTGTGTGTGTGTGTGTGTGTGTGTGTGTGTGTGTGTGTGTGTGTGTGTGTGCATGCGCACGCACATGTCTTGCCTGTCTGCCTGTCTGCCTGTCTGCCTGTCTGTCTGTCTGTCTGGCAGGCTGCTGTGCCAGCCTGGAGAGGGAGTCAGGAACAGTTCCACAGATCTAGGCATTAAACTAATGTGCTGGGATCAGGGGCCAGCGCCTCGCAAGCTGTCTCTTTGGCCGAAGGGCTGTAATACGAATGGGCAGCGAGCGAGCGAGCACTGGCACCCGCCGTGGCACGGAAACCAAACACCTGCCCAAGTCCTGCTCCAGGCCCCCGTAAACACATATATTTCCATCCGTCCAGCATCTCCTCCGGCGCTGATTAGTGTGATCAACAATAGACCCAGGTGATGAGATGAATCCCTCCCGCCCCCCGCTTCGGCTTCCAGAGGGGTTGTGTGCAGTACTCCGTGCCCGGGATCACACAATGGGGAAGAAGCCATGACACTTTTACCAAGCACATGGCGCTTTTGTGTTAAATTTACACCTGCTACTATTTATCTGTCACTTTGCTCTCGCTGACCGCAGCTGGTGGAATTAATAGTCCTCAACTAGATTCTCAACAACCCTTAATATACATTCCTTATGAATATACCATAGTAGAGACTGTACCTGCAGCATGAGGAGTTTCCATCATATCAGAAACTGATTTATTGTGAAGAGTTCTAGACTTTTATATATATATATATATTTATATATAAAATAGAAACTAGATACTGTATCTTATCAGGGAGAACAACTGCTACAGGAGGACTGGGACTTAATAACTCAATATGAAAGGATTTTTAGCTTTATTCCCAGCGATGAGGTCCTCTTGACACACTCACTGGTGGGAGAAGGTTTACCTGAATGTGCTCCGGAGCGAAGCTGTTTCTCCGCACAAGTGGATTTTAAAATTTTTTTTATTTTTTTTATTTTCAGCTCCTCAAAGTCGTCCATCGCGTCTCTCCAATTTCACCTCCGATCCTTCGCTGCCACAACATCGCCGCGTCGGGCAGAGGCGGTGGAGAAATGAAACCGGGAGGAATGGATTTGTTGTCACAACCCCATCAACTTTTAGCCCCCTGACACTTGGAGGAAGGTAAAGAAAATGAAACATAGATCCCTCTGAGCGCCGTGTCTTTTCAGGAGGATATGATGTGGAGTTTATTTTCATTATCAGCCGAGGTATCTCGTGCAGCGCCGGAGTGATTAGGGGTGGCACTTGTAGCCCTGAAAAGTCTGCCAGTGGATTTTTACTTCCTTGAAAACGTCACCCGCCGCCCGTGTCCTTCCCGAAGTTCCCCCCCGCATCCGCCGGCGTCGCCCCGGCCTGTTCTCGGTGGCCGTGGCTCATGAGGGGACTTACATTCTCTCCTTGTCTGGCATTAGCAATTACCGCCACCGCGGAAAAGGTCAGCGGGATGTTTTTAAAATGCGACCCAGGCCTCAGCCTGACTGCTCCACTGAAATGTTGTCATACATTTATTGGGTATCAAATGAGGCTTCTGCAAGTAGTGGCAAGTAGAGAGCCTCGACATTCTGACATTTCGTAGCCAAGGTGAAAGCCTGTCAGCAGACTTCCTCTCTGTCCTTTGTCTCTAATAGTGTAATCCTGGTGTTGGATAATTCAAAATGAATTGAAATGATGTGAACCTTGTGCATTCTGGGTTCAATATGAGGACTTGATGCGATGAATACAAAGAGTCCGACAAGAAAAAGAGGCGAGAGCAGGGCTTTTAATGTTGATACAGCTTCTGGTTGTATAATGACAATGCATTTATTTGTGTAACTAAATTTGTATAATAATCCATATAGAATTATTAGTTCCTTTTTCCCATTCCCGCAGTTGGTGACATTTTCATTAGATACGGATCTAAATGACTACGCTCTGTTTTAGAGATAATTAAACAGACTAGGAGAAACAATAGCATGTTCATGTTCAGCATAGCAGAAATTTAATTCCCATGTTCACAGCTTTTCTTTTTTTTTTTTTTTAATTTTCTTTAAGGATGATAACAAAATTGTCACATATGTGTGCAGTAAGCACATTACATATCATAACTAGTCATTTCTATGTCGCGTACCAGATTACATTCTCGCAGTGCACAGAATTTTAGACACACGTGCACACAAAAGCAGACACACGCCTCTCAGGTTGCATATATCTTCGATAACCCTTGACGTTCCTTATCTAAATTTTTAATTTCTGGGTTTCGTTCAGATTTTAATCCTGTTCATTAGGCCGAACCTGTGCCAGGGGCACGGGCTCCTTCAGCAGAGGGATAAGCCCCACCCCCCCTCATACTCTCACACACACACACACACACACACACACACACACACACACACACACACACACACACACACACACACACATACATACATATACACACATACACACACACTCCTCCATTTTGATTGTAATGGCAAAATGTAAGCCCTAATGTGAGCCTAATTCACTTCACCCCTCAGCAGTTCAGGGCTATGCATCATCCATCTCACTTAGAAACTGCACAGAGAGCCAGATCCCCGCTGTATAAAGACATCAGCTTTATTACACCGCCTACCACAGGGATGCTAAATTATTTATCTTATTTAGCCATGGTATTGCAAATAACTGTTAGACACAGAGTCCTAGCATTCTGGTTACAGCCTGCTCTGTCCAATACTCTGCTGCTCTAGATTGTGAAGGAGGTGCTCGAATAATGAAGATAAATAGAAAACATTTTTTTTTTAAAAGGTCATATCGGTAAATTTCAGATTTTGTTGCGATTTCATTGGCGTAAATGTCCATAAAAAACTGTTTACTTTGATTCAGCTTTCGTGTTTTGGCAACCTATGGTGTTTTTTTGTTATGTATTCATGCATTAAAAATTCTAAAGAGATGTGACAGGGAAAAACAGGTGTTGTATTCACATCGGTAACTTGATAAGAATATTAAAAAGCAGGGATAAAGACCACACACACATACACACACACACACACACACACACACACACACACACACACACACACACACACACACATCACATCACATCACAAAGGCTTTATACTTACAAATGAGACAAGCCAGTCTTTGCAGCAAGAAAAGATGAATATTGCCTTATATGTAATTATAGCTGAGGCATGCTGGGATATAGATTTGCTCGGAGCTAAATGGGAACACAAGATGGATCATGGCCTTTTTGATGAATAAATTTTCTATGTCAAAAGCAAGAAAAAGCACCAGGCGCATCCCATGGCAGAGCCCTGCGGCTACAGCTTGTACTGCAGTTGCAGTTTTACATGCAATATACATTCATCACATGTGGTCGGTTATTATCAAGCCCACTGCAGCCTCATGGAAATATCTAAAGTCTTGTTATGATATTGTTATTAGTTTGACAATCCCTTTACGTTGCCTTTTTTATTTCAGGACCTGTAATGAACGGGCTAATTGTAAGTAATTAAAGCAGCGGGTATGTGGCTGGGGATGCAGGAACCCGCCGTTCAATGGATCGGCAGGATCATTACCATCTGTTCTGCTTAGGCCCTCTGTCTCTGCCGGTTCCTCTGTTCCATCACCTTACAAAAGGAAAGATAAGAACAATGGGAGGAAGGTGCCTTGTTTGTTTTAGTTGATAAATTATGGATGGCATTTCTGATAGGAGGCCATGGCCTTTACCTGAGCATGACAACCCCCCCCCCATGCCCTTATACAGCCATATTCCTCCTCTAGTATACCCATGATGCTAATAAACAACACGGTCAGACAGCCAGCTGTGGGGAGAGTGGAGGAAGGAAACTTGAAACAAAATCTTTAACGACCTTACCAGGTATCGAACAAGAGGAAAACTCAGCTCGGCCTTTTTTCGTTATATTTCAGTCTCCTTCTCCTTCTCGTTCGACCTCAGACATTTTTTTTTTTTTTTACCTTTTTTTTTGCGGTGATTCTACCTTTTTTTTTTTTTTTTTGGCTTTTCCCAGTTCTCAGTCCAATCTCAGCCACTACCTGCCTTCCCCTCCAATCTCATCTCGCAACACCGGTGCCGCTGTAGAATTTCTCGGCTTTGTGCCGAAGATAAATACTCAAGCTCGGTCCACCGAGCTCGAATGAGAGCCATGAGAGTTATGAGTCATACGCCATTAAAAATGGGTCGGTCATTGTGAACGGTGCACAAAATGATGCTTCGGCAGAAACCTTGTGAGTGCTAGCTAAGCAAACACACAATAGAATCATTTGGTGAAATATTACCTTGAGTCTGTATGTGTTTAAAATTCAGGGAGTTGGGGGGGGGATCCAATTTTTTAATTAAAAATGTTCCAAAAATCAGTCTCTTTGCTAATAACGAGGGCATTTTTACATCTTTACATTCAAAATGTCAACAAAACCCTATGTGAAATGGAATAATCAAAGTAATACGTTTAAATGATAAGTTTGAATGAAGGCAAGTGAAAGAAACAAAGTTAAATTTCACTTAAATGGCCCTGGATTTCATGGCGGCAAACAACAGAAATTGGCCACAAGCAAGAGGCACAGCCACCGGGGGAAAAAGTAATCAAAGCTGCCACACAGAAAATGGAAAAATAACACCTTGATTTACCGTGTGAGGAAGAGCTACATCCCTGTGAAAGACATCCCTCTGAAAAGTATTTCTGGGAGTATCAGGGACAGATGTGTGCAATTTCAGAGATTCAGTCGGGAGGCGCATACAGTGGGCGAAGGGGGAAAAGAAAAAATGAAAAAGGTGGGGAGTTTTTTTTCACTGTCATCCTGTGCCTTGTATTTTTATCTGCCTCTCGGTGTGATTAATGCCAGCTAAAAGCCCCTCTGACCTCTCTGATAGATTTATGGACTTAACGGTACAATAGCTTAGCGTTTCCTTGTGCATCCATTTTCCCTACATTGATATTTGTCATTTACAGGGTTCAGAGTTTATACCTTTTCTCTCTCTCTCTCTCTCTCTCCCCCACATTAATTGCCTGGTTCCTACGTTGATTGGCTCGCGGTCCCCCCGGGCTCGTCACCGGGGGGTTGTATTAGTGGTCTGGTGTCATCTCCACTGATGCTGCACAGTTCACTGACCTCACTACTCTTCGATGCAGCTTGGTTTATACACGCGTGTTGTAAAACTGGTAAAACTGCTTTTTTAAATTCAGTCAGTGTTGGTTCCCCAGCTCGGGCTTATCAGTTATTTGGTCGTTACCAAATATAGTACTACATGTTGTACTTCTATATAGTACAACATGTGACATTTTAATACAAATGTGTATTATTTTTTTTCACAGATTACATCCGTGTACGTCAATTTTAAATAGCAACTTATGTCGATACTTCTTGACTTCAACATTACAGCCCTCAAATGTCACGCTCATCACATCATATCCTTTACAGTGTGATGTTTTCCATATAGCTTGTGCTGAAAACAAACAATGTAATTGAGATGTGCATAAAAATGACGTCCATTTTAGGAGCGCATAAGTAGAAAGGGTCAAGTTTTTCGTGGCCTTATTCTCACGTGTTCCTTTTGTTCTCATCTCTTAGACGTTCCTGGGATCATTCAAAGGAACGACAGTTTCTCTCCTTATACCAGGATCAACTTTAACAAAGAAACTGTAGATTTTTGGAAATTCCAGAGCATTTTTTTCCCAAATTTGGGAAGAGGGAACTTTAAATACCAATCAGATTAACTGGCTCAGATTAGGTGTTAGGTGTTAGATTAAGCAGTAGTGTGGTAGCTTTATCCCCCATATTGAGAAACTATTAGAGTCAAACTAAAATTGATCAAATTGAAAAATTTCTTTTGCTAATAATTAAATATCGATACAAATCACTGTCTGTATCATGTTTGTTTTACGATTATTTTATTAATAAATTTCCCAATGTAATGCAATGAATTTTTGTGCCGGCTGTTATTTCTCCCTCTGAAAAGTGCGTTTTAATCAATTCCTCGTCTAGAGTGATTAATTTTGGGATTTGTACGTGGTTATATTTTAAAAAAGGCTCAATATAGAGGTTGATTTAAGGAGCGAGATTGATAGCCAGCATCTTTCCACTAGCCAGGATTAAATTAACAGGTTTAAATCTGAAATATGATATGAAAATAAGTTTTGAGGGGAGCAAGTGTGCGTAACTTTTCGCTCTTGTTTTTTGTTCCAGAGCCATGACTATGGACTGCATGGGGTTTTTTCTTATTTTAAAGGGCTTTACGTTCGATTTGCAGAGTGTGTGTGCGCATGTGCAAGTGTGTGTTTGTGTGTGTGTGTGTGTGTGTGTGTGTGTATGTGTGTGTGTGTGTGTGTGTGTGTGAGAGTGAGAGACAGTGTCAGCCCATTGGTTCAGAGTTAGTTGGGTAAATAAGGTATTGAAAGGTCAGTTTTCCAGATCATAATTTAAAAAGGTCATTAAAACTCTTGGGAAAGGTTTAGATTCATAAGTGAAATACACACAAGTGTTTTCTATATTGGACAGTTAAATTGCCATTGGAGGCATACAACAAATTTATGGTTGATAACTTTCAACGTCAATAAAATAAACACATAAAATAAATAATATAAAAATAAGATCAATATGAGGAAGTAGAATCCTCTATAAATAAAATACCCTTGGATGAAGCAGGTTAAAGGTAATGGTAAGAACAGTGCAGGATAAAAGATACTGCATAATGAATTATACAGTGGCTGTTGAAACAAAAAGGTAAATAGTGAAAACAATATAGATAGAGCTTCTTTATGTGTCTGTGCGTGTCTGTGTGCATAACATGAGTTACTGAGTTAATTAATGTAATTTTATTTGCAATAAAGGGCAAAATATTTGTGGTAACATTAAGTCGAACTAAGCTTATTATTCTAAGCACCGTGTGCTGTGCGTTTAATTTCACTATAGTTTGGTTTGAATAATTTACGACAGTTTAAAAAGGCAATTGTAACTGAATACATAAAATTCTGAGTGGGATTTAAAATATTCTTTTACATATTCTAAGAAACGAGTGCTTGCAACAAAGTGAAGAAACCTGAGCATTATGTTTTATTAACAAGGCAGGTGTTGACATAGCATGAATGATAATCCGTGTCTGGTGGGAATTGGCGCTAGCGTTGGCGAGCTAGGCTGTGTAGCTTCCGGTCCCTGAGCGGAGCGCGAGCTTCGGCGCTAAACCGCCGGGGGTCGATAAACCAGAGCTGTGTGGACTTGTTGACAAGGGGAAACATCCGTGGGCTGGAAAAAGGAAAAAATGATCTGCTACGGTCAGTGAACGGACCACAGAGGTTGAGAGCACGTTACCCAGCAACGCCGGCTCACAAGATATCAGTTGACCAACGCCTGCGAAATGCCCGACCGTAGCCTTGACGTTCGGACGACGTTTTCATCAACTCGCCCGAATACGGTTTTATCCTGTTTTTCAAATCGGGGAAATAGCTACTGTTTTCATTGCCTTGAACAAAAAGTGAGGGGAAGTGAAATTTCAGCTCAACTTCCGACGTACTCGTGCATAGACTTGTGCTTTTTATTTTGTAGCAAATAACCGTCGAGCCCGTATCTTTCCCGACGCCATATTGTCCGTGGGAAATAGCAAAACAAAAAACGTACACGTGCAGCAGCCGTCCTCCAACGTGAGGCGTAATTGGGCACAGGGCTCGACTGCCGCTGACGTGTGGCCTCTCCCTCCTCCGGCCGATTCTTTCTGTCGGCCATTAGCAGCGGTGGAGGGCTTCGCTCAGCCTTCCCCGCTCGTCAGCTGCGGTTAGCGTCACGGGTTATGTTCAGATCGGGGGCTGGGGGGTTGGGGGGGGGGGGCACCGCTTTGGGCGACGATGAGACGTTGCTTGATTTACGCCCTTTTTTTTTTTTCCATCGGATTCGAAGAAAGGGGGAGGAAAAAAAATAAAAACAAGTCTTGCTGCACGAAATATCGCACTTGGAGGCAAATCCGCCGTTACGGCAGAGACGAGCCTTTCACTGAATGTGTACATTTTTATAACGCTTGGAGGAAAACTTGGAAAAAACAACTTTGCTTTATTGAGATTTTGTCATTGTGATTGAAAGAGAATTGATCAGTGATAATTTTGTTAGCCAGATGATAATTTATGTAATGATTGGAGCCTCTGTGTTTGCATTTCTCTTCTGTTTCTCGATTTTTTTGTCTCTGGCAGATGAAATCAATTCCTCAGCTGTCAGACAAAATGGATAATAATAATGCTTCACTTTGGGCCTTCTCTGGTGTTTGTCATTAGTTTAGGCATATCACTGGCCACATGATTAATATGCTAATACAAAATGATAAATAGATAGAGGATAAGGCAATATTTTTTTATCTTTACGATCTTATTAATATCAACAAATTGAATTTAAAAAAAAAAAAAAAAAGAACCAAACAAACAATAAATTTGGGCCGAAGCGTTCAAGGCTCAGCGAGGGCAGATTTCCTCTTACAAAGATGTCTCCGTCGTCCCATAACTTAATAAGCACAGACAGCTCCCTTTTTGTCTCCGCCCGGATTGTCCTCGCCTGTCCCTCGGCCGAACGAGGCCCGCTTGTAGGGTCCCTCGCGGAGCCCTCCATCCCGGTGAGCGAGTGCGGCCGGGTCCCGGGCAGACACCATGAAATGGGCACGGCTCTGGATCAGCGGAGCGGGCCAGTCGGGCCCGTGCGACCGGCAGCCGGTCCATTTACCATGGGCCATTAGTATGCTCGCTCCGCAGCCCTGCCATCCATTCATCCTGCCGAGAGCTGGGGGTGTTTGACCACACTAATGTTCCAGGTACTCTGCTCAGCTCGCTAGGTAGCTCCGGCGCTAATGGCCTTCGGGCTCCGCGGGTCCGTTAATGACCACAGACCAGGCTCAGACTTGCAGGATTGATAGTTTTGATTAGACAGGGTATCTTAGGGAATGCAATCCTTAGGCCTATTGATTTGTTCTGTGCTCGATATCAGTCATGACACTAACCACGTATTGCAACATTAGGGATGTCAGGCTGATGGAATTTTTATGAACTACCATGCTGTTGTTATTTAGTTGAAAAAAAGAAAAACAAGATGAAACTATATCATATCACAAAGAAAGAAGCAAATGAATGATGGTGATGAGGCATTAGTCACTATGATGATGATAAAGTAACCTCCGCGTGTCCGCCAGCGCATCAGTCGTCAAACTGTAAAGCGCGGGGTGAAACCGTGTGTATAACTGGTCGTCAAGTTGTCTGTTGTCACACACACACAAACACACAATAATGTAAGGGCCACTATTTCCTGTCATCCTGGTGATTTATTACCCAGCCGGGGGGGCCCCATGGCCCGGCCGTGCCTGTCTTCCAGACCCCCCCCCGGCCGCAGGAGTCACGCCATGCGGCCACATCACGGCCGCAAACAGCATGTGTTCCAAACCTTGCGGGTCAAGCGCCAGAGCAAAGGGGTTAATGTGAAAATAGATTAAAGCCCATGAGAGAAAAGTGGGATTGTGAATTCACACCTCTCTCTCTCCGAGTTGGGAGCGGTGCCATGTACTGTATGAGGTGCAGACTCAGGTGGGTTCTCCATACATTAGCCGGACACTCACCAGGCACATACTCAAATTTCAGCGACGGTAAGACCCGGAACACTGTCTAGGATTAATAGCAATTCTTGTTCGGAACGGCCGAAGGCTGACGTGATGACTGGGCTTTTCTGGGCTCCTCCGCTGTGCAACTTATTTGGTTTCCCTGAATCTCCCCGTACCTGCAGACAGTTTTTTCTTCTGGAAAAGCTCAAATTAGAGAACTAATTAGGCCAGAGATCTCTCCGGTGCTCAGTGTTGCATGAAGTGGACAAGACGTGAAGTCTGTTACATCTGTTTTCCTTTGTTTTTTTTGTTTTTTTAAAGATTTTTCTCACTGCATAGTAGTCTGTCCTCGAAAACAGCGTAATTCTGTTCATTCATCCCCTGCCTGTCATGGCATTTGAATGGTACATTTACAGCGGTGCTGAAAATAGATTTCTGTCACTTCAAGTGTGCAGAGTTGAGCAAACAAGCAGGGTGGGAGGCTGCATAGATTAGTTTTTAAAGGGGTTGTCCTCGGTGATAGACCGAAACATGTAGCAACACTAACCTTAGGATTCACCGACTGCCTATTTTGTCACGTTATAATCGGTTAAGTGTTTTTGCTTTTGAGATCTTTCTCCGACAAACCACGACAGACAGTCACACACCTCAGCCTGAACTCGCCCCATGGTCGACATCTCCCTTCGAAACAAAGCGGCACACAGCAAGATGCAGACCAATGCTTTATCACTACGGCATATTCAAACATTTTCAGCATCCATAATGAAGACACGCAGTCTTCCCAGTAAGCCCAGTCGTCAGGCTTCAAAGGGCTTCAGCACAATTGCTACTGGAATGAAGTGTCAGACTAAGTAACCAATTAGTTCGCCAGTGGGCTGTAATTTAGCTAAACTTCGGTTTTAAAATTACATTTTAATTATAAATGGAGGCTTGAATATTAAAGCTCATCATTTACCCTTGGTAGAAATTTTTTATTCCAGGGAGATATAAATTCCTTAAATCCCAGTAGGAATATTTAAGGAATGCTAGTAGCATGGCTCTAGGAACGGGAATAAGGGTCCGTTGTTCAGTCCGCCACTTTCTGTCACATATTTAACCGCCTGAGAAAGTAATGAAATTCCCATTAGCCTCAGCCGCACTGTGACTAGTGCAGCTTAGAAAAAAGTTAGCATGCCACCACCCTAAACCAAGAAAATGAACATTGCACCTAAAACGTAAGCATGTTAGCATTGTCATCGCGAGCATTCTGATCGAGCATTATCGCGCCTACACAAACAGCGTCACGGAGCCACCAGCTCGGCCGTAGGCTCTTAATCTTGTTACCGAATAAGGAGTCGGTGATGGGTGGCTTAAGTATCCGAGCGCCTCCTGTACCTGCATCACAACATATGGCTTAAAGTCGCGCAGATGCGATGTGATGGGTGGAAATCTTTTTACGTGCGGCAGCGGCAGGGAGCGCAGCCGGTGGTTCCAGATGCTTGGGTGGTGCAACAATGGGGGGGGGGGTCAGGAAATCAGTGACACCGATGTCTTCAGATGAAAGAACACAAAGTAGACCAGTGGAACAACAAATAATCCCAATAACTTCTACCTTACAGAGCTGTAACTAATTTACCGAAAGGTGAACATGATGAGCAAAAATTACACTCCCTGGCCGCGCACGGTAAAATTAGTATTCCATATATCCGGAATTTGTATATTTTGACCCATGTATGCCGATTGTACTGGATCCTTAATTGCACCCAGACATCTGAGCTTGGTTTGTTTTGGGACAACAGAGGCCAATTGCCTGAAAGAGGGAAGAAATGTGTCTCCTGGAGCTATGATTTAAACCATATGTCCTATAATGAGGCTAACAAGAGGCTGCTAGGGGCCATTACCCTGCCCCCCCTGCCCCCCCGCCGCCGCCTCAACCCCTTCGGCTTGTCAATGTCACTGTCACGTTGTCAGTCTCTGGGCCTTGAGATCAAGGTCATGAAGGGTAGGGGTACTGGGGGGGTAATCTGTCGTCATTACGAACCCCTTCCCCTGAAACAAAACAATTCACATTTCATACGCGCCCTAATTGCCCTGTTATTAACCCTAACACAGAGATGATGGGTCTTAGGCAAGTCCTTCAGCACTGTCAGCACGAGACGTGTGCACACAGTATTTTATCGTCTGCAGAGAGAGACCTTTTTTTTCCTTTTTTTTTATTCACTTATCACACAAATTATGCCCTCTCCGGTCTCTTGAATGGTGCACACTTAAAGTAAGTCCAGTGCAAATTCATGTAATGAGTGTGCAGATATTATTAGGCCTCACATTCAGAGACTCGGCTCCTTTGTTTTTTTTCCTTTTTCCTTTTTCTTTTTTTTTTTGCAAATCTGTTTTCCTTATGCCATAAATCTTAAAACCACAGCAGGAGGACAAGAAACCATGCATTTATGTATATACCCCCCCCCTTTCCGCTTCAATTGATATTCCGAGCGCTGCCCTTCAGCAGGGGATGAAAATGGGATTTATTTGTTGACTCGGGCGTAGATGTTCACACATTTCAGTGCTATAATCTCAGATAACATTCCCTATATTTAATAATTCAACATGCTTTAAATTAATAATGAACATACAACTGTCTCTGTAAATGACAATGTAAATGTCAGGCTCGGCACATTCGAACGACTTATTTGATCAGGATTTGATGCGGCATCCTGCACATGGAGACGTCAGCAAAGGGGCCGCTATTGTGCGGCGAGGAGTGGGGGTAATTGGATTGTTATTGACCAGTATTCTTCGGTGAACTTTTCCTCCCGTCCCGGGGAGCTGTGCGCCGGGTAAATTCTTCTGTAACCTTTAAGCAGGCGGCCGGAGGATACAGAGGGATGTGTTTCACCTCTCGACACTCCCCTTGCCTCCTCGGCTCGGATCCTGTTATCCACAGCGTTCGGTCAAGCCGGCGTTCGACTCTCGTGGCTGGAGGCAGGCCGGTTAGGAATGTCATACTATAAATGGGCCGCCTCTGTGATAAATGTTCCCCTGTCTGGGGATCAGGACCCTGACACCGTAATGCTTCGGGATAAGGCTATTTATAGAGGGGAACCGAACAGTGACGTACAGTAGCAGCGGAGAAACTTTCTGACCCGACCATTTCCCCCCTCATCGATATTTACCTCCGAACGCTTGGTGTCATGGGCCCCTGGAATATTCATCCTAATGTAATTGTAACACGGAATAATTGTCTTTTTTGGGGGCTCTAATTATGTGACTCTGGATGTAACACGTGCAACTTCGGTGCGCAGGTGGATTTCGGAGTAATTCCTGGGAATTATGTTCGTCTCGGGTGTTTCTGCACCATAATGATTTCTGCCTGATGCAAAAACACACACCTTGGAGTTTGTATGGATTAAACAAGCAAACTATAATGTGTAAATTAGTCACCTAGAGGTGCTGGGAAGTGCATGCTTATCTTTTTTCTTTCTTTGTTTTTTAACTTTTCTTTCTTTATTTTTTAATTATTTTTTTTTAATGCTAGGCCATGCAATGTGGCTGCTGGATTTAGCTTCATATTCAACAGACGGAAATAAGAGAAGTAACAATATTCTCATCTAATTGTTGGCGGCGAAAGAGAATGAAACCGTTTCCCAGAATTTGATATGTGGGATTGACAAAATATTAGAGACATCTCTCGGTATAATTCAATACAATTCAGTAGCACCGCAAACTACATGACCACCAAGTTCAATCAATAGTCCTCTCAGGGACCATTATAACCTTCACGAAGCTGGGACTTATTCCAGGCCTGTTGTATTGGACTGCATTTGTTTAACCCTGGTGTACGTAACAAATTGGCCACTGAGCCTGAGTGTACATAATCATGTGTACACCGTCTTCTATATTGTCTACAGTAATTAATCTTGATTGATTTGTGAGAGAAATCCTTACAATCCAGCATTGTGAACAATATCATTTCAGCCAAAGCCAATGAATTGGCCATGAAATTGCAGGACAAGTGATGTAGGAAACTGTGTGGGAAAGGGAGTTTCAAGGGCTCAAGGAAAAGGTGGAATAAATACCCGCTGCTCTCACTCTGGCCGCTGGCTCAGAGCAGCTGCCACAACCTGTAAGTGCAGTTCTTACTCCTATACTAACTTAACAGTGTTAGCCTGAGTAAAAGAGATAAATAAAAGATTAGGGCCACAATACATTAACTTGTAAAAGATAATTGTTATTAGAGATAATGAAATAATTTTTTTTTGTTGTTTTTTTCTTTTTTTTAGAGTCTGAATTATCAATTTCAAGGAATAAAAATCACTCATTAATGTCCATGAATGCTGGTTTGCATTTTGGATTGGCTGAATTCTCTTTAAGAATAAAAATAAAAGCATAATGATAGTAAAGTTTATTTATATAACACTTGTCAAAACCAGCAGTTACAAAGAACTTTACAAGGCAAAGATAAAAGTGAGTTTTAAGAAGCGAAGAAGTTATTGACATCTCTAGTGTTCAGAGTCCTAATATAAAGTCTCTTTTTCTAAATTTCTTTGTTTTCCTGTTCAGTAAGATTCCCCTTGTTGTTTTTAAAGCTCTTATACACTGTGTCTGTCCCACGGAACTTAGATATGTAACAGAGCACTTACCCCATTAGCAACTTTCATTACATTTCATTTGATTTGTACTGTACGAATAACCCAAAAGGACTGAAAATGTCATGTTTTGTTATGTACAATTTGCGACAAATAAATAGATTGGGCCTAAAATAATTGCCGTGAAGAGCCGTCCTGATGACGACTATACTGTCATTGCCCTTTATTATTGTTTGATGAAGAAAATTAATAATTTTGGTGCTCATATATCTGCTTGTTTTTTCTAATTATGTTTGTCTGTACTGTTGCAGTTGCTGAAATGCAGGCAGCAGACGTTGGCTGCCTTCAGAAGACAGATGTGGATTTGCGCTTGGCTAAGTGTGTATCCTACACTTGATCAAAGCGGTGTGTGTGTGTGTGTGTGTGTGTGTGTGTGTGTGTGTGTGTGTGTGCGTGTGTGTGCACGCGTGTGTGTGTGCACGTGTGCATACACTGTGTGCGCCTAGTGTGTTTTTCCCTACCTTCCCTTCTGCTTCGCCGTGCTTCACACATCGTCCTCATCTGGGCCAATATTTCATCAGGGGGTTTGAGTAACTCTGTTGGTTTGCGCTGACTCTGCACACTCTAGGTCGGCCGTCTCTCTGCCGAGCCCCCGGTCCCGGAGCCCTCAGCTCCCTGGCGTCCCCCACGCAGCCCAACGCCCGCGGTTAGCCGCCGTGGCCCACATAACTCACGTCGCCGACAACTCGTGGAGACACCTTTGTAATTTAAGACGTAATTCCCCTTTTCCAGGGAGCTGTATAAAGTCTGTATTGCGACCATAAACAATCCAGGCTTTTCCTGAGAGCCTGGCTGCCCTCCTCTTTATGTATGCAGAGAGATATCATTGGAGATGTGCCACAGCAAGCAGTTCTATTTCCCAAAAGGCCAAACAGCAGTAAAGTGGAATGGGGCCATGTCCCTGGTCATCCTCACCAAGCTGGTTTTTACCCCCCCCCCTCCTCTTTTAGTCTATGCTCCCTTTTTTCACTGTGGTGCGAGTCTTTGTTTACCTCCCCCACCTTACACACCTCACACCTTATTCCAGCCGAACGTATGAGATGTGGCACCGAAAGCCGAGGGACGCACCGATTTTACTTTTTAATAACTGAGGAGACTCATTCGCTCCACTGAGAGCGCTCCAGTTCACAGCGTTGCAAACACTTCTGTACGCGATGATCGGGGTCCTCATTACTACACTGGAGTCATCATTCTATTGTTGTAACAGTTTCCTTCTTTTATTTTTATTATTTTATTTATTTTTTTTTTTTACAGTTCACATCCATTTAGCGCCCTGAATACTGATTCATGACGAATAAGTGAAATAATCATCATCATTACATTTTTCTGGTTATTTATCATTCGCCTGACAGAATGTCAAAAGCACTGAGTTTCAGTTTTAGCATTGTTCTGCAGCGGGGGCTAATTATGCATGTCTAAGTCTCCAGCTACCGTAACGATTTGTGCTCGCGAGGCCGCCCGTTGTGGCAGCTCCATGTGTCTGCCTCTGCACAGGCTCCAGGCATTATTCCACTTCAGCCTGACACCAGTGTCTCTTCCAATTCCATCTCATTGCATTAGTCATTAAGCTCGGCACTGACACCACCCATCATATCACTGCCTTAATCACATCTGAGCTCCACTGTGTACATATGACCCTATCATTAGCACAAACTTCCATCCCTTCTCCACCCCTCACCCCCCCCCCCCCAGCCCCTCCATCCTGCTCTTGCTTTATTTTTCCATCGCAGATTTGACCCCCCCCCCCTGCATTTCATCCATCACACTCTGCTGTACAAGTATCCGTACAGTGACGAATGGCGTTCGCTTTGCAATGATTCACTCAATGATCATTTCCCAACACCTCATATGCAAAATTATTCATCTTCGGGGCAGGTTGTTGCAGGCGGTGGGGGGGGATCACTAACGGTGATGGAGAGCAATATGTGCTCCCGACCTTGTGCAAAATGGGAAGAAAAAAAATCTCAACCATACTTATACCATTAGCCATCCGCCCGAGCAGGGAGCCATGGTATTGGTGGGATTTTTCTGTCTGCTGTCACACGGGGTAATGATGAGGGAAGTCTGGCCTGTGAAACTGATTATAGAATAGGCGTGTGTGTGTGTGTGTGTGTGTGTGTGTGTGTGTGTGCGTGTGTGTGTGGATAATAGTCTGTCTGAACTTTGCTGAGGTGCTGATTACAGACACCCTGTCACCCGGCTAATAGACAACTCTGGCAGGTGAAGCCAGGTCGCATCCGCGGGCCCTGAATTCCATGAGACGTATGTAACACACTGTGCGAGGCACGTGTAAATGCACGTGCATCGAACATGCTCGCAGCCCCGTGTACATCCGCAAGGATTATGTGTGTAATGCTAGTGCTAATTTAAAAAGAAAACAACAACTTTTCACCCAATGGAAGTTCATGTTTTTTTGTGAAAAGTTAATGAAAAAAAAAAATGATTTGTGGCTGTGAAAGAATATGACAAAAGCTGCTTTATACAGAAATGCTAAACAATACCTCTGGTATTTTAACCTCCGCCGAGGAGGTCATGCTTTTCCTCTTGTGTCGGTTTCTTTGTCGGGGCTGATCCGAAAATCTCAAAGGTTCAAACTTTAACTGTGACCGTGGTAATTACTTTTCAAATTAGTAGCTGATGCTGGGCATCTATCTTTCAATTCACTTTTTTTTATTAACTCGGCCGAGGAGGCTACGTTTTCACCTGCGTCTGTTTGTTTGTGTTGCTGGTTTGTCAGCAGGATTAAACAAAAAGCAACGGAGCGATTTGCACCAGACCCGGTGCAGGGAGGGGGCACGGTTCACAGAAGATCCCATTAAGTTTTGGTGCAGATGCGGTTGAAGGGAAGGATCCAGGAATTTTTTTTTTTTTTAATCATTTTCCGTAAAAACGCAACATCTTCATCAGTTTCTTAGGAAATGAAATACGGAACTTGATGGCAGAAAATCAGACATATTTATAGTGATGACATTTATGAGTTTCTGCACTTTGGTACAGATCCTGATAAATCGGGTGGAACTTTTTCTGACACGTGTAAGATCGTTTGGCCTCGGCGGAGTTATATGCTCGGGCCATCCATCTTTGTTTACTTTGCCGCAGCTCGCTCGCCCGCCTGCTCCGGCTAAGTGATTGTAATATGTGAATTGGCAAATCTAATTCAAGAGACAGTATTCTCCCACCGAAGTGCTGTGAAATTTACTGTTTTATTTGCGTCCCGTGCTCGTAACAGCAGCCACCACTCCCAGGACGTTGTATATCTAACTATTTTTAGTCCCTGTGCTAGAAACCCCGCAGACAGCACCATCCATGGACTTGAATGCATAAAATGACTTTTATCTGCTGGATGACTGCATATATATATATATATCTATATATATATCTATATATATATAGATATATATATAGATATATATATGTATATTTACACCGTAACCCCATAAAAGTGACAGGGGCAAAGTGAGGTTTTTATTCGGTCATCACCTCATCATGCGTGCGCAGTTGGTTTTTCGCTGTGCTGCCCATTGTGTCTTGTTAACATATGTTGGCCATATTATGGTTTGGTGTCAAAAAATGAACTGCACCCTCATCTCCTCTATGATGGATGTACGCAGTTTGCCTTGCAAATTGTCATCTTCATTGCAGAGGGCGCATTATGATAAGCCACAGTGCCCACGTCTTTCTCGGATGAGGCTTTTCTGAGGAGGAACGGGGGGTGGGGGGTGGGGGTTGTTTGTTGGGGGTTGTTTGATGGATTAAATGCACAGGAGCCATGACATTTTATCACTCCAGTGCAACAGAGGTTGTTGCATGAAAACCGCTCACTTGTACACCTCGCTCTCATCGTAATACCTTCTGTTCTTACTTGTTCTGAGACACTTTGAGATAAGCAGGAAAGTTAGGGGCTATTATATGAACTGTCACTGATTTATCTTTTAAAATTGCAGTGGCTCGTGGAGGATGGAGGGAAATCAATTTTTTGGGGGCATTTTTTTTTGCAGGAGCACAATCACAACACCTAGATTAGCCATCTTAGCTGTTTCTCAACCTGAATTTGAATTTATTATACTAGAAGTTTCTACTGAACAACACAACATTCAGGCTACCACTCCAGGCCTGACTGTTGGGATTCCTCAAATCTGTTTTTAATAGGTAGTTCAGTACTATGTCGAAACTAGCCCATGTGCTGCAGGGGGCCTATGGTATCTATGACAACAGAGATCTCGGCACTTCCTCGAGCCATGGTGGATTAACCCTACCTGTAATATGCCCCATTTTAAGGCCCGGCTGATGATTGTCACACCCCAGGTGCTCAGGAGACGCCGCGATCTGCTCCAGTCGGAGGTTTATGTGGAATTAACGCAGCTGGAGTTGATGGTAAGTGACAGATGCCGAGGTCCCACCGGGGACCCGCCTTAGACTGATAAGGGTTTTTCCGCCGCGTGTGATTCACTGCAAAACGAGCTTTGCCCGGCCAACCCAAGTCCTGGGAGAGACATGAGACCCCCGGTCGGATCTCCACACAGCCCTGATGAGGTATCGCCGCAGAAATGAAATATAATTACAGGAACATGTCAGCGCCATCTGCACCAGAGCACCAGGGTTTGTAGCCAGGGCTGCAGCTAATGACTGTTTTCATTGTTGATTACTCTGCTAGCCATTACAATGGTATAAAAGTGGAATGTGTAGCATAAGACTGTGGGTGGCATTTTATTACCCTCCCCCTTTTTCTCCATAGGCGCCGCACAACTGCAGGCAATGGTCCTTTTCAAATGACTATCAAGTGGATTTGACAGTGAGGGTAACTGACAAAAAGATGGAGTTTACGACAGAAATGGAATCATTGATCTGCTGCATAAAATGTGACATAAAGCTTGAAGTAATACTTTACTGTCTCTAACATATGTGCAGACCGTAATACAACCGACAAGCACATTTCTTTTTAGATATTCACTGTTTACGACCATAAAGTGACCAAAAGACTGTTTGTATAGTTCTACGTGAACCTAGCGCTGCCCACTCACAACGAGAGGCAATAACCCCTCGGTGCCAGTGGAGCCATTGGTTTCCAATACCAACGGCAGAGGCACTCATCACTGATTATGTGTAAAACTTACTGTCAAACAGTTACACCCGAGGTTCAGCTCGAATTTTGACCCTTTTTGCCAACGGCCAGGTGAAGGCGAAAAAGAGCGAGGTCGAGACGGAGGAGAAGTATGATACTTTCCCGGCAGAAACTTATATTCAACTCGAGCACCCAGAAACGATTAAATGCTTCTATTAAATGATATCATGGTCTTGTTTAAAAAAGGATCTTTGTTACGATCCATAGCTAAAAGTGTTAACTCTTACGGGGCTTTGATTCCTTCATTGCCTTATCGACACACATGCTCTGCTTGTAGAGCTCAGCCTTTTGAGCAGGGTTCAGGGTTGTGTAGAATGGTTAGCATGATGTATAATCTCTTCTCAAACTACAGCTGTTTCTTAGTATAGACCAGAGGACGACAAACCTTAGTTTCCCTTGTCACTGTAACTCCGGTTTATTAATAAATCTTCATCAGAACATCCAGAATTGTAGCAAGCTTTCTGCAAAAGTTTTATCCATTTATAATTACATTTTCAGATGCAGTTTTGAAGCTCATTCTCTGGCTAGGGCTGTTTTTGTTTTTTTGGGTTTTTTTTTTCCTTTGCTTCCTTTTCCAAAAAAATCTTCGAGTCAAGTCCCTGACAGGCAGAACCGTATCATTGGTCAGGTTTGACAAACATTTTTCATTGTTCATGAGGCCAGGACCAAAAAAAAAAAAAAAAAAAAAAAAAAAGTAATTTCATCTGCTTTTCACCTGTGATAGAGCTGCAGACTTCCAGAGATACCCCACTATCTTTTTGGCTGGAAGCGATACAACAGAAGCAGAATGACACCTGGTAATAGAAGTATAAAGCCAAAACAGCCTCTGTTTGGCAGTTTTATGCTGCAGTGTGAGGTCGCTTTTTGGGATACAGAACAGTCGTTGGAGTTTTGTACCTTCTCCAGCACTCATTTGGTCTCTGTTATTGCTCTTGTACATTTGCTTAAAGTGTCCTCCTGGATTGTATTAATTTATGATTTTAATATGGGTCGTGCAGATTCGGGTATAACCACTATTTCTTGATCGAGTCTCGACAAAGCAAATGCCAGAGCGACTGTCTGAATGCTAATGGCCGCAGCTCTGAAATCTGTTTTAATCATGACTCAAGTACATTGTCTCAAGTGGCAGTCGGACTTGGGTCATTATATTATGTTTCTATATATGTAAAATATATATTATATTATATTATGTATAATATATACATAATATCTAATAAGGCACAACAGAGCTGGTTCACATCCAGCAAAAAAAGTCCTGAACTAACCAGGCATCTGTCCAGTAAATGCAAGTTCTAAATGCAGTGACCCCAATGCAAGTGGCAGGTCTGTCCTATTAAAAGGTCTCCTCTCCCTGCCTCTGTCTCAGCGTAAACAGATCTTTAAAAGGCCACGAGGTCGCCCGGCCGGTGCCGCTCTATCTGCAAAACTTACGATTGTTGGGAGAAGATGACACCCTGGCTATTGATTTGCGATCCCTCATATTAACGCAAACATAAACGCATAAACACGCACGCAGACACGCACACGCACATGCACAAGCACACAAACACACACACACACACACACACACACACACACACACACACACACACACACACACACACACACACAAAACCACACACACAGACACACTACCACACACACATGCACCTGCTGTGCTTGGCTTAGTGTAACTTTTCCTTTGGCCTTCTAAAAGGTTAGTTCTGAGCAGCTCCTGAGGGTTGCTGACAAGGAAGAAACATGAAAACTGGGCAATAAAAGATTAAAAATAAAGAATAAAAAAATTTGCAATGATATCCACATAAGGAAAATGCCTCTTTACAGGCACAAAACAGATCTGAGGTGGGAAAAAAAAAGACTAAAATAAATAATTACATATAAAGGCCAACCGGACAATTACCATTGCACAGCTTCCTTTCCTCCACAACCTTGCGGTTTCTTGTCACTTAGTAGAGGCCTGACTGTCAAATCAATGTCAAATTTAAATGTTAATAGAATCTTAAATTATTCACCGTGCAGTTTAGCCCATTTGACCTATTCCCTGGCTCTAAATGACTCCCCCATATAAATATATGATGGAGAAATAGTGGTCCGGCCTATCGCATGGGTTTGTTGAATGGTAAGGATATAGGATCTTAGTTAAGGACTGATTCAATCGGCAGGGCATTTGCCTCACTTTAATATAATGATAATTGTGTTAATTATCATTATACTGTTCTGATGTTCTTAAACTGCCATTGTACAACAGCAGAATCACGAAATTTTATGTGAGAAATGGTTTGATTTTTAATCATAATAACCTATTTAAATCAAGAGTGAAAAGTTTGGAGGTAATGCATTTAATATAAAACATTGTTTATATATTATTTATAGATTATGTAAGTTGTGGCTTATGAGCCGAGAGTCAAGACTGGCACTTACCGGTGTGCATGAGACTCCTTGGAAAGCTGAGGAGGCTTGAAAATATAGAAATGTAATTACTTTTTCTAATAAGATGTAAGAAGAAATTGATTACATTTCAGAGGTAACAAGCCCAACACTAATCCCGCACATAATCACCCTGGTTCTAGACGGGTTCTCAGTGCTAGTGGCAGGGGCGAAGATGCTGGCTGGATTTTATTTTCATCGGTATCAGATGCCGGAACCTGCGAGCTACAAGTGGATTTGCTGCAGCCATGGCGATGAGCGACCGGGTCCTCGGAGCACTGGCAGCTTCAGCCCTATTCGAATGCCTGAGATGACCTGGGATGAGAGTCGGGGGGGACGGGCGGGGGGGCATGGGCCAGGGAAGAACCCATTAAAGTCTGGGGGTAGATCCAGATCAGTTACTGTGAATTTGAATTTTTTTTTTTTCCCTCTGAAGTCTGGTGCATGTTGTTTGCCGCCGGCCTTGGCGGAGGTCTGCGCTGTCCTGAGTGCCCTTCAAGAAAACCTTCCGAGTTTGGAAAATCACCTGAAAACTGTAATTTACATCTCAGTCGCCCTGCTGAATTTTATTTTTTCTGTCGCGGCCGATCTCAGGGCCACCTTCAGGCCGACGGGGCGAAAGTCGGAGACCCAGAAGTGGAATCCGGGTCAGCCCCTAACTGGAGTCGTCAAGATCTAGTCGGTTTCTGATCGGATCTAGGTCGTGCTGAGTGACGTTAAATGCCAAAAAGACCTTAGTTCATTCACCGGCATCACCTCTTTTCTTTTCGCCATTACAGGAGTCGGCGTTCCTCAATGACACGGCGACTTTCTCTCACCAAAAAAGAAAAAGCCCAAACTTTTATGAAAATATGTGCATAGCTACTTTATATTAGCTCCCATTTATCTTGCTAACGTGGTGGTTTCTATCACAGTGACATGGTGACGGCGCTGTGGGGCAGATAGCACCTTTGCATACAGCACCTTAAGAATCTGCAGTTAGACGACAGAGTCTTAAATCCCAATATCACTGTGACCTTTTGAGGGTTCTATAATCACTGCGGTGCTATTTCCAGGCTCCAGTGCCGCCTCTGTGCTCCTGTTGCCCCGAGGAGGAACGTGACAGCCAACGTGTAGATATATATGAGAGCCCAGCTAATACTATTAAACATATTGAAATGCTTTACATGTGGAGGCAGTGGTGAGAGAGGGTGTTGGTAGATACTTTAGGTGCAAGCAGAATAAAGCCAATAACAGGTTTTATTAGGATGAAAGAGAATGAAATGTCATTAGTGAGGTGCGGAGGTTGAGTAATGTGGACTGCGAACGGGCAAGTGGCATCACCTCCGAATGTGATTTATCATCGCTGGGGAAAAAAAAAAAACGTTTGAAAGTTTCATCCGAATCGCGACGGAATCATTCATCACTTTTATTCATCTCGAGGATTTGGGTTCGCCGTTCGGCCCCGAGCCATCCAAATAAACACAGAGGAGGAGGAAGTCGGCGAGAGACTGAGCCCCTCCCGAATGGCGGCAGATTCCGACATGTTCCAGATGTTTTTATGATTAGACATAATGGCCGCCTTGAAATGGCAGCCGAGGCCGTAGCCAGAAACTATTAAACTGTCTTTTTTGCGCCCATTTGAGAACAATGTGCAGCCCCGGAGAATACTAAACATCTATCATGTAATTAGTGTGTGTGTGTGTGTGTGTGGGTGGTAAAGGAGGCTGCTCACCATATGTAAAATCAAGTCTTTCTGAAGTTCCGAATTAAGAAAAAAAAAAAAAATGGCAGTGAATGGTGGTGGAAAATGGCAGTTGTCATTATTCTTCCATCCATCTGCTCACATCACACAATCACATCAATTGCCCGGGATCCTCCTACAACCACCTGCTCACGCTAACGCCACAGGCGCACGCTGCTGGCGGAGAAGCCAGAGTAGAAGTTTTGTTTTGGTCTTTTGGGGGATTTTTTTCTGTTTCTTTTTCTTTTTCTTTTTCTTTGAACGATTTGACCTCGGAGGCAGACAGTCCGTTGCTTTGCCTATGTCAACCAACAGCTCGATTCCAGGGGGCGAAACCATCACACCGGTGACCGGCTTTTAAGCGGCGTTCCACTGAGATGCTAACAAATCGGAGTCCTTTTGTAATTCATCAAACCCGTGCTTTGACTTATGGGATCTTTCAGCCATCTGGTCTGCATTGCCTCGGCATGTCTGCCACTTTGTAATGCTACAACCCCCCCTTTTTTTTTTTAATGTACGTTGACCTTGACAGCACCCCCCCCCCATTGCCCCATATGCATACTTTTATGAAACCACATGTCACCCCTAATGCAGTCGGCGCGCTGTCGTGTCAATTCGACGCTTTAAAATATGTGACAAGCTTTTCAGAACAACAAAGCCCCCACACTTCAATCAAGGAAATAATAAAAAAGGATAAATAAATAAAGAATAAAAAAAAAAAAACGCGTGCGCAGACGTGCACTGCACGCGAACTGAAATCCGCATACGGCACAAGGCAGGCGCACACTGTCACACACACACCCACACACACATACACACACAGAGGATATATAATAAAGTAAAGAAGGGACAGGGTGTCAAACAAGAACCGTCAGAATTTGCCGAGACGAGACGCCTCAGCACCGGTAGCCAGTGTGCGGTGTTTCTTCCCTGCGGCACAGTCATTTAACAGACGACACCCAACAGCGGATGGCCAAATATTAGTTTTCTCCATCTCCCTCGGTACATCACTAGAGGGGGGAGCTGAACCCCCCCCCCCATTTTACCTCCCTTATCCCCAAATTGCTCCTGCACTCATTACCTCTGCAGGATTGACGTTTCTCTATTCATAAAGCACCGAGCCGATATCCCATGGATTTAGAATTAATAAAATATGAAGGGCATTAATATTCCCGGTATTTACATTTTGCCATTATTGCAGTAGGGGTTCACGAAGCCCCTGACTCGCCCAGACTGTCAATCACCCTCCAGGTACGCCGCAGCCTCCCTGCCCCAGTCAGGCTGGAGGTGAGCGCCGCAGACAGACTTCAAGCAGCTCCCTCAAGGGCATTAAAGGGCAGGTTATGACACAGGCGAGCGCTTGTCTCTGCACTTAGGACCGTCTTGTTTTAACATAAATGGCGTTTAGAGGACTGAGAATACATATATATATATATATATATGTGTGTGTGTGTGTGTGTGTGTGTGTGTGTGTGTGTGTGTTTTATCTTTGATGATGTCTGCTGATATGACCTGTTTCAAATCTGACAACACTGATCCATCACTTTTAATTTCCTGCAAGGGTTTTTTTTTTTTTTTTCATAATATCTGCCTGTGTAGGTTCTTCAACAGGAGTGACCTCACTGACATGTGGTTATTTGATCCATTGTTAATATAAAAAATATTGACTTTAGCAGCTTTGAATCAACAATGCATGATGTACGAGGGATTTTTTTTTTTCTTCATGGTCAGAAGCATCATAGTCATCTTCTTTTTTTCTTTTTTTTTCTTATGCACGGCTTTTACGTGTTGAATCTAATCCATAAAAATAAATATAAATATCTGATTAAACAAAGATACTGGTATAAGAGCAGTAAAATTACAGCGCTTCTGATGGCATGCAGCAAAACAGGTGTGTTGAGGAACTCTTCATCCCCCTTACTTTTAAAGAAGACTCAAGTTATTCCCTTCTCTTTATTAACAATCAGTAGTCAGACAAGATTCATACGGATTTTCATTTGCCTCCATACGATACCGGTTTAAAGCTCTCACCCTTTTCAGACTGAATGTTGTTTAGTTCCAAACTGTTCCCGTCTTTGGTTTTCAGAGCGGCAGCGGAGCGGACGATAGAACATCCAGAGAGAACCAGATGTGTGCATACAGCACAGTCTGATTGCCTCACGTTCCTTTCTCTCCCGCTGTAGCCTAGGTTGTCCAGCACTGTGGCTCTAGGTGGGTTTGTCTGACAGTCTTTAAACATGACAGATAAGAGAGAATAATTAATTTATCAGAGCAGGCCAGGCTTTAATCCCTGGTGTCCCGGTGATAAGGGAAGGTTTCTTCTCCCCTGATCCCTCCGCCGATACGGGGGCTTTTTTTCCTCGCCGGTTTCCCGTTAATAAGCCTGTCAAAGAAGCACATGACTCTGGGCTTCCGTCCCATACAGGTTATCTCGCCGCCACACGTTCCCATCTCCTCCCTGACAGCCGACAGCAGCCGGGTCGCTGGGCCTTTGAAACCCTGGGAGAGCGAGGCCCGTGGGCGCCTCTCTGAGGCGGCCCTGTCATTTAAACAGGCTAATTCAAACATCAGGTGCGTCCAAACACACGGGAGACAGGGGAGGAAAAAAAAAAGGGAACAAAGCCCCCGCAGACAAATGGACCAACCTGACCGACCAAATGCTGAACCTCAGCCATCCTCTTTTAAGGCAAATAAAAATGCAGACATGTTTGGTACAACTGCTGTCCCTTTCACTCCCCTCCCGCTACGCAGCTCCGACATCTCTCCCTCTGCAAAGCCCTCGGTGAAATTGATTGGCTGCTTGTGAGATAGGAGGTGTGCGGACATTTTTCAACCTGCTATACTGTGAAGAGAAAGCCTGGATGAAGGAGTGATGAGATCTCGGTTGGAGCTGGTGAAAAATGGTGATGCTGCGGCGTGAGGCTGCGGCCTTGGAAGGGTGGAGTTTACAGTACCTGTGCGGTAAACAGCTTCAGTTTGAATAACTGAAAAATGCATTTATGCATAATTTACTGTTTATCCTGGGAGGGGGAAAAAAATGTTTTCTGAAAGTCTTGCCAGTCTGAATAAATCGAACAATATTTCTTCTGCTAATGCTGAGCTACCGGGATGAGGAGAGACAGACAGTTGACGCTAAATCTCGAGGACGTACGGTGAATTCTCAACACGTTACAGACACAGTGATGATAGTGGCTCGTTGAGTTGGGTTTTTTTAAATTGGAGCCTGAGTGGCCTGCAGACTGAGTGAGGAGGGCAGCGTGTATCTCAGGGGAGCAGCAGGATGTCTGCTAAGTAGCAGTGTGCGCGGTGGCCTTCGCTGCACTGGGCTCCTTTGTTATTTCCCCAAAGCCTCACCTATTTTGCAGGCTGACTGCATTGCATTATCATATTTTATGTGGGTCACGAGAGGCACAAAGACGTCGCCCTACTCGAGAGACATTATGTGCATTTATGTATTTGTGTGTGTGTTTTTTGCATGTGTGGTGTGTGTGTGTAGGTAGGTGTTTAGGTGTGTTAAGTTCCACTTGTTTGTACACGGTGCATGAAAAAATGCACAAGTACAGTTAAATCTTGCACATTTAGTCCGAGAGTGATAACGTTATCGCTGCCTCAAGCATCCTCACTCTCGTTACTTCTGACCACATAATATATGACTTTTAAATGCACTCTTTGATACTGAGTTGTTTTTTTTTATTGATCGCGTGCACCTGCTTTTTTTTTTTTTTTTTTTATCTTTGAACCAGCAGACCAGTTTTACGCTGAACAATCAAGTCAAGGTCAGTTCTGAATGATTCACTTTGTGTCCTCGCTCCGCCAGTCTGTCTCTGTCTATTTGTCTGTCTTCTGGCTAACTGGAGCACTTCAGCTTTTTCGATCTGTCCAGCCCAGGGAGGAAAAAAAAAAGAAAAAACATTTAGCCGATGCTGCTCCTTATCTCTCTCGCTCTTCTAATCTCCTGTGAGCTGCAGGAGTGGAGGAAGAGGGGCTGTCATTGTCCAGGGATGTGAACCTGCAACCTTTTCAATTTCACCCTGCACTTCAAAGCCCTTCCGCCTGGACGATCTCACGTCCTGGACAAAGGTGCCATTTGCTTTTCATTTCCTTCACGATAAGAGAGGAGGAAAAGTATTGTATATTGTAATGCTCCCTCACCTCTCTGACATCAGCAAAATTGAGGTGCAGGCAAAAGATCAATACAAATTAAAAGTAAATACAAAAAAAGGAGGCAGTGAAGAAGAGGGGATACATTACCATGTTTGGAAATCCATTTGCTTTCTCTGGCTTCTCTCAGCCATGGTGCTTTGTTTGTTCAGGAGATGGCGAGGAAGGATGGGGAGAGAATTAGAAAGTTAAGAAGCTGGGAACTTTCATTAATACAATCTGAGAGTGATTAAATTCAAAGTAAAAATATTGTAACAGTGTTTTTTTCTGCTGGTCATTCTGTGCATATCCCACCAAAGGTTCCAGTCCCACATCTGTCACCATGCAGCTGCTGGTGTCACCAGTAAATGCTGATGTCGTTCCTCATCTGGACTGGTTTAACTGGGGTCCCACCTGCGTGGTCAGTGTGGTGGAGAAGCCGTGTGTGGCTTCACACAAGCGGCTGTTATTTATTCATTTTTTTTTTTGCCTTTGTGCAATAAGCCACGCTGCCACAGTTTTTAGCTTCCAGGCTTGATTTATTTCAACATCCTTTTTCCCTAATTTTCCAACCGTACATTCCACTGTTTGCCATTTCACTTCACTCTCCTGGCTTCTTCCCCTCAGCCCTCCGCTGCATTAGAGGGAAAACCTGCGATGTGATATTCAATCATTATAGAGGCAATATCTACACAACATTAAGCAAATTACATCTGGCTGGCAACATGTTCCAGTGTCTAAGCACACTTCACGGCGTGGCAGGTGGCCTTGCATCGATCAAACGCGGCGCTGCCAAGATCGGTCGGCAGGATGGGGAAAATGGCTGCTCACGGTAATTGTTTCTCTTCCCCCACCATTCTGTTTTCCTAACAGTCCCGCATTTCCATAGGAATGGCTTGATGATGTTGCTTCTATCCACAGGGATGCAGGGAGACTGAGAGAATGAAAATGCGCCATGTATTTTAACACCTACAGTTCGGTCATCACATCTCCAGCTGTAAACGCAGACAAACGACAGTAGGAGACTGAAAAGGGGATATTAAAAAAAAGATTAATAAATAAAAATCTGCGTGAACCCTGAAGTAAATGTGTAATCTGTACATGCAGGTAATATATGGTGCATGTGGGGCTACTATTTGGAGCATCAAGCTGAAAACAAAATTAGCAATAATGAAAATTGTGTCAGTAAGGATAAGGAAAAGGCCCAAAGTCTTGTTTAAATAAGATGTTAAATACTATTAATTCACTGAATATTATCCATAACAAATGATAAAACATATTATGGATTAACTTAAGAACAGGCTGGAAAAAGTGACAATTCACTTCCAACTCTGGTCGAAAGATGAAATTCTGTGTCCCCGCTGGGTTTGGCTGCAAAACTTTACAAATCAGCAAATGTATAACTGGGTCTATAAAAGAGGTCGGCAAACTATAACTGTGCACAACCACCATGACCATGACCACGACCATGACAACATGACGTTATGTTAACTGAACAAACTGACCTGAGACAATGACTCACATGGGAACATATATAGTGGCCTGCATGTAAATACAAAGCCAAACTAACTCAAGGCAGACCCCCCCCCCCCCCCCAATGGCAGCAAATTGGTTTGACCCAATGAGCCAGCTCCAGGATGTAAGAGTCCTCAGCCCCTTGGCCAAACCCTTTGCTCAACCAGGAAGTGACCTCCCCCAACGACCAAGGTAACTCCAAGACAGAGAAAGAAAGAAATAACACCACAGAAACATTACATGCGTAACCTTATAGTGTTTAAATGTCTGCACTTCATGTAAACCAGAGTAAGGTCAAAGGTAGAAATTATCGATCAAACAAATGGAGTACATATAATTCAACCAAAACATTAAAACTGGTAACTGTGGCTAGTCGGTGTATATAGTTTTTGATCTGACTATCTCGAACCCAGTATCCCTATGAATTACATCCATACTGGCTGGATCTGCGCCTCTTAACTATCTTTATGTTCAGTGTCAACATGGCCGCTGATCTGTGAGGTTGTATAGACGGGGGTAGCGGACGGACTTTCGTAGCATGTCCCCCAAGCATTGTAGGGGAGCAGAGGTTGCCTCCTGTCACAGACCTGCAATTATCGATCTTTACCTTCAACTTCGCCTACTTTTCCTTCTCCCTGACCATTACTTGTCTATAACTCCTACTATTATAAATCTGTCTTTTAGTTAAAGCATGGAATGTTTAAAGAGTAAGCACAATAATATCACTTTGCAGCTCTGGAGGAGCTATGACCAATCCTTCGGCCTACAGACGGACAGTGCCAAAATTAACGTATTGACCTCTAAATTATCATGTAACCGGGTGCGTGTTAGAGACTGAGTGAATGAATGAATGAATTCCACGCGCTTCCTGGCAACGCAGCCACATCGAGAGGCAATCGACGAATGCGCCGCTGGCTTAGGTGCTGTCCGCCGCCGCGCCACACCTCAAGACAGACAAAGCGAGCAGATGACAAGGAACCTGGGAGACGCGGTGGCATTTCCAGCGTTATTGCCTCTGTATATCCGGGCCGAGCCGATGGGGATTACCATCAGTACAAATTAAAAACAAATAAAGGATGCCGAGGGGAAACAGAAGGCAAAGATCTGGATCTATTATGCTCTGATTTATGGACCGCTGATCCGTAGCAGGTTGGGTCAGTGAGCCAGTGAGTGTGCATTCTAGCAGCCTCATTGCCGACTCACCTGCCAGTCAATAACCTATTTAATTTAATGTCACAGCCTATACGGGCAAAGCATATTGACAAGCTACCGAATACACCTTCAAGAGGCCCCCAGCTGCAGGTGCCAGATAAACTGCATTTGAAAAATTCAATCTCGCTTCCATGGATGCCCCTGAGTCCTTTATAAATTATTAAAGCGGGCCCCTCCCCCTCCATAAAGTATGGGAGAAACTAATAGTTTGGAGCTAATGTCAGTGATTTTGGGGGGGGGGTAAATCAGTTGTTGCAAAAGACAAGCCACTATTCCCACATTGCATTTCCAGCTAAGCCCAACAGCCTCCCAGCGGTGACACAGTCACTAACTGGCCTTTATGAATCTTTCAGAGGTGGAGAGAAGGGAAAAGATGGCATTTCAACGTTTAATGGTGTCCTGCCTCAAGTTTGATGCCGGTTCTATATGTTGTGCCGCAGAGTGACGTTTTGAATGAGGTCTCTCTTGATTTTTTTTTTTTTTTTTTTTTTAAATCACCTTCAACCCCGGGGTAAATATCGAAGAAGGCGACGAATCAAAGTGCGCGATAAGAGTCGTGGCAGCTCCGTTTGAACTTTGTCTTCTCGCTGAAAACAAAATCAAATGCCGGCGTGCAAACCCTGCCGATGCATCCTCGCGTGTGTCTCAAAGACTCTGTTAGTTGGGTGACATCTGAAGGTGACTCTCCCTACAAGTCTCCATTTTTTTTTTTTTTTTTTTTGATGCCTCTGTCCTGTCGCAAGTCAATAAGCCATTTAATCTCGGTGCTCAGCCTCAGTCGATGCGGCCGATGTCGTGTCCGGGGCTTATGGTAGACAAGACGAGGGTTCTGCCCAGACCTGATAAACCATTCATTTCCTTGAGCTCCTTTGTCTTCCGTTCAGTTCAGAGGGAAGAAAAAAGAGCTCTTGGCCTATTTCAATCATGGATGCCTCCCTTTAATGAGCTGCTTTAATCCTTAGCGGCAAACGCAGCTTGCCTTTCGGCATGACAAAAATGTACTAGATTAGAGGATTACTCCCCTTTTTGTATTCATGTACTAATTTATGAACACGAGCCATTCTAAAGAATCCCATGCAGCAGAATGAGAACTGATGTCTGTTTCAATGTTCGTATCAAAAGCTTGTGTTGTACAAACTGCCATTACTAATATGGGTGAGTCATCCCTTTGGGATTATTAGCAACTGTATGTGCCTGTGTCTTCATCTAAATGAAAACAACTATTCAGGGGCCATTCTGTACCAACTCTCCAAGGGCCTCCAAGTTCATTTTCTTTAAGGAATTCATGTGAAAGCATCTATTAAATTCATGGGACAAAGCAAAAATCCTACAGCTCCACTCCAAATACTTTTTTTTTTTTTTTGTTATGAATTTTTAAAAAGTTTGGCACTCGGAGTTAAATCTAATCATTTCTGAGATTCTTTGTATGTGTTTCTTAAGCCTCCCCATTCTTTAATTTTCACTGCATTGGGCTGAGAATGCCTAAGGATAATTTGCAGCATGTATTCATGTAAATAGTTGTTACTGGATGTTTTAAAGCAATCAAAAAACCTTTTGTTTTTTTTTTTTAACCCAAACGAAGAATCTCCCTTCATATCTCCACTGGCTTTTCACTTACCTTTGACCAACTTCTGATCCTGTGTCATATTAATACAGCGTATATAAAGTTAATATAGTTCTACCACATCTAGAAGTTATTTGGTCCTTCATAAACAATTGAGGGACAAAGATCTTCCTAAAAGCAGCCTGAGGGCTGAAAAACCCAATTTTAATGATATTTTGACTGCATATTTTCCCGTGAAAGAAAGTGCTGATATTGATTGCAGATGTATAAATAATATAGATAAATAAATAATAATAATTTTCTTGAAAATGGCTCATTTGTTGTAGTTTCCGCTGGCTGTAACATTTCATTAACTGGTTTATCTAGCAGGTGGATAGATAGACTTGTGCTATGTCGACTTCAAGGTTTTCTGTCTCTGTCTGATACCTGAGACCTAGTGAGGCTTACAGAATATCGCCGAAATGATGAAATTTAGCTCCGAGGGCCGACTTCAAAAATTCATAACTAAAAAAAAAAAAAAAGCATTTGAAGTGGAGCTATAGGATTTTGCAAGGTCACAGGATTTTTGTTCTTTTTTAAATTTTTTTTTCTAGAAAATCCATGACGTGAACAGACAGGGCGAAGTTCTTAATTCTGGACGAGTTGGAGTGGAATGACCCAAAAGTATTCAGGTCTTCTGTCATCGTCTATCAACATCAGCTGGGATTAGCAACAGGGAAAATAAGAAAATTGCTTAATACTTTACATTTTATCATCTTCCACCTCATTTCAGAGTTTAATAAAGCAGCAATAAGGACACACGTTCATCACCTCTTAGTCTTTTAAAAAAGAAATACTCACCCTAGTGAGTGTAGAGACAAACAGTAAAACCTTACAGTATATGCATTCTGTGTTGTGATGAAAAGCCAAGACGACCCCAGCCCCCCCCGGCCCCCCGAGCATTTGGTGAGATGGCCCGTTGATGTTGCGCAGTCGAGCTAACTTTTGATACAGTCATACATTTGCATTTCATTACAGCGGAGTGACGGGACTGGTGGCGATAATTATTTGAAAGATGCTTGAATTGTAAATGAGCGACTGAACATGATGATCCGTGTTTTTCACATTTTGACTTGAGTCAAAGCAGCTTTCCAGCGTATTTTTTCTTTTTTCCCTTTGTTTTAAAAGGATATTTGTATGTACAGCGCACGTCGGGCCATTCCGGCAAATGTACATCCACACTTTCCCTGCCGGCGTCTGCTTCACATGAATATGAAGTCAAGCGAACGGTGGTTCTTCAGAAGAAATACCATTGTGCGGCTTAAAGATGGGGTCCGCTTTAGGTTTTTCGGGTGGGGGTGGGCAGGCCGTGCGGGAGGTGTCGGTGGGCACGCGGAGTGCAGTGGGACGCCTCCCAGGCTCCTCGGGATCTGGCCACGGAACATCTCGGTAAATGCGGTCAGACAGATGAGTCTCGCCTCGGAGCGCTGCCTCCCAAGGGCAGAGTGACATTTTCTGGGGACAATATGGGACTGCAGTGACATAGAAAACACCCCCCCCCCCAACACTCTGCAGTTCTGCGGCCCCCCCCCCCCTTCCCTCCATCTCAACCAGCCTTCCCTCGCTCTCTCCTCTAATTTCCCTGGTCCTGAGTGCTGCACTAACTGCCTTCTGCCTTTTTCATTCTGTTACAGGTCAAAAGACCTGACAAAGTTCCAAAAGCCCCGCTGGCGCCGCACCAAGGAGTGAAATGGATGAAAATGGGCCTGAGTTCAACAAAAGGAAAAAAATGACTGAAGGCGGAGAGATACACGGTACCGAGCGCCTTTTTTTTTTCTTTCTTTCCGAGAATCTTTTGGAGAACCTGTGTCGTAAACATCCACACTCGGAGGGGAAAGTTAAAAACGCAGAGGATCATTCTGCTACCTGAGTTGCTGAAAGGTATTTTGAAACTTTCTCTTGAAGATTTAAGGTTATTGTTTTTGTTTTGTTTTTTCACAGCTTTGCAGAGAACCTTCACTGTTTCCCTGCCAGTCCTTGATTAGTGCCAACATGACGCCGATCCTATTACTCCATGCATTTATATGACTTTAAAACAATCGGTCATATACGTATTTGACAGAAGAGGGCATGCAGGAAAATAATCGATATTCATACCTCAGCGGTCCGCTTTATGTACCCTGATTGAACAGTATGTCTTCGCCGTACATGCAGACCAACGCTTTGAAGCCAGCTGTGTGTCAGTGTCCCCACGTGTATTTGCTGTTTAGCCCCCCCGCACTGCGCTGTCATCCGTTTGAGGCAGGCCGCACATCTGTCATTGCGGATTGGTACGGTGGTCTGTGTGACAGATGAGTCCTTCCCTCTCAGCGGGGACTCTCCGGGGAGGTGCAAATTTCTGCGCATCCAAGCATTCGGCAATCATGCGTGGCGCCTCGATGAGAGACAGGCCCCCCGCCACTTGACTGACTGGCGTGCTAACGTGACGCGATGGCCACGTACACCGCGGGCCCTGGGAACATGAAGGCCACGGGCCCCTCGAACCCCCCCCCACCCCCGACACCCGCACGTGGAAAACACGCTCGGACACACAGAACGAATCGCTGCACATCGGGAGCTCGTCCTTCTCCCGCTCCCCCCGTACCAGATAAGGTGACTGGCTGGTATCCGTGGCCGATCTCGTTATGGTACGTCACGGAGCAGGGGGACAGGTCGCCACCGGAGCCGTGCGGACTGGGGGTTATCGTCGATCACGCCAACACGAGTCACTCCATCGCGGAGGAAGATGCTCCGTCGTCCGCCTCAGAGGGAGGATAGTGTATTCGGCCAGGGTTTGGAGGGTTTCTTGAAATGGGCAGCACGGGGTCAGGGACGATTAACTTTCAAGGGTCGGGTGAGAATCAGGGTTAAAAGTGTCCAATCAAGTCGAGGCAGTCATTTGCCCCCCCCACCCCCCATCCCCAGTTGCACTGCTGAAGCCCGTTAGCGGTCGATCCAATTAAGACTTTGGTTGAGACCTGGCATCGCCCCGCGGCGGCGTCCTGCAGGCAGAGGCGCGGACAGCGAGACCAGATCTCTGCGGAGGTCTGTCTGTCACACAGGGATTGTTTGACACTCGGTTTTGATTGCTCCATTTTGTCTGTGCTGGGTTCCACTGTGGGTGGCTAACAGGCCCGGTTCAAGACCGAGTGTGTGTGTGTCTCTCTCTCTCTCTTTCTCCCTGTCTGTCCTCCCCAATAAGGACAACGCACAGCTCCCCGCTGGGTCGGCGGGACACTGATTGGGCGAGAGACTCGACATCTGCCGAGAGAGAGAGAGAGAGAGAGAGAGAGAGAGAGAGAGAGAGAGAGAGAGAGAGAGAGAGAGAGAGAGAGAGAGATGATGGACCCAGCGGTCCTGCTGTTTGTTTAAGAGCAGGAAGCCACAAGGAAATGCCTAATGTCTTAATTGGTGTGAGTGGCGACGGACGGTACCTGACGAGACTCATTAATCAGAGCGGGGTGAAAAGGCTGGAGGCCTTGGATGGTGAGAGGGAGACAGTGAAGTGTGTGTGGGGGGGGGGTGTATCAGGCCAGTGCTGTGTGTCAAACGAGGGGGGGGGGGCCCTGAGCGGCCTCGCCCTCCTGCCTCGCACCAACCCAAGACACCCACTGATACCCTCGCAGCTGTGTCTGTCACGCTCGGACCACTCAACCGCGGAGTGAGGATGCAACAGTAATTGCAATCCATTAATGCCCACGCGTGTATATGTCCCCCACGTGCATGGTGGGAAAAAAAACCCAAAAAAACCTCCCACATCACTGCCGCGTGCCGTGGAAGACAAGAACGTTCCTCCGGAGTTTCGGCTCTCTCTGTCATGTCGAACATGGCCTTTGCTTTTCTTGGTTGGGGGGGGGGGGGCATTTAAAGCTCTAGCCCACATCCCCGACAGCGAGCCCCCGAAAGACCCATGTATCAACGTACACTCACGTCAAGGGAGGATCATGAGACACACACGCATGTGCGCAAACAAGGTCACGGCATCGGACGGCGGCCATTGTGTAGAGAGCGATGCCCCCCCCCCGCACAAGGGGGGTGGGGGTCTTTTTCTCCACTCTGTCTTTCTCAGCGTGTCCTTTCAGCATGTTTGCCCCTGATCTTGTCCAGGTCACTTCACCTAATGGAGTAAAATTAAGGCCCCGAGGCCAGGAGTTGTCCTCTGGATGCAAACACCCGTGCAGCGGGGACAAGGACTTTCTTTGTTTTGTTTTGCCTTTTTTTTTTTGTTTGTTTGTTTGTTTTGTTTTCCACTGTTCCACCCCGGGGCTCTCAAAGAGAGAGGGAGGTAGGGAGGGAGGGGGGAGTCACTTAACTGCCTCTTACGTTGCCATTTTCCCCGGCTATTCATGGGGCATACCATTAAAGCGGGCCGGCGCTTTATGTCTGTGTCGCTGCGTTTTGTTTGGCTGCCTCTGAATGTCCTTCATCTCTAGGGCTGACACAACAACAGCAACAACCGGTTGAAACATGACTCACAGTGATGCCGCTCGCGGAGCCTCCTGTACTGTAGGTCATAAATACGACGTCTCTTATTGATAGATCTCATTTAATAGCCGATCTCGGATATCTGCAAAAGATTAATGCCTCCGTTGTCCGGTAATGGCTGTGTTTTATTGAAAGGTCAATGTAACACACTTTTGGCTTAAACCGTCGTAATTCACTTGAGGAAAAAGTGCATTTATGTTGTTTCTACACACAAGCTATAATCAAAAGAGAAGTTCTCAAATTTTTTGTATTTCTCTTTATATTGACAGCTGTCTCTTTCATGCACTGCTGGTTTTCTGGGTTTTCTCCAGCTCTCATTTCCATAACATTTATTCCTTTTTTTTTCTTTGTTTTGGACGGGGTTTTTTTTCTGTTTTGTTTTTTTTGTTTTTTGTTTTTAGTTGCACCACAGAACGCATGTACAATTTAATGCAAATGTTTGTGCGTTGTTATTCCCTCAGCTGGATTTCTATCCACAAGATATTTCGGCATGAGGAAGAAAGCAGACACGGAGGCCGACAGGGAGAGAGATCGGCGGTGAATTTGCCGTCGTTTGTGCAAATTGTGTTGTACCGCACTCGAGCCCGTGGGATGACGGGATGTGAGATCACGTCTCTTTTCCTTTATTTGTCACAACACTGAAGCTCTCAAACGAGCGATTGCTGCCAACATTCGCAACGTGCATCACCGAAATGTCGCCCGGGAAGACGGCGGCAAAGGTTCTCTCCGTCGCCCCGTCCTCAAAACGGTCGCTACACACTTGTACCCGACCCTGATCTGGCTGCCCGCCCGCCGTCCCGGCGTGAGGCGCCGCCCACGACAGCCGTCCCGCACCCTCCCTCCCACCGGGCCGTGCACGCTGGCGGAGGCACGGTTCTGGTGGGCATGGTTCTCTTCAAATGTCCGCCCACCAAAAAGAAACTCATCATCTTAATTGTCCCTTCTGTTGATGTGAAATTCAATAAAAGTGGCAGGGACCACTTTGAATTGATTGTGAATAGATGCCACCGCTTGGATGTCTACATGACGGCTCCAGGAGCGCTTGTGTACTATATTAGACAAAGTGTGTGTGTGTGAGTGTGTGTGTGTGCGTGAGTGTGAGTGTGTATATGTGAGTATTTTGGGGATTGGGGGAGGGGGCTTCTTCATTATCTTGACTTGACGAGTGGTTCTCTCAGGAATGTGGCACATCTGTGGAAAAATAAAACTGTATCTACATTGCCCTCCCTCTGTTTTTTCTTTTTTTTCCTTTTCTTTTAAGGAACCTTGCTGATAGTGCGTCGCAGATCTGTCTCTTCACATTTGTACGGATGCGTTCGGTTGCACACGGGGCCTTAATTCCTCATCTGCGCTGGGAAAACGAGATGAAGAAACCATCGAGTCCCGGACTTTTCACCAACTGCTCTGAGCTCATTGCTCCTCGATAGCAGGCCTCCCTGCAACTTAAGCTTTGAATAATGATGTTTTCTCTCAATCCTTTTGACCTTGCCTCCTTCATACGACCCAACGTATATTTACCTTGTTACATTTCCTCCACCTGCTGTCTTCGGAGAACATCGGTGCAACGCTCCTGGGGCATTTTGGGGAGGGGGGGGGGTTAAGCCTGTCGCTCGGATATGCAATCACATGTGATCGTCTGGAAGGAAAAGAAAAAAGCTTCTACGTCCGGGGATTTACGAACTATAGCACCTGCTGGGAGCCACTTAACTGTCCCAGGCTGGTGGAGGATCAGTAGAGATGAGCGTGACGTCATTTCTGGAACTGGGAAATGCGGCAAAGCTTAAATAGTAAACAAACAAACAAACAAACCAAAAAACGAACAAACAAACAAAAGCAAACCCCACAGAGGATACACGTGATCCCTGCAGCTTACTGACCAGGTCTTTACATGTGTGTTCACCGTGGAAAAAGCGCAAAAAGAATTTGGCTGCTCTTGTGTGTGTGTGTGTCTCTCTCTCTCTTTTTTAAAATAAATCAGTATTGATCAGCGGAGCATGCTCGTCTCCAGACAGCAATCAAGACATTGCGATGCTTGGCACTCATTTCCTCTCCTATCCTCAGGCTACATTGATTTTTTTTCCGAAAGCGGGGCCTCTTCTGAACCAGGCCCGTACTTTAAAACTTCATCGTCCTCTCGTCCGCTATTATCGTGACTCATGAGGCCATTTCTCGCCCTTGGGAACGGCAGCTGTTGCAGAAAGTGTTGCCAGAACATTTGCCTCATTGCCTTTTTATATATATATATATGTTTAATAATTGTCACGCTCTTAATCCGTGTCTCCTCTGTGTGTCAGAAGGGTTTTAATTTTTGTCCTCTGCAATTCCTGTTTGAATCCATCTCTTTTTCATTTTTAAATCAATGGGCGACACCTGTTAGGGCAGCCTTGTTGTCACATGATCACCATCCACTGCACTTTATTTACAAGATAAAAGCTGATCAGCAAACTGCAGCCAACGAGATTAGGGCCCAAGTGTTCGTGGTGCAACTTCAAACAGTCCTCACACTAGTATTCCCGGGAGGCTGTTGTTATCCAAGAGGAATATTTTGCTCTTTTTTGGCAGTTAGGAAAATCCTTGAGTATTGGAGGCGGTTTGTCTCCGATAAGGAATTTGGGTTTGGCTCTGCTTTTGCAGATCTTGTGCTAAGATGTTCCAGATCTTACAGCTAGGTGAAGGCTGCATTGCAGGAGATATTTTACCTTTGTAGTTTGGTTACTGGGGACAGAATGTGAAATTTGCCACATCATTAAAGGACCGTATCTTTATTTCTGCATGTTCTAGCCTAAGTTCTACAAACTGCTGTTTTCTAAAATGAGGCTGTGGTGTTTTCCACAAACCCGGGGAGGGGGCTCGGGCCGGGGGAAGAACCCATAAAAACGTGGGGCAGATCCACATCATTTAACACAAATTAGATTTTTTTTAATTTTATTTTTTTCCCCTCCCTCTGAAGTCTGGTGCATGTTGTTTGACATCCACCTTGGCGGAGGTCTGCGCTCCACCAAGTGCTGCCCCAGCTGTGATACTCTCCATGCAGTGTCTCTGGTCTCATTAGTGGCAGCATTAGGCATCTACCTAATGGCGTATTTATGAACAACAAAAACCTCTAGTCCCACTATAGGGCCGATTCCCAGCATTTTATTGTGTTTCAGCTGCATTATTAACAAGATAACTTGCAGTTTGGTTATTGCTTGGATTCAAATTGGACTACTAAAAAATGCCAACAAGCCATTTTGGATCCAGTAGATATAAAGTTTTACTGGTGGGGTCTAACAAACAAACATAATCCTCTACACTTTGACAGATGCCCGACGAAAGAATGACCAAACTCAAAATTTTGGTTTAAGTGGAGCGTTGGGCAAAGTCAAGTGGCAAACTGGAAGTGCTGCACGTGACAAATCAGTCTAAACGCCAAGTATCTGACGAGGTAGCGGAGGGTAAAACTTGCTGATGATAAATATAAAATAAAGACTATGTCAGAGACCTCTCTCTCTCACTCTCTCTCTCTCTTTTCATTAATTATAGTCTCAGCGTCGGCAGTGAATCTCACAGCATGGGGTTAATGTAGAGGAGGATATGTCGCCCGGGGAGGCTGATGCCTGATGCCAGTGAGTTCTCCACACCCATCGCATCCCACTGAGCCACCCACGTCCCCGCTCTCGCTACCCGTGTCGCAGCTAAGTGCACCTCTTAATCTGCTTACAGAACTTTCCTAAACACTGGATATATTTCCAGGAATAAAAAAGAATTTTCTTTGGCTAAACACTAACTGGCCTCTTTGTGAGTTGTTTTTTTTTTTTGTTGTTGTTTCGATTCCCGCTGGCAGGATGAAAGCGTTATATTAGGGCTAATTTTTCCATTCAAATTAATTCTTTCCAGTGTTGAGAGACCGGTTTGGGTTTTTTGGATTTTCGCTTTTAATAACAGTCTTTGGCTTCGCGTGTGTGTGTGTATGGGGGGGGGGGCTAAAAGCTAATGCAGTTCCAGAGTGATCCAATCTTGTGCTGTGACTTTAGGTAGTGAGATAACCCTTTTGCAAACGTTTGTGCTTTAAAGGATCATTTCATCCAAATTACCAAAAAAATAAAGAAATAAGAACCTTACTTTCCTCCAGTTGGAGCCTATCTCGCCATGTCGGTAGTTATGGCTTTGTTTTGCTATGGTTTAGATCGTTTTTGCTGGAAGCGAATAGAAAAATAATTTGTGACATTTACAGTAAATTTAAAAAAAAAAAAAAAAAAAAATCTCCAGCAACATGCGTACCTGGGTAATCCTCAGACTTTACCGTGAACAGTCTCCATTGGAACCACTGTATAGACCCTTTTTGTAATTTATAACATGTGATTTGATAGTTTTAATGTTCCTGTAACGTAATTCATCATGTCTGTCTAGTACGCTATAGCCTTGTCTAGGATTAGATGTGAAAATAAATAAATAAAAATAAATTAATTTAAAAAAGAGGGGGATTTTACAATCACTGTCAATATCCAACAAAAAATGATTTATATTGCCTAAGGTGTAATTATTTTTCTGAAACAAACACAAGTCATGATTAATTAGTTACAAAACACTGTGTTATTGCAGTGACTCAGAACGTGTGGGGGGAAAAAAATTAATTCAATTGACTAAAATCTTTTTTTTTTCTCCGATGCACAAATTTTTGCCAGTGTGTTTGTAATCGTGCTCGTGTACGGTAATTCTCCGGCTCTGTTAGGCAAAATGCCCCCCCCCCCCCCCCGGGAAATACATCCTGTTATTGCTTTGGATAAATAAATAAATTCAATTACATCCTATGCATCGAATAACTTGGCTCTCTCACAGAGAGAGAAATCAGGAACGCAGAGTTCCTGATTTCAGCCCGGTTTATCCGGGGGGGGGGCGCCGCACCATGCCACGCCCGCCCGCCCTGGCACTCACACTGAAACGGCCCTTTCAAAGCCTCAACTTTCCTTCTCAGCCGAGGGGGAGGCGAGCGCCCAGCCGGCTGCTAGCCCACATTCGTCGTCCCGTAATTCCGCTCAGCTCCGACTGGGACTCGGCGGCCCCCGACTGAGGGACCGTGGGCGGAGTATCTAGTACCTAAACTAAACTAGTTTAGGTACTAGATGGGGTGGTATTTATTCAACAATTGAACTACATGCGCTGATTCCCACCTTTTCATCATTTCTTTTCAACACAGATCTCTCATTAAGTTTTGTTAAACAAGTCATTGCTCCCTCTGAGTCTTTTATGCATTAATGGTGTTTATGACGCCATTTTCTTTTTTTTTTTTAATCATAACAGTGAGGCCATCGTTTTTTGTTGGGGGTTTTTTTGAAACCAATTAGAAACCAAGAGAAGGGAACAATGGAGCAGCTCTGGCACGTGCGATATGATGTGGGCCCCTCGGGAGCCGGCGTCGGGGTCCACCCCGACAGCTGCATCACTTCACAAGTCTGGCGCGGTTTCACAAAGCTTCCGCTAACGGCCCGGTTCCATTCGCTCCGCCAGAGCGGTCTTTGCTCGCCGTGTAAACCCAGCCCCGTTTGTTTGGAAGTTTGTCGGGCAACAGCGGGCCGCGGTGCCATCTGTCGAGAGAGGGAAACATGAAACACCGGCACGCAAGTTTGCTGTCTCCTTGGTTAATGAGCGCTACACATCCGTGCGTCCACCTAAAAAAACCAAACCTGTGCACATCTGTATCATACTCTACAAGACTTTAGGTCTTTTAGCTGTTTCTGGGTACGGATGGCTCAAAGATTCCCATGGAAGTGTTTGCATACATTTCTCCGTTCTGTATCTTTGCTGGAAACAAATACTACTTTGCGATTACAGAAGATTACAGAAAAACAATCTCTCTGTCTGGTTGTCTGGAGACGAGAGACGGTGATGCTGATACATGTTGCAGGACCTAAGCTGTTCTTCAGTAGGGTCCTTCAATGCAGCATCAATACCAGAGAGAGATTTGAAAGAGATTTAGAGCAGTGATTGCTTTTTCCATTCCTGGTTTTATGCTTCTATTCTACATTATAAACCCTTTTCACACTGACTGACACGCCGGTGAAGAATTACAACGCTGTGCCTGTGTTACTGTATCGGAATTTTTGTTTAAATTTGCTTTGTGTAGTGTCTCATCGCTAACCAGGGTCTCTCAGCAATCACAGGATGTCTTGGTTGGTTTTAGGTTTATTTTCTGGCTCTGGTGTCTATTCATTAAAAAAATACTGCTGACCCAGTGGACTTATTCAGTTGTTCATAAAAAAAACAAAAATAAATAAATAAATCTGATTGCAATTTGGCCATGAAATTAACCTTTAGGGGCAAATTGCTTTTGAATGTTAAGAAGGGAGCATTAGTCGCGGTGAAAAAAATTGAAACTCCGTAAAATGTGGTCGTCATTAGTCGTGGTTCCCAGAGTTTTCGAAAAGGGAATGCGAGGTAAACATCGCCAGACACGGCCGCAAACGAAACATTCAGCCGCAATGCTCGGGGGGGAAAAACCCCCAAAAAACATATAAAGCAACGCGCACGTGCACACACACACACACAAGCACACACACAAGCTGTAAGTGACGCATCACAGCTGAATGCCTTGACAATGGCTAATTTATCTGTCATGTCGGAGACATACGCCTCAATTAGAAAGTAATTTTCCACAGACGTCATTGTTCGGCTTTCTGGGCTGTTTTTCTTGCTTTCCACAGCGGTTCGGCCGCAACAATGCTATACATTAGTCGCATTATCACTGCCTCCAGGGGCTGTTTGATCAAAAAAACAGCATCCAGGTTTTCTAGGGGACGGCAAGAGAGAAATTTGGGGCAAGGGTTATATATACTGCATCGTGATGATGGGCCATTTTGCTGAATGGAACCCAATATGGAATTACTTTCTTTAGGAACTGCAGAAAATGACCGTCAGAGCTGCGGGCCAGAACAAAGAGGCTTCATTATTGTCTGTGGCTTTCATTCTGTTACCCTGATGAGAAATCAAATAGAGTCGCGGGGATCACTTCAAAAAAAAAAAAAGGAGTAAATATTTAAGGTCACACAACTGTTGGAAATGCGTTGAGGCCATAGTTTGTTTTTTTCTTTCTTTCCTGTCTTGCTTGTCAATAATTGCATCGACTTCTGGAGGTGGCCGTATCACATTTCTGCAGGACATAAAGGACGAGCGAACCTGCATGTGCTGTAATGAGCTTTTTGATTAAGAATGAAAATCCACTGGAGGGGAGGGGAAAAGAAAAAAAAAAAGAAGAAGTCTTGTGATAGAGCAATTTCTCCCGTGGCACATCGCTACGCCTGCCTGCGTCCACGGAGAGCGTTTGGACGGCCGCCGCAGCCAAGCCAAGCGTCCCCGTCCTCCCCCGGCCCCGGAGCCTAAAAAAAACGACGCCAGTCGCTACTTAAAACGAGGTGGCCGCCGGCGCTGGCTTCGGTCGGACCCGTTCGGGGGCTTTTTCTGCACGAACAAGCGTCTCCGCGAGGGAGGGCGAGGAGAAGGGCCCGAAATGGAGAGGAGGCCGTTGTTGAGGGAGCATTAACAGGGGGGGTTGTGTTCCTCTGTCGTTCCTTGGATAGGGTCTCCGCCATCAGCCTCGTGGTTAACGCTCTCTTTTGTCACACTTCAGCCTTGTTATCCATCAGCCCCCCATCGACCCCCCCCCCCTTTCCTCCATCTCCATTTCGCCGACTTTGTGTGTCTGTGCATCCTCTCCTGCTTCTGTTGTGCGTTCGGCCTGCTCACGGAGTTCATTACTCTCTTCCTCGCTTCATTACAGCCTAAAGATGGGCTGTCATCACCGCTGATGGCTGTGCATTAGTGTTTCCTCCCCCTCCTTCCCCACCTCCCGCCCCACCCCCACCCACCAGTGTGACAGGACACCCGGCGCAGCACAGCGGGGGGTTACAGCACCATGTGGCCTGTGCATGTTTTGTCGCGTGTCTTGTTTCGTAAATAGAACTACTTCTGTGCTCTTACAAGAAACGACCCCCCCCCCAGAGGTTTTATCAGCAGAAACAAAATTCACCTGCCTGTGAGAGATCAAAGCAAATCGAGCAATAGAGTCCATAGGGAGGAAGAGGAAGAGGAAGAGGAAGGGGGAAAGCGAGAGATGCTTCCAGCTGAAGCTCATGGTGACTGGTGGTATCGTAGGGTGGCGGTGATGTCTGGTCTGCTTGCTTGTTTGTTTGTTTGTTTGTTTTGTTTTGTTTCTGAAAAGCTTCGGGGCTCTGGTTGACTTCCGCTGGCCGCGTACCGACAGCATGCCGGGGCTGCGCGTGGAGATAATCGGCCTCCATTCAGACGAGGATCGGCCAGGTTCGTTTGCTGGAATCCTCGGCAGCCTGCCCCTGCCACGTACACGACAGAGCGTGCCACGTCTGGCGCGAGGCTGTGGCGGCGGCGGGGGGGGCGCGCACGGCAGCGGCGGCGGCGCAGACGAAGCATGGCCGCCGATTAGATTACAGCTTTTATCGAGTGACTCTCTTTCGAGTTTCGCCGCGTGAGTCACAGTAGCATCACTCTCTTCCCCTGAAAAGCTTTGGTAATTAGCAGTGACTTTCAGAGGAGCTCATGGTGCCTGTGACAAGTCATTGGGTGTGAGTGAAGGCTTCCGAGGTGCTCTGCAGGAAAATTAACCATTGCCATTATCAGTGAAGGAGCCCTGCACTCTCCTAATGAATGCACGGAGCGTTTCTCCTTTTTCCTTTCTTTTTGGTGAAAGCATTCAAGGGGGAAACGTTACACAAGGAAACGACATCCGGGTGGAAAAGTGTCTTCGCCACTTACCGTGAGCGTGACTCGCTCGCATTGGAAATCGCAGAGCTTTTTTCGTCGCGTTTCGAATGAGGAGGGATACTGACTGAGACAACATGGCTACTTCTTGCCCCTGTTCGTTTGCGGTGGCTGCTTCTTTCCCTCTCCCCCTCATGCTCCCGGTACTCACACTGGCCTCTAGGGGGCATTGTGGGAGCCTGATTGTTTTCAGAGGTGTCTAATTTTGTACTCGCATGAAACAAGCCTTTTCATCGCGTTCAAGGATGCGCGCCGCACTGATATATGTCCGAGGATTTAATGATTTTTTTGGTTTTGATGGGACCATTTTTAAATAGACACACTGTGTGTATCTTAAACCATTAATGAATATGTAAATGAGGCATCTTATCGGTGCCTCTTTTGGTCTCCCTCTCTCTTTGTAACACAGCCATCAAAGCTTTTTGAGACTGACTTGGTCTTGGTGCACCCTCCCTCCTCCTCCCCCCTCTGGTCATGTTATCTTTGGCAAGGATGGATGTTGGATGCTTGTGCAGTGTGAGGTGTAGTATACAGTGTGTGTGTGTGTGTGTGTGTGTGTGTGTGTGTGTGTGTGTGTGTGTGTGTGTGTGTGTGTGTGTGTGTGTGCAGGGTCTGGGGTCCATCTTTGGCAGAACAAGGAAGGTTCCTCCGTCATTACCCACACCGCTGCACTAACATCTTCAATTAACAGCAGCCAGATACTAATGACATATTTTCTGGGATGTTGCTCTGCCTCCGTGGCCGAATCCCCTTCACAATCTGCTGGGCTCAAAAAAAAAACAAACTTGCCAACAGGAAAAAGAAAAAATGCAAAGGGTGTTCGCAGACATGCAGCGAAAAAGCCTACGTGCCTTAAATACCCCTTCCCCCGGATCCCGCTGCTGCTCCCTCGGCCCGCGGGGGGGGGGGGACGAAAAATGTGACTCAGGAATTGGTGCATAATCGCGACTCCAGGTGTAAAGGAATTTGCGGCATGTTTTCTTCCCCACGGCTGCATATGGGATGCATAATCAGTTAACACTTGACCTTGACTTGTATCATTAATTCAGCGAGTAAACTGCCAGCCTCTCTCACCAGCTGTGCTCAGGACTGTAACCTTGGCTCGCCGAAGGTCAAGCACTCTTCTCCGGAGTGTTTCTTTTACCTCTCTTTGATGGCGGGGGCTGTGACAGCCGACCGTCTGTCGGACTTCTTCGGGATCCCTTTTTATCGGCGAGCCATCCTTATCATACCATTACATTTTAGATTTCAGGGAACTGGATTAAATTAGTTAGTATTAGTTGTCACGGCGGAGTAGAACTTACTTGATGAGTCCACCTGATACCTGAGAAAATGGCGAATGGGAATCTCTTGGCCTCTCACTTGTCCTTTTTCTGTAAAATCCAGTGCTGGGGTGAGTTACTTGCAAAAATGTCTCCAATTTTTAATACACATTAATAATTGAAAAAGTAAATTACTTTACTAATTACACAACAACAAAAGCAATAGTTACATAACTTTAATAACTTAATTCAACACTTTCAAACTTGCTGTTCTTAGCCTCCACATCCACAATTCAAATATATGTATTTTTCATTAACACTTGTAGACATAATGAGACGTTTTAGTTTATAAAGGACCCAACAGCCTGTTTTCACCCCTGCCTGCAACTCAGTGGCTATCAGTGGATAGCATTAGCAATCCAGCTAAGGACATACATTATATAAGAATGTTAAAACTCCTAGGCTAACAGCAGTGGCATTTTTCCACTTGTGGTGGAGGCTAATTGCCCCCCCCCCACCCTGACCCCTGCACCCAGCTAACTTTTCCGACCTGTTCCTCCAACAAATGAAGACCAGCTTCAGGCCTCATCAAACTTTGGTTAAGACAGTAATCAGGCAACACCCCCCCCCCCAACTGTCAGAAATGGAGCTTCACTGTATTTAGTATCTGTAAAGTAATTACAGGACTTTAAATTATTATCCCTTAGGGACTGTGAGGAAATTATTCATGAGGGAGGAGGGTCAGAAAAGGGGGAGGCGTATGTGTTTTTTCTTCTTTTTTTTTTTGGTAAAAGCCGGGAAGGGTATTTTTTTAATTTAGTCTCACCCCAGATTTATTCGTTATTTAATTTTGCCTGTAGATTAATTGAAAAAAGGATAACACGCAAAAAAAAAAAAAAGTTTGATTATTATTCCTTTATTTCATTATTAACAATAAAAGTAATATTTACTGTTGGGTTAAACCATCCTAAATTCCTTATTCTTTGCCTCTTTTAGTTATTAGTGAATCAAGTTGTACCAACATTGTTATGCAATATTTATATATTCAGGGGAAGGTATTGTAGTTTTTATCTAGTCAAGGCGAGGAACCAAATAAAATATTGATAATACTGCGGAGGGTCTTGCTTTGCCAAAAAGTGAAGCCCCCTCCCCACGCCAGTCATTTTCATACAGCCCCTTACGCAGCCCATTTCAGGCAAAAAAGTAATCATGTCACTGCCCAACACTAGTCAAACCTTACTCATTTAAAAACGCTGGCTTCGTCGGGTAAGAAGGGGAGTCGGAGGCGCCGGTATCTAGGTCAGTAAAGATGGACTCCGTCGAGTAACAATGGCATAGTAGCAGGTGAGCAGCTGAGTTACCAAGCCAGAAAATTCAATTAGAGCCCAGTGCCTCCCTGCATTCAGTTTATTATGGTGTGGCTAACAAAGTCCCGCTGCTCGGCGAGATAAAGCCTAAGACTGCTGGCTTTTGTTGGCCCCTTCAGAGGCGGCGCTGATCAGCCCGAGATGCCCTCAGTCCCCCTTTGGTCGCCTGAACAGTAAAGCACTCCAGTCTTTTGTGGAGTTTTTACTTAAAGTCATTTCTGCCCGTATCTCCTCACCAACAACCCCAACCTGTCTTCAAATTACATTAAAGGTTCCTCTAGTACATTAAGCACCAGGAAAAAAATAAAAAAATATCAAATTGCCATTTCAAGAGGAGGATCAGGGTTAAATGAGCCTTTCAAGAGATTTGGACCGGGACTGATTTTTAAAAGCTCATCAAGCAAAAACACTTAACCTTGCCGTGCCCTTTAGACCTCAGTGCCTTAGAATAGCATCTCCTCGGTTTCTGTTTACAAGGATACGGTGTCATCTGCTCTCCTTTGTTTGCGGTGCAGCGGAATTCAATCAAATAAAGCGCCGCTGATTGAGGCGGGGTCGCCGCGGAGATGTCACCGTCCCCGCCGTGACGTGGCCAATCTCGGGTGAAATGAGCCGGAAAAGCTGCTGTCACGAGGTGGGAATGCAGGCCCGGAGCGAGCGGGGAAATGGATCGCAGCCGGAGCCAGATCTGACTTCTGATAAACGGGCGAGCCCTTTTTTTGTGTGAGCGGACACGCTGATATGCAGTTAGCGGGGGGGGCAGCCGTCCTTAGAGTCGATGTGGGACGCGTGAACCGCGAAGGGCGGAGGTCAACGGAGGTCAGACGCACACTTGCACCACATCGGCAATCAAACAGGCATTTCAGAATGACAGACAGGAGACGGCACCTGCAAATGTGTGAAATGGATGAATGTGGAAGACACAGACAAGTCCACATCTGTTTTTTGCAGTAGAGTAATCTTACTATGGGTGGTCAAGCATGAGCTTCCATCTGTATGATGTGATCTGAAAGACATAAGAGGCGACTGAGGTAGTGTTGTGTGTCTAAGCCTCAGAGAGATGGGCCCCGATTCATTGCAGCAAGAACAAATGGATAAAGTCAGTCTTTTTTTTTTTTTTTTTTGGTTTCGTGCATTTATTTGGACGGACGACTCCTCTGAATTTCTCGGTCCCTGAAATTCAGATGCAAACGTCCTCGTGTTTTTCCGATTTCAAAGGGAAATCCGCCTCGGATGGCTACATTTCCGAGGCGGTTCCACCATGCGTTGCAAGTCTGTGATGTACTTTGCTACCAACACGGGGACTGTCAGCAATGCGGCGGAGGTCTCGTATACCAACACCAGTCGGCGTCTTGAATAATAGTTTCTCCCCTTGTGGATTTTACTGCAGGGGAAAAACGGAAACAGGTAGACTGTCTCAGGACGAGGGAAATCGAGAGAACAGCTCTTCTATCGCAATTGTGCGACCCTTAGTCTTATCTGTCTTATTACAGTGATGCATGTAGGTGTCCCATTGACACTATGGATTTTAAAGAAAAAACTTGATATCAAACTGGATATGGTCTTTTCAGGCAGCAGATAGTGTTGTTTTTTTATTTTGCACCTCAAGTCCAGAACCTATCTGAAATAGATTTTTATACATTGAATATTTTTGCCCATTTATTCTATACAGGGATTGTGTCTGACTCTTGCCGGAGGTGTATCATATATTCTGTTCAAATCCTTCCTTTTTTATTGGTTCAACAGGCCAAGAAACAATGGAGCATGGGTGGGCAGCGAGCCCACCGTTATTAATGGGGGGGGTGTTTGTTTTCTTTGTTTGGCTTTTTTAAACCTGGTGGCCAGTTAAGAGTAATTGCTTTTAATGGTGGAAAAGGTGAGGGGCGGTTTAAAGGATTGATTAAGGGATTTGGTTTCACGCCGAACAAACCAGAGAGGGAGCCGAGGTCACAGCCGGGGGGCCAAGGCAAAACAAATATACCTGTCAGCTCGCTCTCTCAGCCGCGGACCTGTGCACATTTACACTCGCAGGACGCAGGGAAACAAAAACACACCTCGAGTCATCTCGCACCTCGCCGCGTTTTTCAGCCGGGAACACTTTCCGTTCGCCCACGGTCGCGTGTACCTCCACAGGGCAGCGAACGGCATAACAACCCCAACGCGAGCCAAAAAAGTTTTGTAATATATATCTGCGTTCGGTTCTATTTGATTGGCCCGTGTGGAGCTCAAGCTTCGTTAAAACTTGATCCCCGGGCCCATGTGTAGAAGACCGTTGAATTTATGCATACTCGAGCCGTTCGCTCGGTGTCTCAGCCTTCTTTCAACAGCAGGAGTTATATTTCAGTACTTTAGACATTAAATTTCAATTAAGCCGTGACTCAACATAACTGCTGATGCTGTGTTCAGCATGTGTCAAGTCTATAGGGGGCCCTGAATGTCAGGAAATGTGGGATGTAATGGATGAGTGTTTACCCTCCTGGTTTAATTTCAGGACATGACACCCCCGCCTCTCCTCCCCTCTCCCCCCCCTCGGCCATCCCCTTTTTTTTTCCCCCCTCCGTTGAGTGGCCCGGCCCATCACAGGGTCAACGCCACCGCCGAAGATAGTGGGTTATAACCGAATTAGCAAATTCAATCTCCTTAAAACGAGGTCATGCTCACTTCGAAAAAAAAAAAGACTCACTCCGCACTTTTAGCGTAATTGCTCACACAATTATGTTAATTTAAAGGGTTCTGTGCTTAATGCAGCGCCTGTTTGTTCTCAACCAGAATCATATGCAAATCTGAAGGAACAGGTTCCTTCTTTTTGAGAGAAACGATTCGGATAAAATCGCGTGTCCCCCTTTTTTTGTTATTGTTTTTTTTTTTTTTACAGTTTCCTGTTAGTATCTGTCCCCTGGAGATGTTCTGCAATAAGATATTCAGGAACACTTAGAGCAGACTTTTGTCCGCCATGCCATTTGAGGAAAAAAAAAATCTCTCCAACACACACACAGGGCCCACACACAGCGTTTCCCTTCACTTAGAAATGCACTCGCCTCTGGCCTCTGCTCTTCCCAGCTGGTCACATCTGTGCGAACAAGCAGAGCAGGCGCAGCCCGCACGGCCTGTGTACAGCGCTCGCGAGCGGTTGTTGCTTGGCAACCCCAAAACTGCCGGGGATTGGGGATGTCTGGCTGCTTGGAGGATGGGTAGGGTTAAATGAAGAGGTGGTGGGCTCGAGCTGAAAGGGCTGCATTTTGTCTGAGGCTAACCAGCCTCTCCCCCGTCGCGCCGCTGCCTCCACGTCATCCGTGCCGCCGTCTTGTGAACACGGAGGTGCAAGCGTTTCCGGGTCGGCACCGGTCGCCTGTTTGCGGACGTTCTAGCTCCAACAGGTGGAGAACTGCATGCAAAGAAGCGTCGCCTTTAAATCGCAGCCATGCTGGTGTGAAGATCAGACGCCGAAAATGCAGAGGTTTCTCTGTGTGCGAGCCAAATCAAACGGGAGCGCGGGCCGCGTGTTGGCGAGTGTGCTCCGTGACACGGTGTCATCGCGACACGGTCCCACTGTACAGTCAAGGGCACGGCGCCAGAATTGCTGCAAATGATTCAATTATGATCCAATTCCATCTACTCCACCGGGGGGGCGGGGGGTGGCAGCAAGGAGGTGCACTGGGACATTAGAAATGGATAATTTACTTCACTGTCAAGAGATGTGCAACTGCTACTTCACCCATGCTCCCATTAACTCACCGCAGACGTCCCAAACAAACATGTGCAGCTGCAAGTCTCAAGTCTGTGGCCTCTCTTGCAAACAAAAGGAAATGTGCAACCCCCCCCCTTTTTTTTTCTCTTTTCCTTCTGTGATGTCTCATTGGGTCGTGGCTCCATTACTTCTATACTCTAAGAGGCGAGCTAGCTTCATGCTACATTAGGAATATGGCCTCATGGATTTCACATTAGATGCCTTTTTTTTTTTTAAGCAAATCACAAAGTTGATCAGTATTGAAGCTTAGGAGACTCGCACTTATACGGTTAAAGAAAATGCACGTGAACAAAAAACAGCCTCGAGCTAAACGCGAGCGTGCCACGTTCGGGGGGGGGGCTGCACGTTATCTTAATGTCCGCCCGCTCCCCCCGTCTGCTGCCGCGATGCTGCAGTCTGGGGGAACGGCAGCCATGTGTGAACGTGATCTCGTGTTGTCAATCAATTGCCCTGAAGCTTTCACTCAGGAATCAGTCAGACCTTGGGCGGCTTACGGGCAAATTGGCCCTTCTGCAGAGGGCACGGGATGGAACGGTGGCGGTGGCGGCGGCGGCGACGGTTGCAAACTGGGCGGAGGAGATTCTATGACTTCCTCATTCCTTCTTTCTTTCCTTTTTTCAATGGTTGAATGGTGGAAGGATCCAGTCAAGCAGCCATTCTGCACTTCACTGGTTAAGTGCAAACCTGGGTGGTCAGTGGATGATGGTTCCACATCTTCGGACACGGATGCCATGATTTGAAATGGCCCTGGTTGTTTACTCGCTGAGACCCAATATCATCAGTTTGTTTTTTTGGGGGGGGGTTTGTTTTTTTTTTTTTTAGGATATTGAATCGGCGGAGCTTCCAAAATGCACTTTTCCATCTGCTGCATACAAAGCAGCAGCTGAACAGGTGCCTCGGATGGACCGTGGTTCAGGGGGAAAATTGCGCTTCGATGGTCGGGTTCGCTGCTTGGATTTACACTGCAATTAAAAGGCCAATTAAATGCCCAATTCTCTCTGTTTCCTGGTAATGGCACTAAATAATACGTGTCACGGGGCCGTGGAGGCCGTGCGTGGCTGCGCTCGCCGTTCCAGCTGAACTCGGCCATTGTCTCGCGCGCGGCTGCAGACTCAACCCCTGTTTTGATGTGCTTCATAAACATTTAACTGCCCTTTTACAGAGCTCTAACAAGTCACACAGAGGCACACTGGGTGTCCAATTACTGACATCGTAATTTAGCACCGAGAATGCAGTTGGTAATTAGCCCAAAGCATCAAAAGAAAGAAAAAAGAAAAAGGGGACGACGTGAAAAGAAATGATTATTTTGCTGTTCATTTTCTGACCGGCCTACAGGTTTGGGGGTGTAATGCCCACCCTCCCGGGCACTACGGGGGCTACTTCTGTACACACCTTTCCAGCAAGTATGAATTATATGCCTTTTTTTTTTTTTTTCCTGCAGAGGAACTCATTCAAACTTCATTAGCCTTCTGGGCTCAGAGGTGCATGATGGCAGTAGCAGAATCCAGGTGTGATTTAACATAGCCGAGTTCGGTCATCATTCACATGGGGGGTGGGGGTGGGGGTGGGGGTGGGGGTGTGTGGAGGAGTAATGGTGCAACGGCTCTCATGGCAGCTAAACGTGGGAGATTCATCATTAGGGCATACGTGGCTTGAGTACACGTCATATCAAGGTAGGAAATCAGCACCACTGCACAGACTGAGGACGCTGTTATGGAGGAAAACATAGCACCATTTCTCTCTTGGCTTTAAATCCGGGTCACATTTCTCGTTATTTTAAGTCTGAAAAAGCCCCGTGGTGGTCGACTTTTTTTATTTTATTTATTTTTTTAAATATATATATTTCTTTTAATATTTTATGCACACAGGAGACAAATTCCAATGTCACCTCCCTGGCTTCATCCCAAGGCAAATTTGTTGTTTTTCTCCAGCAATGAATAAAGAAGAAAAAAAAAAGATCAAGAGGAGACAAACAAAATGGGGAATGAAAAATACACCGCTGGAATAAAGCAGAGCCAGAGTCATGCAACCCAGACATTTCTACACTATCATGTAGCATTAACAACTGTAACATTTGGTTTCCATTTTTAGCTAAAGTCACATTGAAGGAAGCCTTGTTCTGCAATTCTCCCGCATCCGCGGGAGAGCGGCTGCGACAGCTAAATTTTTCTTTTTTCTTTTTTTTTTTTCTGTTTGACATTTTCTGTGACCGCAAAAATCTTGCAACAACATGTTTGCCTCATAGAAAAAGATTAAAAGAAAAAAGAAAAAAAGAAACTGTGCTCCATGCCCCTGAGGTTGTCTCTGGAAATCATGCTGGAGACTCCCCGCCATCAGCGCTGGCTGGGGTGCGGCGCAGGGCTCGTGCCAGGGCAGGCTACACAAAAATAGTAGCATTACTAAAGATCTTAGGAAAGGAAAGGAAAGAGTTTCGGGGGGGGGGGGGTGGCTGGTCACGGCTCCCCGGCGAGGGAAAAATCTTGATGTGACACCTGCACGTGTGCACATACACAGGCACAGAAAGGGAGAACTGAAGGCCCCGCCACAGAGGCAGGGGGAAAAAGGAAAGCGAGACAGGCGGGGCAGACAGTGCAAGATAGTGTAAGATTACTTTTCTGTGCCCTGACGTGCGGAAGCAACGATAGCGGCGTGCGCTCGATGGCCTGTGAGAGAGCACACAAATCATGTTCATGGACAGACAGGGTCGACAACTGTGGCGTCTCTGTTCTCGCCTTCTTCTCTGTGCTTTTTGTTGCACCCGCAGGAGGATAATGGAGGAGCCAGGTACAGATTGTGCGGTCGTAACTTTGAGAAACTGGACATTGCACGGTCATGGCTGTCTCATGTGCCAAGTGCGTAGAGTAAAATGCCGACGCTCAAAAGGGAAATAACTGATCAGAGATCAATATCTCCCCATGCAATGGTGGATGGCAGCGGTGCAGCACGTATGCGGTCGATGTCAGCGTGCACTTGCGGCCCTGTGCTGAAACAGATGAGGTGTAAGAAAACGAGATAAGGAATTATGTAATTATGGAGGAAAATAGAGCAGCACAAGTGTGCATTAATATTGAACATCTTGGAGTAATTGCATTAGCAGCTATACAGGGTAGGAAATGAGACTCAGCAGAAAGGTAAATACCACCAATTATTCAAGCCGGTTCTGCATGCGCAACGGTGCATGTAGATATCAGCCACGACATAGTCAGCCACGACATCGAAGCCGGTATCTGACGTTGTGGCTGACTGGTGTGTAACTGCACATTTATTGTGTAGGGATGTTTTTCTTTTCTTTTCTTTTGTCGATTCTTTTATTAAAGGATGGGGTGATTTGCACAGCTGCCACACCACACACACCAAACTTCACTAAAGCAAAATCATAAGCGCCATCTTCTTTTCCAAGACTAAAAAAAAAAAAAAAAAGGCCAGAAATCCTCAGCTCTCAATATTCAAATTATTTATTTTCATATGTGCAGCGCCGCCTTGCAAGTGAGTTCCAGTAATTTCCTTCTTTTTTTTGTTTTTGTTTGAGCATCACTTCAAGTGGTCTGAAACGGACGTCTCCGGTGTTCGCGCAGTCGATTCATTCTTGAGCCGTCGGGACGCGTTTATTCGTCGCGCGTCTGAAAACCCGGTGCACGCCGCGCTGCATTCAGAGCTACGGTTGCATTCAGAGCTACGGTTGCACCTGCTTTGCATGCGTTTGGTGAGAGCTGCTGCACACACAATGCGTCTCAGAAACGTCTTTGGGAGAACAGACGAAGAATTTTAAAGGCAGTCCTCGGGCTACGTGTACATTTTTAATATCATTTTTACAGATAATGATAGCCCAGAACTCCTACAGGATACATTTGCTGGTGCTTCAGAGCTATTTCATCGGTAAATAATTCATGGTTAAGAAATGAAACTTTGAATTAATCTAATTTGAATTTTAATCTTCGGCAAAGCGGTGAATGATTGAAGGACTCGGTGTAAGCATCCAGATGCTATAGTGTCTGGCTGCCTCCTCTGCCTTCAGGAGGACGGGGCTCACAGCGAGCTTAGCCCCAACCTTGGTATTATGATGCAAAACCTGAGGAAGTCCAGCTGCGAAAAACATCAATTATTCCTCATGTAAGAATAGCATAATCATTAACATAATAAAGATTTGCTTTGTCTCTGCTTCGGTATGTTATTGTATGTGGTACATCGGCACACGTGAGCCTGTGCATGTGTTTGGGTGGTTTTTTTTGAACATGTGTCGCTTGTGCGCGTTTGCCTTCAAGTTCGAAGGTCTTCCTGGATCTCTGGATTCACCGCCGTCACATATTCCTCACGCCCTGTGCTCTTATTTCTTTTTTTCTGCTCGCGGCAAAAAAAAATGATAAAGTTAATGCCTATGTCAGTTTGAGTTGCTGGCATTTCCCTATTGACATCTTCAATCCCCCATTTACATTTCATATCTGGACGAGACACCGGCTGGAGCCCCGTGTGAAAGGCCAGGCTGGATTAAGGTATCACAGTGATCGTATGCTACCTTATGGGCAGGCAGGCAGGCAGGCAGAAGACCCTAAATCCCTGTCTGGAGGAGAGCAGGTCTCAAGCTGCTGGTAAGCTCTCATCAGTCTCACCCTCTGCCTCGCGGCGCTCCCCCTCTCATACCTAGGAGATCAGGCGTGATGGCATGTAATGGTGGATATAATTGCTTTGTCCTCTATCTATCTTCTTCCCTCTCTCTGAGTTGGAAGTTACCAAATGAACTGAGGTGACACATGAGGAGGGGCGTGAGCGCTTCCATGTCAAAGAGCCCAGCGATTTCACGTCTCGCGACCAGGAGCAAATGTCAGATTGGTTGAGGCCCGGCGATATTTTGTTGGTATATCTGACGATGTTTGCCCCCCTCCCCGTCCCCTATACATCTGGTAGCTTAGTAAAGTCAACTGTTTTTGTGTTGATGCGATGCAGGAAGTGGCAGATGCTGCATGCTGACTGAATATGTTGTTCCCTCCCCGTTTGACAGAGCTCATAAGCCTTTAAAATCATGTTTCATGTTCCGCAGGCTTGCCTCCTCGGGACTGTAAATAGCCGGTATCGAACACTGAGCTAAGGTAATCCAGCCCATAGCAGCCAGTTGTTGGGATTTTCCTCCTCTCCTTTCCAGATACGACGGATAAAGTGATTGTCCTTTTTTTCTCCGCAACACTCATGAGTCAGAAAATGTATTTCCCATTGTCGTGGAACTTATCCTATCCTCCGTAACCATGAAGGATAAGGATAAATAACAGAGGCCCCTTGTTAGTATGCAAAACATTCCGTCACATTTTTTTCCCCTCGTCTCGTTTTCCGATTGCAAATGGGGACGGGGGGGGGCAAAATACGCAGGCAGATTAGTGCATTAAACAATTTTGTTCTGCTTAATAGTGGCTCCTTTGATTTGGACCCGGAGCGCCCCCCCCCCCAGAGATGAGCGCGGAGGAGGAATGACTGAGATGCATGAAGGAGCCTGTTCCTGGCTGCTTGCGCCGCTAAGCGGGGCCCACTTCAGCATAACAAGAGGTCATCCCTGTTGGAGTGTGGAAAATGCGTCTAATTAAAACAAAATGCTTTATCAAGAGCGGCGGCAAAGTGAGCCGCCCCAGTAAAAATAAATAGCCGGCAATTTTCCTGAGATCCATATTCTGATAAGCATCTTATTAAAACAGTCTACTGTCTAATGGAAATGCTCTACGTCGCAATAGCACTTTTTCTCCCTCTCTCTTGCTCTTTTCCTCCAATCCTCTCCCTAGCCCCCATCCTGCGTGTGCATGTGTGCGTGTGCATGCGTGCGTGTGCATGCGTGCATACGTGCACATCCATGTGTACGTTGCTGTTTGTGCGCATGCATGAGAGATGAGCTGTAAAAACAAATTGGAAGTCTACCTACTTTGTTAGGAATCTTGTATTTTGCTTGCCTTGCAGTTGGGCAGGAGTGTACTGTAAATTACTCAGCGCTGTTGGTGCGAAGTACTTAATTGTTTTTATATATCATCATTATTCATCTTTTCTGACAGCTCTATTGTGGCACTGATGTGCTGAAAGATGGACCCACGGCTTTTTTTCCTCTCTCTCCCCCTCTCTGCTGCTTTTTCTGAGGCGCCGTGTTTCCATACCGATGGCTTACCAACAAGTCTTGATGTGTAAGGTTACAAGTGCAGGGCTGCAGCTCATGTAATGCCTGCGAGCAAGGACAAGCCAATAATAATATAATAATAATGAAATTTTAAAAAAACAACAATTTAACACAATGCCTCACTCTTCCAGCACATCAGAGCAGATCGCAATTACCACGTCTCCTGCGACTGCATCCCTGTGGAAATTAAATGCCGTTTTACTGTTTTGATTTTTTTGTTCCCCCCATTGATAAATACTTACTAGCTTAAAAAAAACAAAAACAAAAAAACCCTCCAATGAGAGACATAAGATTGGGCCCCGGATAAGGCACATTATTTTTGCAATTGCACTTCGGGATGGGTTGTTTTCCCCGAAGAGGGAAGAAAACAAAAACACAGCTATGAAACCTCTTCAAAAAAAAAGGAAAAAAAATTCCACGCACTGAAACCGTCCCTCCGACATCACCAACAAATAGAGGCAATTTGTCGCCTGAAACCTGAACCTGGCACGAGGGCGCTGGGCTTGATTTTAAATTCTCTCCCTTCTCTAGTTACTTCCCGTGCAAGACGTTCCTCCTCAGTGCAGATCAGGAAAACCCGCATGGTGGGAGCTGGGGATGGGGGGTGGGGATGAGGGGGGGCCGGGGATCCATCGGCGGGCCATTACTGATGTAATGGGCTACCTGTATGAACGTGGTTCCCGCGTGTATGAGCGATGGTGTGCATTTGCTGGTGGCCTGGCATTAGTCCCCGGAGCCTCTCGAGCGAGTGTCTGGCGCCCGCTCTAACAGGTGGAGGCTGGGATGTAAGCGGTGGGGGGGGTGGAACCTCCTAATGGACCTGGTTCACACACGTCCAAGTCTCGAGATGCACGCCGCACATCCTGGTCTCTCTTGCTCACAGCTCTCCAATGAAGCATTAAACAAAAAACCCTCCGCTCTCTGCCTGCAGAATATCACGAGAATATAATGTACAGTGCAGCCTCATACAGTTAGGTCCATAAGTATTTGGACAATGACTCGATTTTTGTAATTTTGCCTCTGCGCACCACCACAAAGAACCTGAAAAGAACAAATCAAGATGTGACCGAAGTTTGGACTTTCAGCTTTAATTCCAGGGGTTCAACAGAAATATTGCATTAACCGTTCAGGAATCACAGCCATTTTTATACATAATTCCTAATTTTCCAGAAGCTCAAAGGTAATTGAGCGTAATCATAAATATAAGGATTATTTTTTAGGCTTAGATGAAAATCCTTTGGCAGTCAATGTCTGCCTGAAGTCTGGAGCCCATGGACATCACCAGATGCTTAGTTTCCTCCCTTGAGATGGTTTGCCAGGCTGCAGCCGCCTTCAGTTGCCGCTTGCTTGTGGGGCTTTCTGCCCTCAGTCTTGCCTTCAGGAAGTGAGAAGCGTGGTCACTTGGGTTGTGGTCAGGCGACTGACCCGGCCGTCGAAGAATGTCACACCTCTTTGCCTTGAGAAGCTCTTGCGTTGCTTTCGCAGTATGTTTTTGGGTCATTATCCGTCTGTGCTGCGAAGCACCGTCCTATCAGTTGTGAAGCATTTGGCTGAATCTGAGCAGATACTATTGGCCTGTACACTTCATAATTCATCCTGCTGCTTCTACCATCAGTCACATCATCAATAAACACCAAACAAACAGCTCCGTTGGCAGCCATTCATGCCCATGCGATAACACTGCCTCCACCATGTCTGACAGATGATGTGGTGGCTTTGGATCATGAGCCGTTCCTTTCCTCCTCTATAATCTTCTCTTCCCATCATTATGGAACAAGCTCATCTTGGTTTCATCTGTCCGAAGAATCGTATTCCCGAACTGTGCAGGGGAGGCGGTGTCTTTTTTTAGATGAGGGCGTCTCTTGATTGTAGACTTCAACACTGACACGCTCACACCCTTGAGGCAGTCCTTGACCTTGCAAGATTTTGTGAAGGGTTTTTTCTTCACCAAGGAAAGTATTCTGCCATCATCCACTCGAGTTGTCCTCCACGGTCCTGCAGGTCTTTCGGTGTCGCTCAGCTCACCTTCTCTTCTTTTAAAAGAATGGACCAAACTGTTGATTTTGAGGATGGTGATGTTCGGTTCAGCCTCCTTCATTTGCATCGACACCTCTTTGGAAGTTCCCATCCCAACAGCTACCAATCGGAAAGTCAACACGTGGAATCCGCCCCAGACCTTCATCTGCCTAATTTGTCATGAAGTAACAAGGAAACGGGCCACACCTTGGCATGAAAGCGACTGTCCAATTACTTTTAAACCTCTCAAATTGAGGGACTACGTAAAAGTAATTCCTAAACGGTTAATGCAGTGATCTCCTTACTTATGTACCTTACTCTATGCACGAGACCGACAGTTTTGTTTTCCATCCATGATGTTTCCCGGCCGTTTTTTTTCCTCCTCAGTCGAGCTGATTGCTTACACGGGTCAGAGAAGCGAGGGAATGGCGTCTCAGCGTAGTCGACGTGTTGCCACATTCCCTCGTGATATCTTCAAATATGGCCAGAGAGAGAGGGAGAGGGCGAGAATTAAAGGCATCACAAGACGCCCCCTTTGAAACCTTCCAACTTAGTATGAAATTGCTGCGCGCGCGGGCGCTTTGATCAGCAAACGGTCAAGCGGTCGGCCCCGTGGTCGGCCCCGTGGTCGGCCCCGTGGTCGGCCATCTCTCCGTATTACCGCCGGGAGCCTCATTCTCGGCACTACGCGCCAACCCTGACACCTGACTGGTGTTTGATTTCCTCACGGTACCGATCTTCCAACACATAAGCTTTGCGCTTTGCCTCAAGTCGCCCCATCGCTATCTCCCATAGCGGTATCGCGACCCCCCCCCCCAAGCCCCTGTTCGCATGCACCCAGCTGCCCCCGTACATCAAGAGATAAACAGTAGGTACCGCACATCACACATTCGTAATTCCGGCAATTAACCTCTTCACCCGCCGCGAATCCCCGGAGTTTCTTGCCTCACCTCCCGACTCAGAGGCCGACTCCGTCTGCCAGGCTGGATTCCGAATGTAAACATAAATAAAAAATGAGCCACGTCTTTCCCGCCTAACGACGACCCTGGCGACCGGACGGACGCGTGCCTGGACTTTCAGATTCGGAGGGAACAGGTGTGCCAGGCAGGGCCGCCAGTGGCCGAAAGAGTTACGCCGCTGAGGACGTGGACCATCTTGACACAGCCCTCTGCCGTATAAGAGCCCCGAGGGTTTAATGAGGGCCGTGTGACGAGTGGTGAATCCGTGAGTTATGAGCACGTCAGTGAGCACCTGCTGTATCTCTCTACTTAATTGAGGTACTTGGAAAGAGCAAAGTCACGGAGCCCGGCGTGGGCGAAGGCGAAGGAATAGCTTTTTTTTCTCCTGTTTGATTGTCTGTCGCACGACGTTTGTGTTTGCCAACTAAAAATCTAGTCAAATTTAAGAAAGTTTAAGAAGTTAATTTGATATAAATATCACACCCCTTACAAATGCTTATACGATTCTTTTTAAACTTTAATCATTTAAGATGGCTCTTCCCCCTATGTTAAACAAGGTATCCGTCTTTTTTCGCCGCCGCAGAATCTGCAGCCGGGCCCGGCGAGTCGATATGTGTCCTAAAGTGAAACATGACCGATGATATGGCGCCGTGTGTAATAACCAGGCCTCACCTTGCCAAAATGGGTTAATCTATCATTCCCCAACGCGCGGATCCAGGCAAAACCTCTTCCAGACAGGTCGGCGCAACCTGTGTTTTTTCGATATGAATTGAGTTACGTTCGGATCAAACAAATCACGGCCTGCTCCCAAACCCCCCCCAACAAAAAAAAAAAAAACATGGGCTGCTTCAAAACAGGGCCGTGAGTAATGGATTGAAAAAGTCTGTATTTGATTACCCCCACTTTGCCGCCCAGGGTTGATCTAAGATCCATTTTAGAGGGCAGCGCGGTGGAATTCCAATATGGACGCCCTCCAGCTATTGACCCTGTCTTTAAGTGGGTGCTGTGCTTTTAGTGTACTTACAGTGGTTGTTCCACATCTTCTTCCTCCTGGCAGTTTCACAATACTTTTGATGGCAGACACTCGCTGCCCCCCACCTCAACCCCCAACCCCCCCACCTCCTCGCCCCCACTCTGCATTATTGATGCATCGCAGACTGTGGATAGCCCACTTTTTTTTTCCCTTTTTTTTTTTGTCATAACTCACTAAAGGGGGCAAAGATGCAGGAAGATAAGGGGCCGGTCTCGCTGTGATGTGTGACCACTTCAGTGTCATTCCATCATTTTAATGGAAAGTAGGAAATATATCACACTGCAAACGGGATCCGGTCCCAAAGAAAGAGAAATGCGGAGGGAGCTTAAAAGCCAACACTTGGCCGCCGCTATTCGGGATCACTGATCGGGGATTTATCATTAACGAATAGAATTGAAATTATCGACGGGCGAGCGCCGTCCAATTGGCGTGGATGCGGTTCAATGGAGACGAAAAAATGCGAGTGTTGAAGCTTAAAGAAGTGGAGAAGCGCTGTCACGTGATCTCGTCCACCCTCGTCCATGATGTTCTGGGTCCCTGACCCAAGCCCGAGCTGCAGAGCAAAAGGCCTCACCGAGGCCCTGGCTCATTTTAGGAAAGGAAAAAAAAGGTAAACAAAAAAACCCCTCTACCTGTGATTATCATCTCCATTATTATCTCAGCTGCTCGGCTCTGCCGCTGAGTGATGCAATAAACAAATCTCTGATCCGGATCGAGAGGGAGGATGAGATAGAGCGAATCAGACGGCAAAATGTGAAGATGGAGAAGAGGAGAGAAAAAGCCAAACAAAAAAAGTAAATAGATAAAAAATGGGGAAATCGTAGAAGAGAGAGAGCGAGAGACAGACGGGGGGTGGAGAGAGAGAGAGAGAGAGAGAGAGAGAGAGAGAGAGAGAGAGAGAGAGAGACCCGGGTCTGAGCAGACACTGGGCCTCGCTTTTGCCTATAGATGGCAGTGTTCCTACAGAAACAAGAGTTGGACGCGAGGGTGACTGGCTGGGTTCAACGTGAGCTGCGCAAGACCAAACTGTGACGGGTAAGAACATTTTTCTCCTCACAAATGTGATGCAATATCCAGCCGTATCGTTATTAGGTCGATTTTCAGTCGGTTCATGAAGATGTTCTGGGGGGGGGGGCGTTGGGCTGGGGGGGGGGTCTGCATGTACCCGCTCATTTCTGCAGAGGGCTCTTAAAACTGTGGATTAGACTCAGTGTCTTAGAAACTTCAGACTGTCGCTGCTCAGAGCCCATTTTTGGTGTTTTTTTCCAGATGGGGGGGTGGTAGTGTGTGTGTGTGTGTCTGTGTGTGTGTGTGTCTGTGTGTGTGTGTGGGGGGCATTGCAAATATATCGTCCTGTTTGCAACAAAATCCTCAACGTTTTAAAAAGAAAAGTTCTTATTTATATAGTTCCGACGTTTGTTCTGAGACTGGATCCAAGCGTTGGACGCAAAATGTCCCTTTAATGTATTTATTATTAATGTCCTCTCTCTCTCTCTCTCCCTCTCTCTCTCCCTCCCTCTCTCTCTGTTTCTCCCTGTCTCTCTCTCTCTCTCTCTCTCTCTCTTTGGGCGGAAACAGTTAACACCGTAACAAGCCGGAGCGCGAGGGGGCTGGGTTTAGACGCGCAGTGTGCCAATGGCAGCGCGCGCACACACATACACACACACACACACACACACACACGTACATATTCACACACACTCACAACCGCGCGCGCGCGCACACACGCACACGCTACTGTAACTGATGGAGCCGCTGATCTATGGCAGTCGGGCAGAGCCGCGTGAGGAAGCCACGCTGCGGGTCTGAACAGCCGAAGCCGCCGCATCTCAGACGCACACGCCGCCGGACGATGGGCAGCCCGGCCGGTGCTCGCCCTTAAGACCGCCGCCGTCCGCCGTCCCCGTCCCCCGTCCCGGTACCGTAGAGCCGCCCGGAGGACGCCGGATCAACCCGCCCCCCCCCACCGCCACCGAACTGGAGGAATGTGCCGTGGCCGCTGACACGGTTCTAGTAGAGTAACGCGTCAGGAGGAGGGTCACTTCAGACGGCGACGGCCAAGTTTACGCATCGATTTTCGCAGTTACTTGCGGTGATTAAGGTTTTTTTGGGCTATTTTTTATTTATATATATATAATTTTTTTATTTTTTTTTTACTTGAATGAATGACGCCGGTGCCGCCGCTGCCGCCGCCGCCGCCGCCGCGGAGGAACAGGTTTCGTAGGCAGATAGATTCACGGAACTGGAAGAAGTAGTTCAGGTAAAATTACCGGGGGGAAGAAAAAGAGAGAATTCGTCCAGATAGAGCGTTTGGAAACACCCCCCCCCTCTCTCTTTACCGTGGATGTGAGTCTAGCGCATCAGTTAAAACCCAGAAGACGACGAGCCGCGCTGGAAGAGGAGAAGAGGAGAAGAGGAGAAGAGGAGAAGAGGAGAAGCGAAGAGGAGAAGCGGGGGATCCACTTTCACTGAGGAGGTGAGTAAAACCAAAAACTGAAGAGAGAAAAGAAAAACGACCCGGGCGCTCGTTTCGGCCCGATCTGCTCTTACAGGGTGCGTTTGTTTTAAAACCCCGCATGACTGTCATGTGCGCTAAGAATTAAAAAAATGAAGACGAGAATAAAGCCCCCCCCCCCCCCCGAGCCCCCCCGAGCCCCCGCCGCTCCGGAGCGCGCCTCATTTCCGCCACTGCGGAGACAAGTGACTGGAGAGACGCGGTGGTTTTCTTTCCCCCGTTTTTGGCTGCGGGCACTGGAAAGGTGGCGGCGCGTTTTCCCTCGTTTCACCGAGGACCGCGCCGCCGGTGCACGTGAAACCATTGCATTTTTTTCGTTGGGGGGGGGGGTGTGATGGGACGCTGCGCGCGCGCGCGCTCCCTGCGACGCGCGAGGTGTTGCTTTCGGGTCCCTCTCGCATCATCCTCCATCCTCTCCGGTCGGAGCCGGGCTTCCTCCTGCTCCTGCTCCGGCCTTATTGGGTTTACTGCCTCTTCCACAGAAATGATCATTTCCATTTAGCCTCATTCAGGTTGGAGGAGGCTGGGGGGGGGGGGCGCTTCTGGTCTGCGTCAGTGAGATCTGGCTCCACGGTATTTAATGAAGTTACTTGAGCAGCGGGGCTATTTTTGGAGTCTTTATATCCCGACGCCTTCCGTCACCGCACCGCCGGACCGTCTAATGACCCCCGGCTTGCTGACCTTGGTTGTGAGCTCGAAATTGCACTGGGCGTACATGTGAAGGGCTACACGCTGGACATTAAACCATGTTAGATGTAATGCATTGCCGGGGGGGGGGGGGCAGGCTAAAGACCTGCAACAAGTGAACCTTTGGGTCTGTGGTGGGAGTCGATTATCTCGCTTCGCAGGTCCCGTTTTCCGTATTCACTCCGCAGGATGAACTACTTTTCACAAGGTCACCGATGTAGTTCACATCCTCTAAATGTCATATACTTCACGTCGGGGCTGTTCTCTCCTCAAGTGGTGAAACAAAAGCCCCAAATTTAAAAAAAAGCCCCCCCCCCCAGTCTAATATAGTGTAGCCAACTAGCGTCACTTCTGGACTCCAGACCGTCTGTAGACCTCATCTGTCCGATCCAGCAGATGCACCTACAAATCTTCATTCTGTGTCAGGCTGCCGGCGCTCCGGCAAGCACCCGTGACAATGACTCTAAAGAAAATAAATGTTGTCTTGAGTAGGAAATTGCCGCACATTTGCATGAAAATAACTTACATCTGCCACGGCTGATGGGTAGCATATTAATCCCCCTTCCTCGCGCAATCAAAACCCCGTTCCCTCTTGGCCCAAAGGAGTTGGGGGGGGGGGTATTTTGTTTGTTTGTTTTGTTTTTTGCTTTTTTTGCGCATCCGAAATGTGACGGCTCACGGCGCCGTTTTTTTTAGATATCTGTCCCAGAGCGAAACAACAGTTTGACCCCGATGTTGTTTGGAAATAGCTGCCTTTTGGAGGAACATGCCAGAAACTGAGCATTGGTTTGATTATCGCCTGCTGATACTACCAAGCTAATTAACTTGAATTTAATGGGGGGGGGGGTGGCGCTCGACTGCCACCGAGCTATTGGTCCCTCCGACTAGTTGGCTTTCCAGTCGGCGTCGTGTGACTGTTTCCCACAGCTCCATCGCCTTTGCTTCGGCTCGGATCGATTTTCACCGCTCGTGAACTTGCATTAACCTTTTATGACTCGAGTCCGTTGCTTCTTACCCGTGTCTTTGAAGACAAGATCATACAGGGGAATCGCCGTTAAAAACATTTCCAAAGCTGTTGTTGATGGTCTCTTTTTAAATAATGGAGGATATGAGCAAAGACATTAAGAATTCTGCTCGATGAAGTGCTTTCAAGTGATGCCTTTGAAGGCACGCCGTCCACGAAGAAGGGGGCCTCTCCGAGAGCCCCCGACATCACACGTTGGTCCAGTCAATAGGTTGAACCTCGCCGAGCTGGAGAGAAATTGCCTCGGCTGGACGAGACCCGGAACGAGGGCTTTGTGGAGAGAGGCTCGTTTTCTCTCTGTCTCTGCCTCCCCACTTCACCTCTCCGAGAAGGGGGGGGGCTGCGATATTTTGATTGAATTCACAGTGAAGCCGTGTGGTCAGCAAGGTTTTCTACACTTAGTCTCTGCTGGGACTGATTTGCATAAGCCTGCACAGGATTACTACATTTCCCCAGGAGGGGGAAATATTCCGGTCTTTCTTTTTTTTTTCTTTCTTTCTTTCTTTCTGTTTTTTTTTTTTAAAAATACAATATTGGTGTTTTCACCTGTGCTCAAATAGAAGATTGAATTATTCTAGCCAGGATTTTTTATTTATTTACTTATTTATTTGTTTTTCCGTCCTCACTGCTTGAAAAACGGACAGGATCAGCATCCGTCGTCATGTGCGGCTAACTCCGCCGCTCACGGCTCACGAGCGTCCTCTGTCGACGACGAGCGAAGAGCCCGGGCGAGGAGCCAGAGTTAATTACCGGGGGTGGGGGGTGGGGTGGGGGGGGCACAGCACGAGCGTGCAGCCTCTCCTCGTTCGCCGCCTCTCCGCTTACGCTGCTCGGGAAATATGATGCCATTACCGGCTAATTTTTCAACTGCATGATTTTGCCCCTGAATGAGTTGTTACTGCTTTTCTTTCCCCCCTGTGTGCTGTGTCACCACCAGCCCTCACATGGAGCGCGCCGCTTGCTCCTCTTCGGACCCCCCCACCACCACCACCACCACCACCACCACCCCTGAAGGCAGCCAGACTCACCACAGTTTAGCTTGAGAGATTTTGACAAGTCGCTACGCATGCAGGCAGAATCCTTGACCTATTTCTTAATGAGTGAATACTGCAAATGCGGCTCAGCGGCTGTGTATTCTGGACCAACCCCACAGCCTTCAGCCTACCCCCCCCCTCCCCAATTCAGCAACCCCCACCATCCCAACTGTCTTTTGCTCTCACACACACACACGCAAACACACGAAACACATGCGGATAATGGTGCTTTTGTGATTCACTGCCTCATTCTCCCACAGATATAGGGTCCTCCCTTTTTCCTATCTGCTGGAGTGTACAAATAGTGAGTGAGTGAGCGAGTGTTTGTTTTAATGCAATTGGCCTCCCATCTTCCCTCACTCCGGGCTGTTTATCTGAACCTCTCAACTGTCCAGCTGTCACAACAGAGATCTCAATCTCCTTGACCCGCGCACGCTCCGCTCCCTCGGCTTCGTTTGGCGCGCTTCCGTGCCTGGGACCCCGCGTTTATGGCGACGGTGCGCGCGCGCTAGCTCTTACGTGCGAGGACTGACGCAAGGGAGATCTGTATCGGCGTGACGCCGATCGAGTGGGAGCGCAGCCAAGGAGGACGCTTAGTCTGAGAGCGATCCGGCTCCATGGTGGAAAGTAGGAGATCACAGCCCGCCTCTTTTCTCTTCACCCATGCGGCGGGCGGGGAGCGTGGAAGCGGAGGGGTGCGTCTCGGCAGCTGGCGTCGGACGACACAGAACTTTGGGGCAAGGACGCTGACACTCGGATGTGGCTAAATTTGGGAGCTGACGCTGGAGAGCCTCCGCGGTGTCGCAGCACGATGGCGACCGAGCTCATGCTAGAGGGCAGAGCGAATAGATTTTTCAGGCTCCCTCCGTCACGTAGATGGATGATGGATCTCTTAAATTTGGAAGTAGAGCGTTTTTAATTGACTTGGTCCGAGAAGTCCTAGCTAACAGTCTGTGTCTGGCTTGGACTATATTTAGTTAGAGTAAAATCTAGCGTTGAGTATCTCTCCTATAAAAGACCCTCCCTCGCCATTACCATATAGACCCCATAGATCTGGAGATGCAGCGTTGCTCTTTGATAATTCCCACACAATAGCAGATGTTAGGGAACACCACGGGGCTACATTTAATGGTCTAGTCATGCCGCCGCAGCCGTTTTCATCATCCTGAGTAGTTGTGCGCGTAGCCTTCAGTGACTTATTGAATCGTTGAAACCATTTTAAATTGATGACCACAGGCCACTACATTGTTAAGTAGCAGCTCGGCCCGGTGCGAGCAACACATAGCGCAGAGTGCGAAAATCAATGCCGCTCCTTTTGCATTTCATTTTTCGTCATACACAGTGAGACGGTACTTTTTTAAAAATATTTTTTATAAGCTGTGACTACTTGAAGGAGAAGGAGCCACGTTTTCTGCTGTGTTGTTCTACCTTGCTGGGACTTTTCTTTTTTTCTTGGATAGACCTGTTAAGGGAGTTTGTTTCCCCATGTCTGTCAGGATGCTGGCAGTTTCTTTTATAAAGTAGAGGACCGTGTGTGTGTGTGTGTGTGTGCATGTGTGTGTGCACACAGCTCCACAACGGGCTCCAGCCAGTCTCATCAGAGGACCGAGCGGTTAACAGTCGTCCCTCTGCCAGGGACGCAGCCACGGCCAGTTCAGATCCTGCTCCCTCCATTGATGGCAGCAAGTTAGCGATGAACCCTGGGGTGCACTCTGCCGTCCCGGAGGCCTGCCAGCTTGCTGAGACAAAGCCTTTTGTAGGGCCACTAAATCCAACAGATGGAGAAATGGACAGTAAATGAAAGTAGAGGGAAAGGGGAATAAAGGAATTTAGCGGGGGCCTGTTTGCGGGGAGGCGCTCGGGCCGCTCCTTTGGGAGGGCTTAACACCCGCACAATGCGATACTGGCAGAACTTAAATGTTCTCCCGTTGACAGGCTGCGAGATCGGCTCCGGGCCCCGGCGTCGGCCCGGGAAGGCGGTCTGCTCGCGCGGGCCTCTCCGGGGCCAGGGAAGCCTTTATTAAGATGTTAATGGAAATGCCTTCATGACACATTTTTCATGGGACAGGGTCCCTCGCCTCTGTGATTTCTCTCAGCGCCTCAATTCCACCCGCCGCCATCATCAGTCCCCCCCCCCTCCCTCCCTCACCCGGCAGTGTGTTTAGGCATTCAGCCCCGTCTCCACATTCCCCTGCCCGAGTGCCTCTCACTCTTTATCTGATCCCCCCCCCCCGTCAGAAGCCGTCCCATATTATGCCACGTGTAACAATATTACACGATGCCAGCGATAAGTCCGGGCGGCGATCCTGGCACAGGAGCCCGCAGAATAACAAGTCTGGCTGTTTTGTTTTGTTTTGGTTTTTCTTTTTGTTTGTCACTGATCTTCACACTGGTTTGAAGTCAGACTGTCACCCCAGCCAAGCGTGGAGGACTGTCGTGGGGTTTTTTTTTTTGTTTGTTTTTGTTTTTTTTTTTCCTAAACACTGTCAGCTGGTTGCTTGTTTTCCTGAACGCTACCCGTGCCGCTTTCCCCTCGGTCGTCTCGGCCCTCAAACTGCTCCCAAGGCCGCTCGTTGCAGCCCCGGTAGCTTATCAAAGCAACAACGACGACAACAACAACAAGCAGGGAAGTGGAGAAAGACCTTGAGCTTTACATACAAATGCCTCGACTTAAGAAAAAAGGAACTGGATGCATCGTCTCTACCGTTTTTCCTCTTTTCACACCCGTTTGAATGTGAGTCAGTTGTTGTTTTTTTTTTTTTTTTGTTTTTGTTTTTAGCCTGGCACCATCAATAATCAATTAGCTGGTGTCACGGGAGGATGTGTGTTTTTGTTTGGTGGAAACTTGACAATAAGTGAGCAACAAAAAGGAGCGGGAGAGAGGGGGGGGGGTGGGGGGGTGGCTTGTGTAAGACGCCATGGGGCAGCTGTCAGGAGCAGATGACAGTGTTTGTGTTTGTGTGTGTGTGTGTGTGTGTGTGTGTGATGAGGGTGTGTAATTTGTGCTTGGCTGCATGTGTTTGTGTCCGTGTGTTTGTGTCCATTTTAATTTATGTTTATTTGGCTGCGCGGCACATGCGTCTTCTCTTTGCGTGGTGCCTCTGTTTGTGTTTGTCTGTGTTTTTGTCTGTGTGTTTGTCTGTGTTTTTGTGTGGGTTTTTGTGTGTTTGCGTGGAAGTCCGGGCCCCTGGGGGGGGGGCTGGGCACCGAGGGCAGCAGGACGCTGTGCTGCCCACACTGCCCCCTGGTGATGAGGATGCCTCCGCCTGCCATTGTCACCATGGTTACTGCAGGAGAAAGTGGGTGCAGACATTGCTCGTGGAGTCTGCTCGTGTCCTATAGAGGAGCCGTAGCCAACAGCAGCGTCGTCCATCCACTGTACACGCTGTGGTTCAGTTGCAGCCCGGACCACTTGCGTCTCAACGGGGCCCATTATGGCCATTAGCTCTCTCTGCCATTACGAAGCCGTGTGCAATCGACTTATAGTACAGTTTGCCGGAGAATTGTAAAAAAGAAAATCCAGCTAGTCGCCCTATTTACATAAACTTCCTTCTCTCCGTGCGTATTGTATTGAATTTTTCCTCCCTATGGGAGTTGCAGAAAACGTACCACTCGATTTCTTCTTTAGGGCGACAGTGCAGAGCGTTTACCTGCTGCACCCGCGCTCCGTCTCGCTGCTCCCGTTTCGCGGTCGGCGGCGGCGGCCTTATCAGGGGTGGATGGCTCCTCTCAGACAGGAGCCTCCTCCTCGGCCCTCGGCGAAAACAGCGAATAAAAAGAAAAAGGGGAAATAGGGCCTTCCAAATTCATTCCCGAGTGAGATAGCAAACAGAAAACCGTGTCTGGAAAAGTACCCGGCGCCCCCCCCCCTTTGTCTATCTCTCTCTCTCTCACACACACACACACATCGTCTTGATAAACTTTTTCCACTACTGTAGACCAAAGTAAATTGTGCTAAATTGATGATGAAAGACCTTGAAACTCCCACATCTCCGAAAACACTGAATGTGGGCCACCGTCTTATTTCCCGGTAACATTGATAAAAGAGTAAAGGCAAACAGTTACACTGAACGATTTGGCTGCCGCCTGCTCGGCCTCGTATGTGATTTAAAAACATGAAAGGTTCGCTTTTTTTTACTTTTCCTTTTTTTTTATTTTTTTAACATGAATGCTTGGTCAGGGCTGTGAAGGCGCAAGGAAGGAAGGGTCTTGGCTACATCATGGAAAAAGAAAAAAGTTTGGACTAAAACTTGCGCCGCCATCCCTGCGACTCCAGACTCTTTACTTTGGCCCAAGGTGATTTATGGTGTCCAGGCTGAGGGGAAATGAACCCCCCCTCCCCCCCCCCCCGGGATAACAGTAATGTTTGTGCATGGATACATGACGCGGATCTGTCCGCCGAGGCCAGAGGGAGAAAAAAAAAGGGATGAAAAGTACCAAAAAACAAAACGAAAAAGGAGGCAGCTTGTCATAAAGCCCACACAAAGTCTGCGCCGAGGATGTCTAGTTGCTTTCCTGGCATGCTCCAGGGGCAAAACCGTTAATAACACTCTATGAACGTAATTGCTTTTGCTGTTGATTTTGACCTCGGCCCGACCCCTAAGATTATAGCTTTGTACGCCATAAGCACGGGGGCTTTGTGGAATGTGTGGGACACCGAGGAACAATGAATCCGGTCCCCCTCCCTCTCCCCTCGACGCAGCTCTGTCTTATCAAATGATATCAACGTGAAATGGCCATTGTGAATCACGTGGCACAAAGCAAACCGAGCCGAGGTAACAGTTTGTCTGCCGAGAGGCTGGTATTTGTTCCTGCCAGACAAATGTTATCAAGATGAATCCGCCATGGGGGAAGTTAGATGTTGTTTCATTACTCTCGCTTCCCAGTGCCCCTTACTATCAAAGGGAAACACTACATGTACTACATGCACTCAGCGGAGCAGCGGGAGCTCGCCCAGGCGGGCACATTATCCTGCCTCTGTCATAACCGATGAAATGTGAAACATGACAGCGGGCGTCTTCGCGTAACCCCCAGTAAGACGCAAAAGGAAAAAAAATCATTAACATAGAGCAAGTGACACGACGTGATATCACGTGCACAAAGGGAAAATTGTGAAATTAAAAATAATTTTTTATTTTTTTTTTTTGAAGAATCGCCACGTCTTCACACATCAGCTGCAATGTAGGTCAGAAGAGAGGCAGTGTCTTTTTCTGTACTGTTTAAGGAGAATGAATCAGGGTATCTGAGACAGTTATTCCAAGTGTGACAGTCAAGCCTTCTTTTTTTTTGCTGCAGCAGCAGCAGAGGACATGAAATCCCTGTGTTGTCCGTGAAGATGTTGATTAAATATGACTGCTCTGTTGCACTTGCCTGCCTGAGGGAGGCAGAGGTGGGAGGGAGGGAGGGAGGGAGGGAAGTGAGTGAAGAGTGAGAGAGAGCGAGCAGTGAGCAGGTTTGTACTTGAAAGCAATGAATGAGCATCTTTTCCTTGTCATCATCTGCAACAGATAGGGTTTTACACTATGGAAGCTAATGGAGTTAACCAGCTGGTCCGCACGGAAGGTGCGTTCAAGGAATATCGGATATTACAGCCGCCAGTCCAACCTCAGTTTTACCCAGACACACCTTTGTTTCCTCATTCGTCTTGCAGAGAAGACAAGATTTTTTTTTTTTTCCCTCATTGCAGAAGGCATCTCTGAGCTTGTAGGTCCGATGTCTGACGTCAGGTACTTTGCACGAGTCCCCCCCCCAAAAACACACGTTTCTGCAGAAAACATGTTCAGCCTGACTGGGGGTGAATAGGTGAGGTGAATTTGCATCTTGTTACAAAGCGTGCGCAACGTTTCAGGCGTTTTCTTTTTCTCCCCGAACACAATGTTCAATATAAACAATATGCTTTCGCCGGGTTTCAGAGAATGTTTTTAACCAGAAATCCCACATATCCCCGAAGAGGAGGGTTTGATAAACACAGTTAAGCCTTAATTTTAGTTTGTCTTTTCTTTCTGAGGAGAAACTCAAGCTGTTCAAACAGTATCATCCCCTCTGTGTCCACTCTCCTCCCCTTTCTCCTGCTTTTCTTTTTTTTTTTTGGTCGTTCTCTGCTATTTATTTGGGAGTGTGGAAGAGGGTGAGACCGTGAGAGTCAGCTGGGTGGAAGGAAGCCAGAGGGGACCGGCCATGTGGTTGGGAGTTGTCGGCCCCTGCCTTTTTCGGACCGTGGCCCCTGCGTTCTGCTGTGCGTCCGATGACAAGAACAGAGACGGAAAAAAAAAACGAGTTTTAAAAGAGAGAGCGGGGCTGTTGGGCAACTTGTCGTCGTTGAATACGTCCAGAGTACACATGAGCACATTCCTGCTCACCTGAGCCCACACACACACGAACACACACCCCTTCTCACCCTTGTGTGCAGACATTGACAGGACCGATAAAGGACTCGATGCCTTTGTTTTTTCGTTGTTGTTTCTTTGCCAAGGCTACAGCTTCCGTGGGCCGCGTCATTCAAAGCGTCAGTCGCTTTCGGCCGGTTCAAGGGTCTGAAAAGCTGAAATGCGGTGTCCCTGCCTCTCTGCCTCTCCATGAAAACATCTACAGTAGCTGTCTGTGTCAAGGTAAACGGCCGCCACCTCTTCCTTGTGCGCTATTATTTGCGCACAACCAATCGGGGGAAAAAAAGAAAAGAATGCAGGGTGGAGAGAATAGAGCTGTAGACACAAGGACAGCCAGACTGATTTCACTGCGAGGAGGCATAGTTGGCTTATTTCAGCCTAAACCCTTTATAACAGGATCAGAGTTACAAAAGGAGCCTGTTTCTAACATAATGTGTTATCCGAGCTCCTTGTAACATTCGGCAATGAAAGTTGTTTTTTTTTTTTTTCTTTTACTGGGAAAGTCTTTAAATGAAAGAAAACGGAGAGGAATTAGCTTCCGAATATCTGCGCCCTGGAAGGTGCCTCGGTGGCCCAGGTTTATGACTCGGTTTAGCCGTAAATACCCTCAGCAGCCCTGAGAAGTGTCATCCACAGGCTTTCTCCGCACCGGAGAGAGATGTTACCGCTGATGAACACCTCGGCGAGATGGCCCGCGGAGGCCAGGCACTGATTTTCTGATCCAGATGATGATAAGGGTGCACATCAGGATGCCCGGCCAACATGCAGTGAACGCCTGTGAAAGACTGGGATATCGCTCACAGATTGACCTTGACCTGTCAAGGTCAGGGGTCGCTACTTGTGGCAGTCGGAGGGGTCCAGCTGACACGGCGCACGGGAAAATCCAGCATTGCCCGGCCTCTGGTGCAAAACAGAGGAGAAAAAACGGGTGGGGGGGGGTGTCTGGGGTTTTAATTCCTGACACTCGAGTCCGGCAGGAAGAGCAGAGGAAGCTGGGAGGGACGGAACAGGAAGGCGAGACTGGTTCTGTTGTTTTTGGGGTTGGTTTTTTTTTTCCGCAGAAGTCAAGGGCACCGGGCAGAGGTTGAGCTGAGTGGCGCCGTTTGCATGGCGTTGGTTAGAGGAAGCGGGGGGGCCAGGGTGCAGCTGGTTTACCCCCCCCCCCGGCTGTGCTTCAGCAACCTCGCAGGACGTACGGGCCTGGGCTCTGGTGTCCTAGGTGTGTGTGTGTGTGTGTGTAAGTTTAACACTACAGTCTTATTGGGGGGGGGCACACGACACATCTCTCATTGACTCCCGGTCGGTCCCAGCCAGACTGAAACAGCGTACCAACCACCAAGTGTCCTAATTAGCCCACTTCAGCAAGTTATTCTGCCCCAGCTGCTCCTATTTATGTTACTGATGACTTGCTGAATGGGGCTTTTTTTGTTTCTCCCCCTCCTTCATTACATTTTCTTGAGGGTAGAAAATAGTCAGTTTTTATGATTTTTTTCTTCCTTTCCTGTTATTGCCATTTTTTTTTTCTTTTTCTTCACTGGAGTATGATTATATGTTTTTCCCTGCTGTTGATGCAGTTTATGAGGAGCAGCAGCAGGACAGTTTGACTAAAAGGGCGACTTCCAACTACCCTACCCCGTGTTTTGCCCCCCCCCCCCCCTCGCCCCCAAGGAAATAACAAAATGTGGTGAAAAAAGGAAATACTCCGGCTACCCACTGCTCGGTTTATGCTGACTCTTAACGTGGGCATCAGTTCCATCATGTCCACCGCCGCGGCGCACTTATCGTCGAGGGGGTTTGGGTTGCACCTCTGTATTGGACGCTGAGAGGCCGGCTGGCCCGACGAGGTCCTCATTTTACTGCTCCGCTCAGACCCGCTCTGATCGCTTTTAAAGCAGTCAAGCTGCAGCCCCCCCCCACCAGCTTCATCATCTATGTGTGCGGTCTGAGGAAGAAAACGTTAATGCGAGGCGAAAACTGCCACAGAGGAATTTTCGGACCGCCCGGGTTTGGCATCAGACGTACTGACCAAGCATGAGACTGCTTTTGATTTACTTTCAGCTATTGCTCTGTCCGTCGGTGTTCTTTATCGCTTTCTCTTTTTATTTTTTCCTCCTCTTGATATGAGTCCTTTCCCTCCCTGCCCCCTTTATTGCTCGTTCTTTCACCTCTTCCTCTTTTTGTTTTTTTGGCTGCCCTTTTTTATTGGTCTCTCTCCCTTTTTTCACTCTGTGGGGGTCTGGTCCCAGGCTGCCTCGCTTCCTTAACAAATGAAACCAATGCTAATTTGAATCATCCTAACAGCAGAGATTAGTCTTTGATCAAACTCAATGCTCAGAAAGAAATTGCGGCATTCGGCTTCACAGAGAGAGAGAGAGAGAGCGAGAGACTGTGCTTGTAAATGTGATCTGGCGACTAAGGCGGCGCAGGATGCTCCACTGGAGAGCTGTTACACTTAAGCCCTTTATACATGTATTTCTCTCGGCCAACATTTTACATGATGTGCAGTCAAAGCGTCGTAAGAATTACAGTCCGTCTCGCACTAGAGCCGGATTTAGACAGTTCCTGATCTGAATGTCAATGCCCCCCCCCGGACCCACTTATGTGCGATTACATCGGCGACAAGCTGTCCAGAGATCGCGCTTGGCGACTGTGTTAAGATGTAAAACAAGGAGAATGCAGACGGACAGTTGTATGTGTGGCTCAGTGGCCATGTATTGAAAGACGCTCTCTGAAGAACGGGGATGGCCGCCGCCGCTGCTCCTGCCACAGCCGCTGCTCCCGCCACCGCCGCTGCTCCCGCCACCGCCGCCTCATTACATGTACGGCAGAGCCAGTACCTGCCCCCCCCCGGCCTGTGAAAAGGGGGTGCGGCACACTAGTTTTTCCCGGGTTCAGCGGCGCCACGGACCGCCACGGGGCCACCGTAGCTCTTCGTGCAGCTCTGACAGCCAACCTCCCGTGTGTTATACGGTGTGTGGCCGCCGCCGTCGCCTCTATCTCATTTTCGGGCCGCTCGACTTTCCCTGGTTCACCAGGAAAGGGCAGAGCTGCCCCCCCCCCCCCCCCCGGGCAACTGCAGATGTGACGACTATAAGAAAAGGGAAGAAGGGGGAGAGGGAGTTGGGAGCGAGTAGGAAAAAAAAAGGTAATATTCTGTGGTGTCCAAGGTTTTTCCTGTATTTCCTTGGATGTTTAAGGCCAAAAAATATAATCTCAGGAAGTCCATAGGGCTGTTACCCCCCCCCCCCCCCCCCGTCCCTGTGACTTTGAACATAATGAATATTAGACCTCTGATCCTTTTCTTTTTTTGTTCTCTGAGCTTCATCAAAATACTGGACGTTTACGCTCTTACAAGCGCTGCCTCCATCTCCTGCGCATTATGCAGCACAATACTCAACCTTCACGGCCATAGTGAATAAAAACCGAACATTGCTATTACTCTGCCAACACACTATTTTTCATTTTAGACCTTCTAGGTCACCGTGACATTCCCTCTCTCTGCTTCCCACCTCCCCACTGCTCACCCTTTTTGCCATAGGCAGGTGGGGAGCAGTTGTGCCACAAGTGTAATAAAAATGCTTCGCAGTGTTTTCGTGCATGCCGGCGCTCCGGGGATCATGCGAAATTCCACAGATGCGTACGATACCCCCTTTTTTTTTTTGCTGAGTTTTAAAAATTTTTAATTTCCACTTCTCGTGAAGGAAAAACGTGGGCGATTTTACATCGTCCCTGTCAAATTCTTTGCACTCGCGCAGTATAGTAATTTAGCGGCACATTTCAGTCGTGCGATATCAAATAAACATCTTGTTTGGCAGCTCCGACGACCGTGTGCTTCGGACTCCACACCGGTGCTTTTGATAGGCCGTGGTTGTGCGCCGCCTCGGCTCTCAGAGCACTGACTCACAGGAAGCCAGCCAGCGCTGATTTTCCAACGTGTCCCAGCCAGCGCTGCATCCTGTATGAGGTTCACACGGAACAGGCCGGAAGGCATGCATGCGCGCTTCAGCACTGAACTACCAAAAGCAAAATCAGTCAGTCAGGCAGCCGGCCGGCCAGGCCAGCCAGCCAGCCAGCCAGCCAGCCAGCCAGCCAGCCAGCCGGCCCTGTCCCGTCCCGCCTCTATGGCCTGTCTGCAGCTGCTGCACTCTGGAGGACGATCAGGTGGATTTTTTTTTATTTTTTTTTAATACACCCAGGCGAGCGGAGGGCTGAGCTAATGCTTACTGCAGCACTCACTACTGTTTTATTATTCATATTCATTGCTAGTCCTTGTTGGACTTGCATACAAATGTGGAGTAAGCCTTTTTCTGCAAGCCGGGGTCTATGGCAGCAGTTCTGTAACTTCGCTTCCCTTCGTGCGAGACTCAAACCACTCCCAGGATTTTGTCAGATCTTTTTTTTTTCCAGTCTTTTTCTGGGGGGAACACGCACGCCGACGCTTTGCGTTCATGTCTCACTTCAATCATCGGTAAACCCACAACACGCCTTTTATTTATTTATGTAAAAGTCAAGATTTGCTAGCGGGAAACAATTTGTAGGCTGCCTTTTGTGGCACCTGCTTCCCCATTCAGCCCCTCGGTGCCTGTTAAAATGACTGCTGGGTCTGGTGTGTACAGACAGAGAGACGAACAACCATTGTTGTGCGTTGCGGCGGGTTGTCCGCGGAGTCTACGCATTCTGCTTGCCAGGCATGTATCCCTCCGAGTGAGCAAGCACCCAATTTCCTCGCCGCTTGCTGTTATTGCCTCTCATCTGGAGGGAGATTGGGCTAAGTAACCAGCCACGGACTTGATTTTGCAGTGTTTTATCACCTCTGATCAGATAGAGGGGGGGAACTCTACAGGGCCGAGGTGAGGATGGTGGTGGTGGTGGTGGGGGGGTCATTTGCGACTGTGCGATAAAGCGCCTGTTGTATCTGCCCGGGAGGAAAGAGCCAGAAAAACGGGCCTTTAATGGTCCCCGGACAGAAGCTTGTGTTTGAGAAGGCAGCGACCGCCGTCGCTCCGGGGTCACGGCGGGTCGGGAACACAATGAGCGAAGGTTTCCTTCCTCCTGTAAAGGTTTACGTAACAAACAATGTAACAACATTATTAACTGAAATTTACTGCGTTACGTTGCTGTAGAAATGTCACGATCATTCACCAGACGATATGAGGGAGATGCTCTATTTTTACGCAGGCCGCCGTCTAATGCACAGGTGTCGGGTCCGTAGGCGCCGTCATCGACGTCATAAACAGTCGGTTCTTTCCTCGTTTTTTCCCACACGAAGCCTTATCTGTGCTGTTATTTCACAGAAGCCGTCTGGCTTTGGTCAGACTCGGCCTTTTTCTTTTTGTCTTTCACCTCTAATATCGGGTTTGATGAGGAGACAAGAATACGAGAGCGAGGCGTGATGTTTATACTGCTGAACCCTGTCTGGGGTGGGTGGGTGGGGGGTCAGGGTCCTGGGGGTCAGACGGTTAAACTCCTCACAAGTGCTCCCACTGCAGTAAATCAAAGTCAGGAGTGTGAGATAAGATACCGAAGTTTGTGTGTGTCTGGAGCTACCGCTGCCCCCCCCCCCTCGTGAGCAGGGTGCGACCAGTATCTGGCCCGGGGGGGGGGCAGGACGGGACGTTTCCAAACACACGTCTGGAAAGCGAGCGTCTTTTTATGCAGTCTTGCTGTGTTCTTCAGGATGTCAGCGGAGGGAGCGTGGCTGGCTGTAAACATCATTAACCCGGCGGAGACAGTCCCGGAGAAATCTGTCTGCGGTCCTGGATGAGAGACAGCGACTAGTGTGCACACACACACACACACACACCCTAACTGCAGCTGTAGACATCATCAGTCAATCACATGACAGATGAGATGAACAAACGACCGTCTCCCGCTCGTATCGGTCCGTTGAAAACCGGGCTCTCGCTCTCGGAGGGTTCACGAAGGTTCGTGGTTCGTGCCGTACGTGCCTTTGCATGCACGCCGCCGGCTAACTGAACTGGTCCAGAGTCAAAGCAGTGTCTGTGTGTGTGTGTCTGTGTGTGTGTGTGTGTGTGTGTGTGTGTTGGGGGGTGGGGGGGTGTATTCACACATGTACTAATGTCATGTTAATTGCATCGACAGATCGCATCGATTTTTAGCACGGATGGAGCCGCAGCCGCCCCAGCGAGCATCCGTGGTTACACATCGTTATTATTACACCGTAGGCCCCGATCCCGCTGCTCTAAGGGTTACATCACACTCGAAACAACACACCGTACCCCCCCCCCCCCCCCAGCCCCGTTAGGCCGCGGCGGTACGAGCCCCCCCCCCGCGGTCCCAGTGCCCGCCCGTTAGCCGACCCGGAGCCGCCTCATCCTCTCAGCGAGTGTGCGATTAAAGAGCCGCGCGGTATCACACCATCCTCAGATGAAACAGTAGCAGTAGAAATTGAGGGGATTATGTTGACTGATAGGACCCCCCCCCCCTCCAGCCCCCCCCCCAAACTTTTACATAACCTTTTTTTATTTTCAGATTTAAGCTGATAGGCTATTGGCCGAATGACTAGATATAAAAGACGTTTAGACCATAATAATGGTTCTATCTCCATTTTTGTTCACGTCCTTTTCTCAACATGCCCCCCCAATCCTCCCCCCCTGGCTTGCCAGCCAGCCTGTGTAAATTTGCTCCAGATAATAGCGGACGAGCCGCGCCAGCTCCTGGAGTTGTGGGAGCAGTGGCTGCCGCTGTGGCTGCAACGGGTTGTTACCCAGCTGGAGTAATGACTGCGTGGCTCCTTCCCTCCTTCCTTCCTTCTTTTCATTCATTCCTTCCTTCCTTCCTTCCTTCCTTCCGTTCTTCGCTCTGTCCTCTACTTGTTTTTCGATCATCTCTCTCACTCACTCTCACTCGCCATCGTTCCCCGTCACTCTCCCCTTATCTCCATCCCTCTCTTGCTGTGTTTTATTGCCCCCCCCCCAATCCGTCTCCCTTCTCTCGGCCCCTCCGGCAGCAGTTGCCTCGGCCACTGAGCCATGCTCCAGCATCACTCTGGACCCCGATGAGATGTATGATGAAGCAGGGATTGGGGGTAGTGAGCGAATGTGAAGGGGAGATATGCGGCTACTGAAATGGAAGCCATCCTTCTAATTTTTTAAAAATGTGATCTCCTTCATTAATCTGCCTCCGTGAGCGCGGGATGTTTCTCACACACACACACTTCATGGAGCAAGTGCTTAAGTGCTCACACATTTCAGCTCACTTGCCGGAGGCCGTTTGGTGCCGTTTGGTGCCGCTTGACAGCGGTTTTTTTTGGGGGGCGTGTTTTGCGGCGGGAAGGTTCAGTCCATCGGTGCCTCGTTCTCGTTTGGGCGACTGCACGGCAAAGGTCAGAGTCCAGGCTTTGTTTAGCGGTGTAGCAGCTGCAGGCAGATAACACCTCTGCAGGGACAGACTGTTGATAAAGAAAGCAAATACGCGACAAGAGCCAGCGCAAACAGACACAGGCTATGATAATGCTGGTGCTCGAATGCGCACGCACGCACGCACACACACGCGCGCGGGTTGTTGCTGCGGCCTGCCCTTGTTTGGGTTAATGTCATCTGTGTCTTCTTGGCTCGGCTACCCTCGGCATAGCTAGTCCCCTCTCATTACGATCAACTCGGCGGCACATTAATGACCCAGAGTTTATGTAATCTGATGGCAGCGAGGGCCCCGGTGAACCGAGCCAGCCATTGATTCCGTTCCATTCCGCTCCGTGCAGGACGCGCACCCCCCCCCCACGCTCGCTCGGGCCAGTGCCCCTCTAGCCGTCCTTTGGACCCTGTTACCCGGTAGCGCCGGCCAAGTTCCCCTGTTTGCCAAGTCCGTTTGTCTGCTTCAGCAGCTCTTAAATTTGCTGTAAGTCTTGGCCAGAAAAGAGGCGACCTCAGGTATGAGCTGTTACGTATCATGGACGTGCGGTTTTTGAAGTTTACCTCGCAATATGGATCGGTGAGCTCTTTCTTTTGACTGTGTGGAATTTGCCAATTGATTTAGGAGCTTGGTTGAATTAATTTCCTCTGCACGTTTCATTTGATTCTGAACTCTGTGAAATTCATATGAGGCGGCACAATGTTTTGTACACGTTACAGTGTAATGCGATCCGATAAAAAAAAGATGGCCTCCTCAAAACCAGTTTCTGAATCTGTTTCCACATATTATTAACTCCTTTCTGACATAATCTCAACAAAATTTGAAATATGATTTAAAATTCCTCTGGAATTGCTGGATGTCAGATGGAATTTATAGCCGCGTGTCTGTACATCGCTTGTTTTTTAATAATTCATATAGACACGATTCATTTTCAGACTCACCAGCCACCGAAACGCACCACAGGTACTTTACCTTTCATGCCGCAAAACCGCATCCCTCCACGTGCCGCTTTCATTGTACCACTACATTGACTTTCAAAGTGACAGGAATCGTGCAACGCGCTTCAGGGACAGTTAAGACCCTCTGATTTGTTGAGACGCGTACGGCGTCGATCAGAAGAGCATGATTCAGTCCCGGTCCGTGCGCGAGCCGAGGCCGGCCGCCGGATCCCGCCGCCCTCCGGTCGCAAGCCCTGCTGTGTTTGTTTTCTTCGCCCTGCCGAGGGAAACCCCTCTCGCCGGGGGCCCTTTACAATTTAGATTTATGGAAAAACCGGCTGATGGAAAAATCCGCGTTCAGGGGATGACAGACGGCGATGACGAGGCGTATTCAACCTCTAATTTAGTGGGAAAAGTACACGGAGGCTTCCGGGGATTGAGATTGAGGGAGGGGGGGTAATTTATGTACGTCTACGCTGGGCGTGTGTGGGTGTGTGTGTGCGTGCGCGCTCGCCCCTGTCTATACATGTCCCGGCCTTTTGATCGAGGGTCTTGGATATGCGCCTGCCTGAGCCTGCACATGGGCCCGAGAGCGGACGTCTCTTAGCGTCTGAGAGTGTTTGTCGGAGGCGGCGGCTGTGGGAGGGGAGAGGGAAATCATTAGAATAACAATGACATCGTAATCTCTCTCGGCGGATGTCACCAGTACCAGCATGTTTTTGCTCAGGGAGAGTTTGAAGTGTGCGACATGGGGGGGGGGGCAGCGGAGACAGGGTTAAAGGAAAGATTAGATACACGTGCCCTTGTTTGCATTCAGGGATAAGCAGCTATGCTGGGACTCAATTATTCCTTTGTCATGATGACATGCTTCTTTTTTGTGGTAGATCTAAAAATGTTCCTGTGCATGGATGTGTGTGTGTGTGTGTGTGTGGGGGGGGGGATGTTTGAAGAATCTTTTTATATGCATTCACTGGAGAAATAACTCTGAGAGGCTGAGGCGGCTTGAAGCACTTTGGCTGCTTCCGTAGGTGCCAATCCAGCGGAAAGGCAGCGAAGGCCTCGCTGCAGGCGTCCGGACTCGGAGACGGTCACGAGCAAGCGCAGCGATATGGGTCACTAACGCAGGTAGTGCTGTTACACGCTGGATGCAAAGTGCTTTGTCAAGAGTGCCCTCAGAGTAGACGCTTAATCTTGGACAAGTGCGCATTAATTTACCATGCACCACTAAATTACAGCTCTTTCAGCCCCGGCTCAGAGCCTGGCACATATCGTGTAAAGATAAACAAAAACAAAACAGCTTATAAAAAGGGCTTTGCACAGGCAAAAAATAAAGAAAATGCACAGTGGTGGATTTAAATTAGCAACAGCAGTGTGAGCAGGTCTTTGTGACACTTATGTCACTATTTCCCGTCGTCAGTGTGATGGAATTTGATGAAATCTTGAACTAGAAAATGTGCTCGGTGGAGCGGGGACCTCGGCCGAGGCCAGCGTCGAACACACACCAGACTTCAAAGTGGAAAAATCCCAATTCACGGCCAGAGGTCCAGGTCACCTCCCCCCACCACCACCACCACCACCACCACCACTCCTGACATTTAACGGCTCCTGGCCCGCGCCCCGTCCCTCCACCGAGTTCGGCGCATTGGTCGGTCCAGTAGCTTTAGCGTAATCCTGCCCGACAGACAAGCAAACAAACAAACAAAAAAACCAACAAACCAACAAACCAACCAACAGACATGGGTGATTACATAACCTCCTTGGCAGAGGTAAGTACTAGGCGTAATCAGCTGCCTCCGACACCACAGCCCAGGAAACCAGACGGAGTTAATGATAGCAGTTACTGGAAGGCCTGTGGTTTCTGAGGGTGTTATTCCCCTGCTTTGCCTCTGTGTCATTTCCTTGCGGCGGCTGGGAGGACGGAGGGACGGCGGGACGGCGGGATGGAGGATGGATGCGTCGAGTCCTCTTGGATGTCGTCGGGGGAAGAGCTGGCACCGGAGCGGAGAGGACTCCATCCCATATCGAGACCGGAGAATGTATAAATATAACCCCGGCCCGGCAGCTCGAGATGCCGGCGAGTCCTCTCATTATCTCCACTCATGATAGCGGCGAAGAGAGAAGACTAATGGACTAACCTCTGCCGCTAATCGCTTTTTTATAGTCTCCTATAGAAGAAGATCTCTCTTTAGGGAAGATTAAACTTTCTATTTTTGCCGTGCAAATGGCCGCATCAACAGAAACAAAAAAAAAAAGCCTCAGCACGCAGTGAGCAGAACGTGCAGCATCTCAGACCTCTTGCTTCCCCTAACCAGCCAGTTTGTTTTGCTTTTTTCTTTTTCTTTTTTTTTGTTCCGAGTTGTCTCCTTGATTTGTAGCGTATCACTTTTACTTAAGCATTAGGATTTCACGCTTTACATTAATCATTCAGGGGAATAACACATTAATCCAAGGCATGAAATTATGATCTCCCATTTCCCTTTCCTATCTGACAACAATGGATTTAAGCACCGTAAATGGATTTTTGGTTTATGTTCTTTATCTTCTGCAGTACAATTGCTGTAAATATGAATTTAGGAGATCAAACGAAAATTTGGCTGCATTGTTAAGAAGCTTAGTATGCGTGGACAAAAAGGGGGGGGGCGAATCAAAAGGCACATAAACAGAAGACCTGCTGCCTTCTCCAGGGTGACGGAGGTTTAGAGCCACTCCTGCTCCGGAGGCCACGTCCTGAAGCCTGTTCTTCCCTGATTCGGTTTTCCTGGCCGCCGCGCCGCACCTCAGGCTGTCGCGTCCGAGAGCCGCGGCCGCACTGTGTATAGCTTATCACTTCACAGTCTGTCATGCCTGGCTCTCGCCCTGTGACTCCATCGGCAAAGCGCAGCCAAGCCCCCGTCCACCCACCTACCCCCCCACCCGCCCTTTGACCACGGTTGGCACGGCCCCTGCATCTTACCCAGCGGCTGAGGAAAAAAAACACACAGCATTTCCGGAAAAAAAGGGACCCGGCGACAAGAGGCGGTGGCGGCGGTGGAGCGCGGGCGGCCGGTGGGAACGGTTTGTCTAACAAGTGCTCAGAAGCCGCCCGCCCGAGCATGCCAACGCGGTGTTTGGCACTCCCCACTATTCATTATGAATGGGAAGTTTTGCGGAAAACCCGCCCGCTCCCTGAGCCATGATCACAGCTTGCATGTGTATGTGTGTGTGCTGGAATGCGAGCTCTTCGCCGTCTCTCTTGACTCGATGCTCATCTCTTCTTTGCCTTCAACTTCTGCCAAAGAGACTGAGCGTTAGGATGGAAGTCTACTGACAATGACCACGATTTCCCGCTCGTCGCCTGATGCGACGCGCTGAGGCCGCTTGTCATCGTGCCACTCCGACTCCCTGCCTCTGCGCGGCGAACGCAGTTGCGACGTGTCGGCAGACCGAACCTGCTTCGGAACCGGGACTTGTTGTCGTTTGGTCCCGTCACAGAGGCCTATGCTCTTTTTGCGTTAGAGCATAGCTGACGTCGGAAAAACAGCCAGTTGTTGTCGGCGCCGCGGCACAAATGGCCAAAAACGGTTCTCACACATCGGGAGCTGCATTTTCAAAGCTGCTGACTTATGTTTGTAATTAAAACCTGAGCATGCCACCTTCGTTTTACCTTACACGTAAGTCTGTTCACTGCCAATGCATCCGTGCCCCCTTCTTCTTTCTAGGTCAGTAGGTAACTATGTTTAGGTATGAATCATTCCTGGCTGCATTTATATGTTAATTTCCGTCTCGGTAATTCCGACTCCTCGTAAACAAAAGAAAGGCACGGCTTTGAACCGGGAAGCGCGAGGGCCGATCGGGCGTTGTTCTCGTTCTTTTCAAGTCTGCTCCTCAGCTGCATGGTGCGGAGAGGTCTCTGTCAAGTGCAACAAAGAGGTGGTCATGCAATCAACTTAAACAAAGCCTTCATTCCCTCCGTTACCGAAAGCAATATGAATGGATAACCTTTGTGGAGCCTTTTATTTACACCATTCAGTCGCGCTCTTTCTCTGCCTCTGCAGCTGTTGCTCCAACATGAGAGACAGATGCATATATTTCTTCCAGTGACTGGGGAAGAAGAAGAAGAAGGGGCGGGGCGGGGGGGCGGATGGGAGTAAATGTTGTATGCATTTACTCCCAACTCTGCAGCGATAAAGCTCTAAAGGGCAAAAGGCTGCGGGGCCGGAGCGAAACGCTGGCTCAGCAGGAGGCTGATTATACCACCAAAAGGGATCCACTTTGCACATCTAGCATGTACAAACTCAAACAAAGGAGCGTGGCAGCAAGCAGGCAGCTGAGAGTGAGGGTGGGGGTCTGGCTCTAGCTAGCTTTTTCTTTTTTCTTCTTCTTTTTTCTGTTGAGGCGGTGGCACTTTTATGACCACGCTAATAAACTGCCCCGGGGCACAGAGCGCCTCCCACACCTCCGCCCGCACACACGCCGAGAACAGCTTGACTGGGCCTCAGGACCTGTGTTTATGGACACATGGATCGATACACTCCCCGAGGGTCTATATATAAGTCAGAGCTGAGTAGCGTGCCTGTTGGTTGGGTGGGGGGGGGCAAGATGGCCTGGCCATCGGGGTAGTGTGAAAGGTCAAGCACGGTTCGGGGATGGGTGGGCTGGGGGGTGCTCAAAAACTCAGACCTGCATATCAAACCCGCCGCGAACACGATTGCTGCACCCTTGTCTGGTGTCCCCACCCCACCCCACCCCACCCTCCCCCCGTGTCGCTCCCCAGCTTACCTCCTCCAGCTCCACGGTAATTACCCTTGTTGGATCGCTACGCCTAATCATACTTGATTTTTAGGGATGCGCTGCCATTGTCTCCACTTGTTAGACCCTCACACCGCCCGGTTCTGATGGAGCGCGCTGATAATACCGGGGAAATGAGGCTCACGCACACACATACACAAACACGCACATATACATACTGTATATTCTGCCGGTTGTTGTTTTTTTGTTTTTGTTTTTTTTTTTCTTTTATCATTCGTGAGGAAGCTGTGTACAGATCCAATAAGGTGGCTGCCTCCATTCGAAAACGACTGTTGTGCTGCCAGTGTTTAATCCCCCTACGATCTGATCATGTCAGCAGGAGACGAGTAGAATTAAAAGGATTAAAAGAAAAAAAATAATAACAACCAACAACAATGTTTAGAAAAGAATAATTAATAGATTCGGATTTAGTGAAACGGACCCGTTGAAAAGCAGAGAGCGAGGGGAGGTGGAGATGGGCGCGTGGAAGTGGCTCCCAATTTGTTCTCACTTTGTTCCAGTAATAAGATCCAGGCCCTCCTTTCCAATGGGTGAGATAATTAACTCCCGGGGACGGACTGCTCCGAGGTCCGTCTCCTGGTTTATGGCACACGGGCCTGGGCTGAGGCGCGGCCCGATAAATTGCAGACATTGCCGTATGTTTCAACGGTTAGAAATGGAAGAGGGATAAATGATAGAGCTGTTGGCGGATGGCTTGTAGTCAGAGTAAAGGAGGGGGAGGGGATGAATGTAAAAATAAAAAAATGAGGAGGCGGACGAGAACGGAGGAGAACACAGGGAATTCAGCTGTTTGCTATCTGGTTTGTTATTAATTGTTGAATTTGTGTTGTTTCCATTAAAAGCTGCTGTTTTGGTTGAATATTGTCATTATGTTTTTTGAAGCTTGATTTAATTTCGTTTTTTTTTCAATGCAATTGAAGCATTATTCTATGCCACGGCAACTTGGTAATATGAGTTGGGTGTTTTCTTAATAAATTTGTCTTTCAAGTTCTCAAGACTAGATTTGAATAAATTTGAAATAAATCTTCAATCGGCTTTTTTGCGCGATGAGTCACGGCTGAGTGTCTGAGGCTTGGTGTGAAATGTGGGTCCGTGGGCGATGCCGTGTTCTTGGAAATCGCTCGCTCCGCTCAGGGCGGTGGCTGCGGCGGCGGCAGCATGAGTCGGGCCGGGCTAATTTCCGTCGCTGTAACCTGCCTCTCCTTCCTGCGTTGTCCCGCTCTGGTCCCGCACCTCCTTTGGAATGTGCACCATAATGGCTTCCGCCAATTGTCCCGTCTAAAACCCCCCCGCTCCCTTTCTCACCAGCTCATCGTCTTACTGAAGTGGAGCTTTGACCTTTTACGAGCGGTGACATGTCTAGCGAAGAGCCCTTTCCATCTGTTTCCTTTATACCGAGATGTGATTCATGGTTTGATATGTGACGTGTCTTTCTCTTTCTTCTCCCTTTTGTTTTCGTTTTCCAGAAACATGTGAAGAACCTTGCGGAGCTTTGACCAGCAAAGTTGGCCTTGAACAACAGAAAGGCGAAGGCCTCTTCCCTCCTTCCCCCGGACCACTCTCTCGGCTTCCTCTGCACTTTCCCCGCGGGCCCGTCGAACATGGAGGGCCGGCAGGCTACACGCAGGACTTTATCACCCGACCCTAAAGTAGGAGCTGTGACTGCTCTGCTGGGCTTCTGGCTCCTGGTGACCCCTGCCCTTTGCAGCGGGCAGACATTCACTAGTTTCCACCCCGAACGCCGGGACTGGGTCTTCAACCACCTGACCGTTCACCAGACCACGGGGGCCTTGTATATCGGGGCGGTCAACCGTGTGTACAAGCTCTCGGGCAACCTGACGCTCCTCGTCTCCCATGACACGGGCCCGGAGGACGACAACAAGGCCTGCTACCCGCCTCTGATTGTGCAGCCCTGTTCCGAGCCCCTCGTCTCCACCAACAACGTCAACAAGCTTCTCCTCATTGATTACTCCCAGAATCGCTTGCTGGCCTGCGGCAGCCTCTACCAGGGCGTCTGCAAACTCCTCAGACTGGACGACCTCTTTATCCTAGTGGAGCCCTCCCATAAGAAAGAGCACTACCTCTCCAGTGTCAACCAGACCGGGACCATGTACGGGGTCATCGTGCCCTCACAGGGCCAGGACGGCACCCTGTTTATCGGCACGGCGGTAGATGGAAAACAGGATTACTTCCCCACCATCTCGAGCCGGAAGCTGCCCCGCGACCCGGAATCCTCGGCAATGCTCGACTACGAGCTGCACACTGACTTTGTGTCCTCCCTCATCAAGATACCGTCGGACACGCTGGCGCTGGTCTCCCACTTTGATATTTACTACGTGTACGGCTTCGCCAGCGGCAGCTTTGTTTACTTCCTGACCGTCCAGCCCGAGACGCCGGAGAACAGCATGTCGTCGAGCGGGTCCACCAGCGACCTCTTCTACACCTCTCGCATCGTCCGCCTCTGCAAGGACGACCGCAAGTTTCACTCCTACGTCTCCCTCCCCGTCGGCTGCGTGAAAAACGGCGTGGAGTACCGGCTCCTGCAGGCCGCCTACCTCGGCAAGCCGGGCCGCGTCCTCGCCGCCTCGCTCAACATCAGCGCCCAAGACGACGTGCTCTTCACCGTCTTCTCCAAGGGCCAGAAGCAGTTCCATCGCCCGCCGGACGACTCGGCGCTCTGCGTCTTCACCATCCGGGACATCAACGCGCGGATCAAGGAGCGCCTGCAGTCCTGCTACCAGGGGGAAGGGAACCTGGAGCTCAACTGGCTGCTCGGCAAGGACGTGCAGTGCACCAAAGCTGTGAGTTCCACGGACAGACGCCGATTAAAAACACACAAAAACACAAATTCACACATGTACTGTATGTACAACATGCACTTCTTATTCATTTAGAGCATGGAAAGGATTATGACTTAAATATGCCGTTTCCGTGTCCTAACAATGTGTGACATTTTTCGCTATTGTACACGTTTTAACCGTCAACGGCCCAAAGCTTCTCCCGGCGAGAAACGTAAATGACTACTTATGCAGTTCTGTTTTTTTTTTGTTTCTGGGCCAGTAGTGGATATTTCAAGGTGAAGCATGATATGCAGTACAGCATTTCTATTCTCCGTCCGAGAACGCGATCAGCCCCCGGCCAGCCGTCGAAACGGCGAGAGAGTGAATGTGCCCACGCGTTCTCGACGGTCGGAATCCCGCGACGCTCCAACGACACCCACATCTCGCTTCCTCTCCCAAAATAAGATAGCGAGCAGTAGAGGGCAGTGACCAGAGCCTCTCAATGAGCCCAGAAACCGCAGCGGTCAACGTTTCAGGGCGTATGCTGCAATGAAAATAAACCCGGCGGTCATCAGGAAATGCTTCTGACCGCCTTGAGTGGCAGACTCTCTGTTATCAAATGATTCTTACACTACGTGTAATTATGTTGAAAAGTGTGTTTTCGGTGAGGGATATTCATAAATTGTGTGTGTGTGTGTGTGTGTGGGGGGGTTCTTCTCTTTGTTTTGTTTTTTTTCTTGATAATCATCAAAGTGACAATATTCTCCTTGAGCGCAACATAAATAAATGCACCCTCCGCCTTCCTGGGCAAGGAAAAGCAGTTCAAGTTGGCTTCTGATGCTGCCAGTCTAGTCCTTCTGAATCACCAATTATCCCATAATACAAGGCCATGTATCTGCTACGTGTCAAGTAGAATTAAGTTTCTTGATCTTGCCTCGTTCCCACGGGGCTGCGGTCCTCGGCGCTTTCGTTTAGTAATTGCGAATAGGACTTTAAAATTATTAAGAATTAATGGCGAGCTAAGTGAACGACACGCCGGTTGCGGAGCGTGTGTGTGAGTGTGTGTGTGTGTGTGTGAGAGGATGGGTTGTGTATCAGCACGTATGGAGGAAAGGCTCGTGAATGCATATGCAGACTGAATGTGTTTCAGGGAGCATAGGTTCTTGATGTGTTTTTTATTTTGGGGGGGGGGGGGGGTTAATGATATCTATATCCCCACTATGGTGACAGCCACTGATCAGCTTCCTTTGTTGCTAATCCCCCCCCCCGGGGGGGAACTCAATTGACCACTCTTATTAAAATGAGTAAATTCTCCATTAGCACAGTGTCAGAGGTGATTGTCGGGGGGAGGGCGACGTTATCTCGTACTGGCGCTGTAGGGGTTTTAATAGCTCCGCTGAGAGGGTGGGAGAAGAAACGTGTTGGGGGGGGGTAGGCGGAAGAAGGCGAAGCGCTGAAGAGAGGCAGGGAGACTCTCAAACTGTGGGAGCTAGAATTAGAAAAATTAGAACACCCCCCCCCCCCAATCGTCTCGGCGTGCTCAGGGGGGCGCCGGGCGTTTACCTGCGTGGCCCCCCCCCTTCCCGCTCCGCTCCTCGGGCTCGCGCTGCCAATACCGCTCCGCCCTCCTTTCAAGTCATACGCCAAGTGTACACAAGCTTGGCACGTGTAGCCGCAGAGATAAGGCGATGTAAAATACCGTCCTTAAGACCGTGTCCTCGCGCTCAATGAACAGCTGGCAAATCCATAGTATAATATGGATTATGCAGATAGATGTCAATGGATGAGGGACTCTTAAAGCCTATACAAATTACATTTAACAAGCGAATATGTCAACCATGCTAACGCCGCCTGCTTGGTGTTAAATCCCCAACTCAAGCAGCACGGCTCCTTCGAAGTGCACATATGTTTCACATCACGTCTCTCTTAAATAAATATGGTCCTGCGACTCGGAGCGCCGTATTTTTGGAGCCATCAAAATGCGAAGGTGACTCAAGGTTAGACCAACCCGGGAGATCGCATGGTTTGGTTTGGTTTGGTTTGGTTTGGTTTGGTTTGGTTTGGTTTGGTTTGGTTTTTGTTGACTGTTACCTGCGGCTCACTTGGTTTCAGAGTAGAATTAGGCACCAGCCAGTCAAAGGTTTATCAGCCCAAACACCCGCGGTCGCTCCCAGGGAGGAGAGCCGGGATTGGGACTCCTTCTCTATCAGGCTTTTCACATGTGTGTGTGTATGTCTCTCTCTCTCTCTCTCTCTCTCTCTCTCTCTCTCTCTCTCTCTCTCTCTCTCTCTCTCTCTGTTGTTCCTTTGGCTGGGGGGGGGTGGTGGTATCGATAACGCTGATATAGACTGAGGGGAAGCTCTGTGAGAGAGCAGATATCCCGTCACATCCGATCCGTCCGTCATTCGGGTTCAGCGCCAAATGGAACAACTGATGCCGCCGTTTAACGCGGTTGCGTAGTTAAAAGTTGAAACCGACCACGGTAACAAAAAGTACCGTTTTCTCAGTATAGATAAAATATGATGCCGTGTTCTATAAAGAACAATCACAAGGTCTATTTTTAGCCGCAGCCACAGCCCCGCTAAAGATAATCGATGTCGTTCGTGTGAGATCGTTTGCGTAACAGGCTGAGATGCTGCAAAACTCTGTTCCATTTCCATGCTACTAGATTTTAGTGATAAGGCAGAGGAAAAACAAACAACCCCCCCCCAAAAAAAAAAAAAAAATTCTGCAAGAAGGTTAACAAGAAAACACAACCACGTGGATTCAATGGGGATTTGGCTCGGCTGCCAAGTCTGCTAAGTATACATCATCTGAACAATCTAGATGTAATCAGAACCAAATGGTCTGGAGCCCGGCAGACCATATGTGGAATGGCTGCATGCGTTTGAGGGAATAGCTATCGATAAAGTCGGAGTCTGGAGCCCGCGGCTGTCTCAAGATAGCTGCTTGTTTCCCCCGTCAGATTCGCTCCAGGTCTGATCGGCATATATTTCAAAAAACAAGCACTGAGTAGATCCTTACAGAGCATTTACATCGAAAACAATATAGCCTGAGCTTACCTGATTGCTTTGGGTTTTTTTTTTTCTAATTCAAATACTGCAGTGGAATACCCCGTCGCTCCCTGTGCTTTATCCGGCAAAGGAAATAAAGGGAAATGCTATAAAGTGTGGGTGTTTCGGGGGGGGGGCATAAGAACGGTGACGATATAATACCCCATCAGCATTACTGCTTGTGCTGCGCTCATGAAAATGTGCACGGTTCTGAACGGTCCTACAGGGACCGGGATCGGTGCAGCGAGAGCCCGGAGTCGGGGAAAGGGTCACTCGGCATAGTCTGGTTACACCGGAGGCGGAGACGGAGAAGGGACAGACGAAAGCTGGATACAGTGACGGAGGGAGAATCAATGAGTCTGGGGTTTAGAGAGAGGGGATATATTTTCACATAGAGTTTGTGAGCGAGAGATTATGGGCTATATATATGCATGGGAGGCCATCTCGCTCTACTCCACATGGCACTTTGAGGCCACTGCCCCTCGGATCGCCCCGGTTGACCCGATTCCACCCCGGGAGGAGGACCGACGTCCTGCCCCTCTGTCACCTCCTCCACTTTTCCGTGACCCACTCTCGTCTTCTACTCTCACTTTTAGATAGACTACATCCGCCCTCCGAGCAGTTCCCCCGGGAACCATCGTGACACCCACGTTTTCCTGAAGCCGAACGTCACCAGGCTCTGTGGTTGTGGGTTTTTTTTTTTTTTAATGGATGAGTAAAGTTCATTGCAGGCCCTTTGCCTCCGCGCGTGTCACAGGGTCTCGCCGTTTGCCGGCGTTTGCCGCCGTCTGCCGCCGTTAAAGGCCGGGGTAATGAGCCACGGTGGAGCGCAGTCAGGCTGAAACATGTCCGCAGAGTGGAACAGAAAGGCAAACATTATTCTGGCCGGGAGACTCTGTCGGCAGCCTCCGCCATGTTCTGACCTCCCTCCCCTCTCTCTCCCTCTCTCTCCCCCTTTCTCCCCCTATCTCAGGCTCACCTCTGTCACCCCCCCCCAGCCTCATTTCCGTCTCAGACGCTCCCTGACACCGCCACTGTTTCCACAACTTTGACCGTCGCTCTCACCTTCTGTCTCACTCTGTCACCTTCATCTTTCCCTTCCTTGCCGAGCTGTCTTCTTTCATAATGCTCCGTGTCTCAGCCCCTCCACTCGGCTAATGTCTTTTTTTTCCCTCCCCAGTCTGCTCCTCTGAGGTATTTTCGTCGCTCCCCCTTCCTACGCTACATTTCATGAAGGGGATTTCTATGTTTAACGTGACATATTTTGTCTCATACTTCCTGTCGCTGTTTTTTTTTCCCCTCTTTCCTCCCCCCTCCTCCTGTGTTTCACGTTTTCATTTTAATTGTCTTCTCTTGTCACTCATACTTCATTCTCTAACCTCTTCCTTCCCTCTCCTCCCTCTAGCCGGTGCCCATCGATGACTCCTTCTGCGGTCTGGACATCAACCAGCCGCTCGGAGGCTCCCAGCTGGTGACCGGTCACACTCTTTACACCGAGACCCGGGACCGCATGACCTCTGTCACCTCCTACGTCTACAACGGCTACTGCGTGGCCTTTGTGGGCACCAAGAGCGGACGGCTAAAGAAGGTGAGTGCCGCCTCTTCCCCGCCCCCAACCCCTCTGGCGGTTGAGAGGCCTGTTTAAGGCCGTTTTTTCCAGCGAGCGATTCAGGTACATAAGGACTCGGGGCCATCCAGTGGTCCTTGGGGTGCGGACCCAGCGAAGCGGTCCAATTTCCTTGCAGACGGATCACGGTCGCGGTGAAACTTATCTCCCTTTAATATTTAATGCCAGCTGTCAAAGCGTTGCAGAGGGGTGATGGTGATGGCCGGCTCGCTGTAGTGGTCATTACCAGTTCCTTGTTAACTGAGCTCTAGTGTCGCGGTGTTGAATCACCTGCGTCGCCCTATTAATTTTAATTGGCACCTTTCCGCCTGCGGCCCACTGAGAGTGAAAAGAGAGACGAGGTCCAGGCACTAAACCTCCCAGTCCTGGTCAGAGAAGACAGAGGGCTTGAGGGCTGCTGGCCGGCTGATACTCATAGATTTTCACACCTGCAGCCACGCGAAACAATGTCCAGGATTGACCGGCGAGCAAAGCGGGTGCTATGCTCGGAGGCGAGGTGGCATATCAATCAGAACCGCCTACGTTTTTGCAGGTACGTTTGAGACAGCTGTTGCACGGCTCCGGCGCTGACATTACCCCGGACGGCCGATGCTCGGGCTTTTTCCTCGGATGTTGAATGGATTAAGGAAACGCTCCGACGTAGGTAATATGTGTTCGTGCCGTTGGATTGTGTCACGATTTGTTCTTTGTCCTGCAAACTGACGGGGCTCTCTAGACTGCACCCAGAGAGCCGGTTGGGGGATTTTTCCCTGTTCGCTCGGCTCCCCCCTCCCGCATGGGCTGCTTTTATTGATTCATTTATTTCATGTATTTTTTTGCTGAGTGAGGGCGAGAGTGTGTGACGAGGACGTACCTGGCTCGTACGCTTGCCCGGACTGCACAGAGAAAGAGGCTGAGAAGGAACGGAGCGTCGCTTAAAACCGTCCTGATGCTTCCTTTTGGCAAGTTCTTTTGTGCTTTCAAGCCTGGCAACGCGACACAAATGGCGCTGGCCCCGGTTTATTTTTGGTCTCCATCTATTCGTAATTACATCAATACACCAATCAGACTGTGCTGGAGAGAATATTCATTCCATCTAATCCCCTGTTTGAGCTGTTTAATAATGTAGCACCCTTTTCTACTTGGTTACATCGGATTAGACAGAAAAAAGAGAGTTTTCCCCCCACTGTGTTGCTGTTGCTGCTGCTTGCATATTGTTTTTATCTCCCTGCTTCTTTCAACACTCTTGTCTGTAGCTGCCGCGCTGCCTCAGCCAGTCCTCTGCCTCCCTTTCCCTTCTTCTGCACCCTGTTTGAGGATCCATGCAAAACAGCTTTTGCGTGCCGCTGTGTACTTAGGCTCAGTTCTCACAGGGGCATGACTGTAACCACAGTAACGCCAACATGGGCTGGAATTACCCAGAATTCGAGAAGGGCATCTAGAGAAGGGGGTGGCGGGATACAGGGGCCGTAACAGGAAAACAAAGAAAAAAGAAAGAAAAACTAATAGCAGCAACCACAGGGACTGATCCTGATGACAACAGAATAAGGTTATAATGCCACTTTCTTTAGTGTGGAGTAGTCCCCACATCTGATTTATTGTCATTACCCTCATCATCCTCTCCCTACGAGGTGGCCTAGATGAGAGGGATGCGGGAAATTTACTTTCTGGTGGAAATATTCTGACTAACTCGATTATACCTCTCAGAGGAAAGATGAACACTGGCTCTCAATATTACGAGGCATGAGAGAAGGCAATTGTCCGCGTTTGGAGTAATGAAACTGATTATTTCCTCTCAGTGAGGGGCACAAAACTGAAAATGCAGACTGATTCGCATCGTGAGTTCATCCGTGTTTTCCCTGGACTGTATTTGAACCTGTTTTTTTTTTCTCTCTCGCTCTCTCTCTCTCTCTCTCTCTCTCTTTTTTAATTCATGTAGCGCTGCCACCACACAAAAATTTGCATGCAAGCACGCTATTGGACCAAGACCTGGTGGGGATTTCCACATAAACAAACGATTCGACCTTCGCTGGCCATTAATCCAACTTGCATGAAAGAGAGTGTGGGGGTAGGTGTCGGGCACAATTACCTTAGCGCCTGTGGCATTTTTCAACGGCATGGGCTAAAAAGAGTATTACTTTTTTAATAGACAATGAATAATCAATAATCCACACGAGAGCAGTCGGTGGGCAGAGGGCCGCTTTGTCCGCTGTCACTGTTAAGAGGCGTGCGTTCGTGCATTCTCCAGTTTGTCTGAAGTATGCATGTGTTTACATTGAGGGTGCTTATCCACGCGCTCCCTCGGGTGGCACAGGGAGGCCAGAGGGAGAGGGTGACCCGATGAGGCCTGGCTACAGCTCCTCTGCAGAGGGCTGATAAGCTCCTGCAGAGGGGATGGTGTGGGGCGCTGCAGGGCTTCCTTCACATCTGAGAATGACACAGCTATAAGAGTTGGGCCTTTTGTCCAAGATACCGCGCCGTTGCTCCACCTCTTTCATGCAACCAGGACGGACGGACAGCTGGGGAATCGGGACGGGGTTTCTGGATGGGGGGGGGGCTGTGAAAGTGAGCCCTTTTTAAATAAATACATAAAATGAATTAAAAACAAAAAAAAGTACAAAAAAGAGTAGCAGGAACAGGCAAGAGATAGAAGAAGGAAGAAGGTGCTGGGGGAGGGAGAAAGAAACCGTTGAAATGTGAATTTAGTGCCGCCAAAGAAACCGGGGCTGCACCGCTGCCTGTAATTGGATTGGCTCCTTTCCCAAAGAAAGCCCCCCCCCGCCCTCCCCTCCATCTCTCCCGCTTCCCTGTTCAATCTCGCTCCTCCCCTCCACTCCCCTCCCCTTCTCTCCCCTCCGCTCCCCGCCACCTCACTCCTTGCTCCCCCCTTGCAGGCCGGCTCCCGTGTGTGCTGCCGTTTCCTGGGCTTCGCCTGAGCACGGCGAAGCAGGAGGGATAGTGTTGGCGGATATCGCTGCCTGTGGCAGGCTCTTGCAGGGGATTGATGGGAGGGGGGGGTAAGAGAGTGGGGAAATAAGAAGACGCTAAGGCGGGGAGAATGTGTATACAGCGTGATAGACTGCAGGAAAAACAATACCATTGGAGTTGTGAGGCATATACAGTATTACAGCCCTCACACGCCGTGCTGATGTGCGCAGGGTGCTGAGTGGTATATTTCGTGAAGGCGGGTATTCTGAGTCCCAACCTAGAATGAAACCTTGGGCTATCGTACAACAGTTATCTGTTAAATGTGCAGTCTGAGCGTCATGAGGATTCCAGAAATTGGTTGTGGACTTCTGGGTGGCACCCCTGGAGGCAGTGACTGATTGTGGAGGGCAGTGGATGTTCACCTCAGCAGAAAGCTTCTCGGGGGCAATCAATATCCCAGGTCTCCATGCACCTTTTTTTTTTCTTCTTCTTCTTCTTTTTTTTTTCCCGAGCTACAGCGAAACCCTTTCCCATCAGGACCAAAACTAGACCTTCAGTCAACTATGTGCTAAAAAACAAAAAATGGGAAGATTTTTTTTTTTCCTGAGAGCTTGTAGTCCAGCTCATGAGTTAATGTCCCGTTTAAATTCTCGACCGAGATTTATGTTGATACTCGCCAGGCTCCATCGTCTCCACATCGCTCTTTATGTACCTGGAGACCAAACGACTGCTGCAGGGCCCCGCGGGTCAGATTATAGAAACAGGCGATCTGCTATGCAGTTTATTCTGGATAAGCGTTACCCAAGAATTGCATCATCTGAACTGGAATCGGCTGTGTGTGTGGTTCGCTTTGTGCTTAAGCGCAAGACATAGCCCACCGAGGGGACTGGGATTGGATGGGAAGCGACTATGACATCGAAGGAGGAGAGGAACCTTTTATATGGATGGCGACGGAGGGCACGCAGCTGCACTTGTAAAACTGGATGTTGAAAGACACCCCGGTGATAGATGAATTGGGGGTGGGTTGGGTTGGGTTGGGGGGGGGTGTTATAGCGAGCTGAGCCGAGGAACATCCAGAATTCCCCCGTTAATCACCGGCGAACATCCTCCATCCCGGTTTATTCGCCACACAGAACGGCAGAGGTTAAGAGCTCTTGAACCTGACAACAGGGAGATACATTCTCAGATGGCATCCTTTCCTCCACTCTGCATTCAAAAGAGTTACTATAATCTATATAGGCTTATTTATTTAATCATAGGATATGTACAGTAGGTAATGAAGCCTTAACATAAAATAAATCTATTTCTAATTTTTAAAAAATAACCATTCTTTTAGTAGTTTTAGAGTAATTTTTCCTAAAAAACTTGTTTTGATTTCCTTTCTCAAACCACCACAGATTATGGTGTTGGATGTGAGTGTTGAATGGAAGCAAGGCGTTGATTGTTTGATGGGTCGTATCAGCAGTAAACCATTCATGGAGAGAAAAAATAAAAAAGGTCTTCCGGTTCTTTATCCTTCGAGCCGTCAACCATGATGTGCTCCTTTCAGCCTAATTAAATCTTCTCATCATGCCCTGATGAATAATCAGGAATTGGTTTGGATGCTGCCCCCTCGCAGCTGAAAGGTGGTTGGGGGGGGGGGGGGCGACTTGAAAGGGTGGTTCAGGTGTTTAACCGGACAATCTGTTGAACTGGTTATTGTAGCAGAGGGTGCGTGAGGGTCGATTCAAAGTGGCCCCCGGACAACGGCGGCGGGGCTGCGTGGCGTCCAGGCAGTAGTGCAGCGTCGCTGAGGGTAGCAGCTGATCACGGGGCATAAAGTGTCGGGGACTTGAAAGGCTTGTAAATGCGGACAGCTGCTCCTGCAGGGCCCTGCTGGCCAAGTGCCCCCCCCCCACCACAACCGCCACCTCTACGCTGCGTTTCACCCCGTAATGAGCCTCACTGAGTTGGTTCTTAGATTCATCGCCCTCAGAGGAAATGCGAACCCAGAGCCTTGCCCGTCTGTCGCCCCATCAGCCCCGAGGCTGCTCACCCGCCCGACTCTTCCATGCCCTGCTTGGGTGTGTGTATGTTGGGTGGGGGGGGGGGTTTCCTGGTCTGGATATTTATGTGGAAGCGAGGGATCGGCTGAGCAGATTCGCCGTGACCTCTCTCATAACCTACGGGCTCCGAGTTTGCTCCGGCCCACCTGGGTTTTTCTTACCTGATAATGGTGGGGGGGGGGCTGCAGAGACACAGATACACAACCGGAGAGAGAGAAAAGGGAAGGTTCTTACTAGCACCGAGGATGATGTCCCTAGCAACAGCTGAGGCCCATGGCAACGACTGAATGGAAGCCAAGCCGTTCCCCCGGGTGTACAAATTACTTTGTGAACAGCACTGAGGGGTCCTGTCACCTGCACCCCTAAACCAAACACACACACACACACACACACACACACACACACACACACACACACACACACACACACATCGGTATTTATTATCTTGATATGTGAAACACGAACATGAACCCGTCATAAAAAACTTTCAGTTGTTGTTTCCCGCTGGTCAATAATGCTTCCTCATGGGATTTTAGACAAACAACAACAACAATAACAAAAAAAAAAATAAAGAATTTATAATTTTAATGGCTTTAATAAACTTGTCCATTGTTGCTGCGTGACTTGTATTAACCCTCGAGCTGACATGAAAGGAAAGACAATTATGAGTGGGGGGGGGGGGCGTTGCCACAGTCGCCACCAGGTAGAATTTGTTTCCAATCATCATCATATACGCGCGTTATTATTTCTCGCCGATTTATAACAGCCGTTGCGTCACTTTGTATCAGATTGAACGCCGTGGCCCAATTAATCTCACGCAGAACAAATAATTGCATTGCTGTATTAAATTGTCTTTTGTCCATCTTGGCTGGAAAAAAATAAAAAATACGAAAAGGAAAACCGCCCCCTGCACTCGATACACCCGTTTCGAACCCGGCGAGGCGACATAATGGCGGCTCGCGTGGAGTTAAGGAGCGTCTTAGCTGAAACGATAGCTGTCAATTATGCATCTGTTACAGCCATCTTCAGGATCCCCCCCCCCCCATCCGACCCCACCATCCCCACCTGCTAGATCGCCTGCAATCTTTCTAATCACGTTAAACTGAGAGACGCAGACTCGGTTTCGCCCACCGGCAACAGCTGGGAGTCTGGAATAGCCTGCAGAAATTACTTTTGCTAGTTAAAAAAAAAAAAACACGACTCGCAGCTTTATTTCTCGAAAGAGGCTGAACCAAATGTCCTGCAGTAAAAAAACAAAAAAAACAAAAACGGAGCTGTTTGGAGAATCGCAGACAGAGGTAAATTTTATTTTGGCATTATAATGGACCTCAGGGCGACTGGGAGAGAGAGCGTCAGGCTTCCTTCCAACCTCCACAGCAGGACGGGACCCATAAATATTATCCCACAGTCGGGGACGGTGATCCGCGAACATCTGCTTCGTGCCTCTCGGGAAATACCCCCATCGCCAGGCGGTCCCAGCACAACAAGAGGACCTTAAATAGTCGCCTGTTGCACCTGTACAACTTTCCACCGCTAATGTCATTATTTATTTTCCAAAAAACAAAGAAGCCTTTTCTTTTCTTTTCTTTTTTCTAAGGCAATGTGTTTTCTGTCTGTCTGCCGTTGTGTATGAGTGTTTTGTCCGTACGGCTGCCGTAGGTGTTTAACTGCCATTACCGGTGACCGGCTAGACCGGATAACGACTTGCTCGCTGGTTGAGTTGTGGATTGGCAGGATGTGCCTGTGACCTTTAGGAACCCGGCCTCCGCTTGACGACGACCCCCCCGCGTGCTCGGTTTTTAACCCTGAGCCGGATAGAGGGGCGGCCCGTGGCGGCGACGGCCCGTGGCGGCGGCGGCGGCGTCAGCAGGCCGTGCCTTTCATAAGCGTCTTGAGAGTTCAAGCCTCTCTGCTCTGCCAGACCTGTTCCAGGCTTCTCTAAACACATCAGCGCTAAAAGGCCGGCAGAAGACTGAGAGCTCCTGCTGTTCCATTCATCCAGGCCTTATATCTAACTCTTTTTTTTTTTTAACCCTCGTAGTCTCTCTGATTTACTCTCGCTCTCTGTCTGTCTCTCTCTACCTCGTTCTCTCCTCCCTTTTCCCCATAGCAGCGGGTTGAAAGCGTCCGACCCGGCCGTCCGACCCGGCCGTCCGACCCGGCCGTCCGACCCGGCCGTCCCCTCTCATTTTCCTCCTCTCGTCCCTCGTCCCTCTCGTTCGTCCTCTCTCTCTTCCGGTCCCTCTCTCTCCGTCTCGGTCTCTCCCTCTTTCTCCCTTTTTCTTTTTCTTTTTTCTTCCCCCCTTCTCCTCTCCTCTCTCAGACTATTACAATGACACAGACTACCCTGCAGTGATCTCATTAATCACATTCAAACAGCTCTCCATTGCTTTCTCTCCCTCTATCCGTCTCCCTCTCCATTCTCTTCCTCTAATTGCTTGCTCTTTTCATCGCTGGCGTCTCCAAAGAAGCGTTTTTTTCATCATCTAACAACCAGAGACAAATACTCATACGAGTGCCTACACTTTTACTACAGATGGAGTTTATACATGTAGGCTTAATTTAGCCTGAAGATATGCGGTGGTGTGCGTCCATGCCAATGGAGCTGAATCCCAAAAGACAGAGATAGAATCACATGTCTGTAAATATCTTGTGCACTACTTTTTCATTAACATATCACAGAGATCACACATGATTTTATTTATTAGATTTGTTGTTGGCGTTGCCTTTCTTTTAACTCATTTTTTTCTTAGGAAACAAATTGCCCTGTTGAGTTCATCCAATAATTGGACATAACTTCACGAGTGTGATTAATTAACCCGTTGATGATTAGAGGCACTTTTCACCAGAGAATGCCTGAATAAAAGAGCACAGCTGTAATCCGGTTTCTTCGGCCTGTTTTCTCCTTGATTGGGCTACAAATTGAATTGACTGCGGCATTGTTCACCTCGCTCCTGAGGACTTTTTCATGTTTGGAAGCACTCCGGATCCGTCGAAGGGGAAAAGAAGGCAGAGGTCCCGGCTCCGCTTCCACGCCGCTGCTCACGCGCGGCGCCGCCTTCCGAGTCATAACTGTGCGTGCGGCACCGGATTTCTGATGGCGGCGGGAGCCAGTGGTGCCGTTAGGATCGGGAAGCAGCATCAAACTCTGCCGGCTACCCGGATCCAGGGAGTTTGGCGGGGGGAAGCCGAACGGGGATCGAAAGTGAGGGTGAATATATTCCCAGATGTTTCACCTAATAAGAGGTGGCCGTTTCCGTTTTTATCAATATGGTATTCGTATCCCGCACGGCCTGGCAGACGAGTGTGTTATGTGCGATTTTAAAAGAAAAAACAAAAAATGTCCAAAACATTATGCAAGGAATCTGTGTTGGGAGGCCGGGCCTCCCAGCCTATCAATATTCCTGTTTAGTCGGCAGCCAATGTAGGCACCACGGGGAGATCATTTGAAATTCATAGAAATTCTTATCAGTTGTTGCGTCGCTGTTATTGATCCGTTACTGTGGAAACAGCATAGTACGTCTGTGGGGCCCGCTTCTTCTTTTTTTTTTGCTGTTTTGCCTGAGGTGTAAATCTCAGAGCTCCGGTGACTTTCAACCGTTCTAACCAATCAAAGAGAAAATTTCTCTCGCTGTCAAATGAACTTTAAGCGCTCGTTGCTTGACTCCTGCGCTCTCATTCGCCAGCTGGCATGGAAGATGACGTGGTTTTATTTATTTTATTTTTTTTTTAACTTCAGTTTCCCCCCACTGACCTTGTACTGAAAATGCACAGAGAGGAGGAGAGGGAGGGAAAGGACAGACAGAGGAAGAGTAAACATCTTTAGGACGGGGAGGGGGGGCGCCACAAAAAAAACACAGAAATAGATTAGCGAGCAGCGTCTGTCAGAGTGGGTGACTGGCTCCGCGCCAGGCCTTATTGATTTGCTTTACAAAGCCCTTGAATGGGCCAGATAACTGTGATTAGCCAATTCATTACTGCTGGCTCTTAGAGTGCTCCAGAATTAGATAAAAAAAAAGGCAGGGGGGTAGGAAGGACAGAGGGGGAGCGAGAGGGCGAGAAACCATATAACTTGGTGAACTTGCACAGAAACTCTCGCCTGTGACCCGCCACAAAAGGGGAATCTATTTGAAGTTCCTGATGAATTTATTTTTTTTCTCACCCCCCCCCCCTCTATTTTACATGCGGCGTAATGATCGTCCTCATTAGAGGCTGTGACGGAACGGGGAAAAAGGGAAAAGCCGCGCATTGTTTATGTGTTTGATAGCATGCATAATGATTCTAGATCACTCAAGCAAACCCAAACGCCGTTCCTCTCATCTACTTTGCAAATGTGTTGTGCTTTCCATTTCAAGTGTCTTTTTTCCGAGTCGCGCGGCTCTAATAGATCTCGGAAATGGGAGCTGTTTTGGCTTTGATGATATACTAAACTGTTGTCTGTGCACAAGGCGAAACCGAGTGTGACAGCGACTAATGTTTCTGTCTGATGGTGAGACGGCTCTTTGCCGCTCCTCTGTCTCCCGCTTCACTCGCGACGGCGGCGGTTACCAGGGCCCTTATAGCCCGTCTGGGTTGACAGCGTTGTTTCAGTGCATCTTTCTGTGATCGCGCGCCGCTCGTGAGCTCCGCTTTGATATATACGTCTTTTGACGTCGTACAGTCCGCCGGTTACCATTCGTCACGGCTGTTGTGGCCGTCGGAGTCGGGGATGGCGGCGACACGCCGTGCCCCTTCTCCCTGTGACGTTAAATGTTGCAGCCGTCCCGTCTCCCCTTCGAGATATTCATGTTTCTCTGGAAAAAACCAGGGGGCCGGACCGCTGACGGTGAAGGATCGGAGCGAGCGGGGCCTCTATCGTTTCCCCCCGATATTCCACTTGTTCCAATTTCCTCTCTGCATTTGTTCTGGGCCCAGTCAGTCTCCTTATTTCTCTCCCTCCTCTGACTCTCTCCATCTCTGCAGCTCTCACTGCAGGGCTGTCAAAGGAACTCGGGCTAGCCATCAGCCTAATGAACAGTGATACAGTGCTAATAGCATGTGATAATATTTCAAGCCACTGGTAATCTCCGCTCACTCAGCCTTTACCTACTCATCACTCCGGCGCCTTTAAACCCACGCATACACATTCACATGCACACAATCACACACACAACCCCACACACACACACACACACACACACACACACACACACACACACACACTCTCTCTCACTTTCTCTTTACAGCTGTATGTCAGGTCTTGGCCTCGCGCTGTCATGAGACGGAGCCGTCAGCCTAGAATCCTCCTTAATGGTCCGGCCGTCCGGGAGAGTGTGGACAGGACGCTGTACAGCGTGTTGCGTTCACTGTCCACTTAAGCCTCAGGGTCCCCTTTATTTTAAAAGACCTAACTGATGGTTTTAATGGTTTTCCTAGTCGCATGACTTCACTCATGTTTTCACCTGGGAAAAAAATAAATTAAAAAAAAATCAATCACCATTCGCTCTTTATTCCCACAATATTAGTAGCTCGATTCCAATATGTTCTTTCCAGGGATCAGGTTGGTATCCAGCCCTCGGAGCGGTGACATAAGGCTTGATGGCACGGCCATATAATGCCACTACACACACACACACACACACACTAACAAACACGGACACTGACCAGTGAGATTGAAGTAGCGAAAGCGAGAGGCAGATGATGTGTGAGCGGCCACAGACGACCTGATGTTGTTTGAAAGGAGGTAAGGAACAGAGAGGAAAACGCGATATGTCAGAACGTGTTGTGGGGGCGGATAGATTGCTGGACAGATTCCGCGAGATAGCGAAAGAGGAGACGCGCTGACCCACGAGCGAAGGCCTGACGGCGGGAGAAAAATGGCAAGGTCATGTGTGTGGTTGTGAGCGGCACCTGTATCAGCACGGGGGGGGCGGGGGGCCAACCTGGGCCACGCCGGGCCACCGAGGGGGCTTCGACAAGGTCAGGATATCAAAGAGCGGCGTGGGAGCCGGAGGCCCCTTCTAGTCGCAGGTCAGGCTCAACAAACCGCTGTTACTCATTAATCCCTGATGGTTAGCTGTTGGGGAAAAAACACGACCCGGGGGGCCCCCGGCAGCTCGACTGAAGGTGAGGGTCGGGGCCGGAGGCGGGGGGGGCTCAGACATTCCCCTCGCCCGGTGACACGGGTGCGCCGCGTCGGATCGGATTAGCGGCCGAGGCGACGGTTTGAAGAAATCGCGGCGAGCCATCGGCACTCCTCCCTCATTTTTTTTTTTTCCTACCTTAGCGGCTGCGTCGCTGTTTTGCTGAGTGTTTGTAAAGGTGGCGCTCAGCAGTCGGCGTCGGTGCGGCTGTCAGTGCAGCTATTGGCGCTGGTGAGGTCAGTGTCACAGTGGGGGAGAGGGTGTGTGTGTGTGTGTGTGTGTGTGTGTGTGTGTGTGTGTGTGTGTGTGTGTGTGTGTGTGTGTGTGTGTTTGTCCTGCATTAGCGGCCTGTGATAATGAATTAGCGGAGGCACAGACAGGCCGGTTTCGCGTTAGCCTCATGTCAAGTAAATGTGGCGATTAGAAGGCAAAGATCCCGCCCTCATCATTTGCATGGTGCTTCCCTGAAGTATTCTCCCCTGATGTGTGTGCACAGTGTATATTTTATGCAGCTGAGGGTTCGTGTGTGTGTGTCTGTGGGGTTTTTTTGTTTTTTAATTACATGTAGGAACAAACTTTTTTTCTTTCTTTCCCCTTCGGTGTGTTGCTCATACAGATTTTACTGACTTATTTGTATGAAAGAGGTGTGAGAAAACTCCCTTGATCATACATTCAGAAGACAGTACGTGTTTTCACTCTATTTCAAGAGTGTTTCATCACGCATAAATGCATGCGCACACACACACACACACACACACACACACACTCACAGGCGTGCCTGCACATACAGGAAAAAAGGGAAGGGGGTTGGGGGCTGGGGGGGGGGGGGTCCCTTCCTTCCTTCCTTCCTTCCTTCCTTCCTTCCAACTGATTAGGAAACAAGAAACACTTATGTCATGAGTTTTCGCCCAGTAATAAGCCCAAATTGTTGCGGTCGGGTGAACATTAGGGTGCAGGTATGCCGTGTTTAGACTGTGGGCTGGATCGGAGTGTGTCAGTGTGTGTGTGTGTGTGTGTGTGTGTGTGTGTCGTGGTGGGGGGGGGTTAGATCGGAAGGTGTGGTGGATCAGATGACTGCGCCGGCTCCCCGGGATCCTCTGGCTGAAAGGGGATATGATGGTGTTTGGGCTACACCACGCTGGGAATGCTGTCCTCTTTAAATAAGACACACTCCAACAAAGTGCGGCTGATCAGATTAGCGTGGCTGATCAGGTTTCCCAGCAGGTCGCTGGCTCCCGCTGTCTGAGCATCTCGACCGGGGGAAGCGCCGCCGGTGCCGAGCACGCCGCCGGAACAAAGGGAGCAGAGTGCTCGGGGGGGGGGCAAAAGTTGCCGTTAAGCCTTAAAGTTTTCCGGGGGAAAATGGCCGTCGATGCAGACGGCACGGACCAGGCGGATTGTTCCCTGCAACCCGCCTGCGATCAGTACGGCCTCGGCTGCCTGACAGAGAAACTTCTCTCCTTTTGTTCGGAGTTCTTGCTCCTCTCCATCTGCCGTCCTTCCTCCGGGCCAAAGTTATTCTCTCTTTTTTCTTTTTCCTTCTTCGGCAGTGGGGAGAAAATCTACGACAAAGTGGACCTCCGGGACTTGTCTGCCGCAGTTGTCGGGGACAATGGCGGCGGGATGAATTGTACCAACCGAGTTGTGCCGGGTCCCATTGTTAAGTTTGCTATTGTGCGACGAGGAGGGAAATTGTTTCTGTTCTCGGGGCCTGATGAACACCCCCCTCCCCCCTTCAAAGACCAGAGATCATTGAAACAGCATCAGAGGAGGAGAAAAACAAGAATATCACCAGAAAGGCGGCGTCTTGGTTTGATTCCGCGTTTCTTTTCTTCGTCTCATAATCTGCCGCCGTCTAAAGCGATTCGTCGTATCTCTTCTCGCCTCCTCCTGCGTATCCACTTTGTCTCTGTTTGTCTCATGTCGTCTTCCTCAGATTCCCAGTCCCTGTTCCTGTCCTCTTTTTTACGTCTCGGTCTGTGTTTCTCATTCTCCATGGCTTTTCACCCGTGATCCATCCAGGCCAAGCTAAAATCCCTTATAAGGCCCAGTGGAAGCCCCCATCTGGCCTCTTATTTCCATATCAGATCTCTAGTAACAGACAGGGTTTACACAGGATCAGGCCTGGAATGTGAAGCTGTGATCTGCGTTGGCTTTGCCCCAAACCCTGCTGCCTTCCCCCCTGTGCCTGGGCACATCCCTGGTCGCGCCACTTTTTCGCAGCCTTTTCCTCAACCCGTCTCCCCGTCTCTCTCCTTCATCCCTTTCCCGTTGCTCAGGTTTCTCTCCTCCTCCCTCCTCCTCCTGGCTGCCGACCCCCCCCTTCACCAGCAGTTTCCGTCCTCCGTCCCCGGCCTTCCTCCAGGGCAAACTGGCGACGGCCGCGCTCCCAGTCCCTCTCCCGTCCCGGCACATCTTCAAAGTTACGACGCGGCGATGCCGCCGCAGACAAGCCAGAACATAAGGCCGAGCCACATCTGAGAGCGAGACAAAAATGTGGGTGGGGGGGGCAATAAAAGACAAACAATACAACTCTGCAGTAAACACTCTTACAAACCGGCTCAGAGGACATCTGTGTTTTGGTCCCATTATATTTAAAAGCTCTCTCTCCGTCGTCTTCGTCGTCGTCGTCATCGTTACATCGCTGTGTCTCTCTGCCTTTTCCTCTTCCCCCCGTCGTGCAACCAACCAGGTCTGTTCCTCATTACAATTTGATGTTTCCACAGGCTTTTTTTCTCCCCCCCCCTCCGTCGAGCTCTAATATGTGAAGTGTCGACTTTCCTGTGTGTGTGTGTGTGTGTGTGTGCGTGCGCGTACCCGTGTGTGGTTTGGTTTGTTGTCCTAGAGAGTCTGTTTCTGATTACGCTAACTCTCACTAAGCTTTTCCTTTACCGCCGCGTCCGGGCCTCGCTTTGGCAGCGGAGCCGGCGCAGTGGATCCCGCCAGGCCTTAATTGTTTTAAAAGGCTGGCAGACCTGGCTTTTCTCTTTGGCTCTATTGGTTGCGTCTCTCTCTCTCTCTCTCTCTCTCTCTCTCTCTCTCTCTCTCTCTCTCTCTCTCTCTCCACTGCCTCCACCTCCGCTCCGTCGCGTTCTCCTTTGTTCCTCCTTCCTCTCCCAGGGTCTGACACAAATGGAGGGATGAAGGGATGAGAGGGGATCTCATATAGCCTATAATGCTTATCTCCTCTGGGGCCTGCATAGCTCATTAACCTACGTTAGTCTCCGCATAGCTCCATTAAAGAGAGACACCTGGCTCCCGTGGGGCCGGCGGGGGGGAAATGACAAGTCCAGTCTCCTTTCCCTTCATCAGCATCCTGGACACACATAGGGAAAGGGCTCATTACGCCTGGAAAAAAAAAAAAAAGAAGGGGAACGGCACATGCGAGGCGGCGAAGGCCCTTTGTAGCCGCGCTTGTGATACTTCCTTTATTGTGGCTGCGGCGGTTATTGCCGCTGATGTGTTGATTTCTCTGTCGTGTCAGCTGTGCCGTAATGTGACATGTATACTGCACATTGAAGTAATGATATCCACATTACATACAAGTGGCTTTTCATGAATAACAAGCAGCCCTGCCTCTCGCTTTAAAGGAATTCTTGGGGGGGGGGGTGTGAATGTTAACAACCCGGACTAACGGCCCCAGCCCTCACGCTCAGTCACTCGGCTCAGCTGGAAACACACTGTAAGTCTGGGGGGAAGTGGCGAGTCCCTAGATTAGCCAAAGTTTTTCTCTCTCTTTTTGGGTCGCGCGACGAAACGTATACGGCGAGCGATCGTCAGTGAAAAGCCCGGATCTTATTTGGGCGTTGGATCCCAAATCTTCGCTCGGGTCCCCTGATTGGCTGCCGTTAATCTCTTTTTTTTTGGGGGGGGGGGGTCCAGAGATAAGCGGGAACGTCGTGGCGCCCCCGCCCCCGCCACCTGGCCGCAAAACAAACAAATGCTATCAAGTGCTCGTATTACAATGGGAGATTTAAATGTAAGCAGATATAACGCGTTGCAGCATCTATCCCTGATTCATTTTCAGCGACTTTCCGTTCCTCTTTATTTATCTATTTATTTATTGTTTTTTTTTCTCTCGCTCTTTTCTCTCTCTCTGTCCTTCCTACCCTCTCGAGTTTTTCTCTCTCTCTCTTTTTATTTCTTACCCACCCCCCCCTTTGCGTGTAGATCTCCCGACCACACATTTCTGGCGCTAAGTCGAGTAGGTTGAACTGCATCACTTTAACGTCAGACTCCATGTTTTCCACAACACTAAACTCTTTGTCTTCCGCTGGCTGCAGTTTCTCTGTCCTCTGCTTTCTCTGCCCTGTTTCTTTATTCTCCAGTACTGCCTCTCGCCCTGTGCTGTGTGTGTGTCGTTGTGCTTGTGTGTGTGTCGTTGTGCTTGTGTGTGTGTGTGTGTGTGTTTTATGCGAGTGTGTGTGGCAGACAAGGGGATGTTAGAGAGTTACAGTGACCTGGAACAGTCTGTAGATTGTCTTGTCACCGTTTTCACATCCCTCCTCCTCCTCTCTTCCCTCAGTGTGTCTCTTTTCTATTGCACCTGGCCGCCTCTCATTCTTCTGTCCGTCCCCGCTGCTAAGAAATATTAGCATATCATTGCCATAAGGAGCTTCCAACTTCACAATTAATGGGTTTTTAATGGTTCCCCGGGCCTCGCC